>OZ004706.1:117786138-118386138 GCA_963924515.1 Vespertilio murinus
GAGGAAAAGAGACGAGATAGAGTTAGAAACATGGATGAGAGAGAATCATCAATCAGCTGCCCCTTGCAAACCCTCGATTGCCAATGTGCCCACAACCAAAGTACATGCCCTTGACCAGAATCGAATCTGGGGCCCTTCATTCTTCAGGCCGAAGTTCTATCCATTGAGCCAAACCAATTTTGGCTATTTGTCAAATATTAATTGAGCATAATTGCATGTGTCAATTTCTGGGGTCTCTGTTCTGTTCCATTGATCTATATGTCTGTTTTTGTGGCAGTATCAGGCTGTTTTGATTATGATGGCTTTGTAGTATAAATTGATATCTGATATTGTAATTCTTCCAACTTTGTTCTTTTTCAAGACTTATGAGCTATTTAACGTCTTTTGATTTTAGGTAAATTTTTGGAATATTTGTTCTAGAACTGTGAGATAAGCTGCTGGTATTTTAATATTGTTTGCATTTAATCTGTAGATTGCTTTGAGTAGTATGGACATTTTAAGGATGTTAATTTACCAAACCATGAACATATTATATTAAATATATTTTTATTTATTTCAGAGAGAGGATGGGAGATGGAGAAAGAGATAGAAACATCAATGATGAGAGACAATCATAGATTAGCTTCTTTTTGCATGCTCTCAACTGGGAATAGAACCTACAACCTTGCAAGTACCCTGACCAGGAATCAAAGTGTGACCTCTTGGTTCATGGGTCAAAGCTCAATCACTGGCTGGGCAATAAGTACTATTTTATCTGATAATATTTAAGACCAAATATGTCCACATGATTTTCTTTAATCCTTGATTAACTTGAAAAAAATAGATAGCTATGTGTAAATTGAAAAATACTATACTTATTAGATAACAATTATACTAATACCTTAATGTTTTGTATGTTATACCATAGTATGTAGTTCTTACAATTCTATATGTGATGGAGTTGCTCTCTTCCTTTATATGCTATTATATATTTGAAAATAAATTGGACATGGATTGTAGCAGTTGATTTTGAGCCAAAATATTTTGGCAGCATGTACAATCATACTGATAACCCCATTAACTGAGCCATTGGTTTTAATCATTATGAAGATATTGCCATGCAAATCCAGCCAACACTTGGAATAAGAGATGATCTATTGCATCCAGGATGATAAGGAAACTAAATTCTCATCATTGGAAGTGACCCAATTATGTTTCACTATAAATAACATCTTTTAAAAGAACACCTGTTAGAAATACACATATTGCAAAGCTTTTTCCAAGATAGTCTTTTCCATTATTTCAAAAAAAAGATTTTTCCCCTTGGTTGTCAGACTAAATGGTGCTTAGTTGGTATCTAATTCAACTAGTAAATAAATTAAATTTGGAAGAGTAGACTCCAGAATGCTAACATGAGTTAACGCCATCTTAGCCTAATGCACATGAACTAGCAAACATTGAGGTTTAGTTTTACTGTTCCATCATTAAACTTAAATACCTACAACCTCTACCCAAGAACATATGTGGATCCCATTTGAAAATTATAGGCAGAGGCTCTGTGGCATATATTGATTTCCAAGTGGTCAATTTAATTTTACAAATGATTGGCTTCTCTTTAAAAAACATATGTTAATTCATTGAATTAAACAAAGTATACAACAGATAATGCTGCCCAAGAGTTCATAAATAGGTAAAATTTTAGGTAATTATAGCATTGATAAATTATTCTTACGTTATATTTCTGGAACCTAGAATGATGAATATGGCACTATTTTTTGAGAAAACAAATGATTAATATCTGTTTATGTTTCTTCAAATAATGTCAAGCATAATAATGCACACATAAACTTAATGATATTTGTATATTCAAAGTGATCATTACATATTTAGAAAATAAATTCACATTTCAAAATGAATGTAAATAACATAACTATGAATAAATATATGTGTGTACACAGCTACTATAAGATGAGAGTTTACTAGTAAATGACAGTAGGAGTCATCTTAAAGGGTATACATGATTGTTTTTCTTTGTTAGAGTAAAATTTTAAATCTTTTATTAAAAAAACAAAACACAAAACCTTATCTTTATTCTGAATTTTTTAAACAAAAAGGGCCAACTTTCAATTTATCTCAGGGAGGATTTGAAACCCTATCCTTTCTGTTTTCAGATTTCTATGAAATGTAATGAAATGTAAATATGCTTAAATCAATATCATATGTCTTCATATTAAATCATTTTAGTCAAATTTGCATCTTGAGCTTAATCTGCAACTTGAAACTGAAATAAATTTGTATTATCAGAGGTTCTTCATCAGTTTTGAGAAGGAAAACATATTTTTTGGGGTGGTTGCAAAGAACATTCAAATATCTTAGAAGGCTCACTAAAATGGACAGTTGAAATAAAACAAATCATTAATCTGCTAATTTAATTAACAATGTATATTTAGTGTGCCAAATTTTTATTTGACCTGACAATACAAAGATAGTATTGTATACAAACACCTCCAGGAATTTATAATCTATAGAAGAGCTTACAAACCTCTCAAGGACATAATTCTGTCTCTCATTTTGACCAGCCTGCAGACATTTCTTCAGAACTTAGAAGTAAATGACTGCACATAAGCTTGCTTTCCTTAACAGATGCAGTGTTTCATGAACAGGTACATAGCATTGTAAGAAATAAAGGGATTTACCCTGCATTAGATAATTTTATAAGTTGTTCTAGAAAAAACAACAACAGATATCTTTGAAAACAAAAAACATGGAATATCCAAAATATGGTATGTTTTTAGGAACTATTCTGGAGATAAACTGATTAAAACAAAACACACAATTCTATTTAAAGAAATATCTATTATTTCTAATAAGTATAACTATGGGTTTTATTCAAGAGGTAACCAGAAGTGACTATATGGTAATCATTTCGTGTAAGTGCAAACAAAGAAAACAACTAAGATTTAGAGAGCATTTTCAATTACTAGCTATATTAATATCACTGGATTAATATATTCAGAATATTCAACAATGCTTCTGATTTGGCAGAGATATGGAAATCTAATATATTTCTAGAATAGCTTTATAATAGCATAAAATCTAGATGTACATTTAAATATATTTATTTCTAGGATGTAAAGTACAGCATAAAGAACATAGTCAATAGTATTATATTAACTATTTATGGTGTCAGATGGGTACTAGAGTTATCAGGGTGATCACTTTCTAAGGTATATAAATATCTAATAACTATGTTCCATATCTGATGCTAAAATAATATTGGATGTAAACTGTAACTGAAAAAGTAAAAAGATCATATATATGTATTTATATGCATGTTATCTACTGTCATAACTACATTGATAACATTTGTATTGAAAAATATAACTCTAGTCATATTCTTAATCTATCACATATTTTTTTACATAAATAGTCACATTACTGTATGTGAAAAAAAATTGTTAGATGATCTTGAAATTTTGGTAGGTGTTTTTATTTATTTTTTATTTTAAATTTTCTTAGAAAAGTTGACATAAATTATTGCTGTACAAATTAATACTTAAAATGAATTTTGTAATAATTATTGAGAATGTTCCAAGGAGTGGCTGAATTCTTGCAATATCAAAAGTGTCTCCAACAGCAATAAGAACAAACATTATATTTTCATGAGATACCTAAAAAGGTGAACCAAGAAACAGCTCTGAAAATTTTCACAGATTCATAACAGTAAATAACATTTAAATTACTTCATGTCCTCAAAAATGTATTTCAATTTTTACTTTAGAACTAGGAGGAACAAGAACATAAACAAGGGCATGTTTTGGGGGGAAGGAGGAGAGAGGAGAGGTCAATGGGGAAAAAAGGAGACTTATGTAATGCTTTAAACAATAAAGAACTTTGAAAAAAGCTACAATAACATTGAAAACTCTTTGTAAATTTAAATAAAAAACTAAATAGAAACATATATTTCTAAATTTAAAAAAAACTAAATTGAAACATAGATTTCTTATAGATTCTAGCATGTAGGATGGATAACTTATAGTCTTCTAAATTTCTGCTATCAATATTTTGCCTAGCAGTTTTCTTAAACTTAATATAATCTATTTTACTTAAATAATCAATATGTTCTAATAAAAGAAGACATTTAGCCAAAACCAGTTTGGCTCAATGGATAGAGCATTGGTCTGCGGACTGAAAGGTCCTGGATTTGATTCCGGTCAAGGGCATGTACCTTGGTTGCGGGCACATCCCCAGTAGGAGGTGTGCAAGAGGCAACTGATCTATGATTCTCTCTCATCAATGTTTCTAACTCTCTATTCCTCTCTCTTCCTCTCTGTAAAAAAAAAAAAAAAAATATATATATATATATATATATATATATATATATATATATATATATTTAAAAGAAGACATTTAATGAATGAGAAAACTGTCATGAATACAGTATTATGTTCTGGACAGCCCTAAAAGAGTAGTTGAAATTTACTACTCAAGAATGACCAAGTAGTGGCTTCAAAGTGAAAAGCAAGTAAAATGAGAGAAGTTCTAACTATAAAATTGAGTCTATAAAATTTGAAAGATTCTATTATAGGAAGAATCCAATATGAATGCAAAAGGACTGTCTAGTTAAACTGACATTTTGAAGGAAATTTGAAAAATATAATTTAAAAAGCCTTATTTTTACATAAATAAGAAGAATATGAAGACATATCTAATAATATTATAAGGATGCCTACAGCCTAATATATAATAGGAAAAGACATAAGTAAGAAAATCAAATTACTGATTAAATTTAGAACAAGAAAAATATCAAGGAAGAAATAGGCTAACTCTTCATTAGAAATGTAATGATGCTGACAGTGGAAAATGGTGTAAGCTGCAAAACACAACTCATTTTGCTGGTTTTTTGTTTGTTTCCTGTTTAAGAATAATATTCACCCTGAAGAAAACAACAAAACTTGAAGCAGCATTAGTACATATAAACCAATTTAAATTAAGTCAATAAATTATAAAATGAATATCAATTAAAGTGTATTTACATTTTCTCAACAAAGTATACCTAATTTACTTAATTAGATGTGTAGAATTTCAAATTGTTATTGGAAGTTTTTCCAAAATTGCCAGGTCAAGAAAAAGTGATAACAAAAACTGAAGATGAACAAATCTTCTACTTTCCACCAGGAGGATAAAGTGCATTTCACAAAACATTGATTTGAAAACTTATTACTCATTTGGATATGATTATCATATGAGTTAATAGAAGGAAAAGAGGAAAGCCATTTTAAAAATCAGTGAATGGTAGTTTCAATATGATGTATATTTTGCAGGTTATACTGTATTATTTTTTATTGCTAAGATAATAAATTACTACAGATTTAGTGGCTTAAAACAGCAATTGATTATATTACAACTAGTGGCCCGGTGCACAAGATTTGTGCCTGGGGTACAGGGTGTCACTCAGCCCAACCACGCCTTCTTCAATCTGGGACCCTTTGAGGGATGTCTGACTGATGACATTCGACAACCCCCTCACAACCCAGGACTGCTGGCTCCTAACTGCTCACCTGCCTGCCTGCTTGATCATCCCCAACCACTCTGCCTGCTGGCCTGTTTGCCCCCAGTTGACCTCCCCTCCTGGCCTGAGAGCCCCTAACCACCTCTGCCTTGGCCCTGCCACCATGTTTTTGTCTAGAAGGACATCGTAAGGTCTCAGGGTCTAATTATCATATTACCCTTTTATTAGTATAGATAGGATATGATATACCACATAACTATAACATATCTACCATTATTACTCTGTGAGAATATGTACTTCATGCAATAGGAAGGAATCTAACACATTATATTGTATATGTTGTAAGTAGTAGGAAATACTGTATTCATAGCAATAATATACACCCCATGACTTCCATTCCTGGTTTGAAAGTGAATCCCCAGTTCTTTGAACATTTATGGACCCTAATGTTTTGTTTCTTGTTTGTTTGTTTGTTTTTGTCATTCAGTGTAACTTTATTTACTATTTATCGCACATGATTTGAGGTCTTTAATTTCTAACCACCAAAGATTCCATGAAGTTTAACATTAACATTAGTGAATTTGTGTATTCATGTGTTTTTATTGTAAACATATAAATTATTCACATTGTCATAGATCCTGAACTCATAAGCATGGACCATGCACAGGCAGGCAGCAAGCCAGGAAGCCACTCTGCAAGCAAACAGATACTCTGCATAAGGAGAAAAGTCATAGCACAACATTTAATGTCCAAACTGAGTCACCTCAGAATGTTACATATATTGACTTCTTAATTCATATAACATCGGGAACAAAATTGCTTGGTTGGTGAAGGGGTTGACCTGGTTTTAGGAGGATTATTCCTGAAATAATTAAGGAAAGGAGAGTTCAATATTTCTTCTTGATTGCTTGCTCCTCTCCAGCACCATCATTTTTCTTCTTGTCCTCAGCTTCTTAGGCATCTTCTCCTTTAGTTTCACATTTTTCTTCCTCATTGGTGTCCTTACATTCTTCCTTGGCACCTTCTTTCTCTTCCTCTCCTTCCTCCTCCTCAGCCTCTTCCTTCTTCTCCTCAGCCTCTTCCTTCTCCTTCTCCTTCTCCTCCTCATCTTCTTCCTTCTTCTCCTTCTCCTCCTCTTCAGCTTCTACTTCAGAGGGGGGTTCATCCTTAGCTTCCTCAGCTTTTGCAGCCTCAGTGGTCCTCCACCTCGATCTGCTCCTCCTGGACGTGGCTGGTGTATTAAGAAGGGAAGGAGTGAGTGGACATCAAGTAGGAACTAGTCTGTAAACCACCTTAGGCTGATCGACCAAAGATCTGGGAACTCTGGGAGTAGTCACTGGCCATGCTTCCCATGTTGCTGAAACTGAGCTTGATCTCCTCACCTTTCAAGGGTTTCCTGTAAGCTTCAATGTCAATGTCCAAAGCCTTCTTCACATTGAGGAGGTCCTAGTATTCTTTTAAATATCCTGCCATTTCACTCTTTGTAGTTCTCAACTCATTTTCTAACTTGTTGGTTGTGTCCTGCATAGCACTAACATGGGAGTTCTGCTTATCCTCCAGCTCTTGCAGATCCTTTTCCGGAGCTTTGTTCATGCCCCAACATGCTTTGATCTCCAAGGTCTTGGCCTTGAGCAGGCGGTGGCTCTCAGACACGTGTCCTTGGTAGCGTGCACTGCATAAGCGTTCTTGGCAGTGCTCTCGGTCAGCACGGTGAAGCGGCTCTTGAATCGTCCTCCAGCGTTCTGCATGTTCTTGGCAGCCAACTCCTCCTACTGGGCACAGAGGAAGCAGAGTGGAGAGGTCAGACTTGGAGAACATGTCCATCTCCACGGAGGTCTGAGGACACTGGATCTGCACCTGCAGCTCGGCAATTTCCTCTTCGTGCACCTTCTTCAGAAATGTAATTTAATCCATCAGACTGTCCATGTGCTTTTTGAGTTCAGCGCTGGTGAGAGCAGCCTCATCTTCACCTTTGTGTGCCTCCAGCAGCCGGCCCTCAGGTCCTGGCGGTTTAGCACCTCTTCCTTGGTAGGGTGCCTGCAGGTTGCTCCCAGCCGCTTCCAAGCCTCGGTGCCTCCTAATGGTGTCCTGAGGCTGTACAACCAACCTCACTGCCCTCTCCGTGCCAGGGACAGGGGCAGTGGGGCGGAGCACAGGCATCACATTTTCATTAAAATGTTCAACCAGGGCCCACTCCACCGGTGTCCACAGGCGGCCCGGGGGCAGACAGTGATCCCAGAAGCCCTGGCTGGCCCCACCAGAGCTCAGCCACAATGGATGCCCACGGGTGAGACAGCCCAGCCAGGCCTCATGGCTGCCACTTGGACTTGCTTCCTTAACCAGGAACCTGGAGCTGGGTGAGCTGCAGCAATGCTTCCTCCCCAACCTGCACTGGAGTAGGTCCCTGCTGTTTCAGAACCGAACTGGCAGCTTCCTTGGCTGGCTTGGGGCCTGCAGGCTGGGGAAAGCTCCTGCATTGAGTGTCTGCCGCTTGGTGGTCAGTGCACATTATAGCAACCAATCGTTCCACTCATCGTTCATTCTGCTGTTCAGTCAATTTGCATATTATGCTTTTATTATATAGGATAATTAGAGCACTTCTGTACTCATTTTAAAAATGGCATGTTGAGTATGAAAAAAAACATATCTCAAAATTTACACATAAATAAAAATTGTAAAAGAAAAAACAAATTAGATTCAAGAGTGAATATCCAGGAATATTTTTATAGGGGGGAAAAAGTCTGTATAGCTCTAAGAAAATCCCCTTTGTGTATAAAAATAGTAATTATTGCAGTGATGTGGCTTTAAGAAATATAAATGAAAACAATTTAAATAGGAATATTTATTTACTATATGCTCAGTATATATTATTTGGAGGGGTTAGAAATCAAAAGAATAATGATCACAAACTGGAACTCCTTTAGTTGATATGTAATATGTAGAGTAATAAAGAGTAACTATTCTACTCACCCATAATGCTACCAGTACTTAAAGGTAACAATGATTTGCTCTCAGCATACCCACAACCACCTAAAAATAAGGCAATATTTCCCATTAAGAATTAAAAATGCAAGCATAAGTAGCTAATATGCAATATAACTGAAGGAGATAGAAGGTTCTAAATCCTAATTAATTAATTAAAGCTTAATTAATATATCTAAGGAAATAATGGTTTGATAATAAGTGTAGTTACATGGTTTGCAATCAGAACAAACCAAAAACCAACAACTAAAATAAAACCACACAGAGTTACTGAGGCCTGGCTCATATGAATGTAGGGGACAAGTGGAAGAGACTATAAACTCTGTTCTGAAAGTTTTTTCTATAGTGTATGCTGGGGGTGTTTTATAAAAAAGTTTAGACAATTTTTGATCTTTTAATTGTTGAAATTAATGTATTATATAAATATAAAGTCATTAAATACTCAGTGTCTCTATCTCCTTTCATTATAAATGCATATTCAAAAAAACATATTTATATAATGTTTGGGATTTTTTTTTTCAACATAGATCCTCAACTCTGGAAAAAATAGGCCATCACATGGCATTGTATGGTTTCTGATAATAGTGATAATACTTTTTCATGGGTAAATAAGTACAAATTTGTTAGAGATGGAGTTTCCAGTTAGTTTGAAAACTCAGAGAATACTATTTAGAATAGTCCTAACATTAATACTTTAGCTGTGCGGCAGGTTTACTTTTATGACAAATTAACAAAATCCAGTTTGGTGCCTTCTTCATTCTAGGGATTAGACTCAGTTAATACTGGGCACTGACAAAAACAAGTTTTGGGGCTTTGGACACAAAGTCATACACTAGCAGTAATGCCATAATTCTAGGAACTAGAAATTATTTCATAGAGGAAAATAAATTGATTGAAAAGTTCTTTGAACAATCAAGAGATGATGAAACCCACTATAAGAAAGTAGCATCTTTTCAACTGTTTAAAGGATTTCAAACAAACAGTGACTAGATTTGCTGTTTGGCAATGCTTAAAATGTTTTAAGTAAGAGATTGGAAAATTAAAGGACATAGCTTTTTAGTTAAATGAATTAGATCAGTGGTCGGCAAACTCATTAGTCAGCAGACCCAAATATCAACAGTAGAACAATTGAAATTTCTTCTGAGAGCCAATTTTTTTAAAATTAAACTTCTAATGCCACTTCTTCAAAATAGGCTCACTCAGGCCATGGTTTTTTATGGAAGAGCCACACTCAAGGGGCCAAAGAGCCACATGCATTTTGCAAGCCACAGTTTGCTAATCATGGACTTAGATTATGTGTTTTCCAAGAATGCCCCTCATCTTCGAAAGTATTTATAGTGATCTATAATAATAAACGGGTAATATGCTAATTAGACCAGATATCCTTCTGGACATAATTTCAGACATACTTTCAAATGAAGTCTGGGCCCAAAGGAAGCATCTTAGTTCCCAGGTGCCTGAAGGAAGTTGGTACCAGCAGCTGGGGAAAAATAGCCTACTCTTGTACTAATTTTCATGCATCAGGCCTCTAGTTTATAAATATTTGGCTATTGGAGAGCAAGGCCAAGGAATAGAAGGGAAAATTGAGAACAATAATTTTCATGTGCTTCAAATGTATAGATTAGTTGTGATTTCAAATTTCTATGTACTTTCATGTTTATTTGTATACCTCCTATTGTAAAAAAGAGTAAGTAAAGTGGGGAAAGAGGGATCATACCTCAACCTAATGAAAACCTTAAATGACAAACCTACAGCCAACATCATACTCAATGGGCAAAAACTAAAACCATTTTCCTTAACAACAGGAATAAGACAGGATGATCACTTTCACCACTCCTGTTCCACATAGTACTGGAAGTCCTAGCCATAGCAATCAGACAAGAAGAAGAAATAAAAGACATCCAAATTGGAAAAGAACATGTAAACTGTCATTATTCACAGATGACATGATATTGTACATAGAAAACCCTAAAGACACCATCAAAAAACTATTAGACTTAAGAAATGAATTTGGCAATGTAGCAGATATAAAATTAACAACCAGAAATCTATAGCTTTTCTATATACCAACAATGAACTCACAGAAAAAGAGAAACTTTAAAAAAAATCCATTTATCATTGCACCAAAAAAATTAAGATACCTAGGAATAAACTTAACTAAAGAGGTAAAAGACACATACTCAGAAAATTACAGGATGTTGAAAAATGAGATAGAGAAAGAAAGACATAAACAAATGAAGAATATACTTTTTTCATGGATTAGTAGAATCAACATAATTATAATGTTCATAATACCCAAAGAAATCTATAAATTCAATGGCAATCTCCATTAAATACTAATAGCATATTTATCATACCTATTTAAAAAACTCTACAAAAATTAATCTGGACTAATAAAATACCCTGAATAGCCACAGCAATCCTGAGAAAGAATAACAAGGTTGGAGAGATTACAATACCACATATCAAGCTATATTACAAAGCTACATTCTCAAAGCTGCCTGGTACTGGCACAAGAACAGGCATATAGACCAATGGAACAGAACAGAAAACCCAGAAATAGACCCAAGCCATTATGCTCAATTAATATTTGACATAGGAGGCAAGAGCATACAATGGAATCAAGACAGTCTCTTCAATAAATGATATTAGGAAAATTGGATAGATACATGCAAAAAAATGAAATTAGACCACCAGCTTATACCATTCACAAAAATAAACTTAAGATAAAGGACTTAAATGTAAGATGGAAAGCCATAAATATCTTAGAAGAACCCATAGGCAACAAAATAACAGACATATGTCATAGCAATATCTTTACCGATACAGCTCCTAGGGCAATGAAAAGCTAGGAGAAAATAAACTAATGGGGCTATGTCAAAATAAAAAACTTCTTCACAACAAAAGAAACCATCAAAAAAACAACAAGAGATCCCACTGCATGGGAGATCATATTTGCCAATATTAACTCCAATAAAGGTTTAATCTTCAAAATTTACAGGGAACTGATACAACTGAACAAAAGGAAGATAAATAATACAATTAAAAATGGGCAAAGGACCTAAATAGACACCTTTCAAAAGAGGGAATACAGGAGGCCAAGAGACATATGAAAACATGCTCAAAGTCAATAATCATCTAAGAGATGCAAATCAAAAGGATAATTAGGTACCATCTCACATCTGTCAAAATGGCTATCATCAGCAAATCAACCAATGATTTGCAATGACAACTTCTGTTAAAGATGTGGATAAAAAGGAACCCTTGTGCATTGCTGATGGAAATGCAGACTGGTGCAGCCACTATGGAGACAGTATGAAGTTTCCTCAAAAACCTAAAAATGGAACTTCCATTTTACCCAGTAATCCCACTTCTAGGAATATAGCCCAGGAAACCATAAATATCAATCAGAAAGGATATATACATCCCTATCTTCATAGAAGCTCAATTTACAATAGCTAAGATTTGGAAATAGCCTCATTGCTCAAAAAGCAGATGAGTAGATTAAAAAACTGTGGTATATCTACACAATGGAAAACTATACTGCTATAAAAAAGAAGGAACTCTTACCATTTGCAATAGCATGGATGGACCTAGAGAGCATTATGTTAAGCAAAATAAACCGATCAGGTAAAGATAAATATTATATAATCTCACTCATTTGTGGAATATAATAAACAACATAAACATATAAACAAAATATATGTCCAAAGACAGAGAAGCATCCAAATGACCATCAGACCTCAGAGGGAAGACAGGAGAGGTCTGGGAGGGGGGTGGTAAGGAGGAGGGGTCAACCAAAAGACTTGTATACATGCGTGTAAGCATAACCAATGGACACAGACATTAGAAGGGCAAGGGCATGTGCTTGGGGGAGGGGGGAAAAACACTGGAGAGGTCAATGGGGGCGGGAAATTATATATATATATATATATATATATATATATATATATATATATATGCAATAAAGAATTTAAAACAAAGAACAAGGAAAATAATATTCTATTCATTTGTTAAATTAAACATTCTAATATTTTAATATTAAAAGATAAATATATTCTGTTTTTCCTTTGTCTACTTTGCCCTAGGAGCTGTGACAGTAAAGATATTGCTATGACATATGTCTGCTATTTTGTTGCCTATGGAATCTTGTAGGATTTTTATCATTCCCCATCTACATTTAAGTCCTTTAACCATTTTGAGTTGTTGGATTTTGTTTGTTTGTGTGTGTGTGTGTGTGTGTGTGTGTGTGTGTGTGGTGTAAATTGGTGATCTAGTTTCATTTATTTGCATGTATGTGACCAATTTTCCTAGCACCATTTATTGAAGAGACTGTCTTGATTCCATTATACACTCTTGATTCCTTTGCCAAATATTAATTGAACATAATGGCTTGGGTCAATTTCTGGGTTCTCTATTCAATTCCATTGGTCTATAAGTCTGTTCTTGTGCCAGTACCAGGCAGTTTTGAGAATTGTGGCTTGGTGTTATACCTTGATATCTGATATCGTGATCCCTAAAACTTTGTTCTTTTTTCTCAGGACTGCTGTGGCTATTCAAGGTCTTTTATTAGTCCAGTTGAAATTTTGGAGAGTTTGTTCTAAGTATGAGAAATATGCCATTGGTATTTTAATGGGGATTGCATAGAATCTATAGATTGTTTTTGAGTAGTATGGACATTTTAATGATGTTGATTCTACTAATCCATGAACATGGTATGTTCAGGTCTAGTGGTGACCCCTTACAGCCCCTCAAGGGTCCCTAATGCTTAGAGCCTGCAAGGAGCTGGAAAACTAGAAAACCCAAGTCATTCAAACACAAACATGAAACATTATGCATACCAGTAGAAAGTCAGAGGCTTGTATAGACTCCATTCCTGTCCATTTGTTGATATCTTCCTCTATCTTTTTTTTCAGTGTCCTACAGGTTTCCAAGTACAGATCTTTTACATCCTTAGTTAAGTTTATTGACCCAGTAGTCCTACTTCTAGGACTATATACAAAGAAACCAGAAACACCAATCAGAAAGGATACATGCACCTATGTTCATGGCAGCACAATTTTTAATAGCTAAGCTATGGAAACAGCCTAGATGCCCATCAGCAGGTGAGTGGATTAGAAAACTGTGGTATATCTATACAATGGAATACTATCTTACATCATAAAAGGCTAATATGAAAATTGACCAAATATCTGAATGACCAATCACTATGATATACACTGATTACCATGGAGCAGATGCTCAATGCCAGAGCTGCCTCCTGGTGGTCAGTGTGCTCCCACAGGGAGAGCACTGCTCAGCCAAAAGCCAAGCTAAGGATGTCCAACTGCCAGCTTAGGTCTGCTTCCTGTGAGGAGAGGGACTAAGCATCAGTCAGACATCCACGGAGTGCTCTCAGACTGCAAGAAGGTGCTGGTCAGGCTGAGGGACACCCTCAAGTGCACAAATTTCATGCATCAGATTTCTAGTGCCACTATAAAAAAGAAGGAACTTTTATCATTTGCAGCAGCATGCATGGGCCTAGAGAGCATTACACTAAGTGAAGTAATCCAGTCAGAGAAAGATAAATATCACATGATCTTGCTCATATGTGGGATATAATGATCAACATACTTTGATGAATAAGAATAGATCCAGAGACAAATGGCAGGGGAGGAGGTTTAGAGAGCAGCCAAAGGACTTGTATGCATGCATGTTAGCATAACCAATGGACACAGACACTGGGGTAGTGGGGAGTTGCTTGGGGTGGGAACGGTTGTGGGGGTCAATTGGGGAAAAGGAAGACACATGTAAAACTTCAGACAATAATTAGACAGATCTTGTTCCAAAATTTCCTATACAAGAAACCTTAGGCAAATTGATAGTCAAGCCCATGAAATGGTCCAGCAAGACTTTTTAGGAAAGAAAGAAAAATGTATTGCGAAATAATGGAGGTAACATCAAAATTTAAAAGGGGAATGAAAGGTAAGTCTTAGAAAATAAACTAAGCTGTAAATATAGAGTCAGTATCTTAATTTTTACAATTAGATAATGCTAATCACCTTGGTAATAGTTTTGTCAGCGACTCTGTAAACAGAAATCAAATTGCAGACAGTTCAGAGAAGAGAACTGAAGACAGGGAAAAAAAAGGTAGGAGCATTGAATAAAGAACGCTTTTCAGAAAATTCTGAATTAAGATGAAAGTAAACATAGTTATATTAAGGAAAGTTGAGTTATAAGGAGAACTGTTCTTCAGATTTATGTAGCGGGTTGTGAACTGAAGGAGAAGAAGAAATGGAAGAAAAAAGGAAGGTAGGTACTTCATGGTGTGTTGTCTTTTGCTTAATTCATTGTACAGATGGCAGGATTAGCTGCAGAGAGGGTGAAGAATACTTCTTCCACTGCAATAGGAAGAACAATGCTTTAATTTCTTCACTTCATTTCACATGGTCAGGTTTCTGAGAAATTTTGCTAATGAGTAAAATTTTCTACAATGTCAAAAGTTTATGGTATATGAAAATAGAGCTTTGAAATGTTAACTTTGTATGTTTTAAGAATAAAGTACAATGGAGAGGTACTTTTATACAGTTTATTAGAAAACTCATTGTTAGATACATAGCCACAATGTTCTATTCTTCTCAAACATAAGAAACAGAAGATATCTATTTATAATAATTACACTCATGCAACTAATGCAATGTCATAAGCTTAGTTTCACATGCCATATTTCAAAAGCAGAGCTTTAATAATAACTATTGCTTAATTTGTTAATGTAGAGTTTCAGAAATAATAGAAGAGGGAGAGTTTAGGAAAAGATGGTAGATTGCAGGTAATGTTCCTCTCCTTTAAATTGAAATATATATATATATATATATATATATATATATATATATATATATCTTTTTCCTAAAGTTTTATCTTTCACTTCTACATACTGTCTTTAAAGTTATTTTTTGGAGTCTAGAAATTGGCTATTTTAAAATTCTCTCCATTTATTCCTCACATGTCAATTCTATAATTTAAACCTATCTTAATATAAGTCAATGTGCCTCATAACAACAGAAAAAAAGTTTTTATTCAATTTCATTTTAAATCTTAAATATTTTATTTTTAAATAACTAGTTCATGTTTGCTTATAGGAGAATGATAGTTTTTTATATTTATGAATACTATTTTATGAGCTTATTAAACACAAAGTCAACAAATTTAAAAGTACAATATATAAATATTTAAGAAATATTTTAGTATCTGCAAATTTAATGTTTTATAATATCACACTTTGCATGATGATTTAGAAGAGGAGTAATAAATGTTTTTTATGGGGACAAGTGATTCCTGTACATCATTATAATAAAGATAAAATGTTAGTGCTTTAAATTGTTCAGGCTGCTGTAACACATTACCATAGACCATGTGGCTTATAAACAATAGAAATTTATTTCTCAAAGTTCTGGAAGCTATAATGACCAAGATCAAGGAGCCAGGAAGTTTGGTGTCTGGGGAGGACCTATTTTGCATATGTCCCCAAATATCAGAAGGAACCACAAAGCTCTCTGAGGTATCTTCCTTAAGAGAAATAACCCCATTCATGAGGGTCCCACCCACATGAACTAATCACCTCCCGAAGGCCTCACCTGGTAATACAATCACATTGAGGGTTAAGATTTTGATAAATTTTGTGGGGATACAAGGATTTAGTATGTAACCATTAGTTCACACAAGAAATATTGCACTTATGTGGAGTCAATGAATTCAAATCTTTAATAATATATTTTAGAATCAATCAAAATTCCCAAACTTTTCACCTAGGATTTTCTATTTCAAGAGATAATCTGTGTACAAATAAAAACATTAAAATAACAAATATTACATATTTTCTTGTATCCACATTGAGGAAAGTAAGAAAACTTCACATTTTCATATGTTCTGTCTGGAAATCAAAGAGCACTACCTGGCAGAGAGCCTAGAGGAACATGGAAAATACATATTTTACTTTCTTCATTCTGCACCTCGTACCTGTCATGTACCTGTGAATGTTAAATAAATAATTGTAACAAAGATAATGATGGCTGCACACTGGCACTGAGAAGAAAGGTATAAAATTTGAATTGTGTTTTGTAGTAACAAGAATTGCAGTCCACTATTTCATGATGATTCAACTGCTAGTATTTCTCCCTAATCCTGCCACTTCTAGGACTGGCTTCATGCCCTTTTCTACCTTTGCTTTTCTACACTATAAGGTGATTCCATGAGCAAGACAAATGAAAATAAGTTTGTTTGATTGCCTCATTGCCTTTTAGCATGAAATCATAGTTGAATAACTTTTCCTGAATCCATTATAAAGTAAATTGCATTGCAGTGGAATACCATTACACATTGCCATTCAATGAAGAAAATGAAAATCTATCAATTGCCTAGAGTTGTGGTTGGCAAACTGTGGCTCACGAGCCACATGTGGCTCTTTGGCTCTTTGAGTGTTACTCTTCCACAAAATACCATGACCTGGGCATTTATTTTTGAAGAAGTAGCATTAGAAGAAGTTTAAGTTTTAAAATTTTGGCTTTCAAAAAAAAAATTCAATCATACTGTTGATATTTGGCTCTGTTGATTTATGAGTTTGCCAACCACTGGCCTAGAGGGTTTGATTCCCAATCAAGGGCATGTACTTGGATAGCAGGTTTGCTCCCTAACCCTAGTTGGGGTATGTGCTGGACACAACCAATCAATGGGTCTCTCAAATGTCAATGTCTCTCTCTTCTCTCTCCCCCTACCCTGCCTCCTTTCTACTTTCTACAAAAAAGAAGGGGGAGGGGTTGCAGAATATCCTTACATGATGATTAACGAACAAAAAAAAAGTTTAACTTACATATGTGCTTCAATTAATTTATAATAAAAAGATATATGGAAAACTATTCCTAGTCAAACTTAGAGCAATCACAATACAAAAAGATATCCTTAAGAAATTGCTTGCTCTAAGAAATTTTAACCCTCATTTACCTCTTGAAGTCAAGAAAGAACTCCACTAAGAACAGACCTAAGCTCCCAAAACTTGAACTAGTATACAGTTCTATAAAAACTCTGGCTACAAGACTAAAGGTCAGTTCACCTAAGAAATCAGGATCTAAAGTGGATTGGGTTAAGAATAAAGTTCAGGCGGGAACCAGTTTGTCTCAGTAGATTGAGAGTCAGGTCTGCGGACTGAAAGGTCTCAGGTTCAATTCCGGTCAAGGGCATGTACATTGGTTGTGGGCACATCCCCTGTAGGGGGTGTGCAGGAGGCAGCTGGTTGATGTTTCTCTCTCGTGGATGTTTCTAGCTCTCTATCCCTCTCCTTTCCTCTCTGTGGAATATCAATAAGATATATATTTTTAAAAAGAATAAAGTTCAGAAGCAACTGCTTTTACAAATGCCAAGAATTAATGACCACCAATTTTGTATTTGCTAAGCTTGATCTTCTCCTGGGAGAAGAACAGGACCCTGAACAAGTGCTAATGGCTCTGTGCCCTCAGGGTAAGGTTGGCCTTCCAGTGGTTTGAGTTTCACAAACTAACTTTCCCTTGTCATTTTTAAAATGTATCCACTCTCTAAATCTATGCCTTTTCTAAAAAATGTAGAAGTTCTTTAACTAAGTATACAAAACTTGGTATCAAGGGACAATAGATTTTCCCTTACACTGAGGGGGAAAATGCTCTGTTATTATTTCTATCCTAATGTCAGAGGTTTATCTGGCAGGAAAAGACCCTGTTTGTTTCTAGAGACCAGGTTCGATTCTGGTCAACAGCATGTACCTTGGTTGCGGGCACATCCTCAGTAGGGGTTGCACAAGAGGCAGCTGATCGATGATTCTCTCTCATCGAGGTTTCTAACTCTCTATCCCCCTCTCTTCCTCTCTGTAAAAAATCAATAATATATATATTTTAGAAAAAAGAAGGCTACAATATCAAGATCAGCTTAAAATTAGTGTTCGCTAGTGAACAAGTAGCTGAAGGTCTTGACAAAGCTGATTGGGGCGGGTGAGAATTGTTCACTCTTCAGATTCTTGGAAGGTTTATGAAAAATGAATTATGTTAATCATGAGACATGATGTAGATTCAGGAAGATGGGACCTCAGTTTAACATTTATTGGCTACTTAGTTTGCATTTAGGGATAAGTAGTGATGAGGAACATTTGGAAGCTATGATTCTTGGGAGGATGGCTAAAGTACATTATTTTGATTTTCAATGATGGTGGCAATCGTCTCTTGAGTTACCATTCTATACAGAAGCATTTAAGATTCTGGGAAGCATAAAACATGGGATTACACTGCTAAAGAATAAAGGAAGCATTATCATTAATAGACCATGAAATGATTCCTTAATGTCCTACTTATCTCCCTAGTCCTAACCACTGGATGAAGGCAATTGTTTAAAATGTATTTGCAAATGTTCAAATGATCTTTATGTATCTCTTGTTATTTATGTTACACCTTTACATTATGTCTGGGTTATAAACTTGGCTGATGAAATATTTACTAGAGATATTCCCAAAGTTTTCAAGAAAAATTACCCTACTAATATTGATCTGAGGTTTTAGTCAGTTTAAATCTATTATTTTGTTATCCAGCAATAGAAGAAGGGAAAAGTTTGTAATCATTTGTTGCGGAATAACACACAATGAATTCATATACATTTAGTCAATAATTACTCTGAAATAAATTTCATATTGTAAGCAAGGAGGACAGGACACTGACTCATCTCCAGAATCTTTGATGCAATCCTATGAACAACTGCCACTAATTGTCTCCATCTGAGATAATGCTAATATTTAGAAATAAACAAAAAAACTAATAAATCTAGACAAATTTTGTACCAGTATTCTTTCTAAAAAATTAATTATATCAAGATGGCATTTGCTAATAAGATTACATAGGTTTCAAGTGTACATTTCTGATGCACCATCTATATATTGCATTGTTTGCCAACCACCCAAAGTAAAATCATATATTTATGCCCTCCCTTAGCCTTACCTCCAGCCTCTCCTTCCTTCTGGTAACCACCATACTGTGTCTATGAGTTTCAGTTTCATATTCCATACATAAATGAAATCATATGGTTCTTAGCTTTTTCTCTCTGAATTACTTCACTTAGTATACTTAATGTCCATCTATGTTGTTGCAAATGACAGTATTTCATTGTAGAGAGCAGCCTTGGAAGGCACATGGCATTTCTTTTAATTGTTGCCAGCTGAATCCAGTTCTAGGATACACATTTCCCCAAGATGATGGAAAGTGTAATCAGCTTGGTGTTAATATCTAGCCCAGGTGTCGGCGGGGTGGGTCTAGATATGTAAATCTAGTCAACCTCCAGGAATACTTTGGCCTACTTAAGAATGCAAATAAGATCCTTTGATTGATATAAAAATAAATGCTGCACACTGCATGAGGTAATTGTCATGTTGCATATCCATCAGAGAGGATGGTGTCCCTCCCAGCTCCCAGCTTTTAAATCTCTCTGTGTCTTCTTTTTTCTTCCTTCCTTCCTTCCTTCCTTCCTTCCTTCCTTCCTTCCTTCCTTCCTTCCTTCCTTCCTTCCTTCCTTCTCTCTCTCTCTCTCTCTCTCTCTCTCTCTCTCTCTCTCTCTCTCTCTCTCTCTCTCTTTCCTTCTCAATTCCTGGCCACCTGCATTTAGAACCTGTTTGTTCATCTCTATTTCCCTGCCTGATGCAGAAAAGAGAGATCCCAGCCATGTTTGGCCCCTTCTGCATCTGGCCCCCTTATTTCATCCTTCCTTATAGCTGAAATAGAGGCCCAGTACATGAAATTTGTGCATGGGGGTAGGGGGTTAATCCTCAGCCCAGCTTGCACTCTCTAATCTGGGATCCCTCTCACAATCCAGGACTGCTGGCTCCCAACTGCTCTCCTGCCTGCCTTCCTGATTCCCCATAACCGCTTCTGCCTGCCAGCCTGATCATCCCCTAAGCACTCCCATGCTAGCCTGATTGATGTCTAACTGCTCCCCTGCCAGCCCGTTTGCCCCAAACTTCCCTCGCTGGCCTGGTCACCCATAACTGCCCTTTCCTGCAGGGTTGATCACCTTCAGCTGCCCTCCCCTGCTGGCTATCTTGTGTCCACATAGGGCAGGATCTTTGACCACATGGGGGCAGCCATCTTGTGTGTTGGAGTGATAGTCAATCTGCATATTACTCTTTTATTGGATAGGATAGAGTCCTGGTGCATGGGTGGGGGCCAGCTGGTTTGTCCTAAAGGGTGTCCCAGATCAGGGTTGGGGGATCCCTTGGGGCATGAGGCAGTTTGAGTGAGGGGCCTGTGGTGCTTTGCAGGCCAGCCATGCCCCCCAGTGACCCAAGGAGAAGCCCTGGTATCTGGGATATATTTACTTTCTATAATTGAAATTTTGTAGCCTGACGTGGAGTCAAGCCTCCTGCTTACTCCATAGTGACTATGGTTTCTGCTTGGATTTTTTTACCTTATATAATTGAAACTTTGTAGTCTGGAGTGGAGGCTTAGGCCTACTAGGGCAGGTGAAAAGCTTGGCTTCTTCCATTTCCAGAGAAACACTAGCCTCTGTGGCTGCAGCCATCTTGGTTTGGGTTAATTTGCATACTCACTATGATTGGCTGGTGGGCATAGCTGGTGGTCATGGCTTTGTGGAGTGGAGTGATGATTAATTTGCACATTACTCTTTTATCATGTAGGATAGTATTCATTGTATATATGTACCACATCTTCTTTATCCAATCATTTAGTGAAGGACAATTGTTTCCATGTCTTAGCCACTGTGAATAATGCTGCAATGAACATAGTGGTACATATATCTTTGTGAATACATGTTTTCAATTTTTTTCTAGTAGATACCCACAAGAGGGATTTGTGGGTTGTATGATAATCCAATTCTTAATTTATGAGGTATCACCATACTGTCTTCTATAGTGACTATACCAGTTTACATTCCTACCAGCAGCGAATGAGAGTTCCTTTTCCTCCACAACTTATCCAACACTTGTTATTACTTGTCTTGCTAATAATAGCCATTTTAATAGGTGTGAGGGCATAATTGACAATGTAAATGCCTTTCAAAACAGAACATCAGATTATACACCCTTCTCTGCACATGACATTCTCAAGCTGGTTCACAAAACTAACCTCTATAAATTAAAGAAGATTTAAATCATACCGAGCTTATTCTGTGATCACAATGTTTGGAAATTAGAAATCAATTATAAAAATGAAGTAAATAAAACACAAATATGTGGATATTAAACAGCTTAGATAAATGATATCTTAACAATTACATTCATAAAGAAGAAAAAAATAATTTCCCCTCTATCACCTGAGTCTTAGTTGAGACTCCTGTAATAAAACACACACACACACACACACACACACAGAGAGAGAGAGAGAGAGAGAGAGAGAGAGAGAGAGAGAGAGAGCCGTTTGCCCCCAACTTCCAATTAACAAGAGAACCACAAAAAATAATATGTACATTAGATGGGTATTTTGGAGATTCCCAGGGGAAAATTAGTAACTCAAAGAGGTCTCTTCAGAATCAAGAATGAAATTTTAATAGGGAAAATGGAGGAGGAATGTGGGACTCTTGGGCAGAGGAAACAATTTTTAGGAAAGATGAATTGACCCTTAGAGAAATACAGGTGGAAAAGAGTAAGTTTACAGTTGTTCATAAGGAAAATAATATAATAGTAATAAGTAATAATGCAAGAATAAACACCATCTTTCACATACTTACAACTGTAAACCGATTTTTGACCCATCCTATACATGAGAGATACGATAATCTGTAACAAGGTTTTACTAGGTTTAATGTTGACTTCTAGTCTCCTCTCCTGTGTAACATTTGTCTTCCCTGGTTGATGAAACTCCAGAAGAGGAGATATATGACAACTGAGTTCTGTTTGGAGGATCTGTCTTTAGGCAGATAAGGGGATTCTAAGAGAGCCTCTTCCTGCTTTCTCTGTACCTACAGCTGAGAACAATATACCTAAACAGTACACTTTGGAGTAGCATGTCCTGAACTTCTACAGTCTTATTCTACTACTCTTCATAGTCCTGAATTTGGGTTGGAAGAAATAGTTATTGAAAAATCGTAGCATTAAAGACAATGATGAGAAGGAGCTTAACAGGGTGTTTTTGTGTTTTTGTTTTTTTTTTGCAAAGAGACTAGCTTACTTTATAAACTAGTAGTATTTTTATTATAGCCAGTAATATTTTACCGTGAATAAGTTATAAAAATTTTCCTAAGAAAAAATTTAGATTGTTCAAATATTAACATATTCATAATTTATTTTAAAGTATAGTAATCATACTTTTAGCTTTAACATATAAGTAGCTTTATAAATATATTAACCAATGTCTATTTATATTAAAATTTCCATAACAATGAATTATAATTATTTATTTTTTACTCAATTTTTAAAATTTTATTTATTTCAGAGAGCAATGGAGAGGGAGAAAGAGATAGAAACATCAATGATGAGAGAGAATCGTTGATTGGCTGCCTCCTCCATGCCCCACACTGGGACTTGTTTCCACAACTTGGGCCAGGAATTGAACCCTGACCAGGAATTGAACTGTAACCTCCTGGTTCATAGGTGGATTCTCAACCACTGGGCTATACTGGCCAGGCTGTTTATTTAAGAAATATGTAAACAATATGCATTATCTTGAATATTCATGCTTCTCTATTATTTTTATACTGAGCATAGCCTCAAATATTTTTATTAATTTAAATATTTAACCAAACTAATGAATTCTAGTTTCCTCCCATGAAGACTAGAGAAAACTGGAAGATAAAACAATCACATACTCCATAATCCTTTATCATCATGGGAATATAATTTTTATTAATTTACAAATGTTAAGATGGCAAGAAAGATAAACAGGCATATGTAGCAATATCAAAAGGCATTTGTATATTTTGAAATGTTTATTACAAAATGTTTTATAATGATTAGGTTAAAAAAACAAAGTTTAGTCACTAAAGTTTATAGCTTTTTCTTTTAAAATATTCATATACTCACTTTAATATGCTTTAAAATTAATTAAAAATGAAAATTATAACTGAAATGAACACATTTATGCTATTAACCTTTTTAAAAGACATTTATTCTTACAAGTTCATTTAAACACAATTTTTTATATTCAAAATTTTAAACATTTGTGAAAACAAGAAATTTTTGACCCTCAAAATCAATGTAGGAAATTTATTAACATTAAAGGATAAGAAGTTTAATCTTATGTTGCACACACTATAATATTGTGTTGACATTAATTTTATAGAATAGAGCAGTAGTTGGCAAACTGAGGCTCACAAGCCACATCCAGCCCTTTGGCCCCTTGAGTGTGGCTCTTCCACAAAATACCACGTGTAGGCATACACATATGGTGAGATTGAAACTTTGTGGCCCATGCGCAGAAGTCAATTATTGGCTCTCAAAATAAATTTCAATCATTGTACTGTTGATATTTGGCTCTGTTGACTAATGAGTTTGCCGACCCCTGGATAGGGTATAGAAAGAGACAGCAATTAATAGATCAATGTAATTAAATAATGTTAATTTTCTCAAGAATCATATATTTATACACAATAGTACACATGCTTTTTATTAATATAATTTATGTGAACATAACTAATGTGCAATGACTCTTTAGATCATGTTTAGAAGTACTCTTTTTACATATAAAAAGCTCTTTTTCTCATCTAGTAACTAGTGAACAGTTATTACTCATTTACATGTTAAGTTAAAGATTTTTAAAAACAGATCACTTTTTTAAGCAGTATAATTTTGCTTTAATTCTTTAAGAAACTCCTAAATATTTATTTAAAATGCATATTCTTAGATTACATCATAATTAAGACAAATGTGATTAATTTTCAAAATATCTAATGAGAGGAAAAACGAATAGGAGAAGAACATACATGTACACATGCACACACAGGAAAATTAAGATGGCGCTTACTTTAGACAAAAATAGAATTTTCATTGTTAGAAGCTAATTATCTTCTTTCTGCAAGAGAAAATGATGACATGATGCCTGTTTTGTAATCTGCACTTGTGCACAGACACACTGATTCTCAAAGAAAATATTTTTATAGCTTATTTTTAAGTAGTCTCTCTTTAAGTTATGTCTTTTTAAGATAGATCTAGTTATAAAAATTTCTCACTAAGGTTTTTACCATTTTTGTCCTAAGGAACCTTTCAAATGAACAAATACACCTAATGAGTTACATTAATTGAGTGAATGACCTAAACATTTACCTTTTAATAATCTGTTCATTGAATTTCCTTCTCTGTCTCAGTTTAAGTTAATACACCACAACTATACTCATATTATACCCAGATTTTTTCTATCTAAAAGTCACCTTAAGCCTACACCAGTTTGGCTCAGTGGATAGAGCACCAGCCTATGGACTGAAAGGTCCCAGGCTCAATTCCAGTCAAGGTCATATATCTTGGTTGTGGGCACATCCTCAGTGGAGGTGTGCAGGAGGTAGCTGATCAATGTTTCTCTATCATCAATGTTTCTAACACTATCTCTCTCCCTTCCTCTCTGTAAAAAAAAAATCAATAATATATATGTCACCTTAAAATACCACAGCACACTACCTAAATAAATAAATAAATAAATAAACAATATTTTAATTCCTTAATCTGAGGCTACAGCGACTCTTTCATAAGTACTGTTGGAGTGGACTCTCTTATTGTAGGAAGTCTAATAAAGTTAACTTTCCTTGATCTGCAATATTTATTTGTTTATTTTGACAAGCCCAGTCAACTATAATCAAACTAAAACTGAATTCACTCACTTTTATATACCATCTTCAAAACCATCATTTTACTCAAGTGAATTAAAAAGGTATATATTCCCTTTCCTGCTTCTTCTGTGTCCTAAATAATTTATTGATCATTTTTGTCCTTCTACATTAATATCACTAATAGTAATCATAATTGTTGCATCTGTGCATTCACTAAATAGAACTACTCCTCATCCAACTGCAATAGGTTTGAACTTATCCTAGTTTCACAAATTGAAAAATCGTAGCATAAAAGACAATGGTGAGAAGGAGTTTAACAGGTTTTTTTTTTTTTTGCAGAGAAATTAGTTTACTTTATAAAAATTCTAGTATTTTTATAATAGCCAGTAACATTTTACAGTGAATAAGTTATAAAATTTTTCCTCACAAAAATTTAGATTATGTGTCAAATATTAACATATTCATTATTTATATTAAAGTATAGTAATCAGACCTTCATAAACCATACTTTGAGCTTTAATATATAAGTAACTTTATCAACATATTAACCTATGTCTATTTATATTAAAATTCCCATATCATTGAATTATAATGATTTATTTTTTTACTCATTTTTAAAATTTTATTTATTTCAGAGAGGAATGGAGAGGGATAGAAACATCAATGATGAGAGAGACTCATTTTCACAATAATGTACATATTCATAAATTTTTATATTGGATATCACTTTCTGTTAATGAATGTTATTAAATATTTGTTAAGTATTATTTATGTTAAATATATTACATAAATGTTTTACTACTACTTAAAATAAATCAAATTTGGCATCAACCACATTTGCAGCTAAATTATAGAGCAATCAATTTGAATGACAACTGAAGGACAACTGAAGAGCACTATCACATCCAATAATTTATAGAAGAAGCTACATAGAGACTGGGAAGAAGGAGGTGACACAGAGGGCTGGCCCCTGCAGCCAGGTGTGGTGGCTCAAAAGCTGGAAGAATATCTCAGCTACAAAAGACCTGCTGAGGAGTGTGATGTATCAACCCCAGGTTGGGACCCCCAACACAGAGCACCAAGGCCATGAAGTGGAACCTGTGTAACAACTGGAAGTTAAAACCAATGGGGACTCTCTCTACTGGGAAGAGGAGGGAGTCTGCTAGGGTAGCAGGTGCTCTTCGAAACGTCCAATACAGAAGAGTTTGCCCTTGAGCACTAACGTGGGGTTCCAGAATTGGGAAGAGGACACAGGGCATATAGGAGACATAAAGAGTATTTGGAGCATAAGCTACTGAGATCCTGGTCCCAGGTCAATATCCCCCAATGCCCTCAGGTGCCTTCTTCCCAACCTGCGGAGTGCACTGAACTGGAACTTCGACTGCTGGCAAGCTCAAGTCCTGAAGAAAGGCCTGTGGGCTCTACCCAACAGAAAACTGTTTTGTTCTACCTTCTTAAGTCCAGTGCCCTTGCCCTTCTGAGCTCAGATCCATAGAGTAAAGAAACTCTACTCAGAGCTGGGACCTTCAAAGTGCATCACCCTCAGAGACTCTGATATGGCTCAAGCAGGTGCAACTATATAGCTCATAAGAGTCATAGAGTTTGCTCTCCTCCCAGGCTTGACTGGTACCATCCCAATGGATTAGCTTGATCTGTTTTCCCAAGTATGGTGGTCCCACCTGCTGAGCTTGCTCTTGAAGTGTGAACATTTGACTGCACCTATCTGAGTCAGTGGTGTGCTCTTCCTGAAGGAGCTAGAGCTGTGGGCTTCAGCAGAGACTGAGTTATATGGCTGTTGCAGAGGCTGCATTCTCCCTGTTGACTGCCTGACCACAGAGCCCCCAAGTAGGGGACCCACTAGTCGCATTCTCTTGATCCAGCCTTCCCGAAGAATTGAGTTTACACTGTGTGGCAGGGTCAGTGGGGACGTAGCCAGCTTGGGTCCATTCTACAGTCTTTCTTCAGAAGGCTCTTAAGAATGTCCAGACAACCTCACAGGGTGGTGGCATAGCCAACAGATAGACACCTACTTCAGAGAGCTTTGGACCTTTTATTGATCTGACATAGGTCAGAGCTGCTAATAGCCAACCCTGGCACACAGCTTGGTCCTTTCCACAAAAAATCTAGACCCAGTAGACAGAGCCACAATCAGACAATTGCATGGTAGGTCCAGAAAAGTAGACCAACACCGGTTACCCACAACATCTGACAGGAACCTGCATAAGAACACCAATTGTGTAGGCTCAGAACTAACAGAACCAGTGGTGCACTTCAGACATCAAAAGACCCTGACTGAACTGGCCACACAAATGGCATATCAAAAGGGGAACTTTGGAGAACCAGCTGAGAATAACTCTGCTTCCAGGGGCGGTCCCTGAACAGCAACTCATGCACTGTGAATGAGGTCTTTCCTTAATGTCAGTCAGGTGAGGGTTAACTCCCCCACCAATGGGGCAACAACATTCAAGACTCAATAATAACAGGAGAGAGCACATAGCACACATAAGAAACATTTCTGAAGCACCCAGCCCAGGTGATTTAGAAGATTGCGCCATTGAGACCCACAAGGCACCTAGATTCAAAAGCCCTTCATAACACATTTAGAAGACATGGAAGATATGCCTAACACAGAGATTTCAGAAAGCTTTACTAGAATCTGTGTAGTGTGGCTCAGTGCTTGAACATCAACCTATGAACCAGGAGGTCAAAGTTTGATTCCTGATAAGAGGACAGGCCCTGGTTTCCTGCCTGACCCCCTATAGGGGGTGTGGAGGAAGCAGACAATCATGATTCTCTCTCATCATTGAGGTGCCTTTCTTTAAATTTTAAATCTTTATTATTGAAAATATTACATATGCTGGCCTTCTTTACCCTTTGAGCCCTTCTAGCTCACCACTGCATCCCTCCAAGACCTTCTCCACCATATTATCTGTGTCCATATGTTATGCATGTATGCATGCACCTTATTTGGTTGTTGACTTCCTACCCACCCACCCATTCCCACTTAATCTCTGAGATTCCACACTGTGTTCTATGCTTCTAAATCTCTGGATCTATTTTATTCATCAGATTATGTTGTTCATCAGATTACATATATGAGTGAGACTATGTGATACTTGTCTTTCTATGATTGACTTATTTAGCTTAGCGTTATAATTTCCAGGTCCCTCCATGCTGCCTCAAAGGTTAATCAGTCCATTTTTACAGCTGCATACTATTCCATGATGTAAATGTACTACAGCTGTTTGATCCACTCATCTACTGATGGGCCCTTGGACTGTTTCCAGATATGGGCTATTATAAATTATGGTTATATGAGCATAGTGGTACATATTTATTTTCTGATTGGTGTTTCTGGTTTCTTAGGATATATTCCTAAAAGTGGAATCAATGAGAAAAATGACAGTTACACATTTAACTTTTTGAGGAAATCCCATACTGTTTTCCATAGTGGCTGCACCAATATGCATTTCCACCAGCACCATACTAAGGTTCTCTTTTCTCCACTTCCTTGAGAGCAATTGTTATTTGTTGGTTTATTGATGATAGCCATTCTGACAGGTGTAAGTGGATACCTCATAGTTGTTTTAATTCAAATCTCTCTGACGATTAGTGACTGGGCTTTTTTTCATATGTCTCTTGGCCATCTATATGTCCACTTTAGAGAAGTGTCTATTTAGGCCCATTTTTAACTGGATTGTTTGTCTTCCTTTTGTTAAGTTGAATGAGTTTCTTATATATTTTGGATATTAACCCTTTACCAGATATATAATTTCCAAATATGTTCTCCTATGCATTGGGCTATCTTTTAATTTGGTGATGATGTCTTTTGTATTCAGGGGCTTTTATTTTGATGTAGTTCCATTATTTTATTATTTCTTTAGTTTATTTTACCCAAGGAGATGTATCTGTAAATATATTACTATGAGAGATGTCTGAGATTTTTAAAAAATATTTATTTTATTGGTATTTTACAAAGAGGAAGGGGGAGAGATAGAGAGCTAGAAACGTCGATGAGAGAGAAACATCGACCAGCTGCCTCCTGCACACTCCCCACTGGGAACGTGCCCGCAACCAGTGTACATGCCCTTGACCAGAATAGAACCCGGGACCTTTCAGTCCGCAGAACGACGCTCTACCACTGAGCCAAACCAGTTTCGGCATGAGATTTTGCTGCTTATGGTTTCTTCTAGGATTTTATGGCTTCCCAACCTATATTTAAGTATTTTTTCCATTTTGAATTTATTCTTGTGTATGGTATAAATTGATGGTTTAGTTTCTTTTCTTTTTCCTTTTTTTTTTTTTTTTGCATGCATCTGCCCAATTTTATTTCCAGCACCATGCATTGTAGAGACTATCTTTATTACATTGTATGTTATTGCTTCCTTTGTCAAATATTAATTTTGGGTAATGGCTTGGGTTGATTTCTGGTGTTTCCGTTCAGTTCCATTGACCTATACGCCTATTCTTGTGCCAGTACCAGGCTGTTTTGATTACAGTGGCTTTGTGGTATAACTTGATATCTGTGATCCCTCCAACTTTGTTCTTTCTCCAGATTGTTGTGGCAATTCAGGGTTTTTTTATTGGTTCCCTATAAATTCTCAGAGAATTTTTTGTAGATCTGGAAATATTCCATTGTTATTTTAATTTGGATTGCATTGAATTTGTAGATTACTTTGGGTAGTAGGGATATTTAATGATGTTAATTCTACCAGTTCATGAACACAGTATATTCTTCCACTTTTTTATATCTTTCTCTATCATTTTTCAACATCCTGTAGTTTTCTGAGTACAAGTCTTTCACCTCCTTGGTAAATTTATTTCTAGGTTTCTTAATTTTTTTGTGTTGCAATAGTAAACGGGGTTGTTTGTGTAGTTTTGGGGGTTTTTTCTGTGAACTCGTTATTGGTGTATAAAAAGATGGATTTTTGGATGTTGATTTTGTATCCTGCTACATTGCCAAATTCATTTATTAAATATAGTCGTTATTTTTTGGTGGAGTCTTTAATGTTTTCTATGTACAATATCATGTCATCTGCAAATAATGAGAGTTTTTACCAAAAATGGGTGTTGGGTTTTGTCAAATACTTTTTCTGCATTTATTGATATGATAATGTGATTTCTGTCTTTCAGTGTTTTCATGAGATGTTTCACGTTTATTGACTTATGAATAACATACTATTCTTGCATTCCTGGAATGAATCCCACTTGATTATGCTATATGAACTTTTTAATATATTGCTGGGTCCTATTTGCTAATATTCTGTTGAGGATTTTGGAATCTATGTAGAAAGCATGTAAATGGGTCATGCATTTTATATCCATAACCTACCCTATATATTTTGATTGAAGCATTTTATCCATTTTCATTTAAGGTTATTATTGACTAGAGGTCCAGCGCAAGAAATTTGTGCATGGGAGGTGGGTGTCCTCAGCCCAGTCTGTATCCTCTCCAATCTGGGACTCCTCAAGGGCAGTCGAACATCCCCCTCATAATGCAGGACTGCTAGCTCCCAACTGCTTGTCTGCCTGCCAGCCTGATCACCCCACAACCACTCCCCTGCCAGCCTGATTGACACCTAATTGCCCTTCCCTTCAGGCCTGATCCTCCCCAACTGCCCTCCCCTCCAGACAGTATCATGTTTGTGAAATAACTTATTAACAATTGTCAGCAATAATATGAATAGGAAAAGTAAATTCTACATAATGTCACTTTAACATCTATTATGTTTAACATAAAAAATTAGTTTAATTGATCCATGTAGAGATATAATGGTGTGCCATATATAATATGATTCAATAGTTTAATGCATTTAACACTACAGATATTTTTTAAATGTACTGTATAAAACCTTTTAAATACTAAAGTAACAGTATGAAAGACTTAATCATAAAAATCTATCCATCATATTTTGATATCTTTGAAGAGATTTCATGGTCTGAACTGAATTATGGGGGAGGGGTTGATTCATGATTCTTATTTTTGCCATTAATTCTGAAACAGTTGTTAAAGTTATTACAAAGGCTTCTTTTTAAAAAAATTAATAAATCTTTATTGTTCATATTATTACAATATTTCCCCCCCCCCCAAATAGTTCCCTTCCACCCGGTTCCCACTTACCTCCCTCACAACTGTCCTCATCCATAGTTGTATGATTTCTGTCAATCTCTTCCTGTAACCCCCACAACCCTTTCCCCCTGAGAATTGTCAATCCACTCCCATTCTATGCCCCTGATTCTATTATATTCACCAGTTTAGTCTGTTCCTCAGATTTTTAATTCACTTGATTTTTAGATTCATTTGTTGATAGATATGTATTTGTTGTTCATAATTTTTATATTTACTTTCTTCTTCTTCTTCCTTTTCTTAAAGAATACCTTTCAGCATTTCACATACTACTGGTTTGGTGGTGATGAACTCCTTTAGCTTTTTCTTATCTGTGAAGCTCTTTATCTGACCTTCCATTCTGAATGATAAACTTGCTGGGTAGAGTAATCTTGGTTGTAGGTTCTTGCTATTCATCACTTTGAATATTTCTTTCACTCTTGCTTGACATGCATAGTTTCTGTTTAGAAATCAGCTGACAATCATATGGGTGCTCCCTTGTAGATAATGTTTTTCTCTTGCTGCTTTTAATATTCTCTCTTTGTATTTTGTCCCTGTTATTTTAATTACGATGTGTCTTGGTGTGGTCCTCTTTCGATTCTTTTTGTTTAGGGGTCTGTACACTTCCTGGAATTATAATTATATTTCTTTCACCAATTGGGAGAAGTTTTAGGTCATTATTTCTTTAAGTAGGTTTTTAGTATTTTGATCTCTCTCTTTTTCTGGCACCACCATAAATCTGAAGTTGTCCCAGAGGCTTCTTAAACTATCTTCAACCTTTTGGATTCTTTTTGCTTTTCTGGTTGAGTGTTTTTTGCTTCATTGAATCTCAAATCTTTGACTTGATTTTTGCATTTCTCTAGTCTACTGTTGGGTCTCTACACAATATTTTTTAAACATTTTTATTAAATTATTATCTGTATACATATCTTACCATTGCCCCACCTCCCATACATGCCCTCCCTCTCCAGAGTTTTGTGTCCATTGGTTGTACTTATATGCATGCATACAAGTCCTTCGGTTGATCTCTAATCTACTCCAGATCTCCCTACCCTCCCCGCTGTAATTTGAGTGCCTGCTTGTTGCTTTACTGTCTCTATATCTATCTTTTGGTTCATCAGTTTATAATGTTCTTTATTATCCATAAATGAGTGAGGTCATGTGATGTTTCTCTTTCATTGACTGGCTTACTTCACTCAGCATGATGTTCTCCAATTCCATCCAGGCTGCTGCAAATGATAAGAATTCCTTCTTTTTTATGGAAGCATATTTTTTTTTCAGTCAGTGTATGTTTAATTTCCAATTGGTTCTTTTTAATATCCTTGAGGGTCTCATTAAATTTATTGGCCTTTTCTAGGATATTTTTGAAAAACCTTATAACCGTGGTATTGGCCTCTATATCCAGTTGTTTGTTTTCCTCCATTTCTTTCTTTTGTGATCCATTTCCTTATCTCCTCACTTTTGCTACTACCCTGAGTTAGTAGGGTGGCTTGGTGTGTAAAGTGTCCTATATAGTCCAATGGATCAACCTCCCAGTTACTTGAAGTAGACATTCTTGATATACCCCTTTGTGGACTGTGTGTACAGCCTTGTTGTAATTAAGTCTTGATTGTTGTTGGTGTCACAGGGAGGAATTGATCTCCAGGCCAATTGGCTTTGAGGACCTGCTGTGTCTATAATGGAAGAATTGCTGTGCTGGAGACATGCTTATGGGGCAAGACGTGTTTCATTGGGGATTAGGTGCTCACTGAGTCTTCCTCTTGAATGTGTCTTTTATCAGAGTAGTTGAAATCTGGTGTCATCTCACACAGACCACAGATACACTACTTTCTGAATCTCCAATGGGGTGCCTGTCAGATACTGTCTGAGGCCACCCAGCAGGAGCTACAGCAAGAACTAGTTTTCTCCTCTTTGCTTTGGGTTTGGAGGTTTTGGGGTTGTCTGACCAGAGCTATAGTTAGTTTGGTTAAGCTGTGTTAGGGAAGGCCATTTATATGCAAAATGTGCTGTGCAGAGCTTGGGTGTGTTTATAGATTGTACAAGGTGGAGTTTCAGGGAGTCACTAGGCTAGGGCATGGCAAACAGTGATGGCTGCCAGTCAGCCATCTCTGCGTCTCCATGTTTCCAAGTCCCCACGTCCAGCACATTAAAAAGTGATTGCTGGGCACACCTCTGCAAGAAAGTTACCTTCACTTTCCTATCTGATGGCCGATAGTCCAGCCTCTCCCCGTAGGAGTTTGGATCCTGTGAGTCTCCCCAGAAACTGAATTTCAGAGTAATTGAAAGCTTGTCTCTTTTTAGGTTGAAAAAAAAGCAGCACATCCAATTGCCCACCACCAGCCCAATTCACGGATTCATGCACCTCCCTACCTCAGCTTTTCATCTCAATGCTCTTTTCTTTTTCCCTCTAGTTGTAGAACTTCCTCTCAGCTAGCTTTCCCATGGTTCTGGGTGATAGATGTTTTGTCTTTTAGCTGTAGTTTTGAAAGGCAGCCATCTTGTGCAAGGCAGCAGTTTAAGTGTTTACCGATGCTGCCATCTTGGTTTCTTTCTGCAAAGGCTTCTCTATATACTTTATGCACTTGAATAAATATCAGAGTATTTGGATTATAACTTTTACCTTATTAATTGTGTAAAAATTAATTAAATAAGTTATTTATATGTAATCTTGTTCCTAAAATTATTAGGGCTCTGTTGCTAATGCAAAGATACTTCAAATTCTCAGTTTGTATTAGTACACAGTAATATAGCTGAAGAGTTGGAAATGGACAAATAATTGTTTTTCTATATGAAACTAACTTTCAGATGTTCTATTGCCTAAATATTTAAGTATATATATTCTACAAAGTAAAATACTATTTATATAAAGAGTGGAATTATCAAAATAAATGAATAGATATTGATGCTTTACTACCATCTAATCCATATGCCTTGTTCAAGTTTTAATACTTTCTTTTATAGCAAAATAATTAAATTCAACATCACATGAAGATTTTGTGATCATGTATGTTTAGTATCCTTTAATTTTGAAGTTCCTCAAATCTTTCATGATATAAAGTCTGTCAACTTGGGTTTCTCTTACATTCTTCATGCACAGAATCAGATTATGAAATTCCATTAGAAATATTGCAGATATAATAAGATCTTCCTTTCACTGACTTTTATTGAATTTCTCCAAATAATCTTAATATTAATTTTGATCATTTGATTAAGGTGGTGTCTCCTAGGTTTACCATGGCAAAATTGCTTATTCTCTATTTTAATAAATACATGCTTTGTGGGAAGATACTTGGCTACTATGTAATACCTTATTCTTCATAAGATACTTTCACATCAGTTTCATCATCCATACACAAATCTCTGCTAAATACTTACTCTGAAGATTGTTGAGTGTGACTTTTAAATTTCCATTAATTTATATATTAGTGGGTAATTTAGTATAGGGTAGAGCTTTCTCTTTTTTTCCCTAGTTTACATGCAATTTTATTTATATATATCAACTTATTTTATGCAATGGGATTTAATTTGTTAACATCATTATTCATTTGATACTCAAATAGTCCCAGTTTTGGTTAGTGCAAATTCCTTCCAATGGCTTCTGTGTCCTTTAGATATTTTTCTATCTAATTGGAGTACTTTCTTAACTTCCAGTACAGCAAGATGTATCTGGCTTATCTCATGCTTTATCTTAGCCCTACAATAAGAGCCCTGGCATCTTATAGTGATGAATTGTATTTAGAACCCAAAATCTGTATATTTGGTGTATGCTCTATGCTATTACAGTACTACTTATCCTAGGCCTCTTATTAAACAAAGATAGGAAATACATATTTATAGGTATATGTTTACATCATTTATTTTCATGCCTAATTTACAGCAATAATTATATCTATACTAGGGACCTGGTGCATGAAATTTGTGCACTGGGGGAGGGGGAATGCCTCAGCCTAGCCTGCCCGTCTCAAGGAATCCTCAGGGGATATCCTACTGACAGCAAGTGGGCCTAAGCTGTAATCTGGCCTTCTTCTGCAGGAAGTGACCAGGCTGATCAGGGGAAGGCAACAGCCTCATCACCCCGGTGCTGCAACCATTGCCAGTCACTACAGCAACCAAGGTGTTTTCACCAATATGGACTCCAGTCCCTTCACCATGAAGAAAAATTACAACTTTCTTTAGGCATTTTCAAGATGTGTCTTTTATAGGCTATAATCTTCCTTCCTTCCTTCCTTCCACCCTCCCTCCCTCCCTCCCTCCCTCCCTCCCTCCCTTCCTTCCTTCCTTCCTTCCTTCCTTCCTTCCTTCCTTCCTCCCTCCCTCCCTCCCTCCCTCCTCCCTCCCTTCTTTTCTTTCTTTCTTTCTTTCTTTCTTTCTTTCTTTCTTTCTTTCTTTCTTTCTTTCTTTCTTTCTTTTTTTCTTTCTTTCTTTTTTCTCCTCACCTAAGGATATGTTTACATTGATTTCTAGAGAGTGTGGAAGGAAGAAAGAGGGAAAGACAGAGAGAAACATCAGTGTGAGAGGGACACTTTGATTGCTTGCCTCCTGCACGAGCCCTGACCTGGGCCCTGGCCAGGGAAGATCCTGTAACCAAGGCACATGCCCTTGATCAGAATCAAACCCAGATATTGTGGTCAGCAGGCCAAGGCTCTTTCCACGGAAACAAACCAGCTAGGGCAGGATATGACATCCGTTAGCCCCTCCAGCAGCAGAGCTTCTTTTTTCCTCCAGGAGTGAGGTGGAAAAACCCTAGATCACTTTCTTGGATTCTTATTACCCAAGTTACCAAGAACATTGCAAGTGGCAGTGTACAGGGAACTTAGCCTATGAGCTGTCGGAAAAGGTGTTTATGCTTGAACTGGCTCAGTGGATAGGGCATCAGCCTGCAGACTCAAGGGTCCCAGGTTTGATTCCTGTTAAGGGCATGTACCTTGGCTAGGGTCACATCCCCCGGTGGGGAGTGTGCAGGAGGCAGCTGATCGATGTTTCTCTATCACTGATGTTTCTGACAGTCTATCCCTCTCCCCTCTTCTGTGTAAACAATCAATAAAATATATATATTTTTTAAAACTAAAAAGAAAAGGTGTTTCCTCTGCAGCCCATGTACATAGGATCACCTGTTGTGTTCACTTGGCTAGGGGTGAGTCCCTAGCCGCCAGGGGCACATCTCAAAGCTTGGTGGCCCCGAGTTCGCTATATCTGTGGGCTGGGTGGCGTGGACCTGGGCCACTTGGCATGGGAGCATAAGCAAGTGACCGTGGGGTAGTAACTTCCTGCCTACCCCCGGCCATGAACATCCACTGCATCACCATGGTCCCTTGCCGCTTATCCTGGGTCCCAGCCCACTGGGAGCCCCTAGCCCTGGCCCCTGACCACTTGGTACTGGTGTCTATAGGCCACTCCTGGTCGGGGAAGGGGAGGTTCTGGGACCCCTGCCGCTCAGTGCCTACACTCAGGCCTACAGGCTTGGAGAGGCCTGGGTCCCAAGGGTGTTCCCAGGACTCAGACCCTCAGTGCCTGTGTATGCAAACCATCCCCTCATCTTTGTTGGGTTGATTTGCATACTAACTCCTGACTGGCTAGTGATTGAAAAGTAAATCAATACAGTCCTTTTTATACAAGATAAAAGCTATATCTTCAACATAATTCAACCTAGATACTAACTATGCTTTTTTTTTTTTAAATAGCTTCACACTTTCATATAATTTATTCTGAGATATTGATGGTTTCCTTCATCAGTCTTATATTCTGTACCATAATTGTTCTAAGGAAAACACTTCACATTTTCTTTAATAAAGTTAATTAATTTTCAATTTTTCAGGAGATTTATTTGATTTCAATATAATTTGAATACAATGGGGGTTCCATTAAGCAACAAGCATTCAGATAACCTTCATTAAGTAAAATTATAACAGCTGAATATTTTAAATATTTATTTTCAATATCTGAAGAATCAAAGGTTATATTGTCACCCTTCTCTATTTACTTTTTCACAAAGTAATAAGCACTGTAAATTTTGTATTTTAAGAAAGTTGAGTTTTATAATAAGAAGTTATCTACCATTACAAAATAAATATTAGGCTAGTTAGTTTCAATTCCCCCCACCTCCTGGAATTTTGAGTGCTCTTCATGGAAGAGCAACTATCCAATGTAGCAGCACAACACATAAAAGACACCCAACAGCATTATTTTAAAGATCTGTATAGTAAAGATGACTTATAAAGCCAAAAAAGATACATAACACTATAGGTCATTTGTGATAAACCGGATGATATAAATTATGCAAATGTAAAGCAAAAATAAATATTTGGAATGAAATAGAAGCTTAAGCAAATATTCTAACAATCCAATAAGCATCTTTAATACATGCATCAACAGATAAATATTTTTAATATTGTAAATGTGTTTAAATAATTTTCTATCCACATACGTTTTCAAGTTGGACATTAAAAAAGATCAAGACACTAAAGTTTTAGTTTTGTTATAGATGGCAAATGTTCATGAATGTATACTACATGGTTTTTTTTTTAAAAAAAAAAAAAAAAAAGGCCAGCCCTGGCTGGTTTAGCTCAGAGGATTGACTGTTGGCCTGCGGACTGAAGGGTCCCAGGTTCAATTCCAGTCAAGGCACCTGCCTAGATTCTAGGCTCACTCTCCATTAGGGGGTATGCAGGAGACAACTGATCAATGATTCTCTCTCACCATTGATGTTTCCATCTCTCTCTCTTTGTTCATCTCTGAAATCAATTTAAAAAAATTTTTAAAAGCTAATACTGTTAATTTGCTTTCTCTAATCTAATATTTATAAAATATATTTAATACATAGTTTATATTTAAAATATATATGTACATGTAATTAATATTACTAACAAGTGTAATAAACAATTATATGTACAACATATAAGTCTCATAACAAGTAATCAGTTTGTTTTCCAAAAAATATGTTATTTACTTTCCTTTAAGTAAACAAATTTATATATTTCTTTTGTTTAATTAGTACATAATACCAAACTATTTAAAAAAAAAAAAACAATGTATATAATAAAGTTACTTAAAATGAAAAAAAAATCTACCACCCCATTTCTCAAAGACAACTGTTATATTAATACTAGAAGCCTGGTACAAGGAATTCATGCACTCAGAGTGGGTGGAGTTCCCCTAGCTTGGCCTGTGCCCTGTTACAGTGTGGGAGCCCTGTGATCCATCGCCCCAAAGAAGTAGGCAGGAGCTGGGGGACCCTCCTCCAGGCCTCTGGGCCCACCTCCAGGCCGGGCCACATGGAGGTCTCTGCCATACCCCAGACCTCCTGGTGATGGATTGTGGTAGTGTGATGCAAGTTCCCAACAATGCAAGTCCCTGCCCACTGATGTCTATTACACATGCAGCCTCCTGCTGATCAGTTGTTATGTGTGAGGGCATCCTGACCGTTTGCATAATTACTCTTTTATTAGAATAGATTGTGGTGCCAAAACCATTTTGGCTCAGTGGATAGAGCGTTGGCCTGTGGACTGAAAGGTCCCGGGTTAGATTCCGGTCAAGGACATGTACTTGGTTGTGGGGACATCCCCAGTGGGGGGTGTGCAAGAGACAGTTGATCAATAATTCTCTCTCATCGATATTTCTAACACTCTATCCCTCTCTCTTCCTCTTTGTAAAAAAAAATCAGTAAAATACATATTTTTTAAAAAGAATAGATTGTGGTATGGTTCCATTTACAGTAATAAGGATAAGTAATACACACATTATTCATATATAAATATGCACACTTACATACAAATCCAACTCCATACAATAAATTAGAGTCTTTTATATAATCTTTTTATCTTAATAACTAAATTTAAATAAATATATGTATTACTTTTTAACAGCTGAATTGTAGTCAATGGCATGCAGAGTATCATTTTTTGAATGAAAACATTTATGTTGTTCATTTATTTTTATACTATAAACAGAATTATAATAAATATTCATGAATGTTTTTCTTTAAATATTATCTATGAAATTATGATCAATTATTCTGTTATTCCCCCGTTGATCCCTTCTAGATTGCCCCAGCTCCAGGACTTCACACCCATTGTCAGTGTCCCTAGGTTATACATATATGCATGCAAGTTCTTTGGTTGATCTCTTCCCACCCACTCACACAACCCTGTTTTTCCTCTAAGATTCCATAGTCTTTTCCATACCTCTATGTCTCTGGATCTATTTTAATTAGATTTAAGATTTGAGTGAGATCATGTGATACTTTTCTTTTTCTGACTGGCTTATTTTGCTTAGCATAATACTCTTCAGGTCCCTCCATACTCTTTCAAAGGGTATGATATCCTTCAATTTTATTGCTGCATAGTATCCAATGGTATAAATGTGCCACATATTTTTTTAATAAACTCATCTACTAATGGGCACTTGGACTGTTTCCAGATCTTAGCTATTGTAAATTGTGCTTCTATGAACATAGGGGCACATACATTCTTACTGTTTGGTGTTTCACATTTCTTAGGATATACTTCTAGAACCAGTATCAATGGGACAAATGGTAGTTCCATTTTTAATTTTTTGAGGAAGCTCTATACTGTTTTCTATAATGGTTACAGCATTCCCACCAGCAGTGTACTAGTGTACTAGGGTTCCCTTTTCTCCACAACCTCACTAACACTTGTCATTTGTTGATTTGTTGATGTTAGCCATTCTTACAAATGTGAGGTAATTTTAACTTGCATCTCTCAACTTACCAGTGACTTTGAGCATTATTTTCACATGTCTTTTGAACATCTGAATGTCCACTTAGGAGAAGTGACTATTTAGACATTTTTTAATTAGATTGTTTGTCTTCCTTTTGTTAAGTTGTATGAGTTCCATGTATATTTTGAATATTAACCATTATTAGATATCTAATTGCCAAATATTTTCTCCCAAACAGGGGGCTCCATTTTCATTTTGTTGATTATTTCTTATGCTGTGCAGAGGCTTTTTTTATTTTGATGTATTCCTATTTTTTAATTATTGCTTTAGTTTCCATTGCCCTAGAAGTACCTTCAAACATATTGCTATGAGAGATGACTAAAATTTTGCTGCCCATGGTTTCTTCTAGAATTTTATAGTTTCATGACTTACATTTAAATCTTTTATCCATTTTATGTTGTTCTTGAATATGTTATAAGTTGGTGAACTGGTTTCATTTTTTTGGTACGTACATTTATTGAAGAAACTTTCTTGCCTCTTTTGTCAAATATTTATTGAGCACAATAACTTTGGTTGATTTCTGAGGTCTCTGTTCTCTTCTGTTGATCTGTATGCCTATTCTTGTGTCAGGACAAGGCTGTTTTGATTAAAGTGTAGATATCTAGTATTGTGATCCCTCCAACTTTCTTTTTCTTTCTCAAGATTTCTGCATCTATTTTCAATTCCATATAAATTTTTTGGAGTATTTGTTCTAGAACTGTGAAATATGTCATTGGTATTATAATGGAGATTTTATTGTTTCTGTAGATTACTTTGTGTAGTATGGACATTTTAATGATCTTAAGTCTACCAATAAATGAACACCATATATTCTTCCACTTGTTTGTATTTTCCTCTGTCTCTTTTTTTCAATGTGCTTCTTGGTTAAGTTTATTCCTAAGTACCTTAAAATTTTTTGTTGTTGTAATGGTAAATGGGATTCATTGCTTAGTTTCTCTTTCTGAAAGCTCATTATTGGTTTATAAAAATGCCATAGATTTTCTCAGTGTTAATTTTGTATCCTGTTACATTAACAAACATTGGTGGAGTCTTAGTATTTACTATGCATAATATAATGTTATCTGTGAATAATAACAGTTTGACTTTCTCCTTTCCAATTTGGATCATTTTTTTATGTTTTATTTTGTATGATCACTGCTAGCACTTCCAGTACTATGTTCAATAAGAGTGATGAAAGTGGACATCCCTGTCTTATTCCTGTTCTTAGTGGAAATGATTCTAGTTTTTGCACATTGAGTATGATATTAGCTATAGGTTTGTCATATATGGCCTTTATTATGTTGCAATATGATCCTTCTATCCCATCTTTGATAAGAGTTTTTATAAAAATGGGTGTTAATTTTCTTGAATTTTTTCTATATTTATTGTTATGATCATGTGATTTTTGTTTTTCAATTCATTTATGTGATGTATCACTTTTATTGACTTGTGAATATTGTACCAACCTTGTGTCCCTGGAATAAATCCCACTTAATCATAATGGATCATCTTTTTTAATATATTGCTGGAAATGATTTGCTAATATTTTATTGAGGGTTTTAGCACATTTGTTCATCAGGAATATCAATCTGTAATTTTTCTCTTTTTTTGTAATGCCTTTGTCTGGTTTTGTAATTAGGATAATCTTGGACTCATAAAAACAGCTTGGAAGTGTTCCTTCCTTTTGGAATAGTTTGAGGAGGATAGCTATTATTTGCTCTTTGAATGCTTGGTAGAACTTCACTGTGATGCTGTCCAGTCCAGGGTTTTTGTTTGATGGGAGTTTTTTATTACTGCTTCTATTTTTTCCATTGTTATTGGCCTAGTCAGCTTTTCTGATTCTTTCTGATTCAGTTTTGGGAGATTGTACTTTTCTGGTAATTTTCCCATTTCAATCACATTTTATGCTTATTGGCATATAGTTGTTCATAGTATCCTATAAAATAAAAACCTATTATGCTAAGTGTCCGGTTATCTGATCATCTGGTCAACCAATCAAAGTGTAATATCATGATATGCTAATGCTGCTCAACTGTTCTATATGACATGCACTGGCCACTAAGAGGCAGAGAGTCTACTGGTTGACCAGTCACTATGATGTTCACTGGCCACCAGGGGGCAGACAGTTCAATTGGTAGGTTAGCTTGATGCTGGGGTCCAGCCAATCTGGACTGAGCTAGATGAGCTGGACATACCCGGGAGCCCTCCTACAGTCCCTCCCCAGCTGGCCAACCTCCTGCATCCCTCTCTAGCTCTGATCATGCACCAGTGGGGTTCCTTGGCCTAGCCTGCACCCTCTCACAATCAGAGGCTCCTCAGGGGATATCGAAAAGCTGGCTTCATCCCGATCCCACAGGACAAGCTGAAGGATGCCACTGGTACATGAATTCGTGCACTGGGCCTCTAGTTTTCATATAATCCTTTGTGTTTCTGTGGTATCAGATGTTACATCATTATTATAATTTACATTATTTATTTGGGTTCTTTATCCTTTTTTCTTTGATGATTCTGGCTAAAGGATCATCAATATTATTTATATTTCCAATGAACCAGATCTTGATTTTATTAATCTTTTACATAATTTTTTAGTCTTCATTTAGTCTGCTCTAATCATTATTATTTCCTTCCTTCTACTTCCTCTGTGCTTGTTTTCCTCTTTCTAATTATTTAAGTTGTGAGATTAAATAGTTTATTATTAACCTGATGTGGGGGATAGAGTTTTAGTGCTATGAAATTCCTTCTCAGGATTGCTTTCACTGTGGCCCAGATATTTGTTGTTATTTGTGCAAATTTTCATTTGTTTTCAGGACATTTTTTAAAATTTCTTTCTTAAGCTCATTGGTAATCAATTCATTGTTTAATAACATGCTATTTAGCCTTCAAGTATTTGAGTGTGTTGGAGTATTTTTATTGTAGTTTATTTCTAATTCTATTCCATTATGATCTGATAATATGCTTGACATGATTTCAATCTTCTTGATTTGTAGAGACTTGTTTTGCATCCTAACATATGGTCTATCTCTGAGAATGACTCCTGAGCACTTGAAAAGATTCTGCAGCTTTGGGGTGAAATGTTTTATAAGTTTCAATTAAATCCATCTGATCCACTGTGTCATTTAGAGTCACTGATTCCTCGTTAATCTTTTGTCTGGAAGATCTAGCCAGTGAAGTCAGTGAGGTGTCCTACTATGACTGTATTGCTGTTGGTCTCTTCCTTAAAGTGAAGTTTTTGTTTGTTTTAAATATATATTTAAGTGTTCCTATATAGTGTGCAAATAGATTTACCAGGGTTATATCCTTTTGTTGGATCAATGTCTTTATGTCAAATATTATTTATTGACCTTTACTGACTCTTGTGATATTCTTCATTTTGAAATCTGTTTTATAAGATATGTGTATTGTTACCCCAGCTTTTTTTTTAATTTCTATTTGCAAAAAATAAATTTATTCCCATCTCTCTACTCTTATTCTGTATTAGCGGTTTTTGGTTTTTTCTTTTGTTTGTTTGTTTGTTTGTTTTTTGTTTTTGTTTTTCTGAGAAGGGTCTCTTATAGACATCTTATTTGTGTCATTAAGCTTCTATATGTTTTCAATCAAGCATTTATCCCATTTATATTTAAGGTTATTATTGATAAGTGCTTATTTTAAGTGCTTATTTTAATTATGTGCATATTTTGGTCCCCCTCTATTCTCATTACATCAGTTCCTTTAACATTTCCTGCAGTGCTTGGTTGATGGTAATAAAATCCTTTAGCTTTTTTTTTTTGTCTGGAAAGCTCTTTATTCTACCAACTATTTTGAATTATTGCCTTGATGGATATTATAATCCTGGTTTCAGATCCTTGATTTTCATTACCTTGAGTGCTTCATACCATTATTTTCTAGCTTCTAGAATTTCTGATAAGAAATCAGCTGAGATACTTATAGAAGCTTTTTTAAAATAACAAATTACTGCCTTTAGGATTCTCTGTTTGACTTTAATTTTTGGCATTTTAATTATAATGTGTCTGGATGTGGGCTTATTTGGGTTCTTCTTGTTTGGGACTCTCTTCTGGCCTCCTGAGCTTGTGTAAGTGTTTCCTTTACCAGGTTAGGGAAGTTTTTTGTCATTATTTCTTCAAACAGGTTCTCTATCCCTTGCTATCCCTTGCTCATTTTCTTTCCCTTCTGGTATTCCTATAATGTGAATATTGTTACATTTCATGTTTTACCTGAGCTCCCTTAATCTCTCCTCTTCTTTTTAAATTGTTTTTCTTTTTGGTTCTCTGATTGAGTGATATTTTTTCCTACCTTATATTCTAAAACACTAATTCAATCCTTAGCTTCCCATAAGCTTCTGTATATTCCTTCCAATGTGTTCTTTATTAGTTTTGTCATTCTTAATTTCTGACTAATCTTTATCAGTTAAGATCTCTCTTTTTTATGCTTTTGTGCATCCTTGCCATCATTATTCTGAACTCTATCTATACTAATAAAAGTGTAATATACTAACTAGATCAGACATTCATCCAGACTTCCATCTGGACAAAGCAAAGGTAGAGGAGGTTAGGGAAGACCAGACTGGCAGGAGAGGGCAGTTAGAGGTAACCAGGCTGGCAAGGAAGGGCACTTAGGGGTGAACAGGCCAGCAGGGGAGGAGTTAGGGGTGATCAGGCAGCCAGGCAGGCAAGTGGTTAGGAGCCAGTTGTCCCAGATCGCGAGGGAGGGATGTCTGACTGCCGGTTTAGGCCCCATTCCTGTAGGGCCTAAAGGACCTCTGAGGGGTCCTGGATTAGAAAGGGTCCAGGCCAAGCTTAGGGACCCCCCCCCCATGCACAAATTTCATGCACCAGGCCTCTAGTATATATATTTGATTATTTGATATATACAGATCATTTGATCAGTAGCTATGATACACACTAACCACCAGGGGGCAGATTCACAATGCACAGACATGGGGACATGGAACAGGCTGATGAATCTCATGGGGAAAGGTGGGAATAGATTAACCATAGATCTTATATGCATACTAGCGGCCCAGTGCATTAAAACCATGCACTGTTGGAGTCCCTCGGCCTAGTCTGTGGGAATTGAGCTGAAAGTAGCAGTCCAACATCCCATGAAGGGTCTCAGATTCCAAGAGGGTGAATGCCAGGCCAAGGGACCCCACCTATACACAAATTCATGCACAAGGCATCTAGTATTTAATAAATTTCTTAATCCATTTTATTTAGCTCTTCTTCTAGAGAATTACCTTGTTATTTTATTTGGGGTTTGTGTATAGGTCTTCCCATTTTGGTTGTCGTTTGGGTTTATGTCTATGTATTAGGTAGATATGCTGTTTCCCAACCTCCAATGCAGGACATTGTCAGACATTATTTGTGACTGATCCTAAATACTCTTTGGAGCTATCAGCAATTCATAGCTTGTTGTTCCCTCTCCTGGGGCTAGGTTCCTTTGTAAGGTACTAAGATGTGCACAAGGGTATGTTTTTCCAAACCCAGGGCCCAGAAGCAGATTAGACAAAGACTTAAATTCTCCTGACATGGTTATTATTAATTTTGTATTACCCTCAGGTTATCAACCACAGGGTAGGTCAAGATATTTTTAACACTCTGGAGCTATTGCTTCCCCTCCCAGGCAAAAGTTGCCTGGATAATAAAGGTCTTTCCAGAGAAGGATGCCCTCTTTGATAAGAGGGGATGACTCAGCACATGAAACTGAGGTGGCTGCCTCCAGAGCCCTCAAACCTAGAGTCTGCTCATACAGCTCCATTCATTCTGCCCTCCCTCCTCTAGAGCCCAAGGTGAGTGGCTGCACAGGACATTTTATGCCTTTTCCCTTTAAGTGGGTGGCTGCATTTCCAGCAGTCTCTCCCTAGCAGACATCATTCCTCCTCCTGCTTTTCAAAGACAGATGTCCTGTCTGTGCCTTTCTCAGTTCTAGTGCTCCAGTGTTCAGACTCCATAAGTCTCAATTTGAGCCCCCCGTCCCCTACACACATCACAGCTAACATATCCCTCTGCAACTTCAGCTGTTGTCTGTGGAAGTCTGGCTAGCATTCTCACACCTCTTTACTTCCTAGCAGTCTCTCTGTGGTCTCCACTTTCTATCCTTGGATATCAGGGTTCTCTAGTTGATTATTCAGAATGCTTTATCTGTATTTTGCTTGTAACTCCAGTTTGATCCTGGGAGCATGTCAGTATAGCTTCTACTTTCTCTGCCACCATTTTGGAATCTTCCATACACAAGATTTTTTTCTTTTAATACTAATAGACTTTTAAAAATGAATCACCAAAAGAAAGCTGTCAATGATTTAATTAGGGGTGTCTGTTTCCATACCACCTTACCTATAATAGTTCTATTATTGAATTCTTAGAAGCACATATAAGTTATATAAAGATAAATAGTGCAAGTGTCATATTTTCTTTTATTTGATCATTTGTGATGTTGAATTCTTATTTTAAATGGTTTTTTGACTAATATAATTAAAAAGTAACTGTTTATGCTCTTTGCTCATGTTTTCTTCAAAATTAATCATGTTTTCCTGCTTGACTTATGTACTTTTAATATGTTAATAAAAAGGCATCTATTTATATACATAATAGTTGGCTATTATCCATTCATATTTAATGTTGCCCACTATTTTTTTAACTTAAGTTCATGAAATAAATTTGATAAATCAAAGAAATATATGGTTACCCATATTTGCTTATAAAATTTTAGTTTATTTTTAGTTAATAGGCATAAAATTTTCCCCATGTTAATGCTTTATCTACAATATTTTATCTCTCGTGTTAAATAAGTAGCATGGCTTTATTTACATTTTCTTACATTGCACTATCCCTATGCTCTTAAGGGCTTATAAGGATATAAATTTTAGGAGTAAAGTAGTTTATTTTTCCCCCATATATGATTTATTGATTTTAAACATATTTACCTATCCACCCTTAGGTATCCACTAAAATCAGAGTAGGCTTTATTTTTGACAACATATTTTATACTACACAGTTTAAATTGACTTCTAATATAAGGAATGCTTCTTATTTCCTGTGTATTCTCAGGAATCTATTAAATTCATTAAAATGATAGTAATGGTAATTCATTTTCTGAGTTACTAAAATGTATCATGTGATAAATACATAAAGCACTTAGCACAAAATTTTGCACATAGCAAATATATAATAGTTTTCTTTGAGTGGTGGAAGTATAGGAGTGGTTGTGACAATACTACTAATAACAGTAGTATTGGCATAAATCAGTCTATGTCATCATGCCTTTGATTTTGAGATGCTCTGAGACACTTGCATACTATTTTGCACTATTCATTATGTATTCTTTAAGAAAATTCATTATACTTTTCATATTAAGAACTTTATTGATAATTGTAGCATATCACTTTGATTTTAATTTAGTTGACACTGATTTTAATTCCTAAATAAAATATGAAGCACTTAATATTTATTTCATTTATAGACTTTTTTTGTTTTTGTTTTTGTTTTATTTGTATACTTAAAGTAGATTGCAGAAAAGGAAAGAACTTAAATTCTACATGCACAATGACATGGTCATAAGTGAAATTTAAATCTATCAATCCCCAATTCACTCTTCTGTAAGATGGCAATAATATTACCTGATAGGGATGTGTGGGATTATTGTGTATAATATGTAATGTATTTGAATATTATCTGACATAAAGAAGATACTAAAGAAATAATGTTTAAATTATATCCTAATCTGAACTTCACTTCTATCTGCTTTTATTATAAATATTAAAATAATTTCTTATTTTAATATTTATAATATTTTCTTTATATATAGATATTTTCTTTATCTATTCTTCAAAAAGATTAAAATATAATTAATATGAGATCACTCTTTTGGGTGTCTTGGTGCTTTTGTACCTGATACAATCCCAAAATACATGCATTTTATCCTAGAGATCTGAAAATCATATCAGAAACTTTATCTTATGATGGGCAACTAGCTTCAACCCTCACTGTTTCTTTTGCTGCTCCAAAGAAACTGCCTATGTACTTTTATCTCCTTTGCCCTCTATAATCTTCATGTTTCTTATCTTTGATTCAAACAACTAGAAAATAACAATCAAAACTGATGCACTAGTCAAAACCACTTTTAAATGTAACTTGTTTTCCTTTATTTCCATGCCTGGTTTTCATGTTTAGTTTTTCTTCCTCTTTCTCCGTTTTTACACTTGTTATTTAAAAATATTTAATCCTTAAGAAGTCACTCTTATGGTTAATATTTGGACAAAAAATGATTAGTTCACAGAAATTCCTTTAACTATGTTACAGTTACCGTTTTTTGTGGGTTTTTTTCTTCTGTCATATGTTCTGCTTGACTTGTACACAACCATGCTTTCAAAGTCCTGTCACTTTTACCTGTTTCTCGTGCTTAAGTTTTTATATAAAGGCCACCAGGAATAATTATTGATCATGAAAATATGGCTTTGTTAACTTGTGAGGCAGAGTACAAACTTTTCAGAATCTCAGCAATGTCTCAGGGGGGCAAGTCTGGAATGATTGGTGGGATTTCCTAAAATGGACAATTTGTAAGAAAGGTTGGTAAATTCAACAAGTCTGTGTGTTGGTGAGTTAAACCAGTCTGTGCTCTCCTATCTTAGAAAATATGGCCTTAACAAGTTGGTATTAAAAGCAAATTGAACTCAGGCTATGTTGCATGTCATCGTTCGTTCACTTGATCTGTTTGGTGAGTTATGATACAATTGCTTTGCTTTCCAAGTTTTGGTTTCTGTTTCAGTTCTCGGTCCTGCTTCCTAATCCCTCTCCCCTGTCTTCTTTTTCCTTCATGGTGAGGATGAAAAAATACCACCACTGAAAAGATGGGAAAATATAATCAAAGAACTGTTCTTACTGATAGCAATAGAAAAATATTTAAAACGTGACTGATCCAAATACTCTTTGGCCATAGCTAGTAACATTCCTAAATGTGCTAGAAAATGATCTGTCTTTAAATATGTGTGTGCTTTTATTATAAGAAGTGATAAACATTAAGACCAAATTAAATGACACCCTTATACAGCACAGGGGGAGGGACATGATCTGGGACTACTTTATTGTCATATTTCTTAGCCAGAACATAGTCTTATAATGACTGAGTTTTCAATATTTTAAATGCAGACCCTAACAATGTCCTTCTAGTAAAAGTTCTCAAATGTTTCCTCACTGGTTTATTTGTTACTTTATTTTAAATCATAAAAGTTGTGAAAAGACAGGAAATCTGTGTTGTTATAGCTTTCGAATGGAATTACAGGAGTCTCTTTTTAGAGGAATAGGTGTCATTTATTTGAGAAATATGGTTCATGAAACTCAAGTACAGCTGCCAGTGAAGGGAATTGGATTAGAGATGAGCAGTGAAGTTTTCCCCACTCCCTCGATATTCCTGGAAGCAACACCACAGTGTGGGTGCAGATATTTTCTGAAAATTCAGAATACACCTGGGCATGAAATATTGTCCTTTTTATGTGCCAAACATAAAAAACAACAACAAACTTTAACATTGAAGAGAAACAAAAACCTTTTTCTGTCTGAAAGAATTAGAGGTTTGTGGTTCTTTATTGAACAACTCTGTGCCTTTGCTGCTTGAGAGATCTATAAAATTAAATAACATAGACACTACAAAATACAAGCTAAAGTGATGAATATAAATGAAGCAGAGTAATTCATTCAGATGTTATTTTGCATTTAATATTTTATAGTCTCTCTTTCAATACGTTAGCCATAACTTTGCATTTCTTTCTCTGAGGGAATTTTGCTGTCCTAATATCAGAAGTTGGTGCAAGTCAGTAATTCTTCTTGTGATTTGTAATAGCTTAAAGTGACTAATCTCAATATGCTAGAAAGTTTAAACAGTAAAAGAAAAACAAGATGTGCTTCTCAGAGGAGCAGCAATAGAGAAAGCATCTCCTAAACTTGGGAGAAATCCTTGAAGAGTTGGCACCTGCTAAAAAGCATTCAGTACTGGCTCTTTGAGGAGTGGTAAAGGCCTCTGGGAAGCTATATGAGTGGTGTCCCAGGGCCTTCAGCATTAAAGTGTCTTACCTTGCCAATGTTCCCAGCCTCCAAGTTTGATGTGAGAGCTAGGATTTTAGGCATTCTCAGGGTAACCAGGGTAGCCAACCAGCACAATGCTTTGACAATGCAACAAGCATCATTAGAAGAAGTGATACTTGACCATGTTCTGTTATTGAATAAAGATCTGAGTGATACACAAAATCAGTCTACACATAGAATCATTATCATAAAATGAAAAACAGTGTGTTAGTTTCCTACTGAGGCTATAACAGAGTAATATAAGTTCAGTAACATAAAACAACCCAAATTAACTTTCTTATAGTTCAGAAGGTCAGAACTCTGAAATGGGTCTCACTGGGTTAAACCCAAAATGTTGACAGAACTACATTGCTTCTGGAGACTCCAAGGGAGAATCTGTGTCCTTGGATTTGCCAGTTTGTAGAGACCGCCATTACTTAGCATTGCTTGGGTAGTGACCCACCCCTGCCTTTTTTTAAGTCAAATTCCCATCACTCCCACCTGTTTCCCTTGTCAAGCCTCCTCTGACCCTGGCTCTTCAACCTCCCTCTTTGATTTGTAAAGACCCTTACAGTTACATTGGGTGCAACCAGATTATCCAGGATAATCTCCTTCTCCCCAGCTCTTGATTCTTAACTTGCTGGCAACTACAAAGAACCTTTTTGTTTTGTAAGAATGTACTCACCAATTCCAGGGGCTAAAATTAGGGCTTGTTATTGGGTGGGGAGGCAGCATTATACTGCCTACCACACATGATCATTTTTTTTTTCTAAGTGATCAGATAAATCGAATAGTTTGCTTTAAAAGGAAAAAAATAAAGATATAGATAAATATATATTTAACCAATGATTTCTCTCTCATTCATTTTGTTCTTTAACTAGAGGTGTGATGCACAAAATTTGCACAAGAGTAGGCCTTTCTTCCACTGGCTGCTGGCACCAGCTTCTCTCTGGCACCCAGGACCCGGTCTTCCCTCCAGTCAACTGCAAGCACCTGGGACATAGGCTTCCCTCACAGCACTGGTTTTGTCCAGAAGGAGGTCCTGTCTAATTAGCATATTAAGCTTTTATTATTATAGATAAACAAGCTATGTATCTACATAACAAAAAGACCGTAGAAAACATTTAATAGCTCAGTACATGGGAACCATATCAGACTATATTAGAGGAATTTATAGGGACTTAGGGTCAATACAGTAAAGGTTCCCTTCATCAATTGTTCTAAAGTATATTTGGCCCTAGAAATAGAATATATTTGGGACTTAGAGAGAGAAAAAAATTCTCACAATATTCTTTAAATGTAATGCCTTCAGGAATGCCCAGCTCCAGGCACAAGATGGGAAAGCTCAAAGAGAACAACAATAAGGCCTTAAGAATGGGTGTTATGCCCTAATTGGTTTGTCCTAGAGGATAGAGTATTGGCCTGTGGACTGAAAGGCCCCAGGCTCTATTCTGGTCAAGGGCATGTACTGTATTTGCCGGCGTATAAGACAATTTTTTGGCCCTGAAAAAATACGTATTTGACGGCGTATAAGATGACCCCCTAACATTTCCACTAAAAATACAGAGTTTGTTATATACTCGCCGTATAAGACTACCCCCCACTTGGAGGCATATTTTTCAGGGCCAAAGGGTCCTCTTATACACCGGCAAATACGGTACCTTGGTTGCGGGCACATCCCCAGAAGGGGTTGTGCAAGAGGCAGCTGAATCGATGTTTATCTCTTATCGACATTTCTAACTCTCTATTCTTCTCCCTCTCCCTTCATCTCTGTAAAAAAATCAATATATTTTTTTTAAAGTATGAGTGCTCATTGGTTAGTAGTTCTGGAGATATGGTCTCTAGGGCAGCAAAGAGCCAGAGAACTAGTGAAGTAACTCAACAGCAGAGGTGCAAGATGAATGAAAGATTTACCAACCAATTATGTAATCATATCCTGTCCTCAGAAATAACTTTAAAAAAGTTCTCTAATAAAGAATAGACTACTGAAGAGTAAGGGTGAGGGATCATAATCTTTTCAGTTTAAATATTTTAAATTATGTGGCTTTGAATAGCAACTTGGGAGATAAATTTTTAAAGTCTGAACATTTTAAATGAGGTAAAATGTGACCCAGGATTTCTGTCTTATTTTACTTTGGGAAGACCATGGACACTCATTTTGAAGAATGTTCATACCAATGAAAGGGGATATGACTTGAGGTGGAGAACACACAATATAATATACAGGTGATGTGCTATAGAACTGTACACTTGAGACCTATGTAATTTATTAACCAATGTCATTTCACTAAATTCAATTTAAAAAAGAATCTCCTTTGCAGTAATATAATAGTGAGGATATAATGGAAATAAGCAAAATATTTACACAAAGAGAAGAAACAATATATTTAGGTATATTTTACTAATAAAAATTATACAGGAATTAAAATGAATAAAGAATCCTATATAATAAAAATCTAATATGCTAAGTGCCCAGTTGTCTGTTTTTCCTGTCAACCAATTAAAGCATAATATGTTAATGATATGCTAAGGCTGCTCAACTGCTAACTACAACTTGCACTGACTGCCAGGAGGCAGACAGTCGACTGGTTGACCAGTCACTATGGTGTGTACTGACCACCAGGGGACAAATGTTCTGACATGTAGGTTGGCTTGCTCTTGGGGTCCGGCTAATTAGGACTGAATGAGATGGGCTAGACATGGCCTGGAGCCCTCCTGTGGTTCTTCCCTGGCTGGCCAACCTCCTGTGTTTCTCCCTGACCCCAGTCGTACACTGGTGAGGTCCCTCAGCCTGGCCTGCACCCTCTCACAATAAGGGCTGAGGGATCCCTCCGTTCCTGATCTTTACTTGTGGTGAATAAATAATAATAAAAAACCCATAAAGCATATATGTACATATGTCAAAATGATGGAACTCTTTTTTAAATAAATAAATTGGAGATGGCGACATAACTATGGAACAATATACATCAAATTCAATGTAACCCAAGGACTGCCTGTATATGTATTTTGGTAAACATATAATATAAATGGTTATAACAACCATAATGACTGGTCACTATGATGCCACTGTGGCCTGAGAATTGGCCCAATCAGAAGGTGGGCTGGATGGCCAACATCACGCCCCTTCCCCTCTGCCTGCATGCCCCTGATTGAACTTTCCCACCCCAATCAAAAATAATTCAGAATAAGGGTCATATAGTTCATAAGCCAGATGGATGAAAAAATCAACAACTTATGAAAGAATCAAGAGGAAATGGAGTGATAAAGCTACAGTAAAAAACACTATGGAAAGTTTCAACAGTAGACTAGGAGAAGCAGAAGACTGAATTAGTGAATTAGAAGACTGGACAGCAAAACATACGCATAAACTGAACTGCAGTTGGAGAAAAAAAAATTTAAATAGGAGAGCCTAAGGGAGCTGTGCAACAATAGGAAATAAACCACATAAGAATAATAGGAGTGTCAAAACAACAAGAAGAGAACAAGGGTTAGAAAACCTATATGAATAAATTATGTCAGAAAGATCCCCTGACTTGGGAAAGAAAAAAGTCACATCAGCACAGAGTCCCAAACAAATGAACCCCCAAAAACCCAACCAAGACATGTTGAAATCATGATGGCAAATGTACAAGACAAAGAGAGAATCCTAAAAGCTGCAAGAGAGAGACAGAAAGTTACATACAAAGGATATCACACTAGATTATCAAATGATTTCTCAGCAGAAGCACATCAGGCCAGAAAGGAATGGAAGAAAGTTTACCAAGATATGCAAAGAAAGGGACTGAATACAAGAATACTCTATCCAGCAAGGCTATCATTCAAATTTGAAGGGGAAAGAATGAGCTTCAGATAAAAAACAAATAAACAAACAAACAAACAAACAAAAAACCTAAGAGATTTTATTAATACCAAACCAGCAATATAAGAAATGGTAAAGGGACTGGTATAAAATGAAGAAATAAAAAGGAAAGAAGGAACATAGGCACAAAATTAAAAAATGGCTACAAACAAGTACCTATCGATAATAATTTTAAACATAAAAGGACTAAATGCTTCAATCAAATCAGTGAATGGCTGAATGGATAAGAAACAATGATCCAAATATATGCTATCTACTAGAGACCCACCTCAGAACAAGGGACTCAAACAGACTGAAAGTGAAGGTATCAAAAGACAGTTCTAGCACGTCATAATTACAAGAGCTTCATCGAAAGGTTGATGAAGCTTGGAGGCTCAACAAGGGCTGAGCCACATATGTAATTATCTGTTGGAATGCCTAAAAAGTATCTCCCCAAAACCTGAATAGGATAATCATTTGCTGCCAGATGGATCAGGGCATCTAAATCTACATGTTATTACCTCCTGTTGGCCAAAACCTGAACAGCTGTAGGCTGTTCCTCAATCTGGCAATGCTTCTGTAAACCCTACCCTTTGAAACCCTACCCTTTGAAGTGTATCATCTCCACCTTGCCTTAGGACAAATTGTGTTAATAAAAAGCACAAGGTCCTGAGACAAAGGAGTCTAGCTCCTTTAGGTGAAGCTCCTCTGTCCCCCAATGCCTTTCAAAACTATCTTTTGTCTTTGAATTTCTACTTCATCTATGCACAGCCTTTCTCCAGATAGCTTAACCCCTTGTAATGCGGGGACAAGAACCTTGGCATGAAGGGATGGAAAAATATATTTTAGGCAAATGGAAAGGAGAAAAAAAGCAGGGGTATCAATATCTGACAAAATAGAACTCAAAGTTAAGGCCATAACAAGAGATAAGGAAGGCCACTTCATAATACTAAAGGGAGCCATTCAACAAGAAGATATACTCTGGTAAACATATATGCACCCAAATGCAGGAGCACCCAAACACATAAAAAAAAATTAAAAACAAACTCCCAGTTGATATCAAGGGAGACATCAACAACAACAAAGTCATAGTAAGGGAACTTTAATACCCCACTGAAATTATTGGATAAATCCCCTAGACAAATAAATCAGCAAAGAAACAGCAAACCTAAAAAACTCACTAAATCTTATGGTCTTAATTGACATTTACAAAACATTTCACCCCAAAGCTACAGACTATACATTCTTCTCAAGTTGCACAAGGGACATTTTCAAAGATAGACCACATATTAGGACACAAGCAAAGTCTCTTCAAATTCAAGAAAATAGAAATCATAAGCATTTTCTCAGATCATAATGGCATAAAATTAGAAAACAACTACAATAAAGACAATGAAAAAAATCAAACACTTGGAGGCTAAATAGGAAGTTGTAAAACAAAGATTGGGTTACCAAAGAGATAGAAGAAAAAATTTTAAAATATCCTGGAAATGAATGAGAATGAAAACACAACAATCCAAAATCTATGGAACATAGTGAAAGTAGTTCTGGAAGGGAAGTTCATAACATTACAGGCCTAATTCAATAAATAAGAAAATGGTAATAAATTATCTCTACAATTTAAATAATTAGAAAGAGAGCAACAAGAAAAGCTCAGAGTGAGCAAAAGGAAGGAGATAATAAAGATCATAGCAGAAATAAATACCATAGAGACAAAAAAAAATATTTCAAAAGATCAAGGAAGCCAAGAGCTGTTTCTTTGAAAGGACAAACAAAATTTATGTACCTCTAGCCAGGCTCCCAAAAAGAAAAGAGAGAGCACCCAAATACACAAAATCTGAAATGAATGAAATAGGTGAAATAAAAACAGACCCCACAGAAATAAAAGGCTTGAAAAAAATACTATGAATAATTCTTTTCCAACAAACTAGACAACTTAGAGGAAATGGATATATTCTAAAAAAAATACAACCTTCCAAAACTCAATGAATAAGAATAAAAAAAAATCTTAATAGAATCATAACTATGGAGGAAATTGTAGCAGTCATCAAAAAGCTTCCAGCAAACAAAAGCTCAGGGCCAGTCACCTTCACAAAGAAGTTTTAATAAAACTTTCAAAGAAGAACTAAAAACCTATCTTCCTCAGACTATTCCAAAAAATTCAAGAGGAAGGAACACTTCCAAGCTTCTTCTATGAAGCCAGCATTACCCTCATACTAAAAAATAAAGACAACACAAAGAATGAGAATTACAGGCCAACATCCTTCATAAACATAGATGCCAAAATCCTTAACAAAATTCTAGCAAATCAGATCCAACAGTATATCAGAAAAATCATACACCGTGACCAAGTAAGATTTATGCTAGGGATGCAAGGCTGGTACAATATCTGCAAGTCAATAAATGTGATATATCACATAAACAAATTGAAAGATAAAAATCACATGGTCATATTAATTGATGCAGAAAACACATTTGACAAAATCCAACACCCTTTCTTGATAAAAAAAAACTCTGCAAAGTGGGAATGGAGAGATCATACCTCAACATAATAAAAGCCTTATATGACGAACCCAAAATCAACATCATACTCAATGAACAAAAAGTAAGACTGTTTCACCTAAGAACAAGAATGAGACAGGGTTGCCCACTTTCATCACTCTTGTTTGACAAAGTACTGGAAGTGCTAATCATAGTGATTAGATAAGAAGAATTAATAAAGGCTTCCAAATTGGAAAAGAAGAAATAAAACTGTCACTATTTACAGGTTATATGATACTGTACATAGAAAACCTTAAAGACTCCATCAAAAATGTTATTAAACTTAAATGAATTTGGCAATCTATATGGATATAAAATTAATGCTCATAAATATATGGCATTTTTATATGCCAATGCTGAATTTAATGAAAGATTAAAAAAACAATCCCATTTACCATTATACCTAAATACTAAAATACCTAAGAATAAACTTAACTAAGGAGATAATAGATTTGTACTCAGAAAATTACAGGAAATTGAAAAAACAGATAGAGGAAGACATAAAAAGGTGGAAGAATCTACTGTGTTCAGGGATTGGTAGAATCAATATTATTAAAATGTCCATACTACCCAAAGCAATCTGTAGATTTCATGCACTCCTCAATCAAATACCAATGGCATATTTCAAAGACCTAGAAAGAACTCTCCAAAAATTCATCTGGAATAAAAAAGACCTGAAGAGCTACAGCAATCCTGAGAAAGAAGAATAAAGTAATAGGGATATCAATACCAGATATCAGACTGTATTACAAAGCCAATGTTCCCAAAACAGCCTGGTACTCATACAAGAACAGACATATAGACCAATGGAATAGAACACAGAACCCAGAAATAGACCCAAACCACTATGCTCAATTAATATTTGACAAAGGAGGCAAGAACATACAATGGAGTCAAGACAATCACTTCAATAAATGGTTTTGGGAAAATTGGATAGATACATTTAAAAAAATTAAACTAGATCACCAACTCACATCATACACAAAAATACACTCACATTGGAAAAGAACTTATACATGAGATGGGAAACCATAAAAATACTAGAGGAATCCACAGGCAGCAAAAACTCAGATATATGCCAAAGCAATATCTTCACTGATACAGCTCCTAGGGCAATGGAAACTAAGGAGAAAATAAACAAATGGGACTGCATCAAAATAAAAAGTTTCTGCACAGCAAAATAAACCATTAACAAAATAAAAAGAAAGCCCAATGCATGGGAGAACATATTTGACAATGCTATCTCTGATAAGGGTTTAATATCCAACATTTACATGAAACTCATACAATTTAACAAAGGAAGATAAACAATCCAATCAAAAGATGGGCAATGGACCTAAATAGATATGTTTTGAAAGAGAATGTACAGAAGGCCAAGAGTCATCTGAAAACATGCTCAAAGTCACTAACCATCCAAGAGATGCAAATCAAAAGGACAATGAGATATCATCTCACACCTGTCAGAATAGGTATGATCAACAAATCAACAAATGACAAGTGCTGATGAGGATGTAGAGAAAAGGAACCTGGGTGCACTGCTGGTGGGAATGCAGACTGGTGCAGCTACTGTAGAGAAACCAATGGAGTTTCATCAAAAAACCTAAAATTGTAACTCATTTAACCCAGTGATCCCACATCTAAGAATATATCCCAAGAAACTAGAAACACCAATCTGAAAGAATATATGCAATCCTAAATTCATAGCAGTGCAATTTACCATAGCTAAGATTTGGAAACAACCTGTGCCCATCTACAGATGTGTGGATTAACAATCATGGTACATCTACACAGCGGAATACTATATTGCTGTAAAAAGAAAGGAACTCCTACCATTTGCAACAACATAGACAGACCTAGAGAGAATTATGCTAAGTGAAACAGAGAAAAATAAAAGATCTCACTCATTTGTGGGATATAATGAACAACATAAACTGATTAACAAAAGCAGATCCAGAGACAGAGAAGCATGAATCAGACCCTCAAACATCAGAGGGAAGGCAAGGGGGAGGAGGGGAGAAAAGGGGGGACAATCAAAGGACATGTATGAATGCATATAAACATAATGAATAGACCCAGATACTAAAAGGTTGAAGGCACGAGCAGTGGGGTGGGCGGGCTATGGGGGGATAAGGAGATATGCAATACCTTAATCAATAAAGAAAAAAAATAAAAACACACACGTACACAAAAAGAAAGAACTCTTACCATTTGCAATACTATGGATGGACCTATAGAACACTAGGCTGAGTGAAATAAGCCAGTCAGAGGTAAGTTAAGTAACACATGATCTCACTCATTTGTGGAATCTAATGAACCAAATAAATTGATGATCAAAAATAAACTCAGAGACAGACTGTTGAACCTTAGCAGGAGGGGAGAAAAGGGTGGGTGGGAAGAAATCAAACAACTAACTTGTACATATATGTATGTGTGCATAACCTGTGGACACAGACAATGGAGTGGTGAGGGCCTGGGAGTCAGGGGAGATGGGAGTGGGCTGGAGGAATTTAATGGGGAAAATGGAGGACCCATAACATACTTGTTATCAATAAAGATTTTTTTAAAAGGAAACACACACACACACACACACACACACACACACACACCAAAAAACTATCAATTATGAAAGCAATTTGTGATTTAATACACCAAATAGGAGAGATTGGGGTATTTGGTTAGCATTATTTATTGTTTTAATCATTTGAAATGCTTCCAAATTTATATATAAAAAAGGTAAGTAATTTTGCAACCAAATCAGAAATTAAAATGGTATGGACAGAAGTACTGCTTCCAGACAAGATTTAGTGAGCAGTAGGGACTGAATTTAATTCCCTGACTAAAACAAAACAAAACAAAACACAAAAACAACAAAAATTAGAAAAAATAAACAAACAAAAAAACAAACATAATATATGCAAGTATATGGGCATCAAGGGCTTCATATTGAAGAGAGGAAACAGAATAAGGACCAAATAAATATTTTCCCCATGGACTGGCTAAGTCCTTTAATGGAAGGCCAGCTCTAGAGTGATGTCTAAGCTCTACATTCTTATATACTCTCCCTTCCAAGTCCCTTCAATTACTAATGGTAGTAAAAGCAGTCTGCTATTGCTAGTCTCAAGGGAATAAACCCTCATTTTTTCCCTTACCCCATCCCGACTTCTTTAAAAAGCATATCTATTAAACTTCCTTCAATCACTTTGAATATTCTGTGTATGTCCTGCAGGGGCTCTGCAGCACAACAAAGGCATACACTCTAGGCCAATTGCTTTATGTGGTTGATATGCCTTTAATATTATTTAAGTGTGACTTTCTGATGGAAATAAACAACACAATTTTTAATTGTGTTTTCTCAAGGAGGAGAAAATATATATATAACCCAATTAGATAGTTATCTATATGCCTCGGTGCACAGAAATTTCCAAATAATCAGTGTTTTTTAGGAATTCTTTTAAGTAAAGTCTGCCTACACAGTTTAATTGAAAATTTTCAGAATATTTCAAGAGGTAGAGTTCAGTTATTATAATGGGAAGTGGATAGGATGTAAAAGCAAGGGTGGCAAGGAAACTGCACATGAGTCAAGCTCATGCTTTTGAGTATGGTGTCATTAAACATTCAAACTGAAGCATTTCACTAATTTTATTTAACCTTTTTAGCCACTGTAATTTTGTGTGTGGCAAGGGAGCTTTCTCATGGCAAAGAATAGAAGAGTTAGTTCACAGTTAATTTTATAAATTGCTTTAAAAGGTCACATGTCTTCATACCTTTTTAAATCTATATTCACAAAAAGAATATAATTGTTCATTTATTTTAATTTCAGCTAGCATGTAGTTTTGAAATTTATGTACTTGATTTCTCTGTCACAGCATTTCTTCCCATTCCTTTCCACTCCAATTTTTGCATGAATTCTCCATGAAAACTCTGACTGGTTCTTTGCCAGTGACTGTCTTGTTGATAAATTATAGCTATAGATCCTTGCAGGCTTTGCTATTGTAGAAAGTTCCTGTGCTTTAGGGCACTGTTACCAGAGCTTGAAAAGACATTCAGAATAACACTCTGTACTTATAGAGAGGAAAACAAGAAAAAGGCCAAAAAATTTAATCTAGGTCCTTAAGTTGAACTCAAGACTAAGCTTTATAGGAAAACTGTTGTTGGATGGAATTTTTCTTACAGGATGACAAAATTAACCTTCATGGAAGAGTGAAATGATGAACACAAACTTATTGAACACTTAACAAACCTGGACTTGACTACATAATGTGGTATAAGGAGGGAAATAATATAGAAGGAAAGGTGTGTATCTCAACCTAGACTAGCAAACCATTCATTTATTTAAGGATGAGAATACAAATTAATATCACTAACAAATTTTATTTGTACAATCACTAATAATTCAGCATGAGCATGTCAGTTATTATGATACAAAAATAACTACCTTCTATATAAAACCATTTTATAATTATTCTGACTTAGATGCTTTATTTATGTTCTAAGACCAAATATACCTTCACCATGGTCTTCCATTTGATCCCTTGAGGCATTCTGAATCAATGCAGAGTTTCTTTTATAGGTCAGTGGTCTAATATTTGAATACTGTAAATAAGTGCCCCAAATTATTTAATTTCTAAATAAATCAAGAGAGATTCCTTTATAGCATTGTGATTATTTAAGAGCACAGACTCTGGAGCTATATTGCCTTGGTTAAAATCTAGACTTTTCTCCATACACTTGTTATTATGTGTGCGGTCTAAGGCAACACAGAAACTTATCTGTGCTTCAGTTCATTCTTCTGTAAAACAGAGTTAACAAAAATTACTAGATCTTAGGGTTGTTACCATTTGCAAAATGCTTATAACAGTACAAAGTATAAACAGTATATAATGATACTATATATGTATATTAAAGTATTTTGAATTTCTTCATCAAATTATATTGTACCCCTCTCTTTCTAATTTATGCAGTTTAGAATAAAAAATAATGCTTCTTATATGGGTGGACAAATGTGATTCCTTTCTTCTAAGTGTGCTATTGTTGTTTTTCCAATAATTCATGTCATATTTTCTCTTGGAAATGGCATCCACATTTTGAATATCAAACAAGAGATAAAAATCCCAATGGTTTGATGATAAATTGATTTTTTACACTGAACTATGAATTTACTTAATTGACCTTTAAAGGAGGACCTTACATTGTCTAACACACTGCATCTTATTTAGCCCAATGACCTTCAAAAAGAATGTAGATTGATCCATTTGGTTATTTAATTAATGTGGTAAGCATTAGTGTCATTCAATTTTCCTGATGTTCTACTTTCCTGACTATAACACTTCCATGCCTTCCTTGGAACAATTAGGCAAGAGTAGAAAGTGAATCTCCCCTTGGAGTAAGCTCTCCATCATGTCCTGTCTCATTTTATTGGTTGAGGACACTATGGAGAATGTCCCAGCTTATCTACAATGAGAATGAAGCATGAGCACCAATAGACCATTGAAATAGTCAGATAATACAGATTCTGTGAAGAGTCTAAGGTCTTACCCTGCCTATAAGGCTTAGCCTCTTACAATTTCTTTTTTTTTTAAATATATTTTATTGATTTTTTACAGAGAGGAAGAGAGAGAAATAGAGAGTTAGAAACATCAATGAGAGTGAATCATCGATCGGTTGCCTCTTGCACACCCCCTACTGGGGATGTGTCCGCAACCAAGGTACATGCCCTTGACCAGAATCGAACTGGGGACCTTCTAGTTCGCAGGCTGATGCTCTATCCATTGAGCCAAACCGGTCTCGGCATCTCTTACAATTTCATATACATTATTGACAGATGAACACAAGACTCGGGAACAAGAGTAATAGATGGTTTATTGATTACTCTCAGCAAAATCAGAAGCCAGATCAATTCTCCCCAGTCTATACAGTCTAGCAGACTGAGGAGCAGTTGCTTACCTGTCCCTGCAGGGAATTGTACAATGGGAGAGGAAATTCGAACTGGCAGATTACCACCTATCTTCTTCTCCAGAGAAAGAGCTATTATATCTAATAAAAGGGTAATATGCAAATTAACCATTATTCCATGACAAAAGATGTCCAAGCCCATAGACACAAAGATGGCAGCATAGGCCTGGCCATGAAGCCAACAGAGTGGATGGGAAGCTTTGTTTCCTTTGTTGTCAGGGGATGAAAGAAACCAAGCCTCCTGCAAGCTCAGGCCAGCAGCTGAGGGAGACAGGCAGGAAGTGCTGTGGGGAGACATGCTGGGAGTGAGTGAGGTTCCCTGTCTGGGGGTTCCAAATCCGCCATTGGTTCCATTCACTGCTGATTCCCCTCATCACAGGTATCCTCTACGCAAAGGCCTTTCCATGCAAATATGTTATGTCCTAATGGATGAGTCCTAAACCAAGTAGTGTCACATTTGGGCTTTGGAGAAGGCAGTGGTGTGGAGAATGCTTTTGACTCTAGATGTCAGTGAAACCACTGTTAAGAGCCTTTCTAGGGCTGGAAGAAAAATGCAGCAATGGGGGAAGAATAAGGTCTCAAAACAAACAGTTGTTTTTTTGTTTTTGTTGCTTTGCTTGTTTGTTTGTTTTGTTTTTGTTTTTTATCATCAGTAAAATGTATTACCTAAACCACAGACTTTGTGAGAATTAATTGAAATAAAATTCCAGAAATTGAATAATAGCCAGGCTTAAGTGGATAGGTTGGTTGAGCATGAACGGGGTTTTGTGCACCAAAAGGTTGCAAGTTCAATTCCAGGTCAGGGAACACACCTGCCACATAACTGGGTTTCAAGTTGGATCCCTGGTCGGGGTTCCTAAGGAAGGCAATTGAAGGGATGTTTCTTACATTGATGTTTTTCCCTCTCTGTCCCTCTCCTTCCACTCTCTCTAAAAAATTAATAGAAAATGAATTAATGTCATATCTACAAATGTGGATAATCTAAAAAGAAAAAAAAAAGGTGTGTGTGTGTGTGTGTGTGTGTGTGTGTGTGTGTGTGTGTGTGTGTCGGGAGGGGGGGCTAACGAGTTCGGCTCAGTGGATAGAGCATCAGCCTGCGGACTGAAGGGTTCCAGGTTCGATTCTGGTCAAGGGCATGTACCTTGGTTGTGGGCACATCCCCAGTTGGGGTTGTGCAGGAGGTAGCTGATTGATGTTTTTCTCTCAGTGATGTTTCTAACTCTGTATTCCTTTCCCTTCCTCTCTGTGAAATAAATCAATAAGATATATTTAGAAAGAAAAAAAAAAAACAGGGTAAAAGAGGTCCAATGTACTAAATAATTTAAAGTGTGTAAGATCATATAACTTTTTAATGGCATGTATGTTATCTATACTAATAAAAGGGTAATATGTTAATTAGACCAGACATCTTTCAGACTTCCATCCCCAGGTCCTTCTGAATAAAGCCACGGTGGTGGGAACCAAGGCAGAGGCCATTAGGGGCAATCAGGCTGTCAGGGGAGGGCACTTAGGGGTGACCAGGTCAGCAGGGGATCAGTTACACGTGAAACAGGTTGGCATGGTAGTGATTAGGGGTAATCAAGCTGGCAGGCAGGCAAGGGTTTGGGAGCCACAGTCCTGAATTGAGAAAGGGATGTCTGACTGCTAGTTTAGGCCCAGTCCCATAGGAGATTGGAGAGGTTTCAGGTTGGGCTGAGGGACGCCACCACCCATGCACAAATGTTGTGCACAGGCCTCTAGTGGAAATATAAACTGGTGTGAAGAACTAAAAGCAGTTGTGGGATTTTGGGCATTCATTCTCTCCCGGATAAAGAGTGGTTCTGGGTTTGACTGTGGCTTGCAATATACAGTTTGATAATATTTTCTCTTAGATACAGAATAATATTCTTTGTAAATACACCATTTATATGATTGGAGAGTCAAAGGCAAAATTAGACTTCCTTGAGAGATTTTTCAGGTTAACCAAATAATTTATTTTGTCATCATAGTGCTGTTTTACTTTCATATTACTTTGTTTCTTCACAGACTACTACAAAGTTTAGTAGTTTACTTGTTAAATTAAATAAAATTTGTCATTCTGTTAGCATTTGTACTATGGGAGGATAAAACAAATATAATTTTATTAAATTGTGTCCCAAGTACTATATGAGTATATGCTGCTTATTTTTAAATGTTTTGTTTGAAAGTTTACATCTAACAATGTTTTGTTACACTATAAAACCTAATTGATTAATCTGTTGCATGTAAAATATATTTTAGCTTTCACATTTATTTTTTTGATTATATTTTATTGATTTTTTTTTTATAGAGAGAGGAATAAAAAGTTAGAAACATCAATGAGAGAGAAACATCAATCAGCTGCCTCCCGCATGCCCCCTACTGGGGATATTTCTGAAACCAAGATACATGCCCTTGACCAGAATCAAACCTGGGAACCTTCAGTCTGCAGGCCGAGCCAAACTGGTTAGGGCAGAGCTTTCACATTTCTGTTGAGATTTCTGATGTTATACTATTTTCTGATATTAGTCTTTCTAAATAAATACTTTTTTCTTTAGAAAAAAAAATTATTTCATACCTAATTCAGATACCTAATTCAGAAAATTATTCTTCTAATACCCATAGCACTTGGTATATTTTAATGGTGTAACTGCTCAAACGGGTTTGGCTCAGGGGATAGAGCGTCAGTCTAGGAATGGGGGGTCCCAAGTTTGATTCTGGTCAAGGGCATTTACCTTGGTTGTGGGCACATCCCCAGTGGGGGGGTACAGGAGGCAGCTGGTTGATGTTTCTCTATCATCAATGTTTCTAGCTCTCTCTTCCTCTCTGTAAAAAATCAACAAAGTATATTTTAAAAATAGTGTAACAGTATGATGTTGGTTGTTGGTTTGTCATATATGGCTTTTATTATGTTGAGATATTATCCTTCTAGTCCCACCTTGCTGAGAGTTTTTATCATGAAAGAGTGTTGGATTTTGCAAGTGTTTTTTATGCCTCAATTGATATGACTATGTGTTTTTTATCTCTCAATTTATTTATGTGATGCATAATGTTTATTGATTTGCAGATATTGTACCAGCTTTTCATCCCTGGGATAAATCCTACTTGGTCATGGTGTATGATTTTTCTGATGTATTGCTGGGTCTGATTTGCTAGAATTTTGTTTAGGATTTTGGCATCTATGTTCATGAGGAATGTTGGCCTATAATTCTTTTTCTTTGTGTTGTCTTTATCTGTTTTTTTTGTTTGTTTGTTTTTGTTTTTGTTTTTGTTTTTGTTTTTGTTTTTTTTGTATGAGGGAGATGCTGGCTTCATAGAGAGAGCTTGGAAATATTACTTACTCTTGAATTTTTTGGAATAGTCTGAGGAGGATAGGTTTTAATTCTTCCTTGAATGTTTGGTAAAACTCCCCTATGAAGCTGTCTGGGCCTGGGCTTTTGTTTGCTGGATGCTTTTTGATGACTGCTTCAATTTCTTCCATAGTTATCTGCCCTTTGAGATTTTTAGAATCTTTCTGATTGAGTTTTGGAAGGTTGTATTTTTTCTAGGAATATGTCAATTTCCTCCAGATTGTCCAATAGAGTTGTTCATAGTATTTTTAACAATCCTTTGAATTTCTGTGTAGTCTGTTGTTATTTCTCCTCTTTCATTTCTGATTTTATTTATTTAGGTCCTCTCTCTTTGCTTTTTTTTAATATATATTTTATCGATATTTTACAGAGAGAAAGGGAGAGAGATAGAGAGCTAGAAACGTCGATGAGAGAGAAACACCGACCAGCTGCCTCTTGCACACCCCCCACCGGGGATGTGCCCGCAACCAATGTACATGCCGTTGGCCAGAATTGAACCAGGGACCTTTCAGTCCGCAGACCAACGCTCTACCACTGAGCCAACCCGGTTTAGGCTCTCTTTGCTTCTTGGTGAGCCTGGCTAGAGGTTCCTCAATCTTGTTTTACTTTCAAAGAACCAGCTCTTGGTTTTGTTGATCTTTTGTATATTTTTGTAAGTATTGCTGCCCCAGATTTCTTTTTTTTTTCATTTCCATTTGCCTGAAAAACTGTTTTCCATCCCTTCACCATCAGTCTACCTGCATCTTTTTATCTGAAGAGGGTTTCCTGTCAACAACAGATATATGGGTCATGTTTTCTTATCCAGTTACCTTATGTCTTTTTATTGGGACATTTAATCAATTTGCATTTAAATTTATCATTGATAAGTCCTTTTTACAATTTTTTTTTTTATTTTTTACCCTTGTGTTTCTTCTTAGCTTCCTATTTCTTCTTTTTGCAGCAAACCCTTTAGCATTTCTTGCATTGCTGGTTTGGTGGTAATAAACTCCCTTAAGTCCTTTTTTGTTTGTGAGCTCCTGATTTCACCTTCAATTTTAATTGATAGCCTTGCTAGGTCAGTATTCTTGAATTCAGACCCTTCCTTTGCATGACTTTCTATATTTCATTCCATTCTCTTCTAGCCTTGATGTGTTTCTGTTGAGAAATGTGTTGCTAGTCTAATGGGAGTTCCTTTGTATGTAACTTTCTGTCTCTCTGGCCACTTTCTAAGATCCTAACTTTGTCATTGGTATTTGCCAATTTAATTATAATGTGCCTTGGCATCAGTCTTTTGGAGTTCATTTTGCTTGGGATGTTATGAGCTTCTTGGATTTGTGTGAGGTTTTTCCCCCCTATGTCAGGAAAGTTATCTGTCATTATTTCTTCAAACAAGTTTTCTATTCTTTGCTCAGTTTCCTCTCTTTCTCACACTCCTATTATGTGGATGTTGTTTTGTTTTGTGTTGTCCCAAAGTTCCCTTAGGCTCTCTTCCTGCTTTTTAATTTATTTTTCTAGAAACTGCTCGGCTTGGGTATTTTTTCCATCTTGTCTTCTAGGTCACTGATTCAGTTCTCTGCTTCTTCTAGTCTACTGATGATGCTTTCTATTGAGTTCATTATGGCAGTGATGTCATTTTTCATTTCTTCTTGGCTCTTCTTAATTTCTTCTTGGTTCTTACACATATTATTGAATTTACTTTCCATTCTTTTCATCTACTTTATGACCATTTCTCTGAATTATTTCTCTGACAGGTTGCTTGCCTCCATTTCATTTATTTCCTTTTCTGGTGATGCCTCCATTTTTTTTTCTTCTCCATATGTGGGTTGTTCCTTTGTCTCCCCATAATCTGTCTCCTCTGGGTGTCTGGTAATGTAGTTCTCTTTCTCCTTATTCTAGGTTAAATCTGACCTTTCTGTGAGAGGGTACAGAGCTCCTCCAAATCTGCATCTTTGCATTGCTTGAGTACCAGTGTCCCTGGGTTTGCAGCTATTCACTGGGTGTTGTTGTAGATTCAACTTTTATATTTTTAACAGCCAAATAACATTCCACTGTGTGAATGACAAAAAATATTTAGTAATTCTACTGTATATTAACTTTTAGACACTACCCACAAACTGAAGGCAATATTCATAGCAGAAAACAATGTGAGTGAATAAAATTTTATGGGTCATTTTTCCATATATGGAATATAATGTGGGTTGTGCCAATTTATTCTCCTACCAGCAATACATGAGAGTTGATAGTCATGTGCATCATTGCCACTAGAGTGAGTTATCAAACTTTTGTTAATCCTATAGGTGAAATATTATCTCACTCTAGTATTAGTTCATATTTCCCTTTAATGGGTGTAATCAGACATATCTTCATAGTTTGAAATTTTTCTTATTTTTTAAGCTTTTGTACATTTTCCAATTTTGTTAGAAGGTGGCTTTTATTTTGCAGGTGATCTTTTTATAGTAAAAAGAGGAGCCTGGGTAATTGATGCCTATGATAATGTGTTATAAACATATTTCCAGCTTGTCATTTTAAATTTTATTTTGTCTATGTCATTGCAAGCAACATTTTATTTTTTATGCACAGCAAAACTATTCAGTCCTTAGGAGCTTAAAAATAAAGTATTCCAAAAATATACACATTGAATCCCAAAGTCCTGGAACTTTTATGGCAATTTTGCTTGAATTTAATGTTATCCAGTACTGCTGCCAGCCAAGAAAGTTTACCTAAGAAAACATCATGCTAAGCAGTAATGCCAAATCATACTTTCTTTAGATATTTTATAAAAATTGTATTTACACTAGTGTAAAATATTAAATAAAAAGAAAATCTTAACACAAAAATGTAATGTTAAGATGAAAACCTCAATTAAACATTTTAATGGTCAATTGTCAAAAGTTTAGAAAGAACAGTCATCATTTTAAGCTATAATTTTGACAAACTTGAGCATCTTAGCCTACTGATTTTAGTTTCCTATTTATAATGAATTAAACCTAGAGTTTATAATCATTCAAAAATGAAATAAAGGTTTCACTGGTTGCTGCCATTACCACATTTATGAAATTAAGAACATGTTACTTGGGCCCTTATCTAATGACCACAGATACATTGGGGTTACCAGAACAATGTAAATTGTCTTATAATCCCGAGGAACTGGAACAAAAACCAAAGATATTTTAGCAATCTTGTCTCCAGTGATGTTTATGAAATACTTCCACTTTTTTCCCCTTCTGTTTCCTCGTCCACTTTGTGTTACAATAACTAAATGCTAGTCTGTCAAATTATTTTCTTTGCCTCTAATGGGCGGTACATTTGGTCACATTCAAGATACCAATGGGCTACCTCACATACAGTGCCCCCTGGTTGTCAATCAGAACTTCCTTCAAAAAGAGGAAGAAAATGGAGATGGAAGAAAACTAGGACCAGGCATGTTCTTTAAAAGTTAATTTAAAATATCTAACTTTTCTTATTCCATCCATAATTATCATAATTTATATTTACATAAAATATTGAACTTCTTCAATCAGTCAGAAAAAGCCAATCTATATTTCTGTGTATCTACCAAACCTGCTCTTACCATTTGAAGCTGGATTATAAAAGAAAGGTTTAAAAAAATATTTGAGACACAGATTTGTAAATATCAAAAATATACTTGCTGTCATATCAGATCATTACATTGACTGAGATTAAAGATAAAAAAGTAAAGGACACTAAATTAAAAATAAGTAGGTTGATTAGTTAAATAGTACTTTCCCCCTTTTACAGGAATAGCTCCCTGTTCCAGTTCTTATTATAGGTACTAGAGGCCCATTGCAGGAAGATTCCTGCAAGAACAGGGCTGCCTATGACTATCTCCACTGTCTCTCCTGCTTCCCTCCCTTCTCCACAACCCCACTTGTTTCTCCGCAGCTTCACTTCCTTCTGCAGCAGTTGGCTTCCTTCTATGCTGTCTTCAGTCTTCAACTGTGCCTGATATGCAAATTACCCACCATATTGGTTGAGTTAATTTGCATACTCGCACCTGATGGGCTAGTGGGTGAGCCTTGTGGATGTAGCAAAGGTTAGGTCAATTTTCATGTTTCTCTTATATTAGATAGGATTTGTTTAGTTCTGGTATCATTATGAAGAAGTATTATCTTTCTCCCCCCATCACTAGCTGTTCATGCTTGTTCTCTCTCTCTCTCTCTCTCTCTCTCTCTCTCTCTCTCTCTCTCTCTCTCATTCCCTATCTCTGTCTTTCATTCTCATACACACATAGCATCTGGAAATATAACTTTATCATGTAAAAATGAAAAATATACATAGTACTGCATCAAATTACAGTCAAGAACACATATCCCATCACTCTTCCTAAAACATCCCAACATTATGGAGTCAATTAAGGCCAGATTATTTAGTCTTGTCTACACACTTATATATAAAGATAGATTTAGAAAAACAAAAGGTAAAGTTTAGTTCCACCATCCTCATTAATGTTATGAAAGTTTCATGCTAAATTTTCAAGTATTATATTTCAAAGGGAATCTGCTATTGTTTACTTTCTTAACTTTTCCCCCATTTATTCTTTATGTACAGGATTGTATTAAAACACTGAGTGAAATTTTCCTTGGAAATACATAGTAGTATGCTTAATATAGAATCATGTGGTAAACATATTGATTCCATATTTAGGAAATAAATCCTATCCTCTGAATTCAGAAATATTTTTTTCAAATCTTAAGGACTAGAAATTTATTTTAATAATTATTCTTCAAATATCGATGCATTATTCTCAGAAGACAGTGATAAATGGATTCTATGTATTTTATATTGTGTATATTAAATAGTTGAAAACTTATAATCAACAGTGATTATTAAATTGGTATGTTAGAGCCTATTTGAGGAAAGAATGAAAAGAAACAAAATTAACCCAACTTAAGAATGGTGGTGTGAACCTGTGAACAATCCCCAAAGTTATTTTCAGAAACCATTCTAGGGAATATTAACAAAAGACTATAGTTTTCCCCATGAAGTGGCAGGTAGAGATAATAAGGGAAATGTTCCAATAAACTTCAAGTGAGTGCTATGCATGTATTCCTACCTGAGGTGAATACCAATTGAGTGTTCTGGAAATGCACACTGACTTTTCTTTTAATGGAAAAGGTTAATAGTTTTAAGAAATACCTAACTACCTTCAATCTTATTAGAAACGATGATGAGTTGCTAGGGCATTTGGAAAAATAACCCAAGCTAGTTAAAATTTTTAAGTGACCAAAAGAAAATGAAAAGCATTGTAATAAAGCTTGTGTCATAAAATAAAGGACATAATACACAGAACAGAGAGCAATACTGACATTAAGCCACAGGTGAAGAACTTACAAAGTCACAGGTTTCACCAGGAAAGTGACTAGCTGTCTCCCATGTGCAGCTGCCAGTCTATGGAAAATGCTGAAGTTAAAAATAAAATAGAATATTAAAATATGTTCCAATGGTGTTTCAACCAACTGAGCCATCTGGCCAAGGCAAGCTCCCATATTTAAGCAAGTAAACAGGTCCTATCTCACACACACACACACACACACACACACACACACACACACAATTACAATTAAGTTTTATCAAAGCAATCAGAAGTATATTCATTAATATAATTTAGTAAATATTCAGGAAATGTCTGAAATACCATGCACATTCTAGGTACAAAGGATATAACAGTTATCTAAATAAGCAAAACTTGCAGGTAGGTATGTTTAGTAGTAATTACTCCTTCTAGAGGAAGGTGTAATTTCTTCCTGGAACATGTATCCAAGATGTAGCAGAAAGTTTCTGATGACTAATCTAAATATTTCTGTATATCCATAAGAATGTATGTCTTGTTAAAATAAAATATAGAATAAATGTCTCATTAATTGGATATATAAATAGAAAGCATAAATGCTAATTCTGTTGGCACTTTAATATGGTCTTTCAATCTAAGCTGTGAAAAATAAATAGGGATATGAAAAAATGCTCAAATATAGGATTGATCCATTATTCTATCAGTTTTACAAACACAGTTTAAAAGATAAAATTTTAAGGATTCAAGATGGCAAAACCAAAGCATTATACCAAGCATATAGGGCCTATCTAAGTTTGTGCCTGTGCAACTTCAGATGACACACACCCAAGACACTCACTCAGATGACCATCATAACTAATCAATCATCAAATTTTGTTGGTTCTAACTTCAAAATATACACAGAATCTTAGTCCTTCTCACCACTTCCACTGAGACCACAGTGGTCCAGACCATCATAATTTTTTACCAGAATGATCCCTCTAGCTAACTAGTTGTACTCCATAATTACAGCCCTGTCTCCTCACACTTTCTGTCTAGTATGCTCTTTCTCAGGACAACTATGAGAGTGTTCTTTTAAAAACTATATAATCTTTCTCCTCAAAAGTTTTGAATGGTTTATCATCTGAGACTAAAATCTAATACTTACTGAAGCCCAGCAAGGCTCTATATGATTTTGTCCCCCACCTCATATTCTCAGTTACCGTCTCTTCTATTGTTTCTGCATTACCATTATGCTCAGGTTCTACAAAGCTACCATCTTTCCTGTTCTTTAAGCATGGGGAGCATGCTCAGAGCATTTGTTCCTGCAGTTCAGGTTGAAATGCCTTCCTCAAAATAACTTCATGATTTACCTCCTCAACATCTTTAAAAGTGATCAAACATTACCTGCTCAGTGAGGCTTTCTCTAATATGTTTAAAATTGTAAGAACCCCACTTCCAGAATTAATTTACCTTCTTCATATATCTGCAAAATATTTACCACTTTCTACCATCCAATATATTTTACATGTTTTTATTATAACAACTAGAGGCCTGATGCATGAAATTCATGCAAAGGGACTCAGTCCTCACAGCCCCAGCTGCCTTGGCCAGCCCTCACAGCACCAGCTTTATCCAGAAGGTCATCCGGACAGTGGTTCTGCTGTTCAGTTTAATTAGCATATTAGCTTTTTATTTTATAGGGTAATATAAACACTACATGGAATGTGATTTTTGTCTATTTGGATAATTGTTATTATATCTTTTTTTTTTATACCTAGAATGTGTCTAGTATTTCAGACATTTACTGAATATTTACTAAATTCTATTAATGGATATATTTCTGAGTGCTTTGGCAAAATATAATTGTAGTGCGTGTGTGTATGTGTGTGTATAATAGACCTGAGATTGCCAGCTTAAATATGGGAGCTCACCCTGCCCAGGTGTCTCAGTTGGTTGAAGAATTGTCCCATGCACCAAAGGATCATGGGGTTCATTCCCTGCCATGGCATATACCTTGCTTGTGAGCATAATCCCAGTGAGGATGCATATGGCAGGCAACCAATGTTTTTTTATTTCTGACATCAATGTTTCTCTTTTGCCTTCCTTCTCTCTCTAAAAACAATAAACATATCATTAGTGAGGATTAAAATAAAAAGTAGCCTTAGCTGATTTGGCTCAGTGGATAGAGTGTCAGCCTGCAGACTGAAGTGTCCCGGGTTCTATTTGAGTCAAGGGCACATGACTGAGATGCCGGCTCAATCCCTAGTAGGGAGCATACATGAGGCAGACAATCCATGATTCTCTCTCATCATTGATATTTCTATCTCTCTGTCCCTCTCCCTTCCTCTCTGAAATTAATAAAAAATATTTTAAAATAAATTTAAAAATATGGCAGCTTATAATCCAGAGTATATTTATAAAACACGTAAGTATTGTATAAGCTGAGAATAAGTTTTTTAATCAATATGGACCATGGGATTCTTTCTAATTTTATCCAATCATATTCTCTCTAAAATAAATATCATTGAAACTCACAGGCAAAATCAGTCATCCAGGACAGAATTTATACATCCAAAACTGTATAAGGACTATGTTAATGATGTAGTCCATCCTTGTACATAGAGTATATTTGGATTTATTCACCCCTAGCCAGTGTCAGAGCCACTGTTTGCACACACTACCAGTGCCCAGCACCAGTCCCAATCACTTAGTGCCATCAGAGGATGTGAGTAGTGGCAGCCGGCTCTGATTGCCCCTGAGGGCTTCTCCGTGTTTCCCTGCTCCTGAGGGACAATCTGGGCAGCAGCTTCTGCTCAGACCTGCTCATGTTGCCAGCCCAGCTTGCATCCACTTTTGGCACTGGCTGCAATCACTCTGCACGGTCAGCAGGTCCAAGCAGAGCTAGGACCGTTAGCGCATGGGAGCGGTGGCCATGGGAGCAGGGTTGCTAGCATAGAGGGGACCAGGGACTGTGGCAGGAGGGGCCCAGTGGAATAATGGAGGATGGGCCAAGACCCACTGCTGTGCCTACTGCAGCCTTGCAGCTCATAGTTCCTTTCAAGGTGCATGAATTTGTGCACTGCATCCCTAGAATATAATAAAACACATGGTAAAAGTTTGATTAGGACCAGAATATTTACAAAGTATCTTCTTATAAAATACTCATTCAATTAAGTATAAAACAGTAATTTTCAAGGGCAGAGCAGAGGTTTACTGTAGGAGAAAACGGGTACCAACTGGCAGTAGGACATTGTAATGAGTGCAGACGCAGAGGGGCGTAACATAGGAGACAGTGCAGCACTGTCTATTGGGAGACCACAGGGACACTAGGCCTTAGGAAATCTCAGAAAGCAGAGAGAGGACAATCACCTGAGGTAGAGCACACTTGCTTAATAAGAATTGAAGGAGTAAAGGGACTTACCAAGTAAAAGTCCAACAACTATGACTAGTTGGATAATTAAATTACTGGACAATAAATTGACAATGTCTGCACCACAGGAGGCCCAAGACCACCACCTGTGAGTGAGAGCTTGGCTATCTCTGACCTGACTTTGGATTGTCTCACCAGCTGTATTTAATTCACCAATTCCAGGTGAATATTATTTGGTTTAGCTGTTTCTGCTCTCTGCTCTGTGAGAAGGTGCAGGACCTATCTGCCTATTTGGTCTCCACATTGTCTCTCCCTGGACAAACTTTTAGGAACCTGCTTCGGGCAAGGCTGGAGCCTAAGTGTTTGTAGGTTTGCAGCCAAGGCAGCTGGTCCCTGGCCAGGGAGGCTTTAGGGTCCTGGGTGGTTTTTGAGAGCTACCCTGGTGGAGGTGAGGCTGGACTCCCAGTAACAGCCTCTCTTCCCTTCAAGATGGTGCAGTCTCTGTGGCGGAGCTGGCCACTCCAGGAGGGACTGAAGCTGCCTTACTAGGAGAGCTTGGGCCCTCAGCCCCCAACTATCTCTCTCTCTCTCTCTTTCTCTCTCTCTCTCTCTCTCTCTCTCTCTCTCTCTCTCACACACACACACACACACACACACACACACAGAGACACACACACACACACACACACACACACTCCCCACATATCCACGCACTCCCCTTCTGCTCTCTCACTCACTCACACTCTCTTCCTCACTGGCATACTGATGGTCGCCATCTTGGATCTCTTCCAGCAGTAATTTTTAATGAAAAAATATATTAGCTATCAATTTTAAGAAGTTGGTATTACCAATGATGAGATATGTTGAATGGGATAAATAATGAACAGAACATTATTTAGATAATATTCTTTTAAAAATTTACAAATTCAATTTATATATGAAAAATTATAAAGCCACCCAAATTGAGAGATGCCATACAAAGTAACAAACCTGAAAACTTCAAAAATGTTAGATGATGAAAATCAAAGAATGACTAAGAAACTCTTGCTCATTGATGGAGACCAAAGAAAAGCAACAAATAAAAAGGCATTGTTGGGATGTTGGCAATTTTCTATGATGCTTTTACATTCTTGGCATATTTTGTGAACAGAGGTACTGGTGGAATTTGTTCTGTCTTTGTTATCTTTTAAAGGATGATTTTATACCAAAGAGAAGTGGGGTAAACTGGATTATCTTTTTAGTTTCTTTTTCTGAGAATTCATTATCTATACTAATAAAAGGGTAATATGCTACCCGGATAGATCAGACATCTTTCAGATGTCTTTCTGGACAAAGCCATGGTGGTGGGAGCCAAGGTAAAGGTGATTAGGGGTGATCAGGCTGGCAGGGGAGAGCAGTTAGGGGCAATCAGGCAGGCAGGTGAGTGTTTTAGGAGCCAGTGGTCCCAGATTAGAGAGGGTGCAGACCAGGCTGAGAGACCCTCCTCCCATGCATGAAATTTGTGCTCTGGGCTTCTAGTTGATGTATAAAATGCCATTGGTTTCTGGGTGTTACTTGTTTTTTTTCATGCTGCATTACTGAACTTCTTCATTAGAGAGATGAAAAATTGAAATGACAATCAGGTATAACCTCACACCTGTCAGAATGGCTATCATCAACAAATCAATAGTGACAAGTGTTAGTGAGTATGTGGAGAAATGGGAACTCTGATACACCATTGGTGGGAATGTAGACTGCTACAGCCATTATGAAAAACAGTATGGGGTTTCCTCAAAAAATTAAACATGGAACTGCCATTTGACCCAGTGATCCCACGTCTAAGAATATATCCTAAGAAACCTGAAACATTAATCAAAAAGAATATTTATATACCCCTATGTTATAATTTATCATAGTTCAGATCTGGAATCAGTTCAAGTACCCATCAGTAGATGAGTGGATAAAAATACTGTGGTATATGTACTATTATACCATACAATACAATGCAGCAGTAAAAAAAGGGATACCTTACCCACTGAAACAGCATGGGGGAACTGGAGAGTATTATGCTAAGCAAGATAAGCCAGTCAGAGAAAGACAAGTATCACATAATTTCACTCATATGTGGAATCTATTGAACAAAATAGCTCCAGAGACATAGAAGCATGGGACACATTGTCAAATCTCAAAGGGAAGGTGGGGATGGGGGTGGGGGGTGTGAATGGTTGGGACTGAAGCAGTCAATTAAAGAACTTCTATGCACATATGCATATCTGATGGACAAAGACAACAGTGTGGTGAAGACCTGAATCTGGAGGTATGTGCTGGCTAGAAGTGGTCAATTGGGAAAATGGTACATCTACAATACTTCAACAAACTGTAGCAAACTAAAAAAACATCTGCACAACTAAGGAAACTGCCAATAGCAACAAAAATGGCAACCAACTTACTGGGAGAATATATTTATAAACAATAGCTCTGATAAGGAGTTAATATACAAGATATATAAAACATTCATACTGTTACAGAGACCAGAAAAAAAGCCATGCTTAGAGAAAAGGAGTTCATTTTATTAAGAGCAGGGCCAGAGAAAAATGTGCCTTTCAAATTCTGGACTCCCCTACATGGAGGAAACCTTTTTTATTTATACTTTTCCTAGCTCTTTTGTCTCCCAAATTTGGAATGAGACTTTCAGGCCTTCTGAGAAAGAAGGCCTGTGTGCTGGGAAAGGGCCATGAGACCATATCTCAAGGCCTGGCCTGGTGTCAGCACTGGCAACTCTGTCTGGGGCATAGTCCACGGCCTTTCCGGAATGGGAGTAGTCTTATTATTTAAGCAACAAGAAGACAAAATAGCAAGGTTAAATTTTCAAATAGCAGTTTTTATATAAGATGGATGCTTCAATAGAACTCAACACCAAGTAAACAAACGATCCAGTGAAAAAACAGTCAGAGGAATGAACACGCTTCTCTCAAGAAAACTTACAAATGACCAACAGATATATGAAAAGATGCTCAACTGTATTAGCAAATCAGAACTACAATGAGATACCTCTTCACAAATGTTATAATGGCTATTAGCAACAAGACAGGTAGATTGTGGAGAAAAAGGAATCATCATTCACTGCTGGTAAGAATGTAAACTGGTGCAGTTACTATGAAAAACAGTATAGAGCTTCTTTAAAAAATTTAAAGAGTTACTTTATGAACCAACAATACCTCTTCTGGGTATCTATCCAAAACTTTTTAAAACATTTGTTTGCATAGATATATGCACCCCTGTTTATTGCAGCAGTATTCACAATGGCCAAGACATGGAAGTAACCAAGGCAGGTGTCCTTTGTTAGATGATTGGGGGAAAAAGATGTGGTACAGATATAGTATGGAATACTACTTAGCCATAAAAAATGAAAAATGTCATTTGTGACAACATGAATGGACTTTGAGAATATCATGCAAAGTGAAATAAGTCAAACTGAAAAAGTGAAGAGTCATATGATTTCATTCACATGTGGGATATAAAACTGAAACTCATATACACAAATCACAGTGGCTACCAAAGGTGAGGATAATAAAGAGCCAGGGGTCAAATGTTTGACTTTGGATGGTGGGAACACAATGCAATATACAGATTATGTGTCATGGATATATACACTGGAAACCTATATAATCTTATTAACCAATGTCATCCGTATAAATTTAATTTGAAAAGAGAAATCACACACACACATGCATGCATGCACGTGTGTGCGCGCACACACACACACACACAAAATTAAAATAAAATAGAAATAGTGAAGCAAGACAAGTTAACATAAACGCGAAGCTCAGGTTGCTCCCTGCATTGTAGACAAAGAAGTCTTATGTCTCACCGAAGGCCCAAATGCATAAAATAAGCATCCATGAAGCTGTTATAGGTTAATTTGTTAACTTACCATTCTGGTAAAATCTGAAAAAGTCCTAACAGAGATAACCGGAAACAATTGAATATGTCCTAGGATTACATAGTAATTATATATCTGTTGGATATATAATTAAAAGCATATATCTAAAGTTTCATGAAAAAGTAATGTTTTTGGTATTGTGCTTATAATTTTTCCATAAGTTTAAAACAATTTTAAAATGTAAATGGTATGCTAAAGTAATAATTGTTATAAAAAGATAAAATGAATCACAAAGAAATACACTAAATATAAAGAAGCAAATGAGAGCCCTAATGGATTTGGATCAGTGGATAGAGTGTCGGCTTGCAGACTGAAGGGTCCCAAGTTCGATTTTGTTAAGGGCATATGCCAGGGTTGTGGGTTAGATCCCTTGTGTGGGGCATGCATAAAGTGGTTGATCAATGATTCTCTCTCATCATTGATATTTCTATCCCTCTCTCCCTCTCCCTTCCTCTCTGGAATCAATAAAAATATTTTTTAAAAGAAGCAAATAAGAACAAATATGGTATGCTAAATGTTTTGTTTTTTGTTTTGTTCTGTTTTGCAATCAAGAAAAGGCAACAATAAAAGGGCAGAACAAATATAAAAGTTATATACTAAATAACAATAAAATGAAATATATATAAAACTTGAATATTTTAAAACACAATAATAACATCATATTATATATCTGAGAACAGTGAATGAGAATGGTGAACACAAATAAATATTCTGTTACTTTTTTCTTTTGTCCAGAAAAATTAACAGGTTTATTTATATTGTTATAAAGTTGAACTGCTGAAAACTTGTTCACTGAAACATTTGACTTGCATTAATGTTTTATGTCCTCACATTTATATTAAAAAATTAAAATCATATTTGGGAATGAAAAAAATTAGGTGTAATTAAAAAAAAATAGTGGTGAAGGCCAGGGGTGGGGCAAGGGGGGAAGAAAAGGGCACATCTGTAATACTTTCAACAATAGAGATAAATTTTTAAAAATAGAATTTTGAAGTGTCTTTAAATATTTGAAGACATTCTTAGAAGACAGAATACATCAATTATTCATGGGTTCATAAGTATAGGTTTCAGATAAGTGTTTGAAAATTAAGGGCTACATTTTGTAGAAATGAAGGAATAGTCAAGGTTGTATAAAGGTAGAATGAAATAGCTTTCTAGGCTTGTGTTCTCCTATCTAAAGTAAGAAGTTTGGATGTGGTGATTTCTAACATCCTTTGCAATTTTACTGTTGAACAGTGTTACTTTAACTATATATAGTAGTATAAAAGCCCTGTGACTGTTATGGCGGAACAACCAGAACTAGAAAGCTGGAATGACTGGTGGCTATGATTCACACTGTGGCAGCCAATGGGCCTGATCAGCCACACCACCCCCTAACCCCGATGGCCTGGCCCCTTATTGGTCCCCAACACCTTTGTTATGTGCCTTTTTCAGAGCCAAATTAACAAATACCCATTGATTTGATTAGTGAGTCAACATTCAGGATGAGTCACCTACTGACTTAGTAAACCTGGCTGGAGAAATGGGGGAAAGAGGAATGGGCTGGAAAGGAGGAAGCTGCAGAGGAAGGAGGTGGTAACCGACACAGCAGCTAAAAGACAGCAGCCCTAAATGTCCAAGTGAAGTTACCACACCCAAATCAAAAGTGCACAAATGGAGTCAAGGAGTGACAGGAAAACCCCGGTTCAGTATCAGAAAGTAGAGGTCAAATTAAGAGAATCATACCAACCACATAGGGAGCTACCCCCCCCCTGGCCAGCCCCACTGCAGATTGCCCCACCTCCACCCCAATTGGGGCCTGCTGGCCAACTTCCCGTAGCCCTTCCCCCTCCATCAGCCTGGCCTGATGGACCCCCATCAAGACAGGCCAGCCAGAACCCACTCATGCATGAATTCATGCCCCAGGCCTATAGTATTTTACATATCAACCTGCTCAGTGCCTTTATAAGACCTATTCCTATGGAATAATGCTTAAGGTGCATGAAATGAGATGACCCACATCCACACATATGTTTATCAGTGTTATAGAGGAACTGCTATAAGTTCTTTTATTTGTCCTTATCTCTTTCAATTCCTGTCAACTCTTGGTTTAATTACTGCAAATACACAAGCTCTACTTTACTTAGCTGCTATTCTAATCCTAAAAAGAATGTCAGAATATCAGGATATCCTCAGACTTGTCAGTCTGGGCAGGCTGAGGTTAGTTTTGTTATAAACCTTGCTATTTTTCTGGAGATTTTCCACTATTGATTATTTAATTAGTATTCTGTTTCAAAATAGAGCTAATGGAAACACCTTGTGCCTGTTTTATTAATGGTACAGTCTAAGTTGCCCTATATTTTTCCCTTCAAGGTGAGCCATCTTGGATCTCAAAATAGCCTGAATCAAGCCCATGTATGTCACCTCCCTTTAATTATTCTAGTTGGAATTAGTTTTACCCAACAACAAAGCCAACCCTATACCCAAGACTCTTCTTTAGTGGCCAGTCCTTATGAGAGTATGGGATTCTACCTCTTCCTGTACTCAATACAGCTCTATGAGCAGAAAGCCTCTGTTTTGGTGGAGAGGAGAGAGGGAAGTCCTATCCTCACTGCAATAAGAGGCATTTAAGGCAACATCACCAGGCCTCAAAACAGTTTGTTCCCTTTTCTTTTCACCTCTCCCCCATATGCCCAGATTGGATGAAACAGATGCTCATTAATTCTTAAAATTCCTTTAAAATATATAACATGCATTCTCAGATTAGTGAGGTTAAGACACATGGCAGTTATATAACTTGCAATGTGCCCTATTATCAACAGCACTGTTCGCAATGTGGGCAGTCAGGCTTAAAAATTTTTACCCAAAGCCTGAAAAGGAAATACCCCTCAAACTCCCATTGGTTGTCATGATCTGAGCAAACAAATGGTATTGTTGCACACTGTCAAAAGCTCACAGTCTATGCCCTGTCTTGCTTTTAACAGACTGTGAAAAGACCAACAGTTGTTACTGAGTTAAGAAGAACTAAAAGATTTACAGTAGGTGGTACCACCTGTGCTTTTCTTGTTCTACCCTTTAAAATCTGCGACTTTATTTTGGAGCTGGGTGGGGAAGATGGCTCAATGTGTGTATGTGGAGTGGGGGTGAGTAGTCAACTGTGGCTCAGTTCTGGTTTGAGGAGTAACATCAACTTTACATGTCACAGTAATGCGTGTTGATCAATATCTTCTCTTGTTTTTGCTTTACCCATTTCAAGTATTTAGGCAAACACCATAAATAAAAAGAAAATCTGAATTCAGCTGACTTCACTGTAAAATGAAAAAAAGATTTATGACCAAGATATAATGCAAGATTCTCTATGTATGCAATTAATGATCTTTTCTAGCTTCTTTTTCATAAAGACTAGAAAAATACACTTGCCAAGTCTCTGCCAACTTGATCCTCTTAGCTGTAGAATTTTTAAACAGCCAATGGGTGAAACATGTCTTCTATTTCTAATGAAGTGTTTAAGGGATTATGGAAAAGAGAAGTCATTTGGGGACAAAAATAGTTTTAAAATGTGGCAACTTGAGTTACCAAACACTTATATATGAAGTTCCCCCTAAATGTTCAATTTTAAAACATTACTAGTATATTCAGAATAATTTAAGGCATATAACATAAAGGGTTTATTTATTTATTTATTTTTACAAAAGCAAATGTATTGAGTGCCTCAACTGAATCAAGGAATCCCTACTGAACAATGAGGTGATATTTCTACACCTTGCCATTCTAAACTAATCAATATTACATAAATCCAAATGGAATTTATTCAATGAAGAACCAGCAGGTGATAATCCCCTCTCTTGTTTTTAGTACTTTTTACATTTTCCATACTTAATAGGGAAATTTTCTCAATATTAGGCCTGAGATACAAATATCTAAAAAACACAAAACATATATTCTTTAATAATTTGTTGATTGATAAAGATGGTAAGTGGCAAAACAGGAAGGAAAATTGGAAATCAACAACACAAGGCAATGTGGTGGGTAATTTTTTATTCATTGATACCAGAATCCATTAATTAGTTCTATTCATTTCTTCACATTTTAATCAAATTTTTCTCCAATTTTGTTTGTTTTCTGAAGAATATTTCCCTGAATAAACTACCTGTCAATAGTATATTCTAACCTCATCTATTTTTAACCACCTTTCTTGCCCTCTGAAACAAGGAAGAAAAAATAATATTCTTAGACCAAAAATAGATAGCATAGCTTGAAAGCATTTTCCTTTGGATGACGCAGTCTGAAACTTCAGCCAAGGAGCAATGCTGTTTTTCTGCTGCTGTTTTGGAAAAACATTTGGATGTATCTGAACATATTAAATATAATTTTCATCTATAACATTTACAATAGGTTTCATTTATAATCATGTATTAAGTACAAAGTCAAAGAATGGCTCAAATTTATTCCATCTCAGTTCTTATTATTCATCTTAAAATTCTCTATTAGTTGTTCTTTGAGAATTTTTTCTCCATAGCAATATTAATAAAATATATCCTTTTCAGATAGTTCTTAATTTCTCTAAGTGCATCCTTTATTAAGTGGGTATTTACTTATATTTTTGTGTTTTTCTTTTGAATCCACTGAGACATAGTTTTCTCCACAGCACATGTTGGCAACAGTGCTATCACACACATTGAAATCTTCCCCTCTGATTACATTAACTGTTGGTACTGCTACAATAAATCTGTCTAGATAGCTATAAAACACCTTTCTCTTATCAGCATTTGTCACGTCCAGGACGTAGTCACTGATGTTGGTGGCACAGTGTTTAGATTCAAATTGAATACTTTGGGGTATTTTGTGAAAAGTGACCATCACACTGACAGCTGAGACGACCCATCAGTAGGAAAAAGGAACATCTCCCTGAAGGCTGCATAGTCAGGGTCATTCACCGCAAGCCACTGCTTATCAAGAATTACCTAACGTAAAGAACAGATCCCTCAAGTGATATTTTCCCTGCAAAATATCAGAGTTTCTTTTACTCCTTCACAATTACTTCTGCTGACTTGAACATACTTCAGGAGACTACTAGATAGAACAGTTGACATTTGATATCTCACCTCTGCAAAATGAGAAGGGAGCTGATACCACAATGCAGATACATGAAAGATACTCTAGTAGCAGACAGTAGGGGGAAAGGAACATGTGCTGGGGGGTGAGAGAGGCCAAGGAGAGGTCAATGGGGGATAAAGGAAAAATATGGAATAATTTCAACAATAAATAATTTAAAATTTAAAAATGTGGAATAAGTGTGAATAAATGAAGTATCTAAATAGTTAATTGGAAGCATTTATTATATACAGTAAGTCCCAAATAGTTTTTGAAAATATAGGTCACAAAATTTGTGTCACCAAAAGGGGTGAAAGATAAGGAGGACAAATAATTTAGACAGGGTTCTTAATTTTACAAAAGATGAAGGCATTAATGAGAAATGTTCTGCTCAGAATCATTACAAAATTTAAATGAATACCTTGGGTTACACCTCAGTCCTCTTGGTCTCTTGGCCAAGTTTCTATTTCCAGCAAATGAGGCTAAATCATATTTTAATAATCAATAACTGCCAATCAAACCATCCTTCAGACAATGGAATTACATCAAAGTGTTTTGCCTGTCCAGAATGGGAAAAGGATAGGGCCAGTAATTCTAATGTGAAAACACTTATCATTTTAAGAATTTTATTTATGATACTGAATATACAGTTGACAAGAGTTATACCTAAGAGCAGAGAGATCATACCATTCCATCTAGGAATAAATAGGTAGATATGCTACTATATAGACTTGCCACAAAACATACCTACTGGATTGCATTCTTTGACTTTTGTAGGTGTTTTTTGTTTGTTTGTTTGTTTTTTTCAGTTCATTTAATAAGATACATTTTTATTAGTAAAAATTGTACTTAATGTGTTTCTGAACATTATGAAAGTTTGCAAACATGGTCATAGTTCATACTACCTGCTCAAATCCATTATAGTCCTCCTTGAATCTGGATTAGACTTCTGACTTGCTATAGAAGATTCAGAAATGTTCTGCCAAGGTTTCTCTTCAAGGAAAGATTTATTGTCCAGCTGTGAGGTACACAGTTATCAGTAGCTTACAGTTTTCACTCTGCTTCAGTAACAGAGAGCCCTATCACTTAAAGTAGTTTTCTTACCAGGTTGCTTAAGTTTAGTGCATGAGCAAAGGAAGAGAATAAGGCCCATTCACTGTGGTTCAATGTAGGACAATGGGACAGGCAAAACCGACTCTAGAGTGCACCACATTGGCTGTGACTGTCGAACCTGCATTGTATATAAACTTCTTCCTCATCCCAATTATGTTTACTATGTTTCTCTCATAGATGTAAATCTATAATAAATAAATTATACTTCAAAAACCATGATAGCACTGCTTCTGGAGAATACAACTTATGACATTTGTGTTGGCCAATAAAGTGTGGCATAAGTGACATTGTACCAGCTCTGAAACTAGACTTCAGAACAGAGATAAAAAACGCTATATAATAAAAGCCTAATATGCTACGTGTCTGGTCATCCAGGCAGCCATTCAAGCAATCAAAGAGTAATATGCTAATGATATGCTGAGGCTGCTCAACCACTCACTATGGTGTGTAGGCAGACAGTCAACTGGTCAACCAGTAGCTGTGACTTGAACCAACCAGCAGGAGGCAGATGCTCCGACTGATAGGTTAGCTTTCTGCTGGGGTCAGGCAGATCAGATCAGGACTGAGTGAGACAGGCCAGACACCCCCTGGAGACCTTCCACAGTCCCTCCCCACCAGGGGGCAGATGCAGCGAGCAGAGTGGTAAGGAGCAGCAAGCAGCTGGGCAGTAAGAAGTGAGGGATCCCAGACTGTGAGAGGGATGTTTGCAAACAAACAAAAAACAAACAAACAAAAACCAGGGGGATTGAGACTAAGCTGACAGCAGTTGAACATCCCCCAAAGGGTCCCAGACAGAGAGGGTTCAGGCCAGGCTGAGGGACCCCCTCTCCCAGTGCACAATTTTTGTGCACCAGGCCTCTAGTATGGACAATCAAATGACAATAAATACATTTCTATTAAAAATTGAATCTAAAAAAAACCCACAAAATAAAAAACAAAAGAAACAAACAAGCAGAACAGAAATAGATACAGATAACATTTTAAAGGGTGCCTGATGGGAGGGTGATTGGGAGGAATGGGTGAAAAAGGTGAAGGGATTAAGAAGTATAAATTGGTTGTTACAGAATAGTCATTGAGATGTAAACTGTGGCATAGGCAATATAGTCAATAATATAATAACCATGTTTGGTGTCAGATGGGTCTGAGTTTTATCAGGCTGATCACTTAACAAGTTATTTAATGTCTAATCACTGGGTTGTACACCTGAAACCAATGTGTTAACTGTATGGAAAATAAAAAGCCTGCAGGTTGCTGGGAACCATACCAAGGCACCATTTAAACAAGTCCTGAACTGTTTGCTGAAACATGAGAAAATATGGGAAGCAGATATGAACCATTCCAGCTGAGGCCTTCCAAAGTAACTAGTGCTCAATCCGCCCACCACTTGACTATAGACAAATGAGTAAACTCTTTCTATACTCAAAGAATAACTCAGATGAGCTCAACCGAAGTTGCTAAATAACAGGACAAAAAAGGAGCTAAATAAATGCTCATTGTTTTAAGCTATTAAATTCTTAGGATGATGCCTAGCCCAAGTGGCTCAATGGTTGAGCATCAACCTACGAACCAGGAGATCATGTTTTGAATCCCCGTCAGGACACATGCCCAGGTTGCAGGCTTGATCTCCTGTGTGGGGTGTGCAAGAGGCAACCGGACAATGATTCTCTCTCATCATTAATATTCCTATCTCTTTCTTCTTTCCTCTCTGAAATAAAATATATATTTATATTTTAAAAATCCTTAATATTGTTTTTCAAATAGCAAAATATATTTGATTAGGTAAGCATACTTAATATTCTGAAAAATAAACTTGAATTTGTTTGAAGTTTTTAATACTTTATATTTTATAAAATGACACTATACTAATTAACATACAGTTTACATTTAGCATAGGTACATTCATATGGATTCACTTGAGGATGCCTGTGCTTATGTCTTGGGGATGACTGGAAATATAATACTGATGTTTGGCCAAAATAAAGGCATAAATAACTGATGATTTAGTGTGTGCTGTTTCACACCTGAAACTCCCTTGTGGCACCTAGGCCCAATTGGTTTATTGATAGCTTACTCCTAGAGTGCCCAGTTAGACAGCCAGACATAACTCTGTAAACAAAGGGTCATAAAAGTCCCCACTACAAAGTTTGAAGTAGATCTCCCCAAATCAGTACTCATTGCATAAGTTCTGGTGATTCAATCTAGAAACAAAACACATTCTTGTGTTTATAGCAAGTACTTAAGGGATATGCTTCTGGAAGGTTTTAGGCCCCTAATTCTTGCCCGAATTCTCTTCTTCTTTTTTCTTCTTTATAGTGTCCTTTGCCTAAATGTCTTACACTAACATGCTCTATGATGTCTCATGAGTGACTTAAATTAACCATTGTATCTTTTTTTTTTTGCAGGTGTGTGTATATTTTTTCAGGTATTCATCACAAATTCAGAAGAACAAGATTTATGAAATTCCTTAGATGGTATAGAACTAAGGAAAGCATATTTTCACATAATCAAGATCAAAGTTGAATGTCGTTTGGTTTTTGATAAGGGTTCTTGTAAATGTGTATGTGTATTTTCATTTTTGCAAGGGGTAATACTACACCTGAACTAATGAGCTCAGTGCAGCACAATACTCAATGGTTTAATGTATTTAACATGATCCAACTGCAAAATACTACTGAAGAGTAGCTTAATTTCACTAATAATGTGTTCCTTTATATTGTAGGTGATAGATTAACAAAGCTTTTTTCCTTCTTCATGAGAATCTGACCTTAGGTTAATTTTCTAACTCTGTTTATACCTGGCACCCTAATAAAATTAAAATATGTTGTATTTCTAAGAAACAAAAATAATAGTAAAAAATAGAGGCCTGATGCACGAAATCTGTTCAAGGACCTCAATCCTTGCAGCCCTGGCTTAGAAGGTGGTTCTGCTGTCTGGTCTAATTACCATATTATGCTTTTATTAATATAGTTATCTGGACTGAGATATCTAGAAATGCTTGATAAGAAGCCACAGCTTCATCATTCCCTGATTGTGATGATTATAGGAATATCTTTTGTGAGGACTCTGAGAGCTAGGTCTATGAAATTATGACAAAATACATTGGCTCTTGCCTTACCTGGCACATTTGCCTCCTGTCAGGTCCTGCACTCACCTGAGGCACCTTTCCTCTCCTTGCAGGTGAACAGTATTGGCCATGGAACAACCACAGAAGAGGAATGTATGATGCCTCCCTGCTAACAAATTGTGTTTTATATTCTAATCATTCTGGGTAGCCTGGTGACAAATGTGGCTTTTAATAAATATATGTTTATTAAAATATATGTTTATTGATTTCAGAGAAGGAAGAGGGTGAGAGAAACATCAATGATGAGCTAGATACCTCTTGCACATCCCACACTGAAGATCAAGCCCATAACCTGTGAATATGAGCCCTGACAGGGAATCAAACCATGACCTTCTGGTTCATAGGTTGATGCTCAACCACTGAACCATGCCAACTGGACCATAAGTATGGCTTTTGAGAGTCTTAAAATTTGACTGTCTCTTGATTCTATGAAAATCCCTTTATGGGTGTTGCACTCCACATATATGCAGAAGAACTATGCTAATAAATTGTGAGTAGCTCTTCGTTATTTTGAACGATATCATTTGTAAAGGCCCTATTTCCATTTAAGGATATATTCACAAACATCAAGGGTTAGGACGTCAACATATTTGGGGGGGATACAATAAACCAAGAAGAGAAATATAATCCTGCAGAGCTAAAATCATAAAGGTCAGGCAGATTGCCTAGTTAATTAAAACGGTATCCCTGGATGTTGTAAGGTACCTTTTAAGTTAGAAACAACATAGAGATAGTAAATGTTTCCTTCTATTTCTAGCACAAATTTCCTCCTTCAATGTCCAATTGATTTCCTCACATGATGAAACCAAAATGACGTGTAAAAGAAATACTTCCACCCCTTTTCCACTCTCCAAAAGCTTATTATAATACAATTTCAAAATGGAGGTTTCAATTTAAATGGCAGATATTGAGTAAGAAGACAATGTAAGCAGAATATTTAGAAAAACAGTCTACAACACATACAAGTATAAGACAGTAGTCTTATATACTCCATGTGTAGAACCTTTATTAGCGTACATTTATTATTTATGTACTTATTAAAACAAATACAAAGAAATGGGATATAATCTAGTGTATGAAATCAATAAATATCTTAAGAGGAATAAAACAGAATTAAAATTAATTTTACAATAAAATTATAATATGAAAGTTCTCATTGTTCATGGTTAAAATTTCTTTCATGACAATTTGCTAATCAGAATACTTGAGGTTACTAGTCAAAAACCTAGTTTAAGTATTTTAAGTTTCTAAAAGCTATTAAGAACTCCTCCATGGGGTGGGGGGGCGGGACAGGATGGGAGAGGACAATGAGGGAAATGGGGACATATGTAATACTTTCAATAATAAAGAATTTTTAAAAAGAACTCCAAAAATCATCCAAATATATGTTCAATCATATCTTCAGCTAAAATGAACTTTTAAAAATAAAGATGAGTATATTTTCCTACCAACAATGTTATCTAAAATTTATCCTTGACATTGCATGTCTTTACTTTTTAATGTCTTTCTGTGAGGAAATATTTATTGCCATGCAAGTCTTCAAAAAATAAATAAAAGGAGCAATTCTTGGTAAAGTTCCTGGGTCAATGATCTGCAGGATAAACCTCCAAACACTTCATATTAAGCCAACTATTTAAAATATTTCTAGAAAATTATGAAAACATGTAAATTTTTAAATGTATTTAAATCACATGAGATACTACTGAAAAAATATCAAATAAATCATTGAGCATTACAGTGTGACTGTGCTAAAGACCAGCATTTGTAAGGCTTCTCAGCATGTGTGCTCCACATTGTGCTAGATTATCCTCCTGCAGTAAACTCAGATGGTTCCTCAAACCACAGTCCCTACACAGATTTACATTTCATTGAAGGTATCTATCATGTCACATCAAGTTATTGCCTTAGATACATGTTATAAAGAATGCCAAATAAATTGGACAGTTTAAGCTGGCTTTTGTCTTTTCCCATACACATAATATTTATTTTAGCTTCCTTTTTCCATTTCTGAGATGTTTGACAAGATTTTCTATACTATAATAAACTTCTCCCTTGAATTTCAAGCTAGAGATTGTAATATAAACAGTTAGTCAATGCACCTCTTTTAGGTGAAGTAGAGATCTATTATTCTTCAAAGGGTAACGATGTCAGTTCTTTAGTTGTCTTTCCATGTTTGAAAAATGAACTTCTCTGTGCTCTTTTGATTAATCCAAAATAGTTTTGCATGGGCAAGCTCAAAATACCAACAATTTCCCCCCAATTTTTCCTATGTTTAAGGACCTGGTGAGAGTTCCCTTATTCTAGAAAGCCAGTGAGTGAGTGAAATTTCTCTTATGGTAGAGCAATTAACCCTAACTGAGAGAACTTTCTCTTATGGTAGAGCAATTAACCCTAACTGAACACATTTTAACTTCATTGTTTCAGGCCTCTCAAGAACACCATTGTTAGAGAGTAAGAATTTTTGAGCACTCCAGAGAGACCGTGGATTATGCCCCAGATAGCGTTGTCAGTGCTGACAACAGGCCAGGTTTTGAGATACAGTCTCAGGGCCCATCCACTTGCACCTCACAAAATAGTCTTGCAAGATGGGACACTGTCAGCTTTCTAAAGAACAGTATAACCCTGTAAATAACATGATTATCATTAGCATGGCCCCGACATTATTTGGGAAAAAATGTTTTGTCTTGGGTTGCTTACTCTGCAAAAGCATGATGTGGTTAATGTGCTTAAAAGGTGGTCCTGCACAAAGGGTCAGGGCTGCTCTCTGACCTCCCTGTCTGGAAGGCGGAACAGCCGCCAGCCGGTAATAAAGGCTCCCTAAATTTCAATTTGGTTTGGACTCCAGTGGTCTTTACTCGTGTTTGAGCCACAACACCATCTCTCTTAATTCTGTAATACACCTTAAGGATGATATTAGAATCACATGATCATGATTCTGAGGCTTAGAGAATTAGGTTAATTTTTTAGATCACAGATCTAGTCATGAGCTGTCACATACTTGTGATCTGTGTCATTCTGAAGTTAAGCTCTACCTGTCCCATGAAGCTGGGCATTTCTACCATTAATTATCTATTTCATCACTTGAAAGTCATAAAAAAAATCCAAATATTTATTGTTTTGTAAAAATCTGTTTTCTTCCATGGTCATATTGACTTTTATTTAATACTAGAGGCCAGGTGCATAAAATTGGTGCATGGGGTGTGTGTCCCTCAGCCCAGCCTGCACCCTCTCCAATCTAGAAACCCTCGAGGGATGTCTGAATGCCCATTTATGCCCAATCCCAGGGCAGTCAGACATCCCTCTCACAATCCAGGACTGCTGGCTCCCAACTGCTTGTCTGCCTGCTTTCCTGATTGCCCCTAACTGCTTCTGCTTGCCAGCCTGATGCCTAACTGCTCCTCTGCAAGCCTGAGTCCTTTCAACTACCCTCCCCTCCTGGCCATTTTGTGGTAGCCATCTTATGTCCACTTGAGGGCAGTCATCTTTGACCACATGGGGGCAGCCATCTTGTGTGGTGGAATTATGGTCAATTTGCATATTATTCTTTTATTAGATAGTATTAGATAGAATAGAGGCCTAGTGCACAAATGGGGTCCAGCTGGTTTGCCCTGAAGGATGTCCCAGATTAGGGAAGGGATTCGCTTGGGACAAGGAGTCTGTAGTGGTTTGCAGGCTGGCCACGCCCACCAGCGATCCAAGTGGAGGCTCTGGTATCTGGGATTTATTTATCTTCTATAATTGAAAGTTTGTAGCCTTGAGCAGAGCCAAGCTTAGTGTTTGCTCTGTGGCTGCTTACATTTTTATTGGGATTTATTTATCTTCTATAATTGAAACTTTGTAGTGTTAAGCTGAGGCCAAGGCAGGCCAGGGCTGCAGAAATTTGGTTTCCTCAATCGATGACAGCAATTTAAGCCTCCTTCTCTCTCCAGATCCATGGCTGATGCCTTTTTTGTTGGGATTTCATTATCTTCTATAATTGAAACTTTATAGCCTTAAGCGTAGGCCAAGGCAGGCCAGGGAAGGTGGAAAGCTTGACTTCCATTGCTGGGGAAACCAAAGCCTCCTTCTCTCTCTGTGGCCACAGTCATCTTAGTTGGTTTAATTTGCATACTCACTCCTAATTGGCTGGGGGGTGTGGCTTGTGGGTATAGCAGAAGTACTGTCAACTTTCATGTTACTCTTTTATTAGATATGACTAAATGCCCGGTGCATGAAATTCATGAATGGGTAGGCCTGGCTGGTGATCAGGGCTGATCTGTGGGAAGACCTGTGGGGCATTGGAGCCCCCACTTGCACTCACCTTGGCCTGGTGCTGCCAACTTACCTGCTCCACTATCCTCCTCTGGTCCCTCTCTTGTTGGGGCTCATTGGCCAGGCAGTGCTTCCACTGTTGCCTGCTACTAGCACTGCATTGCTGACACCCGCCATGTTCCATGTCGTGCCCTGGTGGCCAGTGAACATCTAACTCATGGTCAATCAAACTCCCATCCATGAGGACAATTTGCATATTAGCTTTTATCATATAGGATAAGACATTTTTGATAGTGTTAAAGCACTATTCATAATTATGCCAGAATTGCAGACACACAATGAGTAGGCAAGGTGGTTCTTCTCCATAGACTTCTCACTGGTGTGTACTCATGCACTGCTAATCCCATTCAGTTCATTTTTCATAGAGTAATTATTTGTGGCTCCTCCCTCATAAGAGAAAGATACACAAAAATGAAGACCTGTTTTTGCTTACCCTTTTATTCCTAGAACCTAGAACAAATTCCTGGAAATTGCTAGACAATTGATGATTTCCTTAATGTATAAAAAATTTTTTTGAAGGGTCCATGACTCTTTGGTCAAATAAATTAATGGTTGAAGGGAAAAAGAAAGATGCTATGAAAAATTATAATTAATTAAAGTAAAGCAGAATTAAATGTTTCTTAGTAATATATTTAGAATCTTAATTATCTAAGTATTTAGTTGAAAATAATTTATCAATTACTAAAATTTAAGTAAGACTCATTGTGATAGTTGTATTGTCTAATTTATTCCTCAGCTTTCACATTTTGATAACTATTGCAGAACTTCAAATATATGAATGAACATCTTGAATTTATGAATATAGAAAAATTATACGTTTATTCCTGACATTAATTTCATTGGAAAACTCTAAAAAGTCAGTACTTTTTAAATATGTGGGGCTATTACTCAATTATTTCAAATCATAAAGATAATCATCCCAGAACAAATTAAACTGCAATGTAGAAAAGGAATTCTAAAACATATAAAATAGTTTAAAATGCAAAACTTGTGTGTGTTTTTTTAATTTCTGGAATTGATCAGTGAATAATAAAAGGTACATTTACCTAATCAATAAACAGGAACAATTTGGGGAAAATAGAGAATGGTAATTTAAATGTGGACCTGAATTGCTGTAAAACTTGGGCACCCAGTGTGAGTTCTATTATTGAAAGGACCAAAGCTAGTCTATGATATATATTTTATGAAATTCTCCTTTAGGCTATCCATCTGTGATGATATCCCACTGCTATCTTTCATATTGACTTTTCCTTGTCTGTAATATAGGGAGAATGAACCTAAAATATTATTCATGATAGAAAGGAGCAACTAGCATTAAAGTAAAATGTAAAAAAAAAATATGGTGTAAGTGGTTCTTTTCTATAGCTCTGGAAACTTTTCCTCGGGTTAAAAATTCTTTTTGATACGTTACAACCAGGAGAATTTGTCTTATAATTAACTAGCTTGGGAAATAGAGGGATCCATAGATTTTCATTTCCCCTGTGTGCAAAGTTGCTTTCATTTTGTTATCTTTCTAGTCAACTTCCTCATCTCTCACAGCTGATACTACTGTGTTTCTCTGAAAATAAGACATCCTCCGAAAATAAGACCTACTTACAGGTTTCCTTCTGAGTGAAATATAAGGCATCCCCCCCCGAAAATAAGGCCCCCAGGATTCACAGTTTGTCTGGTTTGTGTTGACAACTACCATACTACCGTACCATAAACAGGTCATAAGTTTCCTTTATTTTCATTTAACAATAAATGTGCACCGTATTCTTCTTCATGGAAAAATAAGACATCCCCTGAAAATAAGACCTAGCACATCTTTGGGAGCAAAAATTAATATAAGACACTGTCTTATTTTCGGGGAAACAGGGTATCAAGCAGAGCCTAAATACACATATGCACACTATATAAATATAGTCAGTTAATAATGTGGCTTTTTTTTTCAATAGATGGAGTTACACATATGTTGATATATATGTGATTTGATATGTATGCTACTTTGTTGTATTAACAACAAGCTTCAAAACCTCATATGTCAAATTTTCTGAAGTTGTTAACATCATATATATTTTTATACTGAAGTTGTTAACATCACATTTTCTGAAGTATACTCATGGAAGCAACAATATACGTAGAGAAGTGCTATTAAACTTACTATTTGTTTCATAGTATATAGCAAATAGACTTGACTACATATTTTATTTCATAAGAATAAATCAAATAAAAACTATTATATGTCCTGAAATCTTACACAAAAATAATAATATATTAAAGGACCTTAATTTCATTCATTCAATGATCTCCCAACAGTTTTGGAAATTTACTGCATGTTTGTATGTATAATGCATCTTTATATACATAAACATGTGTATATAATGATATTGTATTAGAGGCCCAGTGCATGAAAATTCATTCATTCGGGGGCGGGGGGGGGGGTCCTTCAGCCTGGCCTGCACACTCTCACAATCTGGGACCTCTTGGGTAGGGTCCCTAGGCCTTGCATGAGATAAGGGCCTATTGGGGAATGCCTTTCCCCAGTTTCAGTCAGTTGGCCCCACCCCTACCACTGCCACTGCTTGCCATCTATGCAGTGCTGCCTCCCCTCCCCTGCAACTGGTGGCCTCCCTCTGCAGGAGCCAGGCTGGGGTGTGATGGCTTGGTTGATCTGGGTCTCCCTCTTTCTTTGCTGAGGGTGGGGCCAGCCCTGTGAGGGACCATCTGCCTTTCTGATCTACCCTAACTACTGGCCATCTGCCTATCTGACCTATCCTAACTACTGCCTACATGATCACCCCTAACCATTTGCCTGCCTACCTGATCACCCCTAACCACTCTGCCTGCCTACCTTATTGCTCCTATCTGCTTGCTTGAGGGCGAGACCAGCCCACGAGGGGCCATGGTAGTCTGGTCTCTGGTTGTTTCAGTCATGATGCCTCTGACTTTTTATTATATCAACTAGAGGCCTGGTGCACAAAATTCTTGCATGGGGAGGGTATCCCTCAGCTCAGCCTGCCCCCTTTCCAATCTGGGATTCCTCATGGGATATCCAACTGTCCACTTAGGCCCAATCAGGGTAGGATTAAGCCTCAATGGGCAGTTGGACATCCCTCTCACAATCCAGGACTGCTGGCTCCCAACTGCTTGCCTGCTTGCCTTCCTGATTGCCTCTATCCACTTCTGACTGCCAGCCTGATCACCTCCTAACCACTCCCATGCCATCCTGATTGATGCCTAACTGTTCCCCTGACAGCCTGTTTACTCCTAACTGCCCTCCCCTGCAGGCCTGGTCACCCCTAACTGCCCTCCCTTGCAGACATGGCCCCCCCCCCAACTGTTCTCCCCTGAAGGCATAGCCCCCCCCCCCTCCAACTGCCCTTCTCTGCAGCCTGGTCACCTCCAACTTCCCTCTTCTGCCAACCTGGTCATCCCTAACTTCCCTCCCCTCTAGACTTGATCTCCCCCAATTGCCGTCCCCTACTAGCCTGATTGCCCACAACTGCCCTCCCTCCCAACTGCCCTCCTCTGCTGACCTGATTGCTCATAACTGCCCTCCTTTACTAGCCATCTTGTGGTGGCCATCTTTGTCCACATGGGGGCAGCCATCTTGTGTGTTGGAGTGATGATCAATTCCACATATTACTATTTTGTTAGATAGGATAGAGGCCTGGTGCATGGGTGGGGGCCAGCTGGTTTGCCCTGAAGGGTGTTCCAGATCAGGGTGGGGGTTTCCTTGGGGCATGGGGCAGTCTGGGCAAGGGGCCTGTGGTAGTTTTCAGGCCAGCAATGCCCCCCAGCAACACAAGCAGAGGTCCTGGTATCTGGGATTTATCTTACATAATTGAAACTTTATAGCCTTGAGTGGAGGCATAGGCCAGCAGGGTGTGCAGAAAGCTTGGTTTCCTCCATTGCCAGGGAAATGCAAGCCTCCTGCTTCCTCCATAGCCATAGCCATCTTGGTTGGTTTAGTTTGCATACTTGCTCCTGATTGGCTGGTGGGCATGGCTTCTGTGTGTGGGGAGTGATGGTTAATTTTCATATTACTCTTTTATTAGATAGGATATTATTCTTTATAGGTACTTGACATCCAACCCTAGCAGTATTTTGAAATCTGGAAAACTACATAATAAACCTCAGATTTTCTTGAATCTGGAGTTATGAGTTCAAATTAGATTTCACCAATGAGAGGCACTTGTTCAAGTTCCTGAAAATCATTTAAAGCACAGATCATCTCCCTGCTGTAATTTCTACAAGCCAGAATGGTCACAGAGATGTAAGTATTGGGGACTTTTTCCAAAGTCTAGGTAGAATCTTCAGACAGTTGTGGCACTTGAGTGATCCCAATCACTAGCCATCAACTTCACAAGTGGAAATAGTTGAAGAAGCAGAAACTGTCTTCTCCTCTGGGTTAAAACTAAGGTATTAGTATATAGTTGAAATTACTAATCCATTGGCAGTCACTTTACTTTTGTTTTTCAAGATAATCCAATAATTGTGAAGCATGTAATGTCTTGCATGATTTTTCTTTTCTTTTTTTTTTTGGGGGGGGGGGGTCTCCTGAGTCCTGTACCATTATCCTGAATAATAACACAAATAGGGAAAATCAAAATTCTCCCTAATAGGCCTTTGAAAGATTGTGTAGATATGTAGAATCTTCCATTATCTTCATCTCAATACTATACTACCCTCCTTACATTATGTGCTTGAATAATACAATTTTTTTTCTCCAAATATTGAGAGGGAAATGAGAGAGGGAAAATATTCTGAGCATGAACTCTGCACATATGTCAGTGAGGAAGACTTTGAAACCTTAGTGGAAAATGTAGATTGTGAAAAGTGAAGATTTAAATTTAAAGTAGAGAGCACTTCCATTCTGCAGAGATAAAGAATTTAATTAATCACTGAACCTCTTATGTTTTGTTTGCAAAAATTATGAAATTGGACAGTACATGATTATTTTGTTTACCCTGAATCCAATTTTATGAATAATTATTGTTCCTTGATTTGACAACTTTTAAAGCTCATGTGGGTAAGGTATGCTGAAAGCCCTGATTTCAATGCCTTGGTAAAACATATTTAATTTGGCCAGTGCATTCAAGATGCTTCGTTATCTTGGGCACAGTATGGCTCAAATGTCCTTCCAATCAGAGTCCTTCCTTGGATTATAATCTAAGATATATCTTCCCTGGTATTAAAAGCTGCAAAGCCTACTAAAGTTTGGAGTTCCCAGGGCTGCCCTATACCCATGTGGAGAGATGATGAAAAAAAGCCAAGAGTAGGATAAAGAGAGGCTTTCTAAAAATATTGATTGAATCCTTGGATATAGATGTGCAAGGAGGGCACATCTATACTATATTCTTTGAAATAGCACAAATATGTTTTTAGCTTAAATTTAAATTAGCACTTGCAATATTGAAACTCAATGGATACTAACATAGATCCAATCATTTGCTGAAAACTCTAAAACCATTTTAAATAAATGGTTTAGGGTGTAAAACTCAGTGCTTTGCCTGTTAATATATGTGTGTTTGAGCTTTTGTAAAGTTTTATAAATGTTTTCCTAGGAAAATGTATTTTTATTTAATTAGGAATTTAATCAATTTTCCCATAGAAAATATGCTTAGACTTGAAAAAAAAATTTTTTTTTGCTAATAGAGAAATTATGAGCAGACTCCAAAGAACCACAAATAATGTGTCTAGCATGTTTATTTGTAGTGAGAGGAGCTTGTGAGCAAAAAGTGGAACTTCAGGTAGATGGGTTGTGATATGTGACATCACTTTTGACAGAAGCTGGTCTGTTCAAAATGGACCAGCAGTTTAGGGAGAGAAGAATTCATCATAAAGCTGTTAATAGTAGATGGCACCAGATGTTTGACCTCGGTCCTTGAGTTTGGCTAGAAGGAAATTCAGAGCCAAGATTTAAGTACAAGTGGAACTTATTTAAAAAATCACAGAGATAAATAATCCATAAAAGAAGTGAGCCAGCTGGGCTTCTTGGACTCAGGAAACAATATGCACAAGTAGGACCCTTGGAGCTTAGGAAAAAAAGAAGGCAAAGAGAATAGGCCTGGGGGAAAATGATGGCAAAATACTGTGTGCTCCAGAAAGAGCATGCCTGGGGAAAGAAAGGGTTGGGGAAAGCACATGTGTGCTCTAGAGAGAGTGAGCACTCACTGGCTCTTTTGTTTGAAAGTCTCAGGTGAGGCTCTCAGTAGAATATTCATCAGCTTTCTAGGCATGTTCTTTTGGGGTCATGGTCTATATTGATTGTTCAGAATCAAGGCACAGGGTCATTAGTTATTATATCTGATCCTAATGTCACCAATAGCATCACTTTGTCCAGGTTTGTAGCTTTTCTGGACCTGGAGCTGAAATGCAACTGAGGCCCAGATGTTATCTCTAGTTTGATCAAAACTCTCTCTGTAGTCAACAGACCCAAGGCTTTATTCTTAAGATTATTTGATGCAGATCAGAACTGTGCAAGGTCTTATATAAGAGTCATATAAGATTGTCCTCCCTCCTCCCCCTTTGTTCTCCCTTAATGGGGTCTACTCCTTGACTGGTGACATGCCAGAGGAAGGAAGGTCAGAGGAGCATCTGAACTGCATGGACAAGGATAGTAAAGGTCAAGAGGTTAAACCACATGAGCAGTGATATGCTAAGAGAGAAAGGTCACCCCTAGGAGCAAGGTCCCACTCTACAATTGTCTGTTGCTAAGCACCCAAGGTTCTTTGCCATGGGTGACCTTCTGTATCTGATCTACCATCCTACTCTGTGCATGTCTAATTGTTTACCATATCACAGCCATTCAAAGTGAGCAATGTAGATAGTAACAAGAGTAAAACCTCATTCTATATAATAAAGAGCTAATATGCTAATTAGACCAAACAGCAGACTGACTGTCCAGACAACCTTCCAAATGAAGCTGGGGCTGCGAGGACTGAGGCCCTTGCATGCATTTTGTGCATCAAGTCTCTAGGTGTAAAATAAAAACAAGACAAATGAAACTTTCAATACTAGAAATAAGTTTGAAAGTCATTTTTAATCCTTTCTGAAACAATGTATATTTTAACTTAAATGAAGCAGCTTTTAACTTAAATAAATAATGAATTTTATTCAATAATATATATTATATATCTCATGATGTGTGTGTATATGTGTGCATACTTATGTGTTTATTTACTTTTCCCATGATATTCTAAGTTTTTCCACCTCTATTTTCAAGTAAAATTTTTTAAATAGGCCTATTTTTTTAACTAAATAAATTTGAAGGATAATTTGAACTTTTATCTGTCTGGTTCAATTATACATTACTGGAAACAGGCTAAATAACTGTTCTCATTTATTTTTAAAAATCCATTAATTGGTACAGTAAAAAGCATGTTATATTGACTCAGCATGTTTCTGTATTCAGAATGTTAACTTTTGCTAAAGTTTGGATAACTCTCTTTTGAATCTATTTAATTATCCTAGATTACTTTTCTCTTAGGAGTTACTCACAGAACAACAACAAAAGAAGTAAAACACTTTTTTCTTTTATTCCTATTGAGTTCTATTTAAACTTTTTTCCCCTTTTTTCTTGGCTAACTGTTTAATAGAGAAACTCAAGTCTAAAATTAGTATGAAATATTGCACTCTATGTTTTCTTAAATAAATCAATTACACTTTCACCTTCAAGATGAAACCTTCTATGATCATCTCAGTTGAAAATAATTCTCTCTTGCCTAGAGGTTTTCTATATTATTTTGCCAAATATCTCATTTGAAACTTATAATTAAACATACTTTTATAAAATTGATTTTTAGAGAAAGAGGAGGAGAAATATCTTATTCCACTTGTTTATGCATTAATTGGTGGCTTCCTGTATGTGCCCTGACTGGAGATTGAACCCACAACCTTGGCATATTGGGACTATGCTCTAACCAACTAAACTACCCAACTAGAGCCTAATTAAATGATTTTTTGTGTGTTTTTATACATAGTTTCTATATTTTTTTTCTAATTGGTTACAAGGCTATAATTAATACCTAAACTCTCTTCTCCCACTATCCATTTATTTTTTTAAATTAATTTTTATTGATTATGGTATCACATAATTGTCCTTATCCCCCATGGGCCTAGCCAGTGGCCATGGACAACAGGGGGTTGGGGGAATATGTAGGGAGGAGTTTGGGGTGGGAATGGGGGGATAAGGACAATTATGTGATACCATAATCAATAAATGTCCTTTAAAAATGACTCATATATACTGGTAGTGTCTGCTTTTAGGAATTAGATATAAATCTTTCTTGGTTTCTTTTCTTCCCTAAATTACCCAACTAGAGGTCCAGCATGAAAATTCATGCACTGGAAGGGGTGTCCCTCAACCTGGCCTGCCCTCTCTCACAGTCTAGGAGCCCTCAGGGATGGGAGGCAACCTGCCAATTAGGGGAAGACGATACCCCATGACACCCCATAACACCTCTCGTACTGTCACTGCTGGCAGCACAAGACTCAGACTGCCCTTTACCCACGCCAAGCACAGACCCTTGGTGGCTGTGCAGCCCACATCTAAAGCTTGTCTGCACCTTGGGCCGGCCCAGGGTGCCTGGTGGACTGAGGGGATTGGGGGACTCTGGAGGCAGAGGTTCAGAGCTGCCAGGCCTGCCTGGGGATGAGTGTATCCTTGCCACACATCAGCTGCCCCAGCAGGGCTCAGGGAACTGGGTGCTGCCATCTTGTGGCTGTGGGTGCCACCATTTTTGAGGGCATGGCAGTTAATTAGCATATTCCCTTCTTATTGGCTGTGGGTACCATCATCTTTGAGAGTGGGGAATCAATTAGTATATTTTATCCTTATTGGTTGTGGGCACCATTTTTCGACAGTGTGAGGGTAATTGGCATATTTTTTCTTTTATTTCCCACCATTTTTTTAATTAAGGTATCATATGTGTACATTGCTTACCATTGCCCCCCCCTCCCATACATGCCCTATCTCCCCAGAGCTTTGTGTCCATTGGTTGTACTTATATGCATGCATACCAGTCCTTCCATTGATCTCTTATTTCCCCTAGATCTCCCTACCCTCCTGCTGTCATTTGACAATCTGCTTGTTGCTTTACTGTCACTATATCTATCTTTCTGTTCATTAGTTTATAATATTCTTTATTATTCATAAATGAGTGAGGGCATGTGGTCTTTCTCTTTCATTGACTGGCTTATGTCACTCAGCATGATGTTCTCCAATTCCATCCAAGTTGCTGCTAATGATGAGAATTCCTTCTTTTTTATGGCAGCATAGTATTCCATTGTGTCGATGTACCATAGTTTTCTGCGCCAGTCATCTGTGGACGGGCACCTAGCCTGTTTCCTAATACTGGCTATTGTAAATTGTGCTGCTATGAACATAGGGGCTCCCCCGGGTCCCAACGCTCCCCCAGGTCACAGGGCTCCCCCGGACCCCACTGCTCCCTCAGTGCACAAGGCTCTCCCAGGCCACATGGCCCCTCTGGGACCTTGGATTGATGCCCTCCTATCCTGGATCCCCCATGGTCTGAGCTGCAGGCGAGCAGGAGGACGTCGAGGGGGAAGAACAGGGAGGCTCCGGCCAACTCCACCCTAGCAACCTCAGCAGCTCTGATTTCACACATTCATGCTTTCAGTCCCCCGGATTTAGGTGTTTAGAGTCCCGGGCCACAAAGAGTGTTTTGGGTACTACCTCTCGGTCCTCCGTCAGGCTCCATGGGTATGCTCCGCCTAGGTGCTGGCTCTCGGAGGCTCTGCAGAGGCTCTGGCCAGGCCCAGAGTTGGGGAGACAGATGGGCAAAGGCCTCACTCAGGCCACGAGCGGAAGGCATGGCAGAGGCCCTGCACTGGCTCCCTCGCCAGTAAGGTGGGCGGGCCGGGAATTCTGCAGGCGCAGAGGCTGGGCTCTGAGGCGACCTGCTCCCTGGTTTCAGGGCCGGGCAGGCTCCGCTCTCGGTGGGCCTTCCTCACCACTGGTAGCAGTGGTGGCTGCGGCTTTAAACTCCACATGGCAGCAGGGGCACCTCTCCTTCTTTCATTTGTAGATTTCCCCCTCTGCTAGCTCTCCCGAGATTCAGACAGGATCCTTTTCAATTCTCCCCCGGGGTCCTGGCCCGCTGCTGTCGGGCGAGCAGGAGGATGATGAGGGGAAAGAATGGGGAGGCTCTGGCTGCCTCTGCTACAGTATCCTCTGCGGCCCACACTTCACACGTTCTGGCTTTCAGAGTCCCCAGGTGTAGATGTCCAGTGTCCCAGGCCAGGCCGCAGAGAGTGCTCTGGGCACAACCTCTCGGTCCTTCATTACGCTCCAAAAGCAAGTGTGCCGGCCTGGCGGAGGGCTCCCTGGGGCCGAGAGTGGAAGGCTTGGCCGTGGCCCTGCGCCAGGCTCCCTCGCTAGCAAGGCGGGCAGGCTGAGAAGGCTGCAGGCATGGAGGCCAGGCCAGGAAAGCCGGTTCCCTCGCTCCCATGGCAAGCAGGCCGGGAAAGCTGAGTGTGCGGAGGCCAGGCTCTGAGGCAGCCCACTCCCTGGGCCCGGGGCGGGGCGAGCTCTGCTCCTGGTGGGCCTCCCTCACTGGCAGCAGCTGCGGGGCAGTGGCTTTGGCTCTGGTTCCATTTCAGCTTTAAACTCCACATGGCAACAGCGGTGCTTTTCCTGCCCTCTAGTTGTAGCCATCCCATTCCGCCAGCTCTCCTGTGGATCTGATGTGATCCCTTTCCATTTTAGCTGTTGTTTTTTTTCCAAATTGTTGATAAGGCAGCAGCTTAGGAGACTACCTAGGCTGCCATCTTGTTTCACTCTCTCTGGCATATTTTCTTTTTATTAGATAGGAATATTTCTAGTCAACATGAGATCAGAAATGCTCATTGAAAATGGACCAAATGGATTCACATCTAACAATATAAAAAATGACAATGCATATCTTCCTAAAGAAGTATATAAATACTATGTAGATCTCATCTCACTATTCTAAATGCATGCTATCTATGGCCAAATTGGCTAACAGAAATCTATTTTTCTTCTCCAAATTTTCTAAAAGTAGACCACACACTCTACATTTCAGGAGCTTCAAGAACACTCTTCCTTTTCCTAGGATATAGTAAAGAAGATAAATTTGTAAGAGAAAGGTAAATATTACTCATAATGCTGTGTCTTAAGCTGAAAAGTATTGGGAATGATTTTTCATAAAAACTAATGTTTAAATTATAACAGCTTTAAATGATAGTTTTATTCTGCTTTAGTGGCATTATTAACTAAGAGGATTTCTTCTGTCTTATTTGAGAGAAGGAACAATATGCAGAATATATTTCCTTTGGAAAAAATGCTTTATGTGTTTCCAACAATTAGCTTGCATCAAAAATTTTTATGCAATTAACCACCACTCTGTTATACCAAACCACACCCATCAGCCAATCAGAGAGAGTATGCAAAATAACTAATCAAAGATGGTGGGTAAATTTGCGTACACAGGTGTGGCAGCGGGAGGCCTGACAGGTAGCAACAGACATTGCTGGCAAGATACCAGTCCATCGGGGCCCTGTGAGGTGGGGTGGGCAGCACCAGATGCCACCTGCGGGATCCAGGTCCATATCAGGCCCCCAAAGGGGCAGCAGCCTGCCTAGCCACTCCTGTGGGACCCTGGGAACACACCCCTGGGAATGAGTGGCTGGGCCTGCAGGGTTGCCAGAGGGGTGGCTCCAGGGTGAGTGCCATAGCTTTGGTAAAGCAGCTGGCCAGGAGGCAGGTGATACAAGGGACACCGAGCAGTGCCTCCCCATCTCTCGGTGCTGTCTTTGCCAGCAGGCTCTGGGCGACATCTGAAAATGCTACTGCAGTCTCTAACATTTTGGGCAAAGAACTGACCCTGTCCCACTTGGATACCAGGCTTGCTAAGAGTGTGCTGTCACCAATGCCATAGATCAAAGGCAAAAACCTGGTGAGGCAGGATGCACCAGAGGGGGTTTGGGCTGGGGTAGGGGACCAGCGGGCAGGGTTCTGCCTGGCCTGCAGAGACAGAGGTTCTGCAGTGGCCCCAAGACACTGGTGGGCCTACCCAGGAATTAAGGGGCATGGAAAAACACCCTGGTGGAGGGGCAAGGACCTGCAGCCCTGAGGTGGAGGTTGAGGAGCGGTGCCACCTCAGTGAAGGGATGCTGCACTGTAAGGTACCGAACTGACTGATTCAGAATAGCTCCCAGTGCTAACAGGTGTGTCTCAATGCCTTCACTGAGCTTTGATAGCCATTGAGATACTATATAAGGCAAATGAGAGAAGAAGTGAGAAAGAAAAGGAAAGGCAAACAACACAAAAGAAAGACTGGAAAGAACCTGTAAACCCATTGTCACTTAAATAGGGAATCTAGTCAACAGTGTTGCAATGATGGTATGATGTCGGGTGGGTACTAGAAATATCGGGAACACTTTGTAAAGTATATGATTGTCCAACCACTCTTCTGAAACTAATATAAAACCTGAAACCAATATAAAATAATATTTAATGTAAAGAAATGAAAATTGGAGTGAAATTTTTATAAATTCCAAAGTTTAAATAAAGGATGTAAAGAAAGGAAGAGGGATAATAAGAAATAGTGTTTTTCATTTTACCACTTTATTGTCTTTTCAGTACATGAAAAAGACAGTTGTCATTATATGGTGTTTTTATACTTTTGTAAGTCATTATCTCATTTTAATTTCAAGGCAACTTAAAGACAAGATAATTATTTCCTCCACTATTCAAAGAAAGAAAATCTTGGTGTCTGGTCCTGATGATTCATTCAATCATCAAGCCCTTATAATAAGCAGGGTTAGGGAAATTTTCTGTGAAGGGTCATATCTAGACTAATAAAAGCGTTGGGGGTGATCAGGCCAGGAGGGGGGGTAGTTGGGTGCCAGAAACCAATCATTGTGCAAATTTGAACAGTGAATCTAGAAGGCTGGTCAACCTTAATTGCTCTGAATGGTAGGAGCTAATCACTCATTGTTTAGTTGAGACATTGGTAGTTAAATCAGCCTCCACCTGTTAGTCATATGTAAATTCTTGCTGATTATCTATTATTGGAATTTCCTGCCTAAAGCATATGGGTGTGTCTTATAATCTTAACAAAAGGGATAGCAAGACCAGAGCTGTGGTAGTCCTTCCCCTAGAGGTGGACTCCTGCCTAGCCCCCCATTTCCCAAATTAATACTTTTCTAGTCTCTTTCATTTATGTGTGGCCTTCTCCAGAACCCAAATCCTGAACAGGAACCCTGAACCATGCGGACATGAAAGGGGCTCCCACAGTTGGGGGCAATCAGGCCTGCAAGGTAGCAGTTAGGGGGAAATCAGGCAGGCGGGCGAGTGGTTAGGAGCCAGCGGTCCCTGATTGTGAGAGGGATGTCTGACTGCAGTCAGACAACCCCTGAGGGGTCCCAGATTAGAGAGGATGCAGGCTGGGTTGAGGGACACCCTTCCCAGTGGACGAATTTCATGCACTGGGCCTCTAGTATGTGTGTGTGTGTGTGTGTGTGTGTGTGTGTGTGTGTGTACACATAATGAATTGAAGTCTAAGACAACATGCTTCACTGATAATCTGAAAACTTGGACTTAAAGAAGGAAAGAAGTACAGAGACAGAAACTATCTTTTGGAATTATCAATGCTTTCTAGAAAGATCTTGATCACTTTATAATGTTTCCCCCAGGTCTGATTCCATGCAATTCATTTGACTTTTTAAAGACTCCTCCTAAAATGTCAGTCACAGTCATTTCCTCTTTATCATCTATTTTTAACATTCACTCTTATTTAAACATGTCAGTTTCTCTTCTTGAAACCCAAAGTCTTTGGAGGAGTTCATAGTCGATGACAATATAAAATGGAGTGAATGTCAGATAAGCCCCTCCTGGGTAAGTCACTTACTTTCATGTGTTTTTTGCCTTATGTGCTTTATTATATCAAATTAATGTCTATGAAATGTTTCACACTGATGTCCCTAAATAAATATTTAGTCTGGTCATCCCTAGCACCAATATTAATTAAAGTTGCTTTGTAAGAACTGTTTACAAAATGTTTTGAAATGTCCAGATGATAGTTGTATAAAATGTATCACATTGATTAATATTTAATAACTGTTTAAAAGTTATATAGTACTATCACATTGAAACTTCAACACTTTGACAATAATATGATTTTAACTTTAACAGTAGGATAAAATGAGAGGAAAGAAAAAAGTATCTTATTTGTTAGGTCAGCCCATGCCCAGTGATAAATTCTATGCAACTAGGTAAACATGCCTTAAAAAAATGACTTGAAATTTATAATTAATAGTAGCACTCCTGTCTCTTGTCCCCTTTATGTTTCTGGCTAATTTTTACTCTCTATTTCCTCTAAATATTGATTTCACACTGATACTCAATGGCATCCATTCACTTTGTCCTGAATTCTATGACAATTCTACTTCTTTCTTGGTCTATCACTCTGATATTCATGTCCCCCCTCTATTCTCCTTCTGCATATGTACTATTGTTTTTTTCACATATAGTTTTTGGGTGTAATATTTATTTCAATTTAAACACACAATGGTTTGAGGAATAGGGGTCTGTTCCATTTGGGAATTTTATACATGAGCAGGAACTTCATATTTAAGAATTATTTTCTATAGATTTTATAAAAGATAATTGGAAGAAAAGTAATATACTCTAAGAATAGGTAAGATATGGTCTAACTTAGTAATTATATTTTATATAAATAATCTTACCACAAATAATGAGTTTCATGAAATTTGCTTTTCTTTCCCATATGCCCTTAGTAAGTTTTTAAACATTTTATGGAATGGCACATTATTTTCTTGGGATCAGCACAGCAATTTTGGGGGCTTCTCAGAATAGGAATTTTTATTTGTGCATGTGTGTGTGTGTGTGTGTGTACACATTTAGTTTTATTATAACAAAGCAACTTGTACAATTTTAACATTTTAACTGAGTATCATCTTTCCTTTCCAGTGAAACATAAAATTTAAAAATAAACAGGAACGAAATTACAATAGAGAAATGTCAATTCTGAATAAGTTCCTATAGGTTCTGCTGATTCTCCCATTGACTGGCAGGGCTCAAGTCATCATTAGGAGAGAATTTTATTTTAAAAGTGTCATCTTAGACTGCAAGGATGTCCGTTAAACATCACAATTAAACATTCCAAATGAGAGGCCATATGGCCAAAATGCCCACTTAACCCACCCAAACATCTCAAACCCATCCTTTAGTGACCTTCTATAACCCCCCCCACCACACACCACCACCTTTTAAAAGTTTTTGTTTTCTTTTTTTTAAACAAGAGAAAGTAGACAGGTACATGTTGGTAAATGCTAACTGTCCATATTCACATAGAGACACAGCACAATCTCTGAGCCCAGCATACAGAGAAAGGAGGGGAAAAGCTAGAATTCTATGCACTGCTACACAGGGGCCTAGCAGCCTCCAGCTCCCAGCAGAGCTAAGGGAGCAGAAGGTTTTTCTTTTTTCCCACAGAGCACGGTGGTGTTGATCAGGGTGACTGAGCACAAGAGGCGGGGTGGGGGAAAAAGAAAAAGAAAAAGACTGCAATTTGCTCCCAGGAACTAGAGAAATTTTTTTAAAAGGTTGGAACCCATCAGTGTTCATTATTCATCTCCTTCATCCTCCTCTCCTTCTTGACCCTCATAATCATCTTCTTCACCTTCATCCTCCATCCCCTTCTTCATCAATATCTTCCAACCCTCCTCCTCCTCCTTCCTCCTCCTCCTCCTCCTCCTCCTCCTCTTCTTCTTCCCCTTCTTCATCATCCATGTCAGGAACCAAGTAGTACTGTGTCATCTTTGATGATTTCTAACTCATCTGCAACTGCATCAGAATGGTCAGTAAACCAGGTAACGAAGCTTTCCGGTTCCTCCTGCTGGCTGAATTCTGTGTTTGACTTGAATGTTTCATCAAATCCTTTCCAGATTTCCATTTGATTTCAGTGGACTATGAAGATGGATCACCACTCTCATTCAGATAAAACTTTGGAGAGAACTTTATTTTCAAAGAAAGAATTTTAATCAAAATAAAAATCTATTCTGTAACCTGATTTAATATCTTCAAATTCTGTCGTTTCAACTCTTGTCAAATAATGCAGCACCTCTTCATCCTCTTCCCCAAGCAGGGAAGACACTTGTGGATGGTTGGCAATGTTGTTACCCCAAGATTTGGGATTTTGGCCATCATTTCTGACCTGAGAAAAGGTTTGGCGGAGTTTGTATATTTCTGTTCTACTTTCAAAATTTCCTCACTGGCTTGTTCAAGTCTGTCTCTTTCATTTTGTACTTCATCAATATGTTCAATCGCTGCTTGCTGTTCTTCTCCCTTTGGCACATCCTGAGGGGTCAGCTTCTTCTCCTGCTTCGGGGCTGGAGGCAGTTTCGGTTTTTCCGAGGATCTGAACGCTGGGAAGTCACCAGGCCCAAAGGCTAGCTGAGCACTCAGAAAAGTACTTTTTACTTTTTAGAGCACTTTCAGGATCAAATGCCAAAAAGACCTGGGTACTTTTTCAGAAGAAAATATATGTATATTTTAATGATCTGAGATCCCCAAATGTTTAGGTACCATATAAAAATTTTAAAAAAATAAATTGACTCATCTGTTACTTAAACTATCAAGCATTATAAAGCAATAAACTTGACTATTTTTGGCATTCTGTGTGTGTGTGCTTGTCAGAGGTATTCTATTCTGACTTGATGACCACCTGTCCACATTCTATATAAACTATCATATAATTCAAAGAATATTTTGGTGATTTAGCTTATGTCAATAAAACAGCATTCATGTAGTTTATTGAAGATAAATCTGATGATATCTATTATACAAAAGGTTCTGTCATATAAAATGTCATCCACATTTACACTTATGACTTTAAAGCCAGGACATAGAGGAAAGTTTCTTTTAAAAGGCTCAGCTTGATAGCAATAGCACCTGGCTGCATCTCTCCTCAGAAACTTAGAGAGAAGGAAAAACATTCCGGGTAACAACATACTTGCAATCAGTTGAGGAAATAAGCAAACATTTCAGATGCTGATGTAAACATTATCTTAATAGTTGAATTTGTTTTTTATTTCATGTTCTACTGAAGATCATAATTTGTCTTAATGTGCTAAAATGTTATATAATTTCTCTCCAAGATACGATCACATTTGGTCAATTCAAATTCCATTTCCTTAATGAGATTAGTAATAAATATATTCAAAATGTGTTAAAGAAGCATCAGCCAAGCATTTTACACTAATTTGTCCATGATTTTGGTAATAACTATCATTGTTCTTAGTTTTGATAAAAATGAGGAGTATGGTATGAATTTATATGAATCTATATTTCAGCATAACTTTGAGATAATTATGATGCAAAAATAGTGTAAGTTTAATTTTTTTGTCTTAACTCTAGTATATATAGGGTGCTCCCCCCAAAATGTATACATACACTTTGAATAATTATAAATGCACTAGAGGTCTGGTTCATGAAAACTCATGCACTGGAGTGAGAATTCCTCAGCCTGGCCTGCCCCATCTCACAGTCCAAGAGCCCTCAGGGGCTGGAGATGACCTGGCAATCAGGGGAAGGCAACACCTCCACCACGCCTTTGCTGCTGCCACTGCCAGCAATGTAAGCCTCTTCCAGCCCTGGTTACCTGAGCCTCGGGCCAGCCCTGGGTGGGTGGGCAGCCTCCATCTGAGGCTTGTGCCTCAGGCCAGCCCTGGGCACCTGGGGTCTGAGGGGACTGGGGAACTCCAGAGGCAGGTGCACAGAGTGGCAGGGCCTGCCTGGAAGCAGGCCCAGCCTTGCCGTGTGCCTGCCACCCCAGCAGGGCTGAGGGGACTGGGTGCTGCCATATTGTAGCTATGGGTGTTGCCATCTTTGTGACAGCCTGAGAGTCAATTAGCATATTGCCTATATTAGATAGGATTGCTTACTAAAATGCATTTCACTTGAAAAAATGAGCTATTTGCTGAAACTGGTTTGGCTCAGTGGTAGAGCGTCGGTCTGCGGACTGAAAGGTCCCGGGTTCGATTCTGGTCAAGGGCATGTACATTGGTTGCGGGCACATCCCTGGTAGGGAGTGTGCAAGAAGCAGCTGGTCGGTGTTTCTCTCTCATCGATGTTTCTATCTCTCTATCTCTCTCCCTTCCTCTCTGTGAAATATCAATAAAATATATATTTTAAAAAAAGAAAAAAAAAAGAAAAAATGAGCTATTAGCTGTTAAAATATGTATACATTTTAGAGGCACATTCCTCTATAGAAAATGGATTTATCTTTCCTACCAGAGTTGTTGAGAAACATCATTTAAAGACATCCCATCAGCCTTAAACTAATTTAACCAGCCCTAACCGGTTTGGCTCAGTGGATAGTTGGTAAGCCTGTAGACTGAAAGGTCCCAGGTTTGATTCTGGTCAAGGACATGTACCTTGGTTGAGGGCACATCCCCAGTATGAGATGTTCAGGATGCAGTTGATTGATGTTTCTCTCTCATGATGTTTCTAACTCTATCTCTCTCCCTTCCTCTCTGTAAAAAAATCAACAAAATATATTAAAAACAAAAAACAAAAAACAAAAAAACTAACTGAACCAAAAGTCTGTGATTCATTAATAGTTAAATTAAAGATGAATTTTAACAAACACTTTAAATAAACTTTTAAAAATACAATATTTGAACACTAGAAATTTTAATTAATTTTTATTACTAGTTGAGAAAAAATAAAAATAATTGAGTAAATATAACTTATATCCTAAACTTTTCCATTTATATCAGGGACTATTTTATTATCATCATGAGAAAGTAAAATTAAGAAATCAATTCATATGACAACATGAATGGTAACATCTATTCTGTAGTCATGATAAAATCATTCAAAAAGAAGTTAATGATTCTGAAAAGAGCAATTAGTAGGTTTCTCAAATTGCTTTGTCTAGGGTGCAAGTTTTTTATTTTTATTTGTTTGCATTGCTACAAAGATATGATAAGAATTAAATTGCATCCACACATAACAACATGTAGATGAATCTGTATTGTGCATGAAAGAACTTTGTATTTTTTTATGAACAGCTGAAGGTAATCATATTTGCACCCATAAAGTCCACGTTCCAATCCATCTGTTGTCATATAGTTGAAAATTTACTTGTCCTTTTGTCATTATTTGATACCTTGTTCTGTAACAGTCTGCTTGAACCTAGTCACTAAAGCAGTCAAAATATCCATACTTTTAAAGAATTCTAATTGAACAATGAAAGCACCCTGAGCCCTCTACCAAATTATCAAGAGCTTATCAGCCACACTGTCAATAACAGCATTGTGTTCCCTTTACCAGTTTCTGCACTTCAGAATGAAAGACACTTCTTTGTGCTGAAGTGAATTAGGGATTATATTTTGTAAGAACCACTATGGGTGATGGACGCCTAAGTGATCTCCTGCTGCTGGCCTTGGACCGTGAAGCTTCCAAGAATACTAATAGCAACAAACCAAGAGCACTTTTTGCTAGTTTAAGATCATGCCAGTCTCTATTGAGGTAAACAGGGATTTGATGGATGCAATGATCTGTCTGCTCTCACAAGCAGCACATAAAACTTATTTTAAATTGCTTATCCTCTTAGATTTCATCTGAAATGCAGGACAGACTGTGACAGAACTGATGATAATATTGGAATACGACTTTGAGGCACACAATTAAACTAGCACACTGCTTTTTTTTTTATATCACTGTGTCTTTTTGCTTTCTGTCAGTTGCCATCCCTGCAGAATTTAATGAAGGAAAAATAAAAATTTAAAAGAAAAAAATGAAATGGAAAAAGTGATGCTCAGGGGAAGACCTACTGCTTCAAATCAGGGATGAAGGGAGAATATGGTAGTGTGGTTTGTAGAAGCAGCATTTAGAGCCCTCACATAACTGCTGATTTTCACACCATATTCTATCAGTGTGTGTGTGTATCTCAGATGGGCTGTACCTTGCAGCATGAGACTCTCCTAAATAGAAAAGCTGTTTTCAGATTCTCTGTTCTGTGGAACCTTCCTCTCCAGGATTCACAAAATGAACTGTTGTTTTCCAGACTCAGCATTTATCTCTCTTGTGTTTTGCTACTGGATAATAGTTATGTATAGTTTGGCCTTAAAATGGCACCCCTGGAGTGAATCACTGTAACAGTAACTAATGTGAAAAGTTGTTTTACAGATTTCCCTGTGTCAAATGCTCATTTCATGGCATTAGCACAAAGCATTTCTTCAAACATCAGAAAAACAGAGGACTGACATTTCTAGACTAAGGGGCTGAAATTCTTGTAAGGAAGGGTAAGAATAATGCAATAAAACACTGAGTACTGGCTGGGCCAAAGGAGGTTTACAGTTGTATTTGAAACACAGTTTAATATTGTACTATTATTTATGAATTATTGTATTATTTTCCATACAAAGGACTGTAAATCTACTTTTGTTCTGTCCTGTATTTATTACCAATGCTTTCATACATGTTTGATTGGCCGATCTGGTACCAGAAAGATGACATCATATCCACTTGAAAAATGCCAAATATAAAAAGAGTAGCTTATTAGGGACAAAGCATGGGGTATAATGGTTATATTAGTCAGATTTGTCTCAGGGATATCCAAAGCATGCATAAAAAAAAAAACACTATTTTTTTTTTTTTTTTATGTAAAGGCATGCTTCATTTTATGGTGTTTCACAGATGTGAGATTTTTTTTTCAAATTGAAGGCAAGACCCTCCATCAGCAAAAAGAATATGACTCATTTTATTGCATCATTCACTTTATCCAGGTCGATTGTAACTGCACCAGTGCTATCTTTGAAGTATGCTTGTATGTCCCTTTATAAGAGCAGTCCTACAGAAATTCTTTCAGAAGACCCTCAAACCTATGTTTCCCTTGTTCTTTATAATCCATCACCTACTCAATAATGTTTATCTTAAAATTATTTATATATATATATATATATATATATATATATATATATATATATCTTTATTGATTTCAGAGAGGAAGGGAAAGGGAAAGAGAGATAGCTACATCAAGAGAATCATTGATTGGCTGCTTCCTGCATGCATCCTACTGGGGATCAAGTCTGCAATCAGGCACATGCCCTGACAAGGAATTGAACTGTGACCTCTTGGTTCACAGGTCTATGCTCAACCACTGAGCTAGGCCAGCAGGGCAATAGTGTTTATCTTCACTGCTCTCAAACCCAATGCTGTATTTTATTCTCTTTCCAAATTCTAAGTTATTTCCCCCTTAGGCTATATCTGTATCTTCATTTCCAGCCTACCCCATGGAAAGAAACCTCCCTTCTATTAGTCTTCCATTGGTAATGAACTGGTGAACCATTAAACTAAGATATTAATAAAATATAATTCTCAATGTGTTGCTCCTTCCAGGAACAAAAATCCGACGTGAAATTAATAAAAAGGGAGAAAATGAAAGTAGGATATATTAAGGTAATATATTATTTTATGTGCCTCAAATGTCACCACATCCTAAAGGAAATGTGTTCTCTCATTTGGAATAACTCTCCCAAGAGTACTATCTTAAAATGAGTCTATAGAAACAACATGCATCCCAAGGTGCTGAGGACAATTCCCCTGGGATCCTACACTCTACTCCCTTATGGACTGATTAAGACATTGCATCTTTGCTTCTGGTAGAAGGTGGCACATTATATCAGTATGACAGAGATCTGCTAAAATTGAATTCTCTCTCTAGTATAAGCAAGATATCAGAGAATTTGCCTATAAGAGTGAATAGCATTAATTATAAATAATTGCTTTTGTTTAGTTATATGTTACTTTTACTTATATGACCTTTAAATCCCCTTCAGGCTTTATATCTACCAATTGCTATCTTTATGTGATAGCACAAAGAGATACAATTGACCTGGACTGCAGACTTATGGATGGACCTGTTAAGCCAGGCTTATTTCTCAATTAACCTTGATTTAGTAGCCTAATGCTAAGTGATAATGGAGAAGAGCTGCCTACAAATTCTCTAAATCACTTTGTATACCACACAAGAGACACCCTATAAACAAATATCACTGATACAGTTTACTGTTTGCCATGAAAATGTTTTTTACTGTCACCTAAGCCACTGCTGAAAATTATACCAAAAGTTATAACCATGAGCATATACCATATATTTACATAATCCTTTAAAATTTTCAAAGAGGTTATACATTTATTTTCTTATTTTATTCTCATGACTACATGGAATTTTTGAGAATTTGATTGGAGATCCTAGGAGGGGAGCACAGCTAATCTTATAACCTTGATGGAAGTCTGTGTCCCCTCCTCTGGGGGTAAGCTTGTCCTCATTGACCCAGGATACAGCCTTGGGAGGGATGCACATAGATCGGTGAGGGAGGAGGGGGACATCTGCTGAGCCAGCCAGATCAGCCAAATCAATCCTGGTGATCAATGGAGTGACAGATGTCACAACCAGATTGCCCTCACATCCTACATTGAATTTTTGGATTTAAAAATGATATATAGGCCAAAACCACTTTGGCTCAGTGGTAGAGCATTGGTCTGCGGACTAAAAGGTCCCGGGTTCAATTCCGGTCAAGGGCATGTACATTGGTTGCGGGCACATCCCCGGTAGGGGGTGTGCAAGAGGCAGCTGGTCGATGTTTCTCTCTCATTAACGTTTCTAGCTCTCTATCTCTCTCCCTTTCTTTCTGTAAAATGTCAATAAAATATATTTTTTAAAAACGATATATAAATGTCAATGGGTTATACAATAGCATAAGTTTTGTAGAGCTGATAAATTAGAGAATATTCTTTGCCTGATCATGTATATTTGAATTATATTTTAGCATTTTATTGCATTTGTTACAATATCTGTTTTATTATATGAAGAGAGATATAAATATATAAAGTTAATACTTAATAAACAAAGCAAAACTAGGATAGAACTCCGATTTTCTAATTCCTTATGCAAGTGCTCAATAGGCTTCCCTCTGCACTTCACACCGTGATATTTTGACTCCTATTTAAAACAAACAACCTCCAGCATCAATTCAGTAACCAAAGCTGCCAATATTGCCATTCTTTTATAAACATGCCAAAAGGTATCAGTGACTGTGGATTTGGACATGTGTCCTCTTGAATTATCATAAAGTGTTCATGGAGCTCTCACAGTGTTTGATGACACTGCTTTAGGTCCTACTGAGAAAATTGCACTGTTCCCTGCTAGGAAGATTTTATAAAAGTCAGTGACCATCAGATAATAATTATTCCTAGCCTGTATTAATATAGAGTCTGTAATGGGGAAAGGAGACTGTTAAAACTAAAATAAGGAACATATAACAAAGAAAACAATATTTAAATAGTTAATTATATTTTTCAAATTAGATTATTCCTTAATTATAATTTGTACTATATGAATAGTTCTAATAACTTAGTCTTTTTTCCCTACAACCTAATATTGCTTTCTAAAGCTAATCTGTTTGAGTTAAAAAAAAAAAAACTTTCCAAACATGATAACATATTATCTGTACAGATTTAATAATTTCCCCCAAAATTATATTGATGCTTTTTATGTTTAATATAAATGTTGATACTGGAAGTCAGGTATTTTTGTAACAATTTTATAGATAGATTTACAAAGAATTAAATGTGTTTCAAAAAAAGTAAAAAAAGATTTTTGGAGATTGTGCAATATTTGAATATGCTTAGTGCTGACTTGAGATAATTATTCTACTAGTACAAAGATGTATAATTAAGAAAATATAAAACCAAATGTCAGGTAAGTCCAGTCACAAAATTAGAAAAAAATGTACACATTGCCCATTGCTATTTTTCTCTTATTGCTAAAGAAACATTCATGGGATAATAATTATGCTTTGGGGCCTATCTGCCAAGTACATTTGGAAATTTACTTCATGAAGGGTTTTATTAAAGAAACAGAAATACTGAACAGATAGGACTTGATTATGGGTTAGTCTAATTTTCCTGGATACTTTGTATGTTTTTAGAAATTCATGAAACTCAAGGATATGTTTTTGCTCCAACACAGACTTCATATCAATTGTCAGTTGTTGTTTTTTCCTAATAGGCATTATGTAGAACTTTTATCATAAATTCTTATTATAAAAACTAAAAGTAGGGGAAAAAAACCCTCTTTCTATTTTCTATCATCTAAGAAGAGTCACATGATCTATGCTCAGTCAATCACTTAGAGATAATTGATGGTAGAGTGGCAATGTGATGGATGATGAGAATTTAAGAACAATTAATCCAGTGACACGGAAACAAATATCAAATATCTCGTGACGATACTACCAGTGACACACTAAGGAGCACATTCTTGTGGCAGAATTTGCTGATTGGTCCCTGATAGAATCTGTTATCACTAACTAATTATTAATTCTGGCAAATTAATTATTTGTCCAATAATGTTAACTTCAATTGTTTGTAGTTAGCAATTGGAATTGCTAACAAATTCAAGACTAGATTTATAGAAAAGGTATGTGCATAAGTGCACATATATTTTTTCATGCTTTGATATTTTAATGTCTACAGCACACACAAATTATGAAAAAATGCTAAGATTCATCCATTCTTCAATTGTAAAATATGTCGTTAGTGTGTCTTCATCAATACGGTTTTGGTTGAAAAGTACAGAAAACTAATTGAGTCAGCCATTTGTGAATAGATCCATAAAACAAAGGTAGAAAGAGAGATACTTATTCTACTGAAATAAAACGATTGCCCTAACAGGTTTGGCTCAGTGGATAGAGTGTTGATCTGCAGACTGAAGGGTCCCAGATTTTATTCTGTTCAAGGGCATGCACCTTGTTTGCAGGCACATCCCCAGTAGGGGGTGTGCAGGAGGCAGCTGATGGATGTTTCTCTCTCATGGATATTTCTAATGCTTTATTCCTCTCCCTTCCTCTCTGTAAAAAATAACAATAAAATAAAATAAAAAGGATAAAATGTAAGAATGGAGGTAGATGTGGTTATTTTTGTAAAGGAAAAGCATATTGGTATGGGTGTTGATGCTGCTATAGCCCTTAATCTCACAGGAAATGTTTGATTGATAAGACAGAACATTAGAGCTCTGGGCCTCCGCTTCTCTGCTTTGAATGCTAGAGATATGAAATGTGAAAAATATCAAAAGATGCCTGCTTTTACAGGAAAAATGGAAAGTGTGACCTTGCTATTGTAGGTGGGTAGCCTGACAAGCTTGATTATCTCCCTCTTTCTCTTGAATCATCAATTTCACTCTCTCTTCTCAGTCATTTCTATCAGGACTGGGACATGCTAAACTATTCCCATTTTAAAAAACTTTTTCCCCCCAGATGCCTCCCTAGCCATTAGTTTCTTTATTTCTCTGTATCAAAAGTTGTCCAAATAGTTCTCTCTCTTTACTGCCTGCACTTTCTCTCTCTTTTTTTAAATATATTTTATTGATTTTTCACAGAGAGGAAGAGAGAGGGATAGAGAGTCAGAAACATTGATGAAAGAGAATCATCGATCAGCCACCTCCTGAACACCCACCACCGGGGATGTGCCTGCAACCCAGGTACATGCCCTTGACCGGAATCGAACCCGGGACCTTCCAGTCCGCTGGCCGACGCTCTATCCACTGAGCCAAACCGGTTCTGGCTGCACTTTCTCAATTCCTATTGTCGTGTTTGGATTTCTTCCAAGTTTTGCCCTAATTTTTATCAAATCACAAATGACTGCCATGTGGTCAAATCCTGAGTCTTCATCTCTGGCAACACTTCAACATTTTGTCATGGTGGTCACTCTTACAGTCATGAATCATCTTTTCACTTTGACTTTATGAGCTCATATACATCATAAGCCATTCCTGTTTAGTCTCCTTTTTGAATATTCCTTATTTACCTTAACTCTAAGTGTTAAATCATACTGGGACCTCAGTTTTAGACTTTTTTTCACTACATTTAGTCCACAAGTAATCTTATTTGGTTTCATTGCTTTAAATTGAATCTCTATAGACTACTTCCAAAATATGTCTATACAAATAGCCTTGCTTCCTTAACCACAGACTTAACTATTCACCTGCCCATTCAAAATCTCCCTGTGGATATCTAGTTGGTCAATCAAACTTACTGAGTTTGGACTACTTCAAATTTCTTACTCCTAAAATCTTGCCCATTTTAAGCAAGGCAATTCACTCATACAATTGTTTGAACTAACAATGGAACTGTTCATGATTTTTGTTTATTTTTCACACTCAAAATTCAACCTACTAGCAAAATCATGTCACTGAAACTCAAAATGCATTCCAAACTCAAGGTACTCTCAATATCTCCAGATGAGTTCCAAGAACCACTTTTTTTTTTAATTTTTTTATTTTTTATTTTACTGAGCTACAGAAATAAGTTAACAATCTGGTTCCAGTTGTACCTCTTTGCAAACTATTTCCTACATGGTAGTCAAAATGCTCCTTTGCAATCATACTCCTGCCACAATCATTTGTCTGGTAAAATACATGTTCTGATGGTTACCCATAGAAGAAGAAGGAGGAGGAAGAGGAGAAGGAGGAAGAGAAGGAAGAGGAGGAGGAGGAGGAAGAGGAGGAGGAAGAGGGATGGACCAGAACTCAGCATACAGAGTCTTATAGACCCAGGACTCATACCCACTCCCAATCTCACTATTTTTAGAATACTATTTTACTACAATTTTGAAATTATTTGATCTACTGAAATATAATTCCAAAATCATTGAATAGATTATTTATAGATTTTGTTATTACACTTTGATGTAGTAAACATCTGGAAATATATTTTTATTAGAATATCTGTATATTTATAATATAAATTCTAAGAAGGCCCTAGCCAGTTTTTCTCAGTGGATAGAGTGTCAGACTGCAGACCAAAGGGTCTCAGGCTCAATTTCAGTCAAGGGCACATACCTTGTTTACAGGCTCCTTCCCAGCCCAGGCCCTGGTTGGGGCATGTGCAGGAGGCAACCAATTGATGGGTCCTTTAAGAAGAATACCTGAGACTCTAACAACCCACCATATCACTCAGCTACAGTCTCTGTTGGTTTTTACAGCCAGAAGTTATGGGGACTGCTCTTCCTGGCACCGGAACCCTAAGCTGGAGGTGCTACTATGGGGCTGGGTCTCCTCACTCCTCAGAGGGGATCACCTCAGATGAGATATTCCTTTGATTTTTTTAACTGTCATATGTGGGATGTAACCTGCCTGTTTCACATCTCCACCCCTTTTAACAGGCGGCTTCTGTATACCTTTAGTTATAAGCCTTCTATTCAGTTAGATTTCAGGTGGTTCTTAATGATGGTTTTTCTATAGCTTACTTGTTATTTTAATGTGATTATGGGAAGCTTGTGAGTACCACCATGTTTACCTATGCCACCAACTTACCAGGCTCATTCACTTTGAGCTACAGCACTGGGGTGGCAACTAAAAAGGTGCCAGATGAAATGAATTGCCTGGCTTCAGAGCAAAGATCAGAGGTGCAGCTTTCTCCAAAACACAAATGTTAACTAGGCTGCATGATTGACAAGGCTGGCAGTGGGATTAGCGAGGGACAACCAAAAGACTGACCAAGCTGGCGGGGGGGGGGGGGGGGGGGGGGAGGGGCAGTGAGGGATGACTAAATGATGAACAGCAGGCACCAAGGCTGGTAAGGAGGGCAGCAAGGGGCAACCAGGCTGTCAGGTTGGGGGGGGGGGCAGTGAGGGGCAACCAGGCTAGTAGAGGGGGGCAGTTGGCCAGCAGGGGGGCTCCAGGGGGGCCCTGTGCCCTGGGGAGCTGTGAGCCCCGAGGGGGGCAGTGGGACCCAGGGGAGCCATGTGCCCCAGGGGAGTGGTGGGACCCGGGGGAGCCCTGTGACCTGGGGGGGGGACGACACGTGGTGGGACCCGGGGGAGCCCCTATGTTCATAGCAGCACAATTCACAATAGCTAGGATTTGGAAACAGGCTAGGTGCCCGTCCGAAGATGATTGGATCAAAAAACCATGGTACATCTACACAATGGAATACTATGCTGCCATAAAAAGGAAGGAATCCTCATCATTAGCAGCAACCTGGATGGAATTGGAGAACATCATGCTGAATGAAATAAGCCAGTCAATGAAAGAGAAACACCACATGTTTTCACTCATTTATGGATAATAAAAAACATTATAAACTAATGAACAGAAAGATAGATATAGTGACAGTAAAGCAACAAGCAGACTGTCAAATGACAGCGGAGAGGGTAGGGTGATCTGGGGGAGATAAGAGATCAATGGAAGGACTGTTATGCATACATAAAAGTACAACCAATGGACACAAAACTCTGGGGATGGAGGGCATGTATGGGAGGTGGAGGGGGGGATTGGTAAGCTATGTACACATATAAAACCTTAATTAAAAAAATGGGGAGCAGAACCAAGATGGCAGCCTAGGCAGTCTCCTAAGCTGCCGCCTCATCAACAATTTAATTAAAAATCAACTAAAATCAAAAAGGACTTCACCAAAACCTCAGGAAAGCTGGCGGAGTGGAATAGCTACAACTAGAAAGAAAGAGAGAGGCTCACGGATCGGACTGGGAGCTGCAAAGTGCTGAGGTAGGGAGACGCTTGCGCGCGGAGAGGAAGTGCGGCTGCCGAATGCCTGCCTGGCGGGAGGGGAGGAATCCCCGATTTAACTGAACCCTTTCTGACTATACGGAACCCCAGCCCCGGGTGAAATTCCATGGTCCCAGGCTCATACGGGTGGAGTCTGGACTGTAGAGAAAGGCACTCAGAGACTCAGAGACTCAGAGACTCTGAGACCGGGGACTGGGAGCTGCAGTCTGCAGGGTCTATAGACTCGCGCGCACACGCAGGAGAGCAAGTACGCCCTGAGCTCTGACCGCAGCCTCTCCATAGTGCAAGGAGTCAGAAGCTCCAGGTCTGACCGCAGAGGCTGCCGCCACCTCTCTGTACAAGGTGGCAGCCTCTCTGTAGCGGAAGGAGTCAGAAGCTCCAGACTACAGAGACCAGCCCAAGTCCGGGCGAGCCCCTGGGGCACCCACACTCTTGCTTGGGGAAACTGGGCCGGTCAGGCGGAAACTCAGGCGAGTGAACAAAGTCAGGGCAGAAGCCAAGACTGTCAGTTTAACCCTGAGACTCCGCCCCATCCAAGCTGAGCAGAGGTTTCTGCAGTTTTTCAAGTCTGATCCTATAAGACTGTCTCCAATACAGAAGTTATCCCAGAGTAGACACAGCTGATACCCACATCCAATTGGCCTGAAGGTCAATTCACAACAATAAAGACTTAGCTACAACAAGGCTGTGCACGCAGTCCACAAAGGGGATCACCAAGAGTGTCTACCTCAGGTAACTGAGGAGGCTGACCCACTGTGCTATATAGGACACCAAACACACAAAACCACCCTACCAACTCTGAAAAATAGTGATAATGGCGAGACAAGGAAATAGATCTCAAACAAAAGAGATGGAGGATATAGAGTTCAGAACTACGGTTCTAAGGTTATGCAACAATATCCTAGAAAAGGTGGATAAACTTCATGAGACCCAACTAAAAAGTATACATAAACTGACTAAATTGGAAAATATTATGCAGAGATCCAACAGCAGAATGGAAGAACACAAGAATCGGGTCAAAGAGCCAAAAGACACTCCGCTGGAGAAGGAAGAAGAAAAGAGAATCCAGAAAGTTGAAGATAGTGTAAGGAGCCTCTGGGACAACTGCAAGCGCACCAACATCAGAATTATGGGGGTGCCAGAAGAAGAGGGAGTGCAAAATATTGAAAACATATTTGAAGAAATAATATCAGAAAACTTCCCTCACCTGGTGAAAGAAATAGACTTACAAGTACAGGAAGCCTACAGAACCCCAAACAAGAGGAATCCAAAGAAAAATACTGGGAGACACATCATCATCAATATGCCAAGGGTAAAAGACAAAAAGAGGATCTTACAAGCAGCAAGAGAAAAGCAGTTGGTTACCTATAAGGGAGCACCCATAAGACTATCAGCTGATTTCTCAACAGAAACCATGCAGGCCAGAAGGGAGTGGCAAGAAATATTCAAAGTGATGAATAGCAAGAACCTACAACCAAGATTACTGTATCCAGCAAAGTTATCATTCAGAATTGAAGGGCAGATAAAGAGCTTCACAGATAAGAAAAAGCTAAAGGAGTTCATCACCACCAAACCAGTATTGTATGAAATGCTGAAAGGTATTACTTAAGAAGAGGAAGAAGATCAAGTGAATTAAAAATCTGAGGAATAGAATAAACTGGTGAATATAATAGAATTAGGGGCAAAGAAAGGGAGTGGATAGATAATTATCAGGGTGAAAGGGGTGTGGGGTGCAGAAAGAGACTGGATTAAAATTGTATAACCTATGGATGAGGACAATAGTGGGGGGAGGGGGTAAGGACAGAGGGTGGGGTGGGAATCAGGTGGAAGGGAGCTATGGGGGAGAAAAAGGAGAAACAATTGTAATAATCTGAGCAATAAAGATTTATTAAAAAATAAATAAATAAAATAATGGAGAAAAAAAAAAAAGACCCTTACTGCTGGTTTTAATTTTAAATTGGTGATTTGCAAACAACAAATATTATAATTTTATAGTTTGTAACAGTAGAGTTTATATCCTTTCTTTTAAAGGATGAATCACGTAGATAGTTTAAAAACAGTAAGTTTGTAATTGACAAGAGGATGAGACAAGGTAAAAAGAACAAAATCAAGATTACAAAGAACATAAGAGATAAGAGTTAGTGTGACACCAAGAACATTTATATAACTTGATTTGGACTGTTTTATTATTTCTAAAAAAAAAAAATCTACCTTTACTGCTGAAAAAAATAATTATTATAAATGCAAATAGATTAAATGCTCTAATTAAAAGACACGCTCCATAATTTTTCTGAATAAATTAAGAAAAGAACTGTCACCTATAAGAGACTCACTTCAGATTGAAAGATACACACAAATTAAAATTAAAGGGATGAAAAATATATTTCATAAAAATGAAACAAAAAAGCTGAGGTAGCCATACTTATACCAGATAACATAGACTTTAAAACAAAGCAATAACAAGAAACTAAGAAGGACTCAGTAATTCCACTTCTGGGTGTTTAGCCAAAGAAATCCAAAACACTAAAATGAAAAGACATATGCATCCATATATTCATTGGCATATTATTGACAATAGCCAAGGTATGTGCTCATCAATAGACAAATGGATAAAGAGTGGTACATATATAAAATGGAATATTACTTGGCCATAAAAAGAATGAAATCTTACTAATGTGACATTATGGATAGATCTAAAAGTTATATATACTGTGCCAACATAAGATGTCTTAACATACTAGGCTTGGGACATGGGGTTCCACACATTGGGATAACTGGGGCTAGGACACCAAACTTTCATTGCCACCACCTCCTGTAGCACTGCCTGCATGGCCATTCCCAGGTGCACTGATCCTTGTGGGCTACACCATAAAATAGTCAGCTGTGAAGACAGTACCATCATTTATGTGGAAGAATAAATTGGCACATTTCCCAAGATTCCTGAATAGCTATTTTAAATAACTTCTTGCATCAATCTATTTTAACTTCTTATATCAACCTACTTGTTTTTACTTAGGACTAAAGGAATATTTCTTAGCAAAGTGTCTCCCAATACAAATATCAGCCACTCCTCACATTATCATGTTTTTTTGTTTGTTTGTTTTTTTATAGTTTCTACTTGGATAAGCAAAATGACTACCTTTCCCAGTCCCCATGTTTGCAGATAAGATCAGGCCAGTGATTTATTCCCAGTAGAGTATTGGTGATGATTTATTCCCTGTAGAATACTGGTGAAAATGATTTGTGCCACAGGCATAACACATTGTATAATATCTCATCACTTCTCATGTGTTTTCCCTACTCACACTACTGGACATATAAGTCTGAGGAAAAGGAAAGGCGCATGAGGAAAAGAACCTGAATTCTGAGGTCACTGCCCAGAGCAATGATGCTTAAAATGCATCCGGTCAGGGACATTTGCAATGGCTCTGTATGAACTAGAAATAAAATTCTTGGGTTATACTAACATATTTTGGATTTAATTATTCCAATAAGACAATCCTAACACAGTTAGTATATACTGAGCCATGAGCAATGCCAGTCCACAGTCACTTGAGTCAGATATAAACTTTCTCCCTTAAATATTAGGTAGTGTAAAGAAATGGATTACTTCTCTCTGAGCAGATATATTTGCCTTACCTCTCACTCTCTCATCCACCTCTAATAATATCTCTTCCATTTTAATATATAGGGAATTAAAAAGGCTTGTCTCAGTATTGGCTTTATTTGTATAATGGTAAGCTACCAATTCAGGGCCTATTTTTATAAGGATCACATAGAATATGTTTGATACCTTAACAACAGTATCTTAAATAATTAAATTAGAAAATTAAATATGTAATATTTTAATATATGCTTACATTGCTTTTAAGGGTTTTTTCCCCCCCACTAAACACATTATGCAAAACTGAAATTATGCCCTGCTTTATAAGACACTACAAGCTAATGAAGAGACAAGTTAGCATAACTAAACTTTAGTGAAAACATACTCTGCCTTCGCTGGTTTGGCTCAGTGGATAGAGCATCAGCCTGTGGACCCAGGTTTGATTCCAGTCAAGGGCACATGCCTCAGGTTGTGGACACATCCTCAGTAGGGGGCGTGCAGGAGGCAACCAATCACTCATTCTCCTCATTGATGTTTCTCTCTCTCCCATTCCCTTCCTCTCTGAAATCAATAAAAAAATATATTTTTAAAAACATACTCAATATATGAGATGTCCTAATAAAGTCGCATATTATATTACATTTTACTAGAATAAAAAAAATTAAAGAAAGTGAATTACATCACATGCTAAAACAATAAGTTTTGACATTTTAGGTTTTGAAGCATGGTATTTAGCATTTCAACATGAGAGTCATGGTATTTATAAATGCTGGAGATTACAAAAATTCTTTTTAACTCCTTTCAGATCCACTGGTTTGCTGTAAGAGTATATAACTCTTAAGATATCAGTAATGCCATAGAGATGGTAGAATTTATGAATAAAAATTGATAAGCAAATATCACATTTCATGTTTCTAAAAATATAAAATATAAAGTAAAGATAAAATGAGGCAGAACAGAACGCAATCTAAGAGGAAGTAAATTCTTTAAAATTATGAGTTCCTCAAGTTAGTAAAGGCTTACCTTTGAAAACTTACCTAGATGGTGTCAAAAACTAAACTTTCCTTCATTAGGGCCATAGTATATGTAGAAAAAATGTCACAGTCAACTTTAAATAATTTAATAGCCAATTCATATGTACATTAGTAACATGTTACATAGAAAAAGAAAAAAAAAAACTTCAAACATAATCATCTTCCACTATCTGTCACCTATTATCACATCAAAAACAATGCAATAAGCCCAGCTGGTGTGGCTCAGTGGTTCAGCATTGACCTATGAACCAGCAGGTAATGGTTGTGATCCTCAGGGCTGGATCCCCAATAAGGGGTATGCAAGAGGCAACTAATGATTCTCTTTCATCATTGATATTTCTATCTCCCTCTTCCTTCCTCTCTGAAATCAATAAAATATATATTTTAAAATAACAACACAAAAAGAGAAGAAGTTTAGTGAAGGTCTGGGATGGGGGACAAGTGCAGGAAGGAGGGGGGTCAATGGGAAATAAAAGGAGGACATTTGTAATGTTTTCAACAATAGAGATAAATTGAAAAGAATAAAAAGAGACAAAATTAGGTGGAGATAAAAATGAAGATTATTCCACAAAAATAAAAATCAACATAAGAAAATGTTAGCGAGAAAAATAAGTTGTATATTATTTACTTTTGAAAATGCACTACATTACAATTGAGTGATAACTGTATCTCCTATTAGGAAAGGCAATGTTGATTTGTTAGAGATATAAGAGATGGAGGCATAAGAGATCAAACAACTCTTTTGCAATTTGTAATCCAGAGGTACAGAGGGATTAAGTTAAAGTAGTACCAATGAGACTGAAAAAAGCAAAGCCATATTTCTAATGTATCTCTTATTTTCCTCAATAGGGAAGACTTCCACATTACAAATGACATAGTTTTATTGGAATAAAATTGGTAAAATGGTAGTAAAGGCTGCTGAAATAAGAAATTCTGAGAGCTGTGTGGTGCAAAAGATATAAGCTATAATGATTTCACAATGACTTCATTGACTTAACGTAGTTTCAGCAATTTTAAAACCATCAAAATACATATATAATAGAATTACACACTTTGGTAAGCAAGTGCATTTTCTCTACATTGGTAGGAGACACTATAAAATTTCCCTTAATTTTACAGCCAGATGAAAAGCAAAAATAGTAGATTAAGCCTCTAAGATACCAAAAAAAAAAAAAAATCATTAGAATGATCCTGCCAATTATTATGACTTTTTATGTCTCAGTTCATGAAATTATGTGTAGAAACAATGTTAAATAGCATATTCACATTTAATTGTCAATGTCAAATGGTTAATTTGCAAAACAAAACACCTTTTCCACATGACAGTGACCTACCACAAACTGATACAGGAGCAAGATAGCATTCTGCAATTTGAGGTTTGAAAAGCTATTAAAATGGGTGCTGACAATTTCATTTTTGCTTGCAGTACTTATTGCTGTCTCCCTATTAATTTACTAAGAAATCAGAAAATAGCTTTATCACAGTTGCCTTTTTAAGACAATAATAATTTTAATTATGATAGCCTTGGTGTATGTGTCTCAGTTGGTTGTAGCATCTTCCTGTGATCATGGATTTGATTCCCAATCAGGGCACATACCCAGGTTATGGGTTGGATCCTGTTTGGAGTATATACAAGAGGTAACCAATCATGCTTCTCTCTCACTTTCTCTCTCTCTCTCTCCTTCTCTCTCTCTCTCTCTCTCTCTCTCTCTCTCTCTCTCTCTCTCTCTCTCTCCCTTCTCTTCCTGCCTATCTCAGAAATCAGTAAGCATGTCCTTGGGTGAGGGATTTTAAAAATTAATTATGTCAAATTATGTGTCATAATAAACTTTCAACTTTGTACAGTGATTTCTTTCATCACCACCCAAATTATGGTGTCTTCTCTTTTTTACTCTATTTAAGCAGTTATGTGCCTTGCAGACATCACTTTTTATTTTATTTTCTGAGGTAATAGTTTCCTATACCATTACCTATGGCACAAACTTCAAAAAATATATTATCACAAAGAGGATTTAACAAAAAACATTGTGCAATGTTCTGTGAGATTTTATCTACCCAGGAAATGAATTTGTTATATACTATGTAAAATCTAGCTATAAATGCAGTTTTATCTTTTAAGAAATTTTCTGAGTGACATCAGCCTGGTCTAGCCTCATTTATTCCAAATTTTCTTTCTAACCTTTCTGTACACAGCTGCAGAATATAGGCAACATACAAATGAGACATGTTTAGAAAGAATACTTCATATTTCTCAGAGAGTTTTCCAACTCATCTATAAATAATCTTAGCAATTTTGATAGCATAGGCCTTGTGTAAGAGTAAATGTTATAACTAGGTAAAACTCAGAAATAACACTTCCCCTCATTTACCTCCTCTATCTACAGTTTTGGTGATCTAAGTGTGTTTACCTATTGCAAAGGACTATGGAAAAAAGGCTAGAGGCTTTCTTATGATGAGTTTTAATACAATAAAGAAGAAGAAAACCTTTACTAAATTAATTTTCCAACTTGAGAAGATTTTAGTTTTCTAAATAGTTATCATAATTGATGTAAGTACAATATTGGATGTACATAGGAAGAAAATTAAAACTGAAGCAGGTTTAGACAATGTAGGAAACCATTATCAAGAAGTTGCATCTGAATTCAGTAAAGAAAGCCATTTCAGATAGAAAAGAAAGTGATAAATAGATATTTTGAACTATTTAAAAGTTCTTGCTTACATTCCATAGCGTTTTTCTATTAGCTTGTATGATCCAATTTCTTTACAAGTGTTTTAGCTATCATTGTTAGACATGTAGGTTTTTATGTATCCAAAACATTCCACAGTATAGTACAACTGAATGTCTAAAATAAAATAACAAAAATGTACCTATGCTCTGGCCTTAAAGGTGCTTGAGTGCATAACCCAAAACGAGTAGAATAGGCTCTGGAATCTGACTCAGCTGGATTCAAATCCCAGACCTGCTACTTATTCAGTTTGACTATGACTGTGACTTTGGTAGATTATTAACTTCATTTGATGTCAAGATTTTTTATTTCTAAACTATAAATATAATACTTCCCTCATATATTCTTGGTGAGGAATATAAAATGTAGTGTTAAATTGCATAACATACATTGTGAGATATAAGAGTTTTAAGAATTGGTGCGCCGTTATTCCTACTGTTCTTTTTGCTCTTATCATTAATTGTTGAGTAGCTGAGCTTTCTTCCAAAGTCACTCATCCCAGCTACCTTAGTCATTGATATTCACTTATTGCCAGATTTTCAATGTTAATGTGAAAAGTCATTTTTTAAAAAGTAACCTCTATTTAAGCTCTTCTACCGGCGACTATTAACTGGTACAGTCAAATGACCATGGGACGTATGTCATTTCCAGACACCCTTCAGGGGTGATGCTCTTGTGGAATGGCTTTGTATCTAGTTTCCTTGGCATAATGATGAACTTGAAGCAAAATACTCTTGACACTTAAGTCAGAGAATTTTCTTTCAGCTACTCTAGTATAAGAATAATATATTTAAGAAGCTGAATGCTGTCAGTTGAATCTAATTGGCTGATTTTTTTTTAGGTGGAAGGAGGGGCTAAGACTGACATATTCTAATAGATATGATGTTATACTGGGTTTTATCTTGGATACTTATTAGTTTTCAGATAGCTTTCAAATATTTCTCAGTTTTGAATTTTCCTAGAGATCAGATCAGATATTGCTGGCAAATAGGGTTAAAAAGAGGAAAGACAAACATTGCCTGCTTTGCTTCTCTATCAAAATTTTGAGTCCTATAATTTCCCTAAGAATTTGGGTTTAAAATGAACATTTGGAATTAACAAATGAAATAAAAACATGTAGTTCTAATTATTAATCTTTCCTTTCCAAATTTAAATCTTATCAAAACCCTTTTTCACTTATTATCATTACTAGTCTTGCTTACAAGTACTTTTATTCAAGGTTTGAGTCCTGAATAAATTTGCATATAATTCATATATGAAAGTATTAAAATCTTTTTAGTTTATTTTAGTTTTCCCAATATTTAATACAAAAGGTATCTGTGTATGAATATGTATAATGTCTATAAGCATGTGTATACACACATGTAACTTTATGTGTATATACACAAAATATACATTTTTAATTGGTTATTTTTATTTCTCTTTTATCTTATCCAAAATTCTGCTTATTTTTTGGTTTCAACATAATCTCACTCATGTACTTTCTATCATGTTTTTAGTTCATTATACTTATCATTGTAATTATCTTAAAGCTGCAAAGTAAGGTATTAAAACTGGCCTCATAGAAACAGAGACTTCTTCCAAAAGTCAGTCATTAGTTTGTATTTATTTATTTATTTTATTTTATTTTTTAAATATATATACTTTATTGATATTTCACAGAGAGGAAGGGAGAGAGCTAGAGAGCTAGAAACGTCGATGAGAGAGAAACATCGACCAGCTGCCTCTTGCACACCCCTCACCGGGGATGTGCCCGCCACCAACGCACATGCCCTTGACCGGAATCGAACCCGGGACCTTTCAGTCCGCAGACCGACGCTCTACCGCTGAGCCATACCGGTTTCGGCATTAGTTTGTATTTAAAATAGCTCACTTGAAATCACTGAAATTCCAATTCTTAATTTGGTTTAGGATTCAGTTATAACATATAGCATTATTCATCAGTAAAAGAGAATATTCTAAATGCTATTTTCAAAGCACCAGTGTCTCTGCAGATCAATAGCACCTTCCAAAAGTGAAGTGCTAAATTTCAAATACAATTCAACCAATGCAATAACGCAAAGAGGCGATGTTTCCTGTGTTAGGCTAGCAAGATGGTCAACAGGAACCTAAAGGATAACATTCACTGCTTTAGCAAAATCAAAGGTCTGGTTTTCAATACTGCAGATACAGAAACTTGATTCTGTCAGCACATACAGAGTATGCCCATCTCTCAGGACCCGATATGGATCAAGCTCATGCAACTGATGATAAAAGTAGGAGCTCAATCGTTCTGTGGATAAAATGCGATGGGTTTTTAATCCTCCTTTTGGCTATCACTCGTTGGTTTTTACTTTTAATCAAATAATCCCTTTAATCTTACTAGAAATGCAATTTCTTTCACAGCATAGTCTTATAGCAGTTATAAAGTAGTGAATAAAATCAGAGCATCCCCAACTTTATTTTCCAACCTTTCAGATTGTTTTCAGCATTTATTAGCAGAATAACAACTTTTCCCCATATACTTAAATCTTTTCTGACAGAAAGGAAAAAAGATTAACCCTCTAAATAAAAAGTAAAATAATAATAATAATAATAATAATAATAATAATAAGCAAACTATTTCTTTGAAGTTTTCCAAACCCGAAAAGTTTAATGATTCCCTAAATCTTCAGTGGATTTAACTTCCCCATTGAATACATGACATCTGCTTTATTGTGTTATTGAACAAAATATTTTGTAAAAAACTGCCTTGCTATAGTCCTGAACTTGATCCCAAAAGGCCTTTTCAAAAAGGTCACTACCGATTACTCTATAAGAGCCAAAACATCAGATGCTTAATAGTAGAAAGTTCTCATAAGATCCATGATTTCCAACCTCCATTTCCCATTATGTCTTCAAAGGGGTTTACTGGAAAATGCTCATAAGACTATAATAACTGACTCCAGCTTTTCCAAGGTCAGATAACATCTGTGATAAAATTTGAGCCAAAGGGAAATAGGAATCTCTCATGCTTTGATGCCAATTCAGAGACTAAAAGTTACCAGTGAATCAAATGCCACCTATTTCACCAAACAATTCATACCCGTGTCCATTTAAAAAAAAGGCTGATGTTGAATCCCAATTTAAAGACTATCCTTGGAAACTCCTACATGTGAGACCATCTCAGCTATCCCAGGAAACTCCCATATTTACCTATGATCCTAGCATAGGTATTAATTTCAGCTTTCCCAAAATTGTCTCAGTTTGAAAAAGTGTTTCTTGCAAAGTCAATTCCATGTCAGCTTCTGCAGATCTTATACAACTTTCACCTCTGCACATTCAGCTCCAGTCTAACTGGCTTTCTATATTCTTATCAGATGGTTTTTGTATATCTACCATTAATGGAGTGTTCTTTACTCCCTACTTTCATCTGTAATTACTATGCATTCTTAATATTTCAAGTCAGTAATCATTTAAGAAGTTTTCCTTGACTTCAATGAATAAATACCATAACCTATTATCCACCAATATCAATAAATTAATACTTATATCCACCTATTATCCACCTCATTGTCCAATGCACACAGTCATATATTTGCATTTCTTTCATATAGTTATAATGCCTACATATAGTTCTGTCATCGCCATTAGACTAAAAACTACATGGAAGCAAAAGTTGGCAAGGTTTTGAAGACTGTATGTCCATCAAAACTAGCATCATACACAGAACAAAATAATTCTTTAATATTTGTTGAATGAACCAAAACAATTTATTTTAAAAATTAATAAATTTAAGAACTTTTATACAACTAATTATAAATTAGCATTTATGTATGTTTGTATGTATTTAGTTTTATTCTACTCTTAAAATATCCATCCAGTTTCAAGAAAAATTAAAGGGGAAAAAATAATAGCATTAATAATGGAGGGCCTATCACTTTGTGTCTAGAAAACCTTGCCTTAGTCTTAATTACATGTGTTATTCTATCTCTGACTAAAAGAGAGAGACAGAGAGAGAGAGAGAGAGACAGAGACAGAAAATATTGAATTTGAAGGATATGTGACAGAGGAAGCATTTGTTATGTTGTGCCAGCCAGTTCCATTTACTTTAAAACCTTGGCAGCAACGCTTGTAGAAGGGAAGGTTGTACTGATCTTTGAGAACTGACATCATTTTAAAAATATCCACAGACTTATCCTATCTCTTCTTCAATTTACACCTCTGTATTTATACTTAAGATTAAAATAATATAGCAATAGTAATTTTCACTTCACAAAAATTTACCTTCTGTTCCCCATGACTTGTATAAAAATAGAATATAAGTTTTTATAAGAAGTTAGCATAATGACTTTTTATCAAATAGAATAATTTTAGGCAAGTTTACCCTGTGATTCCCACTGTGGGAGCCATTTTCAAGGATGCAGCCCTGAGAGCAACAGGGTGTTGAGACCACCTGGAAAAGTCACATGATGGACCCTTTAAAGCTTCTGTGTAAACTTGAAGACTCTGACGGCACAGAAGCCAGACTCAGAGATATGAAAAACTGAGGTATAAAGAGATGAAGTGATTTGTTCTGAATAAAGCTGCTGCTGAAAGTCAGAGGGGATAAAAAATAGCAGCCGAATAGGCAGCTGTACCCTGTGCCTTGTCTCAGAGCAGATAGAAGAAACAATTAAATTGAACAACATCCACCCAGAATTGGTGAAGCAGGTACAGCTGGTGAGACAACTCATAGCCGGAAAGGGCAGAGGACGCCTGGAGAACAGTAGGATTAGGGATCTGGGCTGGAGAGAGACATGCAACCACCAGGCTGAGAAGGTCAGAAGGAAGCTGCGTGGCACCAAGTCCACATCCCTTGGGGACAGGCGTAACAGCCAATTGTGGAAAGGAAGTCAAAAGGCTGCTGGCAGCTGGGGGATCTAGATCTAAGTCCACAGCTGCAAGAGGCTGCACCCAGAGGGGCATTCTGAAGAGCTGCCCAAGTCGCACAGTGCCTGGGGAGAGAAACTTGCAGTCCTGTCGTTCTTATGTGTTCCCAGTTCATAGGACCTTTCCATTGCAAACACTCACCCAAGGCTGCTGTGCAGGTGGAGGCGCGGATTTGTGGAGTCTGGGGAGAGGCTGTGGAGAGGAATGGGAGGGGGAAAATGACCAGGAATCCAGCACTGAGACATTCCTTACCCTTCAAACCTAAGCAGCCATTTTTGCTCCTGAAGAACCAACCCTCTCAGCATCGTCAAGGAAGTTAATATAGCCATATCCAGCCTATACTTTGAGCTTTACAAAGGACGCAAAGACTCTGAATAGCCCCCAAAGAGCCCTCAAGGACTGCGTGGAAGAGGGGCTGTTCAGTCCTCGAAAACAATACAGCACCACCCCTACCTAAAGCCCTGACAGAAATAGATTCTTGAGTGATTAAGATTGATAGCAGACAGATAGGCAAAGAGGGCATAAGGGTCCCCTATGCTTGCAGGCAAGGCTGTGGAGATAGATACAAACAGAGGAGCAGTGGATCCCTTAGAACTTCAACTAGGTACTGACTACCTAAGAGGAAAATCACACAAGTCTAAGAAGCACACAGAGTCCCAAAAAGATGAAGCTAAACAGCACAAAATACAACTCAACAAGACACAACACAAAGGGAACTGTAAAAAGAAAAGAAATATATATATATATATATATATATATATATATATATATATATATATAAAGGGAAGAAAGAAGACAGGCATAAAGAATAAAAATAGCAACAAACAATTACCTATCAATAATAATCTTAAATGTAAAAGGATTAAATGCTCCAACCAAAAGACTGAGGGTAGTTGAATGGATAAAAAAACATGACCTGTATATTTGCTGTCTACAAGAGAACCATCTCAGAACAAAGGATTCACACAGTCTAAAAGTGAGGGTTGGGAAAAAATTTTTTTTCAAGCAAATGGAAATGAAAAAAACAACCAAACAACCATCTGGGATAGCAATACTTATATTTGACAAAATAGACCATAACAAGAGATAAGAATGGCCACTTCATAATACTAAATGAATCAACAAGAGGATATAAATCTGGTAAACTTATGTGAACCCAGTACAGGAACATCCAAACACACACACACACACACACCCTTTTAGAAGGTATCAAGGGAGAGATTGACAGCAATACAATCACAGAGGGGACTTTAATACTCCATTCACACCACTGGATAAATCCTCTAAACAAAATATCAACACAGAAACATCAATCCTAAATTACTCACTAGGTCATATGGAACTAATTGCCATCTTCAGAACATTTCACCCCAAAACTATAGAATATACATTACTCTCAAGTGCACATGGAACATTTTGAAAGATAGACCACATATTAGGAAACAGGCAAAGTCTCTTCAAATTCAGGAAGATAAAAATAATATTAAATATCTTCTCAGATCCCAATGGCATAAAATTAGAAATCAACTACAGTAAATACAATGAAAAAAATCAAGCACTTAGAGGCTAAACAGCATGCTCTTAAACAATGATTGGTTCACAAAAAAATATCAAAGAAGAAAAGAAGAAATAAACAGCATCCTGGAAACAAATGACAATAAAAACACAATCCAAAATCTATGAGATGCAGTGAAAGTAGTCCTGAGAGGGAAGTTCATATCTCTACAGGTATGTCTCAAAAAACACGACAAAATGTTAATAAATTATCTTTACAATTTAAAGAATTAGAAAGAGAGCAACAAGAAAAGCTGAGTGAGATAAAGGAAGGAGATGATAAAGATCATAGCAGGAATAAATGACATGGAGACAAAAAAAAATTACAAAAGGTGAAGGAAACCAAGAGGTGGTTCTTTGAAAGGATAAAAAAGATTGATGAACCTCTAGCCAGCTTCATTAAGAAATAAAGAGAGAGGACCCAAATAAGCAAATCAGAAATGAAAGAGGTAAAGTAACAACTGACTCCACAGACATAGAAAGGATTGTAAAAAAAAAAAAATACTACCAAGTGGGGAGGTACATAAGTGTGTACAATCTTCATGATATTGGCCAAGAGTCCCAAATCAGAAGAGTGCTAACTAAGTTTGTTCCAGTTATTCTCCTTTAAGATTTTATCACTAATCAATACCCATATGAATACTCATTCTTTCATCAGCTATGTTAACAGAGTAACTCAAGTAACAATTAGTCACATAGGCCTTCCATTGCCCTGCGTATTTTTACTCTGTTTATTTCATTTACTCTATTAGAGAACTGTTCAGCCCACTTATTTTCAAATTCTTGCATGAAATCTAACTATAGTCCCAAGTAACACTACTTATATTCATATACTAAATATTTCTCATACAACAACATAAATTTGATTAGTCCATGTTTATGTAATGTGCAGGGTCCTTTAAATCTAGTCATATTAGAATAAAATCCATTTCTTAAATGATTAATTTGAACAAATTGTGTCTCTTTCTTTGATATATTTTATTGACTTTTTTACAGAGAGGAAGAGAGAGGGATAGAGAGTTAGAAACATCTATCAGCTGCCTCCTGCACACCCCCAACTGGGGATGTGCCCGCAACCAAGGTACATGTCCGTGACCAGAATCAAACCCGGGACTTTTCAGTTCACAGGCTGATGCTCTCCACTGAGCTAAACCAGTTTCAGCAAATTGTGTCTCTTTTTAATCCACATCACAGGTTTGTGAATTCTAACATAAGGACCCAAGAGTATCTTGATTAACTTGAGCTATCAACAACTATCAATATAACACTATAATTAAATGAAATTTATTGAAAAGATTGTCTTTTTTAGGCATCATATAGAAAAATTCTCAAAAAATTTTACTAGAAATCTGTGTATGAAGAAACCTGTATGTTGGGAGTTTACATTAGAAAATCAAAAGATAAAGCAAAAAATGTAAAAATCTAACATACTAATTGTAACTTCATTCTTGACACATCTATTAAAACCATTTCTTTAAGTGACATAAGAATTATTAATATTGCAGTAAAACTCATATATAAAATTTCAAAGCTTGCTCTGTCAAAGCAAATTCCCCATATTACTTATCAAGTTTAGTCTTGTTGAAATACTAACTGTTAAACTCTATTTCTACTTTGACTGGAACCACAACCATGACTCTCAGTGTTCACACTTGCTTAAATATATCTAGTTGAAGTTGAAATCTGTTCCCATGGTTGTTAGCAATTTTAATTATACAAGCTAACTGCCTCCTAAATCCAAAACCCAGCATCAGATTAAACATATATTTTTAAAATCCAAAACAAGGTAACTAAGTAGAGGCAGAGAGAAGTTAGCTATCTTCATGTTCCTTCTAGCTTTTCAGAGGATATAAAAACTAAAACTTTCTGAATGGCATTCTAGAAAGGAGAATTTAAATTATAGTCCATATATCAGATCATGTGAAAGAAGCGTTTTTCTTGAAGTTTTAAGCCAAGCAATCAAATAGAATTTTTCCAAGTGTTCTGTAACTAGATTCTTGCATGGTTCATGGAATATCAGTGGCAGCACGACATGGAGCTCCTTAAAAATGCAGAATCTCAGATTCTATAGACACAATCTGAATTAGATCTGCTTTTATTGAATTCTCCAGGCAATTCGATATGTACCATGAATTCTGAGAAGCATTAGTCTAGATTGTCTTCACCAAAAATATAAATTATGTTGCATTTGAGTTGCTTACTAGTAGAACTTTTTAATGTACTTATTTTATGGATTTAGGAGTTATATTTGCATATTCTTATTTAATTACATTAGGGTAAATAAGATAATTCAAATGTTTGAAATAAACAAACCTCAAGATTTATTCAAGCTAAGCATTACTCATGAAAAACACAAATGTATTTCAAAAGAATTTAATCTATGTATTTTAAATAATACAAACATTTTATAGAACAATTTTAATGTCTATGTTATGCATAAATCCTGAAATTTAAAACTAAAGTTTTAAAATTCATTTAACTGAGAAAACTATAATTTACAATTCCAGTCCAAATTAATATTACTTTGAATATTTTGAGAGAGAACCAAGATGGCAGCATAAGAAAACACCTGTACTAGCCATCTCTCACAACTACATCAAAATTACAATTAAAAACCATCATTAAGAACCACATGAAAGCTGGCTGCATGGAAGACCTACAACTAGAGAAGTAAAGAAGAAAGCACATTGAGATTGGGGAAGGGGCAGAGGCACGGGAGAGGCTGGTCCAGCATTCACATATGCTATGCATTGTTGGTTTTTAATCCAGAGGGATATCATCTCTGCAGAGACCACCTTGGAGGAGCAAAAGGTAAAAGCTCCACCTAAGACTCCGAGCCCAAGGTTCCAGAGCTGGGAAGAGAAGTCCCCATAACTAAAGACTGTAAAAACCATCAGGGATTGTTACTGAGACATCAAGGCTGTAGGAGACACAACTGTTCCTTTTAAAGAGCAGGCACACAAATTTAATCAGAATCCATACATCTGAACTCCAGCAACAGGCAGCTCTGGGGGACCCAGACACATATGGGGGGAGCTGGATTGTCTGTCATCAGTGCAGGAATGCAGGGACTACATTCTCCAAGACAGGGGTGCTCATGAGGGTCATTGTGCCTATACTGGGACCTCTCCTGTTGCAGGAATGACTGACAGCCATAACTGAGTCTCAATAAGCCTGGAGCACACTGTTAGTTCCACGGTGGGGATTCCCTGAGACCCCACTCCGTCCAATTTGCATCCCCACCTACACTGTTTGCAGCAGTTTTTCCATATGAATGACATATCCTGGCTCAGGCTTCAGACTTTGCTAAAATCTCTCAACAAGCTGTAGCTGGTGACAGCATGCCCCAAAACTATTAATAAAAGGTCCAAGACCCAGCAATAGTACCAGCCTGCCTTGCTTCACAGCTGAATCTCACCTCCTGCACAGCAGCTTTTCCACTGTAGTCAAAGCTAGTCCTCACAACCAATTGGCTTAGAGGTCAACTCATCCCATAGATGCCAAAATCAATCAAGGCTCAACTACAAGACTTTGCACACAGCCCACACTCGGGCTCCTAGAATGCCCAGTTCATATGACTGAGGAAGCTGAGCAACTGGGCCCCATAGGATACCTACTATACAAGGCCACTCTACCAATTCCAAGAGACATAGAAGCTCTACCTAATACATAGAAACAAACACAGGGAAGCAGCAAAAAGTGTGGAGACAAAAAAAAGTCACAAATGAAAGAAATGGAAGCAAGCAAACTACTGGATACAGAGTTTGTTTTGCTTAAAACCATGGTTATAAGGATCTTCATGAGATTTTCAAGGATCTTAATGAGAAGGTCAAAAACATGAAAAAGGACCAGTCAGAAATTAAGTATACACTAACTGAAGTAAAGGACAATTTTCAGGGATTCAATAGTAGAGTAAAGGATTCTGAGTATTAAATTAATGATTTTGAATATGAGGAAGTAAAAACACCCAAGCAGAAGATAAAAAAAAAAATCCAAAAACATGAAGATAGTGTAAGGCACTTCTGGGACAACTTCAAGTGTACCAATATTTGTATTATATAGGTTCCAGAAAGAGGAGAGAGGAAAATATATATTTAAAACCTATTTGAGGAAATAATGACAGTAAACTTCCCCTAATTGGTGAAAGAAATAGACTTACAAATCAAGGAAGCACAGAGTGTCCCAAACAAGGGGAACTCAAGAGGCCCACGCCAAGACACATCAAAATTAAAATACCAAGGGTTAAAGACAAAGAGAGAATCTGAAAAGTAGCAAGAGAAAAGCAGTTACCTACAAGGAACTGTCCATATGACTGTTAGCTGATTTTTTAACAGAAACTTTGCACACCAAAAGAGAGTGACAAGAAATATTCAAAGTGATAAATAGTAAGGACCTACAACCAAGATTACTCTATCTAGCAAAGCTTTCATTTAGAATTGAGGGTCAGGTAAAGACCTTCACAAACAAGAAAAGCTAAAGGAGTTCACCACCAAACTAGTATTATATAAAATTTTTGGAGGGTATATATAGAAGAAGAAGAAGGAGAAGGAGGAGAATAAAGAAGAAAGAAGGAGGAGGGGGAGGAGGAAGAGGAGGAGAAGAAAGATGAGGAGAATAGATAGAAAATATGAACAATAAAATAGCAACAAATACATACCTATCAACAATTAAATCTAAAAATAAACAAGAAATCTAATGAATAAAATCAATGGGTGAATAAAACAGAATCAGATACATGGAAGTATGGAACAGACTGACAAATCTCAGAGGGAAGGAGGAGGTAGTGTGGGAAGAGATTACTCAAAGATCTTACCTGTGGACACAGACAATATGGTGGTGAAGGCCTGGCATGGGGTGGGAACTGGTTGGAGAAGAGCAATGGGGGAGGGAGGGAGGGGATATCTAATACTCTCAACAATAAAGATATTTTAAAAGTCTTAGAAGAAGAAAAATCTATATATTATTGCACCAAATTTCTAAGATAAAGAAAAATCCATTTAAAGCAATCAATATGCTATTTTTAACGCTATGCAGAATATAATTATTACTTTGATTATGCAACTTTAAGTAAATGTTAAAACTAGTGACATATGTGGGCGAATGCTTAATTATTTCCCTCATATTACCTCTTAAGCAATTTTCAAATATTAAGGCTAAAAATGGGATTGTCTTCATTGGTAAGCTGTTTAGCTGTGGGCGTAAGATTGATAGTAATATCCTAAAAAAAGACTCTCCAAAAAGTGAAATAACTGCCAAGTACTTGAGCAAGAAGTGGAGAAGAGAAAGGAAGAGACAATTAGTGAGGTGCACAAAGTCTGAGAGGAGGCTTTAATTATATAATCAGATCTATCATATTTCCCATAAGTGGGTAATAGGGTTGCATTATCATCCTTTATAAATGAGACATGAGTTGGCTAGGCATGCTACTCATTTGTCTCTCTTTCACTAACATATTTGTCTTCTTTCTCCCTGAATCTAACTAATGATTAATATGATATAGCTATGAGGATATTGACTTGGTTTTTCTATGGTCTCAGAAAATAAGCCTGATATTTTGGTTATATATAATTCTTAAAATAATACTGCTAAAGATGATGACTTATCACATCACTTTAAGTACATAAGTCTATTAAAAACAGATTTTAAGGCAAGTTGCTGCTTCTTTAAATTACCGTATTCATTCTCCTAAGTTATTGAAACTTTATTATATAATAATGCATGTTCTTATTAAGTTCATCACTAAATAACTGGAGAATTCTACTCTATATCTGTGCTCAAAGTTAGATAGATATAAATTGGGGTATATTACATCAACTGTTTTTACTTTAAGCGTAGTCATATTTCAGGTCTATAATAGACATATATTTTAGTTCAATAATCCTTTATTTTATTTTCCTCCCAACTTTCCTATTTATCTTATTTTTTATTGTTTTGTTTCGTTTTGCTTTTTAAAATGTTTAACAGTGCCATAAACTTAGGATCAGAGTCCAATCAAGGACTAATCAAGAACTAAAACCTGGGAATAAAAACTGTCCCTTTTCTTTGTTATATCCCTTCAGCATCTAGCTTATGAATAGTGGGGCCTTAATATGCTAACTTAAATTCATTTTCAGAAGAAAAAAATGCTATGCATAGAGATACTAACAATAAGCAAGGTAGAGTGTCATTTTCCTTCAGATTCATTTTTATAATAGTCCATATAGCCTGAATTTCTAATGTTATGCAATATGAAAAAAATGTCCTAATGAGACTACCCTGTCAACATATATATAGTCTAATCTATTCCTGAGATCTCTCAAAATACTAGATCAAGGTCATTCAGAAACAGAAGTCAAAATTGGTCTCTAAGGAAACAAATTTTTGGTTAGAGCTACAATTTCTTAAGGTGAATTCTTACCTTATACCAACCTAAAGCCTGGGACCATAAGAGTGCATTAAACTTGCATAATAATACAGATGGTAAGACTACTGACTTAACAAAATACACCCTCTAGAGCAAGGGTAGTAAACCTTTTTTCTTCCAAGGCATTTGGATATTTATAACATCATTCATGGGCCATTCAAATTATCAACTTAAAATTTAGCCTACTATATTTGGTCACACATTCAATTAACTTACCAATGCCTCTGCAGGGCCAGACTAAATGACTTTGTGGGCCTGACCTTTTGACCCATTTCATTAAATTAAGGTAGTTATTTCCTACTGAATACAGCTCTGAAATTAGATATACGCCCTGATATATTTCACTCAGCCATTGATAAAAAAAAACAAAACTAGTGGTCTATATAATTAAACTTAACCATGACTGCTTGGAAACGTCAGTGTATTAGATTTTGAAGAAAAATGATATTACAAAGAAGTTTTGCTGAGATCTGATATATTTCTAATTAGATCAAACTATATACCTAATTGAAGACAAACATAACCAAAAATATTTAATTAATTTTGGAGGAGAAACATATTTTAAGGGGTAGCAGAGGGTAGATATGACTGTTATAAGAGCAATTTAAATCACTGGTGGGTGAACAACAGGGGTTAAAAGGTCCCTTAATATTTGCTATATACTGTATTGAAACTTTGATGCTCATACTATCATCATACATGTCATATTAAAAAAAAAAAACTAAAGCATTAACATTTTAAGTGGTCAAAATCAACTCAGAGATAGAAATAATATTATTTAAATATAAAAGAATTAAAGACCTACTAATTTGTTTTTCTGGACTACATTAAGTAACTAGTCTCAAACAATTTTGTAAAGCAATAGGATATTGGGCACTAATTACACATTACTTATAAATGAATGCAACAATTCTTAAAAAAATAAAACGAATGAGGGAGAAATGAAGGAAGAGGCATCATTTCACCTCAAGAAATAGCAATATTATTTTCTTCCTCTTCTAAAAAGCATAGAAAAGACTACAGTGAGATGGTCTGAAGAGGTTCAGGAGGTGCTTTGATATGCATTATCTGACTACAAAAGCAAAGGGATTAAGTTGCCAGTGATGGAAACAAGAAAAAACTATTAAAATACCATGGGGGAAAAAATACAACAAAAAGAGTGACCAAAAACTTCAAAGCAAAATGTCTAAATATTGAAAAAACACAATATTTATTTTAAGTTAAAATAGATAAAAATACATTTATTATATGTAATGACCAGGAGATCCAAAGTTTCCAGAGAAGTCCTACTTGGGTGCTGGCTTAGGAGTCAGACTACCTGGGTTTTCATACAAATTCTATATCATATCAGCTAAAGAAACCTGAAGATATATATATATATATATCCCTCTGCATACCTCATGGAACAATTTTTAAGAGGTTGAGTTTGCAAAACCAAAAAGAAAAAAAAATCATGCAAGCAAAATAAAAAATTACTGAATCATAGTGATATTCATATTTGTGACTTTCCATAAACGTTTCATCAATCTACCAGATTTTCCTATTTAGGAATTAATACCATATGTGAAAATAAAGCACAAGAAGTTGGGGGAATGCCTTGGTTTTAAGATTCACTGCTCCAATTTAGCATTTCAAAGTAAGGGCTATTTAACAACCCTCCAATTACCTAAACACAAAACTCATAATGGCTGATCAAAAATTAACATAGTTTGTGTGTGAACATCACACAACTCATCAGACCTCTCTAGGAGCATCACCTGCAGAGCTCTTAATGAGCAGGCATCTGAGAACATGCTTGACCTTGTTTCTCTAGACAGAGGGGAAAGAACACAAAGGGCAGAAAGAATATTAACCAAGGGCAAAGAGCATAAAGAGGGCAGAAGAAATGTTAACCAAGGCAGATGTGATTTAGAAAAGTTATAAATTCAACTTTCCCACAAAGAATAGATTATTGCAATGACCATATAAAGAGAGCCATATTTGGCATTCAAATATCTAAAGAAGCCTTATGAACTCTATCTCATGGCAGAAGTATATAGACAATAGCAGCTATTCAGGTATATATGTGTGTCCAGTTCCTTGGATATTTTATGTATTATACTAGAGGCCTGGTACACAAAATTCATGCACTGGGGTGGGGTATCCCTCAGCCCAGCCTGCACCATCTCATAATCCAGCACCCCTCAGGGGATGTCTGATTGCCGGTTTGGGCCCCCAAGGGGTTTCAGATTGCAAGAGGGAAGTCTGACTACTAGTTTAGGCCTGATCCCTAAGGCCTGGCCTGTGGGGATCAGGCCTAAACCAGCAGTCGGACATCCCCCAAGGGATGTAGCAGTGAACCAAACAGCAGGCATCCAGGAAGGATCCCAAATTGGGGCCAGGTGCCACGCCATTTGTGCTCCTCCCAGTCCATTGTGCCTGCTGCCACTGCTTGGTAGTTCTGCCACGGTGTCCAGAGAGGCTCCCACTACTGCAGCAGCGTTTGTCAGCCATGAGCACAGCTTCTGGCTGAACAGTCTCCCCCTGTGGGAGTACACTGACCAGCAGGGGTAAGCTCCTGTGTTGATTGTCTGCCCCCTGGTGGTCAGTGTGCATCACAGCGACTGGTCAACCAGTCATTCTAGTCATTCCAGTTGTTCCATTGGAACAGTCACTTAGGCTTTTATATATATACTAGAGGACTGGTGCACAGAATTCGTGCACAAGAGGGTGTGTCCCTCAACCCAACCTCCATCCTCTTCAATCTGGGACCCCTCGGGGGATGATCAACTGCCAGACCTAAACAGGCAGACAGACAGACAGCCTTCTCACAATCCTGGACTACTGGCTCCCAACTGCTCACCTGTCTGCCTGATTGCCCCTAACCACTTCTGCCTGCCAACATGATCACCCCCTAACCACTCCCCTGCCAGCCTGATAGATACCTAATTGCTCTCCTGCTGGCCTGATCATCCCCAACTGCCCTCCCCTGCATATTCCCTCTTTATTATATAGGGTTTTTTTTTTTTAATATTGGACAGCCCTAACTGGTTTGGCTCAGTGGCTGGAGCAATGGCCTGCAGACTCAAGGGTCCCAGGTTCGATTCCAGTCAAGGCCATGTACCTTGGTTGGGGGCACATACCCAGTGGGGACTGTGCAGAAGGCAGCTGATCGATGTTTCTCTCTCATAGATGTTTCCAGCTCTCTTTTCCTTCCCCTTCCTCTCTGTAAAACATCAATAAAATATATATAAAAAAGGAACATTTAAGATTCTTTCATATCTGCCTGGCTGGTGTGACTCAGTGGCTGAGACCCCAGGCTGGAGGCATGGACCCAAACCAGTGCTTGGTGCTGGAGCATTCCCAAGTGACTGAGGGGTGGGGCAGGAACATCCCTGAGTCACTATAGTTCCCACCCCGCCCCTCAACCACTTGTCATCTGCACTCATAGGCTCCGAGTGGCCAGGGGGCATCCTGGGATCCCTGCCACTCAGGGCCTATGGGCCTACAGGATAGGAGCAGCCTGGGTCTGGAGGATGTTCCCGTTACCTGGGAAACCCAAGCCTCCCTCCTGGTCTCTGTGGCCTCAGCCATCTTGGTTGAGTTTATTTGCATACACTCTGATTGGCTGTTGGGTGTGGCTGGTAGGTATGTCTTGTGATTGTAGCATAGTGGTGGTTAATTTGCATATTACTCTTTTATTAGGTAGGGTATAGAATAAGAACCTGGTGCATGAATTCATGCATCAATTGAGTCCCTCTGCCTTGCTTGCAGAATCGGGCTGAAACTGGCTCTCCAACATCCCCTGAGGGGTCCTGGTTTGTGAGAGGGTGCAGGCCAAGCCAAGGGACCCCACTGGTGCATAATTGGGACCAGGGAGGGATGTTGGAGGTTAGCCAGCCAGGGAGGAACCGTGGGAGGACTCCAGTGCATGTCTGGCCTGTCTCACTTAATCCCAATCAGCCAAACCCCAGCAGCAAGCTAACCTACCTGTTAGGGCATCTTCCCCCTGGTGGTCAGTGCACATCATAGCAAGTAGTTGAGAAGCTTTAGCATATGAGTAGCATATTATGCTTTGATTGATTGAATGACAGACTGGATGACCAGACACTTAGCATATTAGGCTTTTATTATATAGGATAGCTGCAGATAAGTCATTTTAATGGTTGAGAGTGAAATGTATAATGCTATGACCCCATTACCCTGCAAAGAACACAGATTTCAGTGCGTTACTAATATAGTGAATGGTCACAAATTCTAATGACTTAAACAGTATTTTTGTTTTACTATTCATGGAAAAATCTGATACACTGATATTTAAACTTAAAGAGTCTACATTTTGGAACTTATAAGAGGAAAGGTGAGCAAGTAAATACTCTAACATAAAAGCTGAAAAAAATCACAAGACCAGCATATTGTCCACAAACACATATACTAAAAATAAAACAATTTTTATGTAACAATGTGCTAATGGACAGACCAAAATCTCAGGATATTTATATTTAATGAAAGAGCCAATCTTGGAACATTAAATGTTAAAACATATTCTCTTAACTATTCCTTCCCTGATATAAATCACCATTATCTTGGGCCAGATCACTGTGATTTTGAACTAACAATGGATTTTTCTCTTTATATGCACTGAATATCAGTGATAGTATATAAGGAATCATATGCCATCTGTCTCTGTTAATTAAGCTCTTATGGATGTAAGCTATTTCAAGAATTGAAGGTAAATCACAATTCAGGGTCTCTAGTTATTATTGACCCATGGTTAAATTATTTCTATTGGTCTCATAAATATCATTAACTTGCAAGAGCTTTTTAACTTAATAAATGATTAATATAAACAATAGATTCTGTTGATAGTGATACTCAAATGAGGACACAGAGATCTTTTCCAAAATTACATATCATTTTCAGCAAGCTTGGACCTAAATACTATTATCCCAATACATAAATGGGCAAATAATTAATTGATATTATTATTGAAAACTTACTGAGTTATGGTTATTAGGAGTCTAAGTTCTATGAAATCCTAAGTTTCTTACATTTGCTTGATGAAAAACTAAGCATTCTTGTATATTTATATTAAATGAAGAGCCACTCACTCTTGAATATCTCTTTCATTTATCAGGAGGTACAATAGGGTTCTTATGGAAACACTATGAATTTTGAACAAACATTTAAATTTAGAACAAACACTCATGTGCTTCCTTCTCTGTGTCCCAGGCTAGTCTGATTAGGCTCGAGATAGGCACAACAAAGCTGAGCCACAGATTAATATGAAATGCAATCACTTAGAAATTTAACCCACAATATACTAACTGAATGCTTTCTGCAGACGGAGCTCTATACTAGTCAAAGTTGTTTGATCTGAGTATTCTTTTGTTAATGTTTGCATGGAAGGAATTAATGCCAGGTAGCGAGTTGCATTGGGTCCATATATAATATCAAATGTCTGAAAAACTAAAAACCCTAGAATTTCAGTCTAATTTTGAGTAGAATAGAGCAGGAGTTAATGAAATAAAATAAAATGTCTAGGTTGCAGCTTGGTCCCCAGAAGGGGGTTTACAGAAATCAGCCAATAGATGATTTATTTTAAAACAGTCAGCATTTCTTAGTGGTTAAACAATCTTGGGTCAGACAGCCTAGATTCACCACTTGACACTGCCTCATATACTAGTTAACCAAATAATTCACTAAATCTCTATAAGCATTTCTTTCTTTCATAGAAGCATAATAAAATCCACTGTTTATAATAAAGTTCAGAAATAAATTAGATGCTATATGTGGAACACTTCCCACTATGGTAGACAAATGATAAATATTATAATAAATACAGCTACTATGATTAGGTTCCAGGTAATGGGGCTTGGAGAATGAGAGTAATTAGCACAGACAGAAGAACAAAGAGAGCATTCCAGAGAATGATGAAAGTCCTAGAATAAAGATATTCTTTACACAGTCTTCATCACCCTGTATGATCTAGCTCAGTGGTTCTCAACCTTTCTATTGTGACCCACAGGTTGAGAACCGCTAGCAGAGTCACCTAAGACCATCGGAAAACACAGCTATTTACATTATGATTCATAACAGTAGCAAAATTACAGTTATGAAGTAGCAACGGAAATAATGTTATGGTTGGGGGTCACCGCAACATGAGGAACTGTATTAAAGGGTCGCTGCATTAGAAAGGTTGAGACCACTGAACTAGATTCTAGTTGCTACCTATATCTCTAAACTCCTTTGAAGCCATCTCAACATTCATTGTACTTTAGCCACACTGGCATTCATTTCATTGAACATGCTCAAATTCTCCCCATCTTCAGACTGTCATCTTTTACCTGTCTAAATCCTACTCATTCTTCAGGTTTTATTATTTATTTATTTATCTGTCTATCTATCATCTATCTACCTATCTAATTGATTTCAGAGAGAGGGAGAGAGAGTTAGAAATATCCGTGATGAGATAGAATCATCATTCAGCTGCCTCCTGCAAGCTTCCTCCTGGGAACCTAGCCCACAACCTGGACATGTGCTCTGACTGGGAATGCCCTGACCTCCTGGTTCATGGGTCAACACTCAACCACTGAATGACATGGGCTGGGTTATTCTTTGGGTTTTAATTTAATGCCCCTTCTTCAGGAAAGCCTTCACTGAGATATGTATGAGCCCCAATTACAGTAGCTCCCGCTCACTTAAAATCTCATTGAATTTTGAAAAACAAAAATCATGATTAATAATTTATCTCTATACCTTTATAAATATTTCAATTCTCCCACTGAACTTTGAATCCCATGGAGATAAGAAGCATATCTGACTTGCCCCCAGCCCTGACCTTGATCCTGATGCAAGGCTGGAGAAGGGCACAGTGCCAGGTCCTGCTGTACCCACCCACCAGGGTCCAGCTCAGTCAGTCCCAGAGTGGCAGCTGGGGCACACCCTCGCCGGCCCTGCCTGCATTGCTGTGGGCACAAGGCAGGGGCGCCCTTCCAAAGCACATACTCACTGAATAGTTACAGACTGGCTATCCTGGCAAAGCTTTCAACTGCATATGTTTTTGTTGTTGTTGGTTTGTTTTTTATACTTTCTTTTTTTTAAATACATTTTTACAAAAAAAAGAATTTATACTAGCAATATATATAAATGGATTTCTATAATCACCCAGTGTGATACTGTATAAATATGCTACGGTTTGTTTATTATGAACAGATATTCAGAAGTTATAGCCGTTACTTGTAACTTCTAGGTACTGTAGTCTCTGGGTATTAGAAGAAGCAGGGGCAGGGGTGTGGTGCATTTCCATCCTGGTAAACCCTTCATAGAACTCAGTTCTGTATTGCTCAGTAAACATTACTCTAACTTAAAAAAAAAAAGGAAGGTCCAGCCTACCCGGGTGGTGGTGTTGCAGTGGATAGGAGGGGTCTCCCTCTATGGGGTGATCGATCTGGGCTCCTACCTCACCATCCAGCACCCACAGAGAGAGGCCCAGGCCACCGGCCAGTGATGCTATGACAGGTGTGCAGGGCCAGCTAGTGATCACCCTCAGAGGGAAGCCCAGGGTAGCCAAGTGATCACACCCCCACCTGTCCCTGTCGCCTGCAGAAGGAGGATACGGTGGCAGAGGAGGGGTGAGCAGTGCTGCACAGATGACAAGCAGTGGCAGCGGGGATGAGGGGCCAGCTGCCTGCAGGCTGAGGAAGGAAAGCCCTGGTAGGCCCTGATCTCAGGCCAGGCCTAGGGACCCTACCTAAGGGGTCTGGGTTGTAATAGGGGGCAGGCCGGGCTGAGACCCCTCCCATCCCCCCACCCCGTGCAAGAATTTTTGTGCACTGGGCCTTTAGTTTCAATATAAATAACTGATAAAATGACAGTACATTTTGAAAACAACAATAAAGAAGAAACACAGTATTTAGATTGCAAGATGCTCATGTGAAGAAGATATGCTCAAAAAATGTTAAAGATGTTTCTGTAATTACATCTAAATTTAAATTGTAAATTTCAATATAAAGATGATGCTTCAGGTTGTTCCTACTGCCAGATCAATAGGTAATGTCCTGATTAAATCTGTAAACAACTATCTTATCAACTTTTTCCATTCATGAAAATATCCTACTATTTTTTGGAAGGTGAAGTCAATAACTTCAGATTAACTATATCTGAACCACATGACACTGTGCTAAAATTATGAATATTAGGTAATCTTATTTTTTTCTAAACACCAAGTTTTCCTTGTGGACTAGTTTAAAGTTGAAATCTCACCTATGAAGAGATTAGGACTTCTCTAATTCAGACGACCTAGATAGCATATTTATACAATACAAAAAAAAAAAAATGAATGCAATAGTTTTAAAACAAAAAGCTATGTAAACTGTTGTTCATTTTCCCTGTGATTACACATGTTTATGATTTCAGTTTATGGTCTCTTATTTCCTTATTGGTTCACATTAGCTAACCATCTATCAAATCTTCACCAATTCCATCATTTATCAGACACAAGATTGACATTAGACAGAGAGTAAAAGCTAATAGCATCTGTCCTTTAATATGTTCACAGGCTTATGACAAAGATAATAAGTCATCTATTTTATTAAAATATGGTGTTTATGAGAAAGCTATATAAGCTAATATACATGTATAGCCAGTATATCTTGAGAAACAGAGGAACAGTTTAAAAGTATTTCAAGACCTAATCCATGCCTTTTTTCCCCTTTCTTTCGTATCCTCACATACCTTCTTTCTTCTACCTTTTTTCCTTTTATGGCATAGAAACATAGTAAACAGCAATTAAACACTTTTGAATGACTGACAACCAAATCATGTTTATAATCATATGTTCTATCAAGAACACAAAACAATATTAAAAAGATTGTCAATTTGAAAAATACTTGTAAAATTAAAAGCATATTTTAATTATTTTATTTGCTCTACTACTTTTTTTATTACTTTTAATTTTTTATTGAGTTTTTACATAGAGAAAGGGAGAAGGATAGAGAGTTAGAAGCATGGATAAGAGAGAAGCACTGATCAGCTGCTTCCTTCACATCCCTTACTGGGGATATGCCCTCAACCAAGGTTCATGCCACTGACTGAAATCGAACCCAGGACCCTTCAGTCCTTGGGTTGACACTCTAGCCACTGATCCAAACTAGTCAGGGCTGCTCTACTACTTTTGAAACAAACAAACAAAACAAAACAAAACAAAACAAAACCGTGACTCAAGAAGGATCAGTTAATACCTTAATTCTGGGAATTGTGAAATAGATAATAAAAAGTTGGATGAAAGTGTGCTATTTTATTTAAAGATAGATACATACCTCAATGTTTTTCAACTGGCAACTATTTTCTTTGCACTTACTTTAAAAAAAAATATTTTTAATGATTTCAGAGAGGAAGAGAGAGATAGAAATATCAATAATGAGAGAGAATAATTTATCGGCTGCCTCCTGGACACCCCTATTAGGGATTGAACTCACAACACAGACATGTGCCTGATTGAGAATCTAACCATGACCTCCTGGTTGCTCAACCACTGACCCACTCCTGGTGGGCTGCACTTACTTTTTAGCACTATGGTTTATTTATTTACTTATTTATTTTTAAATATATTTTATTGATTTTTTACAGAGAGGAAGGGAGAGAGATAGAGAGCTAGAAACATCAATGAGAGAGAAACATAGACCAACTGCCTCTTGCACACCCCCTAATGGGGATGTGCCCGCAACCAATGTACATGCCCTTGACTGGAATCGAACCTGGGACCTTTCAGTCCGCAGACCGATGCTCTACCACTGAGCCAAACCGGTTTCGGCAGCACTATGGTTTTTTTAAGTAACTGTTTTCCACTTTAAATTCATCAAACTGAGTCTCAAATCATTTAGAATAAGGAAAGACTGATCACTAGCTGAACAAAAACCTTACCTTCCCCAAATGCTACAATCTGCCTTAAGGCACAAAGGGGAAAGTTAGCATAGCCTAAGGCCCCTCATTCAAAAAGTGTCCTGCCGAACCGGTTTGGCTCAGTGGTAGAGCGTCGGTCTGCGGACTGAAAGGTCCTGGGTTCGATTCCGGTCAAGGGCATGTACCTTGGTTGCGGGCACATCCCCGGTGGGGGGTGTGCAAGAGGCAGCTGGTTGATGTTTCTCTCTCATCGACGTTTCTAACTCTCTATCTCTCTCTCCCTTCCTCTCTGTAAAAATATCAATAAAATATATTTTAAAAAAAAGTGTCCTTTGTACAGATAAATTTTAACAGGGGATCCTTCATGTCCCTGATATTCCTGGGAATTCTCCTCCTCCTCCTTCATTCTACCCACAACAGATCCCACTGGTCACCTAAAGCATTCCTCTCGCCAAACCCATACCTCATCCAAACTAAACTTGCTCAACTACTGTCAAAGAAATAAGGAGGAAGTCCTCTGTGGTTGAAATTATGCTGCTGAAGGATGACTCTAGGCACCCCTTCCACCTCAGTCCTTCCATGTGTGACCTATTGCCATGCTTCCCTCTTTGCCATCTTGAGTTTGTGAGTAAAGATGAATGGGAGAGATGGAACAAAGTGAGGGACATTGGCTAAGCCATTGCTCAGTCCTCTTTTTCCCAAACCCAAAATGTAGGGCATTGAGAGGTAAGGTTAATGAGTCCCATTTCAAAAACCTGATTGTAAATAAAAAGATTTCATTAATTTTAATTTATTGTTGGCTGGATCAGAATGCCCATGCCTACTTTGGGATATTATAAGATAATGGGTACTCTAACCATGGGCAATCAAGCAAAGTGATATTTCTGACAGTTAAGGTGAAACACACTTTTCCCCCCACTGTTTCATATTGCCTACCTTCTCTAAGAATACAGTTATACCTTATTTAAATTTAGTGGGATCCCCAGGGATAAATGAAACTTGAGCTTCAGTATTGATAAAGCCATGAAATATTCCCATTTGGTACATTAGAGCGGAGGTTAAAATGAATTCAGAACCTGTTTTGTAGAGGCATAAAATTTAATTAGGATTTTTAGCTATTTGTTGTAGACATTGTTTTAGTAAATTTTAGATCTCCGATAAAGTTTGAATTTACAATTTAGCAAATTGTAGATCTCTATTTCAGTTTTGTTCTTTGTTTTTTGACTGGCTATTGGATATACTTCAAGGGAGTCCTCTATATCTTGCTCATATTTATAAGTTTCTTCCTTATGCCCAAAGAGAATGTCTTCCCATTGTTTCTACCCCCATTCTGGAAGAAACATTAGAGTTGGGGGCCACTCCAATGGCAACATTAGCTTTATTAGATTTAGGAACCCTTTTTAAGGACCTTTGACTGAAACTGAGTTTGAATAGTGAGCCATAAGGATATCTTGGGTGTTTCCCCCTATATTGTAAGCATAATGATTTAAAAAAAAAAAAAAAAAAAAAAACAAGGCAAAGGAATTATTAAAACCATGGTGAGTCATCTGTTTTGGGGTTTATGGTTCTCAGCTTACTACATGGTGACTACTCTTTCACCACATGAGCAGCCACCGATGGGCCTGCCCTTTTCCCTTAAGCACTCAGTAGGACGAGGTGAGTGCCAGATTGAGACACACCGTGGTCACAGGGCAAGAGTCATTCCTTTCAACCTGATGTCAGATACGGCTTATTTTAGAATCAAGACACATGATTCACTGAGACACACAAATAGCTCCTGGCCAAGACAGATGAACTACAGTCATTTTAAGAAAGTCCCCGGTTCCATACCACTGTCCCTAAATGCCAATTATCAAAACAGCCAACTTAGGTCAGTTCAGTCTGTAGGAGAGACTTGGAGGGCTGAGCAAATGAAGTCCAAAGCATCACAGCGCAAAGCACCAACGAGCCAGCAGGCAGCAGCTCCAAGTGCAGGCCTGCCAGCAGGCAACAAAGCCAGTGAGCAAGCAAAGGCCTCAGAAGACGCCTTCACTGTGGCTTTCCTCCTCACAGGCCCAGGGCCAGTTGATTTATTTACCCCACAGAGGTGGGAGGGGTCCCTCCACACACACCTGAAGTTTGTTTCCAATGTTAAGACTCCATTAAGAGATGTTTTGTGGTTTTTCCATGGTTACCACTCCATCAAATGTGTTATTCCGATGGCACTAATGTAGCCAGAGGTGCTCATGGTGACATCGCACAAAATTGTCTGCCTTCTTGTTCTGCCCAAAGAGAATGTATTCTCATTGTTTTTCTCCCCTCTCTGCCCCCCACCTGCCTTTTTGGGGAAAATCCACTAGGGGCCATTGAGCCAAATAAACCTCTTAATGTGTTTGCGTCTAATTTTGGAGGACCATTTGAGTTTCCCCTTGAAGAAAAAATAAATAAATAAATGTGGGGTCTCCTATATCCTCCCTGACCCCCATTGGCCACATAAGTATCTGCTGTGCAAGGGAGTCTCTATTGTCTCTGAAATCTTGAAACAAATAGTTATCAAAAGAAACGGCATAAAGGGTAAGGTTGAGGGGTGGCACGCGGGCCCCAGAAACATGCTGGGGGACATCACCGAACCTGGTCAGGCCGAGGTGTCGTAACAAGGCCATCAACGCCGGGCCTGGCCCCGCTGGTGCGGCTCTGAGTGCCCCGGGAGGCCCGCCTGGATGTGACCAGGACGTGGTCTGGCTGGGTGCCTTCCTCCTGGCTCTGCCCTCTGGGCTTCAGCCACCACCTGGCTGGGCGGCTGGCGTCCTGGAAGGCTTTTCCAAATAGATCCTGCCCCCGGTCAGACATGGGGGGGGAGGGGGGAGGCCAGCAGCCCCGAGCAGCAGCAGCAGCAGCAGCAGAGCCACAGGGCTCGCTTGCTGCCAGGCCTCACAAATCTGGGGTTTCCAGCACCCGGGGCTCCTGGAGGACGCCCGGCTTCCAATCCACACCACAGACGCCACCTCTACGTCCAAACGCGGGATCGCCACCAGGTAGGAGGGCGCCCGATGGGCTGGGGGGTCAGCACCTGGGCGAGGCAGCCGCGTCTCAGGGTCCCTCCGGGCAGCCCAGGGGGAGCTGCCACCGAGCCAGGAGGCATCGGCTCTCTTGGCGGGGTTGGGGTGCCCCACCTGGTGGGCTCGGCATGTCCCACTCACACTACCCGCGCTGCGCGGACAGCTCGCCCCTGAGGATGTCCTAGGCCAGGCGCTGGGGAGAGGGCACCCCCATGGGGTGGCGGGTATGGCCCCGTCTTCACGGAGCGCGCAATGCTTGTGAGGCCCTGGACAGGCAGAGCGTGGAGGCATCCACTGACCACTGACGGCCTCACCGGTGGGGTTTCCGGGAATGCAGGCAGGATGGGGTGTGCTCTGCCAGGAGGTGATGCGCTGCACCTGCAGGTCTAAGGCCACCGGGCCCTGCCAGCCCGACAGGTTGCCCAGGTCCTCCGCCTTCTGGGTGATTCCGACCACAGGGTTCACACTGACTTCACCCCCCGCGCGTGGGTGTGCTGGCGCTCCAAGGAGGTGCTGGAGCAATGCAAACTGGTCAATTGAAACATTGACCGAGACTGGTCAATGCAAATCCAGGCCAGGACGTCCCTGCGAGGTTCACCCCCCACCACCACCAACCTTACACACACACCCACCCCGGGCCCACGTCACTGCACAACCTGAGGACTGTTCTCCAGATGGGCTTCAGGAATGGTCCTCCTTCCTCCGCCTGCGCATAGTTGATGGCATGTAACGGTGGGGGATAATTTCACAATATACACAAATCATAATGCTGTACACCTGAAACTAATGTAGTGTTATATGTAAACTAAACCTCAAAAAACATCTCTTGCAAAAAGAAAAAAAATGTTTAGAGGGTATGAATCACATTAATAATCACATTAAGAAGTTTTCCTTTGAACACAGAGTAGCTCTCAAGCAGGTCAAAAAGCAGTAGCTTGAGAGAGCAGAGACCAGTTTGGCTTTAATTGTGATTAAGGGGCGGGCTTGGTGTGAGGGTTGGCGTGAGTGGGCTGGAATTTGTATTGCTTGAAATTCTTGCTCCTGCCATAGGAGGGAACACCTAGTTTTTGTTATCGTTTTAGCAGTTATGGGGCAAGAGTACAGAAAAAAAATGGTAGTTCATGAAAACTTCAGTGATTAAATGTCAAAAATGAGGTTGGAGTCCTTAAAATGCTAGTCCCCTACATCAGGGCTTTTGCAAGTACTTCTTTGCATGACATGAATATTTTTCCTACTCATCAACATTTGGCAAGGTGTTGCTGATTTCTTTTGTTATTATAGAATTGTGGCTTAAGGTGATAAGACACTGCCATAAGCACTTACACTCTAAGTTCAGAGTCACCAGAAGTTGATATTATTGAGAAGTGCAAGTAAGAGAATGGACATGTGTCAACTCTACTCATTCCTACTGATTTCTATAGAATGAAAATAAAGCTGTGGTTGACATTTTGTAGAGAGGCCTCTTTATGGAAAGTGAACTCTTCCCACTTTGAAGGGATGGAAAGGGACTCTGTGAGAACCCTTTCTAAAATCAGTACAGTCTTCAAGAAGAGAAAACACTTTTCACTCTTTGTGCATATGCTTAGAAAGAGGACACTGTCATAGGTTCTTATGCTAACTGAACACTGTCATAGTCACTTATGCTAACTGAACAGAGGAGAATTGGAAAGAGAATAAAAGGGACAGAGAAAGAGAAAGTGAGCATGAGAGAGAAAGAATATTAATGCGTGTGGATTGCAAGACACAGAAGGAACCAAGAAGCTCTCCTCTAAGTGTATAAAGAAGCATTCTGAGGGGCCCATTAGACCTACAAAGATAGGTGGTATTGTAGGATATAGGATTGCTTATAATACCTACATATTTGGGGAATAAAGGGGCAAGAGGGACATAGGCATTAGAGGAAAAACAGTATAAAGGTCATCAGCTAAAGGCCAACTAATAGGTGAGGCCAAACCTCAGACGTAAAAATGCCTAGGGGAGCTGCACAGGAATGCATACCCTATCGTCATGGCATGTTGGAGCTCCCAGTCAAGGAATAGAATAGTTATATCCAAGCAAGGAAAAGATTGCAATCCTGCCCAGGTAAAGAAGGGACTATTGAACATTTTCCTTTTCCTTCTCATGCCTCAACACATGAGAGGATCTAGCACCTAAAAAAGTGGGGGAAATAGTATATAAAGAACAGACACTAATTTCCTCACCTTATCTTCATCTTTCCCAGGGTAATGCTGGTCTATGCTAGAATTGGAAAAGGAGAGGAAGAAAATGTACTATTGAGTTTGAAACTGAAACTTCAATTCGCAGCAAAATCTTTAAAAAGTGGGAAAGTGACATCAGTCTAGAAACTAAAAAAGACCAAAGAATGTTTTAAATCTAATCTTTCCGTGAACTTTTAGAAAGAAATTTTATTAGCATGGTACCATTTAAGGATAATTTTTAAAGAATAAAATTTTTAAAAAAATTATGCCAGATACATTCACATAACAGAATTTTTCTGTCTTCAACTCTCAGGTGTTAAGTTACTGGGGAACCTGTGATCATCATATTTAACTGCTTTGTCTCCTTAATCATCAACAGTGGGGTTGGAAAATTACAGTAGACAAATGGCATCTGAAGCTCACAGGCCTTATCTTTTTGACATGCATGTGTGTGTGCCCACACACAGTTATACAAATGTGTTTATTATAGATGTACAGTCGGGAGGTGTACAGTAAGAAAAGTAGGATCTACAGATTGAACATTGAGAAACATCAATGTTTATTAAATAATTGCTTATACAGAAATGAGAGAAAAAACAGAATTAAAAAGTTAGTATCAGAATAACATGGAGTGAAAAATAAATAAATAAAAGGAAGGGGGATCAGCATAACAAATAGACACAGACACTGGGGCAGAGGAGGCTTGCCTGGGGTGGAAATGGGTGGGGGAGGATCAATTGGGGGAAAAGGAGACATATGTAAAACTTTAGACAATACAAAATAAATAAATAAAAGAAGGGGGAATCATAAAGAGTACCAAATCTTGCAAAAAAAATTCCCTAAATAATATACTCAGATGTTCAATTTCAGGTAGCACTTTGGGGAGACCTAAGTGTCTTAGCAAGAGGTATTTTTGTAACATCAGAGCAGAGTCATTTGAATAAAGAATCCGGGGTAGAGAAAATTTGTTAAATAACCAGCCATGAGGAAGTATGGAAAGTCCTTATATGTGGTAAAACAAACTGTTTAAAAAGCATCAACAGAAAATTAAACAAATGAAAAATATTTTATCTGCTAATTTTTAGAATTATCCCAGCTAGAAAATGTGTGTCTGTTGTATAACTGCTATAAATATATAGTTTATATCTGGTTTGCAATTTTAACATTATCTGATGATGTCAACTATGAAAGCTCTAGTGGATTGCTATCTAAGTAACACTTCAGACTTAAGAACTTGGTAGCTGTGCAAACTATTGAAAACATTTATTTTGTCTGGATCTCAGTTTATGAATTGAGTCAGTTTTAACTCAACTTCTAGATGTTACATATTTTATATTCATATGTCCACATATAATTCCTATTCACACCTAATGTAGGAGAATTATACCATCATATAATGCTGATATCCCACTTGAAAACTGTATAAGTTTGGGCAGTTAACTTATGCTCTCAGTTTCCTCATTAAGTAAATGGGAATAATAATAACAGTCACTTCATAATGTTATAAGGATAAGTGAGAAATTATATGTTAAGACCTTCACAAAGTGTTTGTCACAAGGTAATTGCTTAATAAATATTATCTATTATGTTATAATTGCATATAATTCTAAAACAGAATAGATCTTATATGGATTGTGCATGTACTTCTTTAAAATATTTAACAATGTGGATCTTTATAAAATCATTTTCCACAAAATTAGTATGTATACATATGAAGCTCAAAAAGTAGAATTTCTAGCTCCCAGGGATTCACAGAAGATACAAGAGGGAAAAAAAGATTCTTTTCATAACTTGAAAAACACAAATACTTTTAGACAAATATGTACCTGAAACTATAATCCACTTTCCTTTTCTACCATTGCACCAACAGCATTATGCACCAGAAAATTGTTTGAGCAGTCACATATAAGGAATTACAAATCTGGAGGTTCCAGACTCGTATAAAGCAGATGTAAGGTTAATTTGCATGGTCTAGTTGCCTCATAGATTTTTTTCAATATATTTCAATGGCTTGAAACTCTAAAAAAAACTGATAGCAAATAAAAGGTTTTCTATGGGCTGCCTGATTTCTTGCCAACTCAGCTGTCTGAAGGCAAAGCCAATTACTATGGCTAGCATTTCCTTGTGCAGAAACCAGAACATATTCATTGTCAAATAGAGCCATTAAATATTTAGGGGAGAGAGGAAAGTTTTGTGAATTGAAGTGATAATAGTGAAAAACTACCCATGCACATTTTCATCTTAAATAACAAGAAAACACTTTTGAAGAGTTTGAAAATCTCAAGCATGACAAATGATTGGATTTTGTATCAATTTAGTGGTCTTTTTAAATGTTGATTTTTAGGTTGGCATATAAGAAAAAAATTCCTCTGGTATAAAGCTAAATTTTATCCTCAGTGTAATAAAAGAGCCAATATGGTCTCCTGAACAAAGGACTAGCTGAAGAATTGGGATTCTATTTTTGGCCTCACCAGTGACTTGCTCAGTGACCTTGGACATATCACTTAAATGGCTTTGTGCCTCAAAGTCCCCAGCTGTAATATAGAGATTATAGTGCCTGTCCCCACTTCATGGGACTGGAGGACTATTTCACTGGAGTTTGTTTAAAACTCCAAAGACTTTTGAAACTCTCAAAAATAACTGTGAAATTCAAACAAGGTTGTATTTTATTGATTTTTATGTTAGGTTTGGTTTGTTTTTTCTCTAGACTTTCATAATCTTTCTCCTACTGAAATAAATCACTGGGATAAAATTAATAAGTGATTTTCATTGGGTATTAAGGTACACTTCTAATAGTGAAGGAAAATTAAAAATACATTTCTGAGATCAACTGAAATAATTTCTACTCTTTGGAATATTTAACTCAAAAAAGAATTATGATCATGTAACTTAAAACTTTTCACTAAATCTGTAATAGGTAATTTTTTCTTCATTCTGGACTTTCTGTGATTTCTTTCCATCAATATTCTCTCATAATGTCTCTGTAAATGCACTGATAATCCATCTTCATCTACCTAAATCCAGAGGACACATTAAAACTCTCACTAACACCGTACCCTTCTATAATCCTTCCTTCTGAATAGCAATATTTGTCATTCAATAGAAAGTTCTGAGTAATTGGAGGACTAAGTAAAAGGGACAAGTTCTTTGTGATTTTTGTGCACTTTCATAATTTTTAAAAACTCTCTCTCTCTCTCTCTCTCTCTCTCTCTATATATATATATATATATATATATATACCCCTGAACCCTATACAATTTTATTAACCAATGTCACTACAATAAATTATATATATATATATAACTAGAGTTTGAGAAGAATAACTATTCCAACCTTGGACTTTCACACTATCCTATAAAATTGTACAGTCAACATTTCCCACTTATAAGTAGAATAGTCTTAAAGGAGTCATCCCTCCTCCTGTCATAGTCCTCAGTCTCTAGAGCCACATTTTAAAAATTTATTTGTGCTTTTTGTTTATTTTGCTGCTTAAAATGATCTCTGAGTATAATGCTAAAGTGCCTTCTAGTATTCCTAATTGAAAAGCCTATGATGTGCCTTAGAAAGGAGAAGGAAGGAAGGAAGAGAGGGAGGGAGGGAGGGGAGAGAGAAAGAAAGCAAGAAATAAGGATAACAAGAAAGCAAGAAAAGGAAGGAAGGAAGGGAGGGAGGAAGGGAGGGAAAGAGGAAGGGAGGGAGGGAGGGAGGAAGGGAGGGAGGGAGGAAGGGAGGTAAGGAGGGAGGGAGGGAGGGAAGAAGAAAGAGAACCTTATAAACAGACAACAGTATGGTGATTATCAGAGGGAAAGATGGGGTAGGGGGTGTAGAAAAGGATAAAGGGGGAATAAATGGTGATGGAAGGAGACTGAACTTGGGGTGGTGAACACACAATACATTATACAGATGATGTATTATAGAACTGTACCCCTGAACCTTATACAATTGTATTAACCAATGTCACTTCATTGAATTCATTTTTTTAAAATATATATTTTATTGATGTTTTTACAGAGAGAAAGAGAGAGGAATAGACAGAAACATCAATGAGAGAGAATCATTGATCAGCTGCCTATTGCACACCCCTTGCTGGGGATGTGCCTGCAACCAAGGTACATGCCCTTGACCAGAATCAAACCTGGGACCTTTCTATCCACTGAGCCAAACCGGTTTCGGCTTGAATTCAATTTTTAAAAAAAATCAATTGGTTTGCTACCTTAAAGAAAATGAAAAGATATACATGCATTCAAGCAAAAGCTATAGTGCTAGTTGCCATGAATTCAAAGCTAATTATATAATCAACTATGCATTAAATAAGGTGTCTTTAAACAGAAACACATAAAAGGTAATATATTGATCATTTAATAAAAATGTTATAATCAAAGGTTCTCGAGAATCTAATCCTGCATTTCCCCCAGAATCAATGGTTTTATATTCAATATTTTAGGGTCTGTGGTGACTTTCAAGAACATAAGGTTGTCAATAACAAAAATTGACCCACTGTGCCTATTTTATTTGTAAACTGCCATCAGCCTTTCCTTTTCTTTTTTTACCCTCCCTTTAAATTCCATAATAGCACATTTCTTGTGCTGTTTTCTAACTTTCTGGTCATTTAAATTACAAACAAACCTTTGGCCAACTTTCAAGTTTCAATCTCATAGTCATTTTATTTTCACCTCCTTTTTCCTAAAACTATCCAGATAACTAACCCAAGAGTGGGTATCAGATTGCAGCTTTTATTCCTCTTCTTACTATTCTGGGTTTCCTTCTCCTGTGATGAAATGGAAAATGACATTTGATTTGCTCATCTGAGAGTTGCTATATTCCCTTTTCTATATCCCTACTGCTCTTGCTCAGACTAACACCATTGATGCTTTTTGCGTGGCAGGCATCCAAATACTAGTTCTCCATTTATACTCACTCTACGTTCTGCATGTGATCTTATTTATGTACTAGAAAACAAGTGAACATTTTTCTTCAATATTTGTCATGTATTTTGTCCTTTAATCATGCCAGTCTTTCTATCTTGTATATGTGATATTCTATTATTCGTCCTTTTAATAACTACCATTGAAATCATTACTGTTATTCTCAGGTTTTTGGTTTTTTTTTTCTTCTTTCTAGGAAATAGTAGTATTTCTCTTTGACACATCAGGCATTGTATAAACTCATGAATCTTTTTACCTTTAAGAAATGGTATAATTTGTCATGTCCCTTTACTATTGCCACAACAACCTACAACTCTGCAGACAATAGAGTTTTCATCAAATTAATTCTTAAAGGAATACAATGTGGAGACTAAACCATGTCCTTGGTAACAAACACAGAATGCTGCCTTAAAAAGTAAATTATATGGAACTAGAGGCCCATTGAATGAAGAGATTCGTGCAATAGGCCTTCCTTCCTTTGGCTTCCAGCACTGGTTTTCCTCCGGCACCCAGAACCCAGGCCTTCACATTGGCCGGAGTGTACTGCTTCTTCTTCTCTGCAGAATCTGGCCAGAGTCTGCTGTCTTCATCTTCACTGCAGAATCTACAGTCTTGTCTTCCCTGGGCTGGAATGCTGCTCCTGTAGATCCCTTCCCTCTCTCCCCTCCCCAGCCCTCCTTCTGATAGCAGGCATCCTGCCCTGCCCAGCCACTTTCCACCTGTAGCAGCTGGGCAGCCACTATCTTTGTCCTTCTAATTTGCATGTTACCTCCTGATTGGCTAGTGGGCATAGCAGAGTGATGGTAAATTTGCAGGTTTCTCTTTTATTAGTGTAGATTGGCTTGTGAATTCCATATATTATAAAATAGAACTTTTATTGGCAGTTAAAACTTTCAATGGTGAAATATTTTTATAAAATTTAAATAATTTAGAAGGAAGATTTAGTACTTTAGATATAAAGTTTTGAAAATATTGGTAGTGTGTTTCAGTTGCTGGTGATTTATTTAAGAAATGTATATATATATATATATATATATATATATATATATATATATATATAAAAGCAGATAAGCTCAGAAAAAAAGTGGCCAGCTTTCAAGTAGGAATGAAGAAGAAAAGATTTTAGAAATTTGGGGACTTCAACTGTAGAAAAATATACTGAACTAGGATCCATGGATGAAGAGATAACATTGAGAAGATATTTTGATCCACAAAGACAAGTCTAAGTTCATTCTCAAATTAATTTCAGTTTATCAACATGATGTAACTGGGTATGAAGTTGAAAATCAAAATTACATCATTGGCTACTGCTAGTTAATTTGAGCTGGCTCCAGCACCCTCTGTTTCTCATCTTCCAGCAGGCTGTTCAGGGGCTGTTCTCACAGTGATAGCATGAGTCCCAAGACATAGGCAGAAGTATTCAATACTACTTGAAACCTAAGCACAGAATTAATACACTATCATTTCATTTGTATTTTATTACCCAGAGCATGTCACAATAATATTCCAGTTCAAAGATGTAGAAAGAGACTCCAAATCATAATATGAGGTGCTGCGAAGTCCCACTGCAGTAGGCATGCATTTTCTAACCCTTGCTAAACATCACAACACTATGAATAAGAAAGAGGGTTAGGAAAAATACAATTAAATTTAGTAATTATAGGTTCCATTTTACCCTAATGTTTCCATTAGAAAAGTGTATTCTATCTACATTTTGAAAGTTGGAAGAATTTACAAAATTTCATTTCACCCGTTAACCATTGGTCAGCTATTAAATTAGATTTATAATTATTTTAACATTTTTAAAGTTTCTAAATCTAAAGGCTGTGTTTGAAAGATTTGCTGTGGAAACAAACAGCCCCCAAACTTCAGTGGCATGAAACATTACTGTCACAGGCTCCACGTCTGGAGCAGCTGCTCTGCTCCACGTATTTTTCCACTTGGACTTTGACTAAAAGAACAATCTATATTTGGGACATCTCTGATATTGGCAAAGGAGAACAATAGCTGAAAGAAACTTAAAATTATTTTTGCTACTCAGGTGTGTTCTAAGTTATATCTGGTCACACTCAAACAGCCAAATCACATCTCATGGTCATGCACAAATGGATGCATGTATGGATGTATTCTTCTATCACAGTGGGTGGGAAGCTATAGGAAAGGATGTAATATACTCTTATAGCAAGAAAATAAATAGATATAACAGTAAAAGTGCCAGTGTCTGCCCTCTTGATAACTCATACACTCTCAAATGAAGTTAATCCAACAAAAAGCCTATTAATTCATTGCATCCTGCTTGAAGTGTCACAATCCTTACTTCAATCTTCAGTTCATACCATTTGAAACCTACTTTCTAAAATAATAACAACAATAATCAATAAAAATAAAGTTACTTCATCACCATACACCAATATACAATGACAAGTGTCTACAAAATAGCCATGATAAGCAGTTATTTCAGGAAAGAGGAAGAGTGAGAAGTTTACAGCAATCAGTGGTTCAAAGACTCTCTGAAATACTTTTGAGAAACATAGTGAAGGCACTCAAAGTTCAGGAGAGGAAATATTATATAGGCTATTTTCCCCTCCTTAGAAATGGCTTCCAAGTCTATCGCCCTGTTTAAAAATTGGCTCCATGCTCTTGGAAATCCTTCCTTTTTCAAGATCATACTTGAGCACGTCTTAAAATGGTAACAGAAAACAAACAAACAGATAAAAAAAAAGAAAGAAAGAAAGAAAAAAGAACCCCAGAGTTATTTATTATAACCACATAAACCTGAAATTCTCTATAAACTTTCCAAATACCATAACACTATATGATCTCATGTGAACTATATCTTCACCATTACTAGGATGGACTATACCATGAATTTACTATTTTAATTTGTAACATATTCCAGTAGAGCTACAACTGAAGCTCCTGTGCAAGTTTATAGACATAAATAGCAAATGAAGGGAGTTTAATTAGTTCTAGGGTTGCTATAACAAATGACCACAAATTGACAGACAAGAGGAAATAGTTCTCTCATAATCCAGAGGTCAGAAGTCCAAAATCAGGGTATTGACAAGATTGGTTTCTACTGGAGTCTTTGAGAAAGAATCTGTTCTGCGGTTCTCTTGTAGATTCTGGTGGTTGTTGGCCATCCTTGGCATCACTTGACTTGTAGATGAATTACCCTATTCTTTACCTGTGTTTTCATTGCATTCTCCCCTCTTGGGCCTGCATCCAAATCTCTCTTTTTATAAAGATACCATTCATATTGGATTTATGGCCCATCTCAACCCATCATGTCCTCATCTCAACTTAATTGTATCTAAAGAGACCCTATTTCATGTCAGGTCACTTTCCTAGAGTTCCAATTGGACATATATTTTTGGTGGGCCCTATTCAGTCCAGTACAGGAAGCTGAAGAGATTCCATGAAAAATAGAGGAGTGGTTTCAAAACTAAAGTGAAAGCACAGACAAATTTTCCCTGAAAAATCAAGTCCAACATTAAGAACTAAATTAGTAAACAGAACTCTAGAAGTCAGCAATACACATCTCTTGCTCCAGGGTTGAAACTTTGAAGTTAATTAGATTAGAGGTGGAAACCCAGGAGATACATTGCACTGCAGAAGATTAAAAGAGGAGAGTAAGTAGCCATTTGAGATGAGGCAATAAACAGAAACAAAAATTATATTAAATAAAAAAACAACAACACAAGAGCTATTTAATCTTTAAAGAAATTGGATCAGGCCTAAATCTGTCCATAAAATACATAGGAATAAAAATGGCAAATAAAATCCATACAAATTTACCTTAGCGAGAGAGAATAAAATTAAAATGAAGCCATGACTACAAAAATATTTTACTGCTCTCACCAACAGAAACCTTTTCTAAAAATGAAATTGATCAATAAGCTGATGACAGAATGTAATCCTTAAGTAGGAATCTGCCCATGAAAAGTTTAAGAGGGGAAATATTTAACCAACTCCATACAAAATTGCTGTAAATGAAAACAGATAATAAGAATCAGAACATTTGAGGTAATGAAATTCTCCACCAAAAGTAATCTACACTAATAAAAGAGTAAGATGAAAATTGATCATACTTTTGAGAAGCCCACTAGCCAATCAGGAGTGAATATGCAAGGTAACCCAAAATATGGATGTTTAATTTGCATACACAGGCACCAAGCAGCCAAGGGTAAGGTGGGACACTTGTGCTATCATCATGGCGATTGATGCAGGCTTCCACCCCACCCCAACCGCTCTGGGCCTCTGGGCAGTGTGGGAAGGCCTGAAAAGAACAAATACTGCACAGATAAGTTAACTAAGTCTCAGAACAAAGTTTAATTATACTTATAAAAATGAAAAATATATATAAACAAATAAAAATATACCAGATATGCAAAGAGGCAACAACAACAAAATACACAGATACAAAAAACACACATCTTATACTGAAGAGAAAAACGAATCAATTAAAGCTGATCCAAAACTGATAAAAGTGCAAGAATTGTATATAATAAAGAGGTAATATGCAAATTGACCATCACACCCTTGTGGTCACAAAATGGCTGCCACAAGACAGCCAACGGGGAAGGTCAGCTATGGGTGATCAGGCCAGCAGGGAAGGGCAGTTGGGGGCAAATGGGTCAGTAGGAGAGCAGTTAGGCATTTATCAGGCTGGCAGGGGAGTGGTTAGGGGGTGATCAAGCTAGCTTGTGGAAGTAATTAGGAGCAATCAGACAATCATTCAAGCAGTTGGGAGCCAGCAGTCCTGGATTATGAGAGGAATGTCCGACTGCCTGTAGGATCCTTTGGGACCAGGCCTAAACTGGCAGTCAGACATCCCAGAGGGATCCCAGATTGGATATGATGCAGGCTGGGCTGAGGGACAACCCCCTCCAAAAGTATGAATTTTGTGCACCAGGCCTCTATAGTGAGTACATAGTGATATTAAAATAATTATTGTAATTGTATTTCACATGTTCAAATTAATTAGGTATTGAAAATATTTTAAAAATTACACAAACTGAACCTCTAGAGGAAAAAAAAATACAGTGGCAGAGATGAATAATATACTTGATTAGAATAGGAATATTAGATATTACAAATGAAAATAATCATGAAATTTAAGAAAATAAAATTGAAACTTGAAAAGAAAACTGAAAAAATAAAATGAAAGAGTGAAAAAGCATGAATAAGTTGTGTGAATATGTATCATTTTAGTTTCCAAAAAAGAAGACAAATGACGAGTCAAAAATATAACTGACAGAATAATAGCTGGAGATATTTCAAATTTTATTAAAATTATAATATCCAGAGATTTAAAGAATCCAATAAACCCATGCATAAAATATTAAAAAACGAACAAATAAACAAAAAAAACCCCTCAAATCACTTTTTACTCTAATTGCTCAAAACCAGCTTTAAAGAGAAAATGTTTTGCCGAGACCGGTTTGGCTCAGTGGATAGAGCGTCGGCCTGCGGACTGAAAGGTCCCAGGTTTGATTCCAGTCAAGGACATGTACCTTGATTGTGGACACATCCCCAATAAGAGGTGTGCAAGAGGCAACTGATTGATGATTCTCTCTCATCGATGTTTCTAACTCTCTATTCCTCTCTCTTCTTCTCTGTAAAAAATTAATAAAAAAATATATATATATATTTTTTAAAAATCCTTGCTCTTATAAAAAAATAAAAAAGAGAGAGAGAAAGAGAGAGAGAGAAAATGTTTGAAATAACCCCCTTCCAAACAAAAGAAACAATTACCGGTATGCACCAAGGTAGAGAGATAGGAAGACAGCAGATTTTTCTCACAAACAGTGCCAGCAAAAAGTCATTCAAACAAGTACTTAATAAAAGAATAGTTTGATTTAGAATTTTATACTCAGCAAGAAATATCACAAACATAAAGGCAAAAATATTTTTGTCACCATTAGACCCACATGACAGAAAAAAGTTACCCAAGTTACTCCAGAATAAAGAAAAATGATGAAAAGTGGATCTACAAAAAGAAATGAGGATTATCAAGAAATGATAACTACATAGATAAATATTTAAGGTAATTTTTATATTATATAATGCTCTTCAAATGATAATTGGTTTTTTAAGAGAGGATTCAGGGAAGATAGCAGAGTAAAAGGCCTCAGAAACCAGTCTGTCCTCCTAGACAACAATTGCACTAAAGAAATCAGTCTGTAAAACTTTTTTGTAGCCCTGGAGTCTACAGTAGGCTTGCAATTTCCAGGAGTCGTGGATGATAAATTGTGTTTCATTTCAGTCAGTTTCACTTCTTAGCTCAATATCAGCTACCCATTACTCACCCTCTATGTCAGGTAGTCCTGCACATCCTGAAACAGATTTCAGGAGCCATTGTGGACAATAAGGAACTCATTTTACAAATATTAGGGATATGTGTTCTGATCAATGATTGTTGTTTCTAAATATGAAAGTGCAGTTACAGAAGCAGACAGCCATTGATGCATACTCCCTCTTCCTGCACAACATACCCCTTCAGATAAAGTGACTTCTAGAATATGTAAAGGTCTGGCTCCTTTCTCCCCTCATTGTTTTGCTCTTTTTCAAATCTCTATGACTAGACATTTAAGACTATACAATTCAAAAGCAACCACATATACAGGGGAAAATTGGGAAATCACTATTTATGCCCAGGGAAAAATACAGGCTCGGAAAACACCTGAGAATACTTTAAGTTTACATCTCAGGCTGATCCCTTTGGAATAGAGGCAGCCAACAAAAATAGAAAACCACAACAATATAAAAACAAAAACAAAAAAAAAAAACTTTGGGGAAGAGGAAGTTTCTGATTTCTAGAGTTGTGGCATTATAGACTTAAATGTCTAGTTTTCTGCAAAAAAAAAAAATTAAAATCACAAGTCATGGAAAGAAAAAGAGAAGTATGGTTTATTCAAAGGTAAATTGCAAATCAAGAAAGACTGACAGTAAAATTGATGGCAAATCTCTTAGACAAAGACTTTTAAACAACTGTTTTAAAGATGCTTAAAGATCTAAAGAAGATATGGAAAAGTCAAGAAATTATGTATGAACAAAATATAAACATTAATAAATATCAGAAAAAAATCTAAAAAGAACCCCAAAAGAAATTCTGCAATTGAAAAGTACAGTAGTAATTATTCTGAAAAAGAAATTACTAGATTTGAGCAGTAAGTGAAAGAAGCGATCATCTTTCAATGAAAAGATAGTATAAATTATCAATTATGAGGAACAGAAAGAAAAAAGTTTAAAGAAAGTAAATCAAGCCACAGAACATTATGACATAGACCAATATATCCATTACATTGTGGGAGTCCCAGAAAAAAAAAGGTGACATTTGAAAAGGAGATAATATTTGAGAAATAATGGACAAAGCTTCCAAAAATTATTTATGACAGATACGAATAGAAACAGCCAAGAAGCTCTATAAAATTCAATCAGGATGAACTCAGAAATGCACATCAAAGTCAAAGCCAAACAGAGACTCTTAAAAAGTGGCCTGTATACAAAGATAAGCAGAATTTTTATCAGAAACATTAGGGGTCAGAAGAGAGTAGACGTATATATTCAAAGTTTCAAAAGAAAAAAAATATCAACCAAGAATTCTATATCTAGCAAAACTGTACTTCAAACATGAGAGAAATTAAGACATTATCAGATCAAAAATTATCTGTTGGGCCGAAACCGGTTTGGCTCAGTGGTGGAGCGTCGGTCTGCGGACTGAAGGGTCCTGGGTTCAATACCGGTCAAGGGCATGTACATTGGTTGCGGGCACATCCCCGGTGGGGGGTGTGCAGGAGGCGGCTGGTCGATGTTTCTCTTTCATCGACATTTCTGACTCTCTATCTCTCTCCCTTCCTCTCTGTAAAATATCAATAAAATATTTTTTAAAAAATTATCTGTTGGAAATGAGAGTTCCATAGGTTAAAATGTAAAACCACTAGAGATATATTAATAAAAGTTATTCATATATCAAAGATATATTAATAAGAGTTCTCAGGAAATACATAGGGAATTATCTATCACTAGAGGCCTGGTACATGAAATGTGTGCACTTTGGGAAGTTTCCCTAAGCCCAGCCTGCACCCTCTCCAATATGGGACCCCTTGGGGGATGTGTGACTGCTTGTTTAGGCCCTATCCTCTAAACATGCAGTCGTACATCCCTTTCACGATCCGGGATTGCTGGCTCCCAACTGCTTACCTGCCTGTCTGATTGCTCCTAACTGTCTCTGCCTACCACTCTGATAACCCCCTAACCACTCTCCTGCAAGCCTGATCAATTCCTAACTGTTCCCTTGTTGGCCCAATCATCCCCAACTGCCCTCCCCTAACAGCCCGATCACCCCCAAATGCTCTCCCCTGCATATTCCATCTTTATTAGATGGTTTGTTTGTTTTTCTGTAACATATTGGACAGTGTACCTGCCATGGTCTTGACAAACAAGTAAAAATGTATACCCAAACTTAAAGTGCCATAAAATAAATTCCTTAAACAGGAATTTCTTTAGGCCTTGGAAAGGTGATATCATGTGGTTGTTTCTTCGTTTCTTTCTTCTCTTTCTTTCTATTGATGTTTCATCTTTTGTCCTTACTTTCTCCTTTTATTCCTTTTCTGTCCTCTCTTTCTCTTACCTTTTCCATTGGTAGAATAGTCAATACTTGAATCTGACTTGCTTCCAGTGGACAAAGTAGAGGGAAACACAAGGTCATCTGAAGAAAAAATGATCTATATTGGGATTGATAGTGTTTCTGGTTTTGCTCTTTTCCAGGATTGTCATTTCTGCCAGCCCCAGCATCTTCAGGACTTGTGCATGGGCACTTCTTATTCCCATCTACAAAACCTCCCTGCCTTGGTGAAAACTGTAGGGGAAAAGGCCTTCCTGAGTGGGCTCAAGCCCTGCCAGAGGTGCTGAGGAACCAGGGCGGGATTACCCGCCACCGTCCTCACAGAGCCGACCTCCAGGTCTCGGAGTACTCTCCAGTAATGTAACTGCAATGTCTCTATTTGCCTTCAGAAATTTGTTGTAAGTTACTTCTTATGTAAAACCCTACCTCAGACATATTCTTTGCGGTTTCCAAAGATTTTAAACAAAATCCATTTACCTCCCTAACCTGGTCAGAAGTTTCTACCCAATGGGAGAGGTATGTTGGGCAGCATCACCCAGATACTCCCCAATCCCATGCCCAATCACTCCACCAGGGGCAAGGGAAGTTCCAAGGCTATGGGTGTGTGGGGGTGATCACTCAATGGGGCACAGGCCCTTTGGAAGCTCACATCCCATGTTGCCTCTGGGAAGGGATCACTCTGGGGGGTGTTGCTGCCTCCCAGGCCTATACTCCCAGCTCCTGCTGAGAGCTGATCACTTGGGTAGGGAGGGGCACAGGCATCTCCTAAGCCTAAGGCCCAGGCCAAGACTTTGAGAGCATTGCACCAGGGGCAAATGGGCACCTCACAGGCTGAAGGCCCAGGCCAGGGCTGGGAGTGGATTGCACCTGGGGGATGCACAGGCACCTCCCACCCCATGGCTCAGGCCAAAATTGGGAGCAGGTCATGCTGAGGGGGGTGTGTGGCTGTATCCAGGCCGAAGGCCCAGGCCCCATATTACCAGTTCTCATTGTCAGTCCTTCCTGGGACTGGGGGACTCAGGCGGTCCTGAGAGGATTAGGCTCCACCATCTTGTGTCTATGGGCACTGCCATTTTGTCACAGAGTGATGGTTCATTTGCATATTACACTTTTATTAGATAGTATAATAAAAGAGTAATGTGCTAATTAGATGAGAAATCATTCCAGATATCATTCCAGTCATCCTTCCGGATGAATCTGGAGCCAGAAGAAAGCCCAGATCTCAGGTCCTGGGTGCCTGCCAGCTGCAGGAAGAAAGCCCTGATTCTGGGTGCCAGAGGAAAGGAAGGTCTGCTCTTGCACAAATTTCATGAATTGAGCCTCTAGTTTACATATATAAAAGCCAAGTGACCAGAACATTGGAACAACCAGAATAATCAGAATGACTGGTTGCTATGACACACACTGCAACCACCCAACTGTCCTCAAAGGGGGGAATTCCCTCCCCCTGGGTAGCCCCAGCCAGATCAGGGGTAGGGCCAACAAGCCAACCTCCACATCCCCTCCCCCACACCAGCCTGGCCTGATTGGCACCCCATCCATGCACAATTTGTGCACCAGGTCTATAGTAATATATATTAATTTATAAAATAATTTATTATATTAACAATGGTTGGTAATTACCTTTTATTTTCCACATGATGTAAGAAACTGATACTTTAAAAAAATGTTTTTATTTATTTCAGAAAGAGTGTAGCAGAGGGAGAGAAATAGAAACATTAATGATAGGAGAAAGTTATTGATCAGCTGCCTCTTGCATGCCCCCTACTGGGGATCAAGCCTGCAAACAGACATGTATCCTGACTAGGAAATGAATCATAACCTTCTGGTTTATAGGTCTATGCTCAACCACTGAGCCACACTGGACTGGCCTGATATTTTTTTTTTGTTAATTCTCACAAAAGAATATATTTTTCCATTGATTCCTAGAGTATAAGGGAGGGAGAAAGGGTAAAGAGAAAGAGAGAGAGAGATGTGAGAGAGACATGTAGATTAGTTGCCTCTTCAGTGGGGCATCTAATCTGCAACTCAGGTATATACATTTGACCAGGAATTGAACCCTTGGACCTTCAGTGTGCAGTATGATGCTCTAACCACTAAATACCATTGGCCAGGGAATGGAAACAAATACACTTTTTGAAATGCAATTATTAATTTAAAAGCTAGGATTATTGTAATTTTGGTTTGAGTCTCCACATTTTGTTTTATGCATAATTTAAGAGGTTAATTCATTAAAATAATAGTTTATGTATTACATAGAAAGATGTAATTTTGTAATGCCAACAACTAAGGAGTAGGGATGAAATTTTAAAGAAGCAGAGTTTTCATATGTTATTAAAGTTAAACTAATATAACTTCAAATTAGTGTTATAATTTTAGGATGTTGAATGTAATCTCCACAGTAACCACTATGAAGGATAATAGCTATAGAATATACAAAAAAGAAATATATATATATATATATATATATATATATATATATATATATATTTAAATGTTTATCATAGATAATCAGCTAAACACAAAAGATGGTAATACATTGCAGAAAATGAGTAAGAATTTTCTAAGGCACATATAAGCCAAATAGAAAAATGACGGAAGTTCCAATCATCTAAAACAGAGATTGGCAGAATGGAATAAAAAATATGATTCAACTATATGTCTTCAAGATACTCACTATAGATCCAGAGACACAAAGTTTGTTCCGTAACATTGGTTATTAACATCATGTAGTTTCAAGTGTACAATTCTGTAATATATTATCTGTATATTGTATTGTGTATTCACCATCCAAAGCTTAGTGTCCTTCCATCACCACTATATATTTGACCCCTTTACGCTCTTCATCCTTCTCCCCCCCATTTTCCCAATGGTAGCCACCATACTTTGTGTCTGTAAATTTGTTTATTGATTTTCATTTTGTATCTCACATATGAGTGAAAATATATAGTCCTTTTTCTTTTCTATTTTGTGATCTCTTTAAAATGCAAGTATCTCACATACCTGTAAATTACCTGAAATTCAATTCCTCTGAGATACACAGATATATTAATCTTTAATTAATAACTCACCACAGGCCAAAATTTGGTGAACTTCAATGTTTTGAGGTTTCTTTTATAAATTTTATTAATTTATATACTGTGTTAATTTTATAAATAATCAAATATATTATATAAGTGGATATAATATTAAATATCCTATCTTAAAATCTATAGATTGGGAAGATAATGAAAGTGTTTCCCAGTTTGGAAATTACCTCATTGCCATGTCCAAAAGTTATTGGAAATAATCTAGACTAATAAAAGAGAAAGATGCAAATTGACCATACCTTTGCAATGCCCACCAGCCAATCAAGAGTGAATATGCAAATTAGCCCACCAAAGATGGAGGGTTAACTTGCATACACACCTCTAGGCCTCTGGGCAGCATAGGAAGGCAAAAAGGTGGCTCCAGGCTGGAGCAAAAAGGTGGCTCCAGCCAGAGCAGAGGCAGTGCCCACAGGAAGGAAGGAAGGAAGGCCCAATCTTTGTGCATCAGGCCTCTAGTAAATATATATACTTACATCATTATATAATTGTTCTTACCTGTGTGAATTCCTATATTGCAGTTTTCTATCTGAATGTAATTCTTTATTTTAAGATTTTATTGATTTCAGAGAAGAAGGAAGAGAGAAAGAGATCTATTGGGGATCAAGCCTAAAACCCAAGCATGTGCCCTTGACTGGAATTGAACCCAGAGCTATTCAGTCCACATGCCAATGCTCGGTCCACTGAGCCAAACCAGCTAGGGCTGAATCTAAATCTTTATCTATTTTTAATCTATATCTCTATCTGCATATAATAAAGTATACTGAAAATTTGGGACAATAGAATCACTTAAAATGAATGAATATGAACATACATATTTTTGTCTATACAATTAATGGGAAGAATAAGTATTATTACTTTGCTTTTAGTTATGTGTGTAAGCAGGGGCATGGTTAAAGAAACATGAATTATTGCCTACTTGCCTCAAACTCTGACTAAATAAACTTGAAATTTTCATTTTAAATGTTACTTGTTCAAACATATTAAGTTTATTTTTACCTGAGAAATTGAGCAATCACAGAGGCACTAAGACAATCGTGATCAGATTATAAATAGAGTGTGGATATAAAATATTTTTTTTATGTTGCAAGTTTATAGAGCTCATTTCCATGCTATGTAATTCACTAATGCTATTATAGTTAAATTGGAATCTGTCTAGTAACAATTGCACTATATGAAATGTTTCTTCCTAATTATGATATTAGATGAAGATATGCTGTGAAAACTGTTAGCTTGATTAGTTAAAACTTGTAAAATGTGGGATCTTATTGCATTAGGCACATATTTTGGGGGGAGAAAAAAAACTTTAGTGATGAATTAAAAGTTTGTATTTTCTTTTCTAATCAAATAGCTTGTCATAATTGAAATATACAAATTATCTTTATGAATAGTCCATCTCTGGCACCTATTCTCATTTTGCCTTAGGACGTGAAAAATACTTTTTTTTTGGTAAATATAAAGGTAGTTTTAAAATGGTTCCTCCTTTCATATAATAGAAGTTAATTTTTTTCCCCCTGACTTTAAACTTCTATTTTGACTTCGTTCTCAAGAGTCATTATTCAGGCCTTCAGTAGAGCACTTGCTACAATTGAACTTAGAAAATCCTCCACCAAATGGGAAAAACATTACTGGCTCTTTATACTTTCAGAATGTAAAGTATTAGAAGTCAAGCAACAAATTACAGTAAAGAATAGTCTTTTAGTCATTGTTAATTTTTTAATATTTCTAGATAATTTTCCATCTACTGATTGCTTCATTTAGGGATTCTCTATAGATTTTGTCTTATTAATATTACTATGCTCTTCCATATGTACATAATATCATGAAAATAAGCACATAAACAAATGGGAAAATATGAGTATTTTAAAAATACATATATTTCTATCTACTAAGAGCCTTTTAAATGAAAATCAAGTTTATAATTGATATACATTTGACAAATGGAACTGACTTTAAGAAACATTTCTACCATGCCTAGCCACAAGTCTTAGTTATTTGGAAAGCATTCCTAAATAAAGAATTTAAATGTACACAGTTTACTTGGGGAATTATTTCAGAAATATTAGTGGAGTGAGAGTCAGTGAGATAGGACAGGGGAGTAAATAGAGGGTACTGACATGAGCAGGTCACTGCTGTGGGCCACTGGAGCCCAATTCCAATAGTGACTTCTGGGAGATTGTACACAATAGAGATCAACAAACTACAACTTTGGGGTCAAGTCTGGCACAGCACCTGTTTTTGTACCCCCTGCAGTCAGGGGCACTACTCCAGCATTCTAGCACTGAGACCAAGTTTAAAGGCCTTCCTTTGTCCCTGTCTTCCTATGCTCCCAGCACCTGTCTCACCAACCAATGGCTGCAGAGGTTGCCACTTTCACGTTGGGGACTTCCCTGTTGGCAATTTCTGGGCCTAACATTAGAATTTCAAAGTGTCAGGGACTCAGAAAGTCACCTCATTTCTGTCCACCCACCAAAATTGAGTTTGCAAAACTCTTCAGGAGAGTTTTTTGGGGTAGAAAATGAAAGGGAGAGATAGCCAATACTTCCCACCTCCAGGTGCCAACGTGATTAGAATGGGATACCTATAACATTTTACACACACCTAAAACTGTATTTTATCAACTATCACATTACCTAAAGTGGTATAGTGGATGATCTTCCTCTATCAGAAGCATGCTATTTTTCAAATAATATTTTATAATCCATACATTTGGGGAAGACAGTCTTCAGGCCTATTTCATACTATATACAGGCCCAGTGCATGAAAATTCATGCACTGGAGGGGGGTCCCTACGCCCCCAGCCTGCCCTCTCTCACAGTTCTGGAGCTTTCAGGGATGGGCAATTAGAGGAAGGCACTGCCCACATCACACCTCTGCTGCTGCCACTGCTGGCAGCCCAAGCTTTAACCAACCCTGATTACCTGAGTCTCCGGAGGCCTGGGGCTGCTGGGGGGCTGAAGGCAGGTCTAGCTACACCATGCACCTGCTGCCCCACCCGCTCCGGCTGAATTGAAAGGACTGGGGACTCTAGCAGGGCTAAGGGAACTGGGCACCACCATCTTTTGGCTATGGGCACTGCCATCTTTTGTGATGGCGTGACAGTCAATTTGCATATCCCCTCTTTATTAGATAGGATAACTTTTTTAACTGATCCTTATGCCAATGGAGATGCAATTGTTCTGAGACAATTGTGTTTAATGTTTCTCTTCCTAGATGATTTGAAAGGTCAATAGTTTTTGTGTTTTCTTTTTAAACACATTTTGTATGTTAGCTTCCCTGATGCAGTTGTACTACTATACTAACTGACTTTGTTTTCTAATAGCTTTATTTATTTGATTTCTCATTGTAAAAATAGTATAACACTACACAATTTTCTTTTTTCCCCTCTATATAAAGGCTAAACTGCATTTTGAAAATAAGAGAATATCTTTAAATGATTCTTACCATAAGATCAGCTATGATCTTCCCAAAGGAGAAGAGCTAATGCCAATAAACAAAAGCAAAAAGTTTCCAGAAAAGTACAGATATTGGGCATTAGGGAGCATGATGGACAGGGATTGAACCTTGCAGCTGAATGAGCAGGATAAACGATAACAAGCTTTAGTGCTAGCAAGACTAAACAACAGGCTCCACTAAGGAAAAATAAAACCTGAACATTGTATGTCAGCAATACACAAAGCCTCAGAACAGATTATCTAAGAATATAACAAAGATGAAATTAGCATTAGTATCTCTAGAGCATACAAACAACATCATAAAACCAAGATAAGGTATTTTGGTATGCATATAAACAAACAATGCTAAAGCACACCTTTCTATATTTGGAAATTGGGATTTAGTTTTTTCTTTACTTTCATAGAATACATTAATAATTTTAAATGTGTTAAAATGAAACAAAAAATCCTGATAATAACTACACTTGTAAGCTTAATAATCAGTGACCATAGAATGAATGTACTGTTCTTATATTGTCAATAATTCCATACTTTAATATGCTATAGAATTGAGTGTAATCTTTACAGTTAAAATTTGAAAACCCAAAATACATTTTTTTCTAAAATTTGTATATAACTTTTAAAAACACCTTAAAGTACACATCAAGACACTAATCACATAAACTTATAATTACAACTTCCTTGCCTATAAAAACTGATTTTAAAAAAATCTAGAGACAGTTTTGGATTAGTCCTTTCCATTCCGTAAATCAATTCCTTTCTTACTTTACATGAAATATGTTCATTGTGATATTTATGTGAAATACTAGAATAGAGAACTCTATATTTAAATCATATAGTACAGATGATGGAAAATACTCATATATTTTAATATGAAACATTTTTGTATAAAAAAATATGTTTGCCAAAACCGGTTTGGCTCAGTGGTAGAGCGTCGGTCTGCGGACTGAAAGATCCCGGGTTCGATTCCGGTTAAGGGCATGTACCTTGGTTGCGGGCACATTCCCCGGTAGGGGGTGTGCAAGAGGCGGCTGATCGATGATTCTCTCTCATCGATGTTTCTAGCTCTCTGTCTCTCTCCCTTCCTCTCTGTAAAATATCAACAAAATATATATATTTTTTAAAGCTAATAATCTTAAGAATTTTATTAGACTAATTGGTAAATATAAAGAGTATTAGCATCTTTTGAAAACTGAATCTTTCAATCCATAATGTAATATATACTTCCATTTAATTAGATATTCTTTGATGTTTCTCAGTATTATGTATATTTCCATGTATGTTTTTTTTTAATTTCCTCATGTTATCTGAGAATACGGGCAATTATATTTCAACTTCACTCTTGCTTTTTCTTGCCCTATAGAATTCTTCTGTGTTTGTCATTAAATTATGTCACAGGTAATTCATAATCTTGCTGCTTTTGAGAATAGTATCTTGTAAGTTTTCAAGTTTTGTGTTTCCAATATATAGAAATCAGAATGCATATTTACATAGACTTTGAAACTATCACTTTTTTTAAATTTGCTTTTAAACTCTATTACTTAGACATAGATTATTTGATTTTTTTTTAATGTCCTCATGTCATCTGAGTATACGGGCAATTATATTTCAACTTCACTCTTGCTTTTTCTTGCCCTATTGCCCAAAATACATTCTAAATATATGCTAACTTGAACTGGTAGTTGTGGGCACTGTCATCTCATTGCCAATTTTAAATGAACAGTTTGCAATATTTCATCATGAAGTATCACATTTACTTTATAATTGAGATACTCTTTATCAGAATAAAGTGTTCCTACATATTATATATATGATGTGTTTTTACTATAAAGTTCTCTTGAATTTTTATGAAATACAGTTTTCACATTTATAAGATGATTGTATGATTTTTATGTGTTGTATTAATGTGGTGAGTTACATTCATTAATTTCCAAATATTATACCCTTTTTTAATTATTCAAATAAAGTTAGTTTAGACCTTATGTATTATCCCTTTAAATGTTTTTCAATTCCACTATTAATATTTTGTTTAGGTTTTTATTTCTTCTGTGATTATGAAAAAAGTTGTTGCATAGTTTTCTTCTGAACTTAGTAAGATTCTAGCAGGAAAGTTATGCTGGCTTTATATAATGATTTTGAAATAAAGTACTTTGAATAATAGCTATACTTTCAAATCCTATAATAATTAACACAAAGATAAATAATATATTATACTTTTATGCCATGTCCTATTTAATTGTTCCATTATTTACTTATGTTGTTCTGGGCAGTGGGAAAGGACTAAAAAACAAACTTCTCATCACTGTGGCAAAAAGCAACATTTTAAGTAGTACTAATTTTCTTCAGCCTAATATTATATTAAAGCTTATCAAGACCACTATAAAACATAACAAATTTATATTCCATTTTTAAACAATATATTTTATTGATTTTTTAGAGAGAAAGGGAGAGATACAGAGAGCTAGAAACATCAGTGAGAGAGAAACATCAACCAGCTACCTCCTGCACACACACCCTCCCCTCCCGCCCCCCTCGACCCCGGGGATGTGCCCACAACCAATGCACATGCCTTTGACCAGAATCGAACCTGGGACTTTTCAGTTCACAGACTGACACTCTATCTACTGAGCTAAACCGGTCTCGGCTATATTCTATTTTTAATGTTTTACTTTGTTTGAAAATAATTAAAGGAGTTGTTGGGGGGGGATAGGACTTTTGGGGGGTGAAATAGGCAGGTTTAGGAAATTTTACAAATTAAGGAGTGCATAAAAAAACAAAAGCTGGGGTACAGTGTTGCAAAAGGGTGCATTTCCATAAGACAAGGCATCTAGAAATAGCAAAAGGTACACAGTTGTTATAGGAAAAGGAGAGGAGAAAGAAATCCCAGAGGGAGAAGAACAGTGAGGGAGGAGAGCCTCATGTCCCATGTGAGGTTCAACCTTTAGTTGGAGTTGCTACAGTGACCAAATCAGAAGGGGATGGTGACCAATCAGAAGGGATATCAAGGCACAAAGATCTGCAGCCTTTATAAACAGCAGGGAAAAGGGACACAGGAAGACTTTCCCCCTCCCCCGTGGAAGTCTGTACTTGTTCTTCAATAAATGTCCACCTTTACTGTAGCATCTTCAGTATGTTTTTCATTCTTTGACTCCCACGGATAAAGATCCTGGGGAAAAACCCATCCTTCCAGGAAAATACTGCCTTTCCAGTCCAAAATTCCCATTTCAATAAGAAGCCAGATAAGCAAAAAAAAAATTACTTTTTTTTTTCTTTTAGATTTCATTGGCATTACATTATCAGATAATCTCAGGAGAACATTTATAAGCTGCTTATTTGTTCATACATTAACCTATGCATTCATTTTTTATTAATTTGATTATCATTCAAATCTATTTTATCAGGAAAAATTTGAAATTCTCAATATACTCCATGTTTTATCATTTACATGAAGTCAGTAAACATGTACATAATCTAACTGAAGTACCAACAAATCAGTATGACCTATTTTAAAATCAAATCATACACGAAAGGCACAATTCAAAATTAGTATAGGATTTCAGATAAATGAGTCATATATCCGATATATGAAGAGTAACAAGTGCTATAAAGTAATAATTTCCAAAATAAGCAGAGTAAATGTAAATTTTACAAGTGCTTCAATCACCTTACAAAGCACTGTTATCTTGTGGATACTATTTATTGCTGATTTGGCTATTTCCCAAGATTTTTTTGTTTGTTTTTTTTTGTTTTACCTCATTAGTAAAATTAAATATTTAATCTAATATCACAGGAAAATATCTTCTATAATAAATGATGTGTCATATAATAATAAACTATAAAATATGAAGAAAATTAATTTTGAAAAATAAAGTTTTCTGAGTTTTGTGCTCTATTCTCTCATCTTTCATATTTGATGAGAGACATTTTCCATTTGTACGAGCATGACTCTGAAAAACAAAATTATGGCTTATGTTTCTTCCCACCCATTCTTTTCAAAACCTGTCAACCGTCCTTGGCTCTGCTTTTTTATTTAATGGGTAGCTTGATGCCTATTTTTAAAAAGATCCACCCCATCTCTGGTGTCTGCAGTCCCATCTGGACGGTCTGCTGCTTCTAACTTTGCAAGCAGTTAGAATATCTGCTACAGTGCCTCCGGTTCTTTTTGCTGGGAATTTAATGTAATTACTTTTGATTGGGGTCTGATGACTTCAGCTTCTTGCAGAACCATTTACATCCTTCAAGACCCGTGCCCTTTGTCATATCTAAGCCTTGGCTCCAGCTGTTATCTTGTGATGTTCACTCACCTTCTTTCTGTTTATCTAAAGTTATTTCCCAGGACCAGAATAAGTCTAATCTACCTCATTGTAGCCTTCTTTTGATTTCTTTAACTGACACTGAACTTTACTTTCATTTCCATCTTTGTATATGTGATCCAGTTTCACAGTTTATCTCATGAATATTCATATGTTTTCTTCTAACACTACAGATGCATTGTTAGTCTCTTGAAGGCAAAGGACATGCTCTATATTATTATTATTATTATTTATATATTCACTACAGTAACTATATACACAAAGTGTGCAAAAATAAATGAAAAGTTGCTTTACTGTTTGCTTATCAACTACTAAGACTGTTCAAACACAGATTTTTCAGCAATTTTGAATATAAATTCCTGTGTAAATGTTATATTCAAATTTTTGTATTAATGAGCTGGGCATATGCTGAGTCACTTTTTTCCTATTTTTATATCTCATAAAATAGGCATAATATCTCACTTTAGACCTATCCAATTCTCACAGAGCTCTAATATCTGAAAGCTTATAATTCTCAAAGTCTTCTACTTTGCATTGTGTTATCTATATAATATATAATGGGCAGCTCATAAAAGCAAGTATGAAGTCTTCGGGGGGTTTAGGCCATGGACAACTTGGTTGGTCAGATGAGCTCCACTCCCAACACTATGAAATAGGGAGATAGTACACCAGCTGCTTCCTCACTTTTTCTCTCCCAGTTTCTTGTATTTGACCAATATTTTAGTGAAGACAAGTTTTTTTGTTTTGTTGTATTTCTTCATGGCCTCCTAATCTAACATATGGCCTTTTATTTAACATGCGGCCCCCTCCCCCAATAGCCCTGAAGTCTTTTTTTGTAAAGTGTTTTAATGTTGTGCCTTTTCCAACTACAAATTTATTGTCTCCACTAACAATATGCTCCTTTTTCTTTCAGTCTAAAAGTATTTTAGTGCTGTCTTTACTTACCTTCACTTCTATGGTTGAACCCTCCAAGACTTTATAAAAATCATCAATTGACCTTTCTTGTTTCAAAGTATGACAAGAACTTAAGTACCTTTTAGTCATAATTTATAAATGCAATCAGGTTCAATAATGTGCCCTCCCCCAACAAGAGTCTTTGATTATCTCTTTTAAGCTATCAAAAATACAGTATATTTTCACTTTTCATTTACCTCATTACTATCTTGAAATTAGGGCATTTCCAAAGTATGATGTCTACATTAATTTGAATTCTAACTTCAACATTTCATAACTAAATTTTACCTGACTTCTATTGTCTAACTGTTTACAATTGAGATGGAAATTATAACAACCTCACATAGTTGTTCTGAGAATTAAATGAGATAATTCAGGAAATGTAATGAACACAGTACCTGAAGCACAGTAAACAAATTCTTTTTGTTATTGTCCTTAGTTCACCTGTAATTCTCTTAATAAGGTATCCACTAATCTTTTATTATTTTAAATCCAATAGAAAATGTTCCTTTTCCATTTTCCTCACCCTCTCTACTATAATTTCCTTCATTCAATAGATAGTTACTGAGTAACTGCCATGTGTCAGGAACAGAACTAAATTTATGATATACTGGAGGTCGGGTACACACATTTGTGCATGGGTGGGGTCCCTCTACCTGGCCATGATGGAGGCCTATAAGGGGGCCAGATGGCAGGGGGCAGAGACCCCAGGAAGTTGGCCACCAGGCCTCCCAATAAGAGCCTATAGGAGGGGGGCAGCCAGCAGGAGGGAGGGACCAAGGGAGGTTGGCCCACTGGAAGGAGGCTCTGTGGGAGATTAGCCAGTTGGGGAGAGGGGCCATAGGAGGTTGGCTATGGGAGTGCACTGACCACAAGGGTGCAGCTCCCACATTGCGTATTCGCCCCCCCCCCCCCGCCGTTATCAGTGCACATCATACTGAATGTTCAACCAGTAGTTCTGGGCATTCCAGTAATTTGCTTGTAATGGTCTCTTAGGCTTTTATATATACAGATATTGATAAAATAAAAAACCCTCCTTTCTCCCTGGTTAACTAATCTAAAGGGGAAAATAATGAACTAACATGTCCAAATATATGTATGTGAGGATCATTATTATAGAACATTTTACTTTAAAAAAGTTATAGAAGGGATAATAGTGGGGAATTACTTTAGGTTGATAAGTTGGGAACACTTTTTCTAAGGAGACGGTACTTAAGCATAGACCTATTTCGAGATAGCCTGAGTGGAGTACGTTGACACACATTTCAGCAAAGGAGACCACTGGTACAAAGCCCTACTATCAAAATGTTCACTATAACTTTCATCTGAAACAATTTTACCCCTCAATTGCCATAAACTCATTATCTCATTTATAAATTTTAACTTTCTGATAATCATATTTAAGTTTTCTAATGCTTTTTTTTAACTTCCCTTTAAAAAATATTTTGTGGGCCTTAACTGGTTTGGCTCAATGGATAGACTGTCGGTCTGCAGGGTCCTGGGTTCAATTTTGGTCAAGGGCATGTACCTTGGTTGTGGGCTTGATCCCCGGTAGGGAGTGTGCAGGAGGAAGCTGATTGATGTTTCTAACTCTCTATCGCTCTCCCTTCCTCTCTGCAAAAATAAATAAAAGGAAATATTAACATTTCTTCTACAGATTATTTCACTTCTATTTGTATTTCTTATTTTTTTCAGATATAATGTTTATGATCACCACCTATGTGGAATTCATTCCCCAGTCTGCAATTTAAACCTTTGCTATTTTATTTTAGTAAACTTCATATTTTTACCCACTATTTGTTGTAACATCTCACCTGGAGACCAAAGTGTCCCCGCATTTGTAACGTATTTAAATTTGAATCGGTGATCTTTTGTCCTAAATTCTTTTTGTGAATGGTCTAAAGTCATCAGTAGCAAAACCATCTACTCATCCAGTCAAGCTACACAACTGAGAGTCATTCCTGACCTATTTTGTCTCCTCTCTGTTAGTAAACTTATTTTCTTTTCTGCATGTTATGGGTGGAAGAACGAGGAGGTTCTATGGAAAGTAACCTCACAGGTTGATCTGGTATAAATTTCTATTTGAGAAAGGCATGATGGGTACTTATGTCCCAGGAATATAACTTTTTGATAAAAGGTTCATCTCTGCCTTAAGCAAGCCTTGTTCATTGTTTCCATGCATATAGCTTAACACATGTTTAAGATAAACCAGAACAATCTTCAATAGAACACATAATCTTATTAACTATCTTGTTATCCAAACCCAACTATTCTCTCCCTCCCACCGCCATGCAGTCTTTCTTACCATTCATCCTTAAAGTCAAATGCATAATAGAAACTACAAAACTGTTATTCTCAGTAGCATTTGAGATCTTGTTCCCCATAATATAGCATCACTTTGGCTCAAATAAACTCTTATGTGTGTGTGTGTTTATGTTTACAATGTTTTGTATACCTTTTTCTTTTTAGTTGCTGTCACAACTACCAATTTCCCAGTTAAGTAAGTTTTCCATATATATATATATATATATATATATATATATATATATATATATATATATACTAATTCTTCTCTAGTTCAAATTCATCTTAATTTTCATCTGGAAGATTACAGGGCTTTCTAGTTGGAGTCTACATCTCTCTTTCTAGTCTGTGCTGAAATAAGTCCAAGATCCCCATGGCCTATTCTTTTCCATAGTGCCAATCTCAAATCCTATTGCATCTCTATCCCCATACAGTACTAGTATATATGAGTATATTATTGTTATATATACAGCAATATTCTATTTCTTCCCCATATGTATATTTAGCTATTAGTATTTAACTTCTCTTTTCCTGATTAAATTTTCATCACACTTTAGGAAATATCAATCAAGCATATAGGTCAACTTCCTTTTAGGACTTCAGGGCAAAAAAAAAATGTACTTGCATGAAATAAAGGAAGTACACAGGAACTACTCAAACTTACTATCTTAGTATATACAAAGTAAATAAGCTGATCTAATTACATAATCAGTAGCATAAAATAGAAATATCAAAATCAAATAAAAATATGGTTTCTGGAGAAACATAATTAAGGAGACTAGAAAAATGCATTTTAATCTCTGCATATTATTTGAAGAACTATTTAAGAGCATAGAGCATACATGAAATGTTAGTATCTTAAAAAGAATAAATATCAGAGAACAAAAATAAACATGGAATTAAAATATAAAATATTTTATTTTATTATCATTACTATCATAGTTATTATTCTCTTTATTTTATTATCATTATCAGAATGAGAGCAGAAAAATAGGGTGGAAGAGAAGTAATTATGTATGAAATATTAGACAACAATTTCAAAATTAAAGAAAGGATAAAAGCTTTAGTCTCATAAAATAAATGATAACTACGTCTAAATTAAGAATCCTAAATCTTAGGATTTAGGATTTTTAACACTTCTAAGTGAAAGAAAGTAAGCTCCCTATAGAATTCTATCAGATTAACCATCAGAAATATCAATACCAGAAGATAATAAGGAAATGTCTTATTGCTACTGAGGGAAAATTTGGAGTCTAGAAAGAGATATATACAAATCAGTTTGGGAGGATTGACTAAAGCCACATTTAAATAAAGATAGATTCAAAAATTCTGGCACATGAATTGTTCTTACTTCAGGATATTCTCCAACAGAATGAGACAAAATTCAAGAATTAAACAGGAATTGACTCTTGGAAACCATAGGTTCTCATGTACTAATATACCCAAATGCCTTAAACAATATCTGACACCTAATAAGTGCTAAAAGCATTGCTTAAAGGAATGAATAAGGAACAATTTACTAGGAGAATAAAGAACTCCTTGAGACAGAATCTAGGCATTAAAAAGGCATGGTAGTACAGAAAGGTTGACTGACTTGAGAGTATGATAATATAAACATGCAAACAAAACATCACCACCCCTTCTTACACACACACACACACACACACACACACACACACACACACAGAGTCAACCCATGGCATACACACACAGAGTCAACCCATGGCTGTTGTTGCCAATTCAATGCCAATAGAAAACCCCAACAAGCTGATGCAGCTTTGACCAGGAATCTCTATTCAGCAAAGGCTCCTTGGAAGAGGGAACAATCAGGGACCATGGCTGGGCCTGTGGGCATGGAGTATGAATTGGTTCTACAGAAACAGCCTGGTGCTTTGAAGAAGAGAACTATCCAGTGCAAACAGTTCAACTGGGAAACATCGTGGTTGTGAAATAGCTCATAACTCAGTAGAGTTACAGCTCAGTTATGAAGCAGAGAGGCTATGGAGCAGCATTGCTGTGATGCAACTCTCCTGCCACACAGCTCTGGTCTTCTCAGCTCTCCTCCACCTACTCTGGTCTTCTCTGGCCCTTGCTGGCCTGCTCCATTCTGCTTGGCTCTCATAAGACAAGATTTCTTTAGTGTTTTCTCTTCGCCCTGGAAAATGCAGTCTTCTGTCTTTGGTGTAAAGGGTAAGTGTGCTCCAGGAGTCAGAGGTTAGCTCACTTTCCTATGGAGAAAAGTTCCCACCTCCAGTATCTGACTAGTCTGTCCTCATGCAAATGAGGGCTCCATATTCTCACTGTTTGGTCCTAAAGGCACTGTCCTGATTGATTAGAATGAAGCCATCTTACAATGGAGTCAGTGAAGATGCTAATGAAGATAGAGCTGCTCGGTTTCACTTGGACAAGGAAAGTATCAGCCTTTTCCCCTGACATACAGGTCCAGGAGCTCTTTTATAAAGGCTGGATCAGATGGCGGGAACATAGTTCTGGCAGGAGACAGGCTGTTTAGTGCAGGCTTCTCCCTAAAGTGTGGGTGGCACAAGAGACCCTGTTTAGAAATGGCTTCTAAGGCTCTGCCTTTTAATTTGAGCCCAGTTAGCTGCCAGGATCCGTTCTTGGTAGGTATCTTCTTTCTCAGGGCCTACCACATTAACACACAACTAAATTTAATTTTTAATTTTTGAACCCAATCAAATATGTGCTATTCAAATTTAATATGTCAACAAGGAAATATTAGGCATGCTTCAGGAAATCACCAGAATTGCTCAAATAAGAAATATATCAAATAATCTGCCTCAATGGAAGTAGGAAAGGTAAGGTGGTAAAAACATGGCTTTTTTTATTCCTTCCCATAAGATCCTGTGTGTGATTCTTATTTTTCACCATACACATTACCTTGGTGAAATTTCATATATATATATATACACACACACACACACACAGTTGAGGGTCAGCAATTCTCTTAGAGCAGGGATGATTGAACGTTGGAGTCTGTGTATTCTGAAGTTAGTTCCTATGATTCTTATACAAAATGCTGTTTACCTACTAACTACATACCAGTCAGAATCAGCATTTACAGAAACAATAGCGAAATAATGGTGGGGTGAATTATAATTCCCCACTGTTACAAGCTCATTTCTGCTAAGTGCTTTTGAGTTTTATCAACCTACACATGGGGAAGAGCCACTTAAGGCTGTGAACTACAGGCCTGGTGTACAAAATTTGTGCATGAGGTGAGGGGTGTCCCTCAGAATGGTCTGCACCCTGTCCAATCTAGGGCGCTTGGGGGATGTCTGACTGCCGGTTTAGACCCAATCTCACAGGGATTGGGTCTAATCCGGAAGTTGGACATACCTCTCTCAATCCAGGACTGCTGGCTCCTAACCACTCACCTGCCTGCCTGATTGCCCCTAACCACTCTGCCTGATCACCTCCAACTCCCCTCTTCTGGCCTGATCACCCCTAACTGCTCCCCTGCTAGCCTGATTGCCCCCAACTGACCCACCCTGCCAGTCTGCTCTCCCCCAAATACCCCCCTTTCCAGCCTGCTCACCCCCAGTTGCCCTCTGCTGTCTGCCTGATCACCTCTAACTGCCTATGCTTTGGCCCTGACACCATAGCTTTGTTTGGAAGGGCGTCCAGAAGGTCTCCCAGAAGGTCTCCTAATCTATTTAGCATATTACCTTTTTATTAGTATAGATACTCTTCCCTTGATAAATTACTTGGATAAAAAATGCATTTGGGAAAAAGTGGTCAACTTTTTTTTTAAACTCACTTAAGTAGGATTTGTATTAAGGAAAGGGGTATTTGATAGTAACATTTTTAATAAGTGGACATTACCTTACTATTACATCCTTCTTATTTTTATTATATAAGAATTTAGAAACACTGCTTTGCTATTCAGCAATATCTTTATTTCCAAACTCTTAGACTGTGTATATAATGACTTAGTTTTATTTATTTTTTTCTGACTTAACTTGAAAGTGAATAGAAGCTTTATTGTTAATAGATACAATTTTAAGCCTCTTTAAGATAATGGCTATTTGTTTATATGGTGCTTTCAAGACTTAGAATTTTCTATGTAATCAGTTCTGAAATTACTTTGTGTCTCAATTGTCACATAGGCTGAAAAATGTTCTGTAAAGAGAATGTCAAACAGAAGTATTCTTATCTACATGAAAGAGTCAAATAAATAGCCAAGAAAAATTAGTGCTTTTTCAGTACACTCGGATTTTTCTTGATCACTTCTCACATTTCAATTTTTATTTCAGAAATATTTATAATAATAAAATGTAATATGCCAATCTACCGAACGGCTGAACAGCGGGAACGACCATCCAGACGACCATTCGGACAACCACACTGTGATACCCACTGGCGCCAGGCCAGCCAAGGCAGGTGGAAGGCGATTGGTCGGGAGCCTGGCCATTGCCACATGTTTTCTCTTCACAATGAGGCCCAGGCCACTGGCCATCAGGGCCTCCCTCTTTGGAGTGGTCAATCACAGAGCTCCCAGACTTTGAAAAGGCACAGGCTAGACTGAGGGACCCCCACCCCGGGCCTCTCATAGTTAAATAACTCAGAGAAATTGATTGTATGACCATCTAATTCATTGTAAAATATCCCCAAAGATGAGTTAGCATACGCAGGTCCAAGCCTCGTTTTACTAACGCAGCAGTAGGAGGCAGGCAAGAGGAGAGAGTCCTGCAGCAGCAGCTCCATGTAAAATCCACTTTATGAGTAAAGTATCCTTGTCTAACCTTCCAGCAACGAGTCTACATTTGTCATATTTACGTGTGCCATCCTAACAGAACTTCCAATGAATGAAGATGTTTGAAAGCTATCTTACAAAAAGATGCATTATAGTATTTGGCTGGCTTTTGTCTCAAGAATGGTTCACCAGGATAACGGTTATAAAAGAAATGCTATTGTTATTGTTAACCAAACAATGAAAATGTGTACAGGTAGAGTATAGGAGGCAATAACCTGTCCTCTCATAATGAGAGCAAAAGGAATGTACTTCCATTAAAAAGAAGAAAGAAAAAAAAAGTAAACCTAAAGGCAGGGAGCAATTTGTCCATCACGCAAGCAGCTGGCATCCCCAAAACTGTAAAAACTCCAGCTGGCACCTCACACTGCCGACAACTAGCCAACTCTTCACATGGGAAAAGTGCTATATGATTTGATGTGAGAAAGCAACAAAACAGATATTTGTGAATAAATATTGGTTTGACAGGAAGTCAGACAAACTGCATTTTTTACTCAAAGACATGTACTTAAGCACAAGGTGCCAAACATAATATCTATTTAAAGAAGGGGGGGGGGGCAATGTAGAGAAAATCTGCATCAGAGTGAAACTGAAGCAGATGGTGTAAATTGGTCCTTTGTTAGTCTTAAAAATTTTAAATAAAAATATCCTAAATTGGAGTAAAAAATATTTTTCATCAGAAACAAAACACTTCCAACATAACACCTACAACTTCTGGAAAAATTTTGCTTCCATTTTCAATCCCCTCAAAACCATATTTCTGACTCAGTGTACTCAACCCAAACAAAACTCATGTGACTAAACTATTTTAAACATAGAATCTCAAAAATCTGCTATTTATTGGTTGTAGTATATAAGTAAATGCAGAGTCTATAACGATCATTCTTATGGAAAGTGAGGGATTTTTTTCATTTTAAGTTTTTAATGAAAGTTTTATATAATATTACTTTATTCCTGCATCTTCTCAATTTTTTCCTTCTTGTATTTTCCCCTTTTCCTTTCCTACTTGGCGAGATTTGGCTTTACGTTCAAGAATCTTTTTTTTCAGTCTTTGTCCAGCTTTAGTCTGTGATAACAACCTTGCTGGGGTGAATGCCCACATGAACAGTTGCACCATTGCTTTCTCCCATTGCACTCGTTCAATGTAGATGACATATTTTTTCCCTATAAACCTGGACTACTGTGCCAATTTTCTGCCCTTTGTAATGTCCTCAAACAACCTGAGCTTTATCATCCTTTAGGATGGGATGGACTAAACATTGTACTTCTGCCTCGGCTCTTTGGAAAGAGGAGATGACATAATCTTCCTTCAAATGTGGGAAGGTGCATTGAAATGTCTTTTACAATTCTTGCTCCAGTCAGAAGTCACAAAGGGATTGAACTTCATTTTGAACAGGCTTGAGTGTAAACACATTTAGCTTCCTCCAAAATTAATGAGGCCACCCATCCAGAACCTGGAAAAGGCAGCTCTCAGGTCCAAAATATCTTCCAATGGACGGACATGGTTTGAAATTACATGGCTTTACTAAAAATTATTTCAAGACAATTCTTTATAAACTACACAGCCTACACCTGACTCCATATCCACAGGCCCTCTCCTCTCCAACTCCCATTTCTAAATTCCAAAATTCTCTTTTGAAAGTGAGGTATTTTTAAAATGATGCCTCCTTATTTTAAAAAATTGTTTCAGATCTAAGACGCTGATTCTCCAGGAGGCCTTCAAAAAGTACAAATATTACTACACCAGAGTCCAGGTGCATGAAAATCTGTGCGGGGGCGGGGGGGGGGTGTCTTCAGTCCCACCTGCACCCTCTTGCAGTCGGGGAGCTCTGGGGGAATGGGCCTAAGCTGGCAGTCAGACATTCCTCTGGCAGCCCAGGATGGCTTAGGGGAACAGGCCTAAGCTGGCAGTCGGATGGCCTTAGCACTGCCAAGGAGGTGGGAGAGGCTCCCGCAGCCACAGCTATTTCACTTGCAGCCAGTGGAGCTCTCCCTGTGGGATCACTGACCACCAGGGGCAGCTCCTGCATTGAGCGTCTGCCTTCTGGTGGTCAGTGCATATCATAGTGACTGGTTGTTCCATAGTGACTGGCTGTTCACCCTTAGGGTGAATTTGCATATTACCCTTTTATTATATGGGATTAACTACAGCATCCTAGTATGTGTTTATGTATCACACTAGCTAGCCAAGTTAGGACTGGCTAGCTAGTGTGATACAAAAACACATAAGATATTTGTTTACATTTTCCTGCCCAAAAGATATTTGTTTACATTTCCTCCCATAACTGTATGAAATAGCTCCCCTACTTGCAAGGGAACCCATCTGAGATGTATTAATATCTATAGTCTCTACAGTAGAAGAAGAGAAGGAGATGATGAACTGCCACCCTAGAGCATATACTAGAAAATACAGGTTTTGCTCTGTCAACTGCACAGAGAAGTTACATATTTTACAACCCATGGAAGCATTAGAAAAGTTCTAGTCTTAACCTTTTATAAAGAAACATCTCCTCAAGGTGGAGAACTTAGAAGTGAAGAATTCAGAACATTTAAATTCCACTTTTCCTATTGTACCAACACATGATGTTGTATCTAAAAGAAACAGAATTTAGGAAGATGTGGCAGTGATCATAAGAAGGCACTACACAGTACTCAAATATGGAGAGCATAGGCTGTTCTCACCCCATGTATGTGGGGAGAGTAAGGCATGTCCGTTTCTGGGGACCTAATTCTTTGATGTTTGGCTTTGGCTCATGTACTCCAAATAGCTCTGTTGAACCTTTCTCAAGGTGTACAGCATTCTGGAATGCTTCCTCTCAGCCTTCTCTCCCTGTAGCCTTTTCTTGAGGTTAAACTTGCAGTATGTTCTCATGGCTTCCCAGGCTCCCTTCCCACTCCTTCTCACATAGATGTTTGCCCTAATACAATGGTTGCACAAGTAATTCCATTCTGATGTCAGCTTCTAAGAGGAGCTGGACAACCATAGATATATATTTTTATCTTCCAGAACATAAATTATAATTTTACATGCCATACTGTTAACTTTTTAAAAAGTTTTTATCTTAATAAAAAGTTATTATGTAATAACACTTTATACATTGATCTCCTTAAAATTTAATTCCATCCATTTTTATGTAACAGAATAACTACTAATTAAAGTAAAACTTCAAGTTTTGAATCATTTTATTGGAGGAATACTCCACAATTAAGGTTTTAATCAACAAAATTAAATATTTAATGTTCTACTTCATTTATTTCCTTCTTTATCTTAGTAGTTATGCTCCGTAATTCTAAATTGATGACTTTTACTTTAAAATAAAGATAGAAGATTTACTAACAGAGGGAAGGTGAAAATGACCCTGAAATAGTAAAGAAGTATCACTTTCTTCATGGTATGATAAGCACAAGTAGAATGCCTCATCTCATATAGTGAATCTTAAACAAAAGACTATAGCTTATTACCGATATAATTCACAAAACCTAAATGAAAATTCTAATTCATCTATTCAGCAAGTATGTACTATATGCTTAACACTCTATAAGTAAAGGTTATGAAAAGCTATTTTTAACTGATCTTTCAAATTCATGAGCGAGTCAAATTCATGAGTGACAAAGATAGATGAATAAATAAAATGCAGCATAGTAATTATTATCTCAAACATTGAATAAATTGCCATCTGCACCTAAAAAAGAATAATTATCTCTTCCTCAGTAATTTATGAGTCTACATGGAAAATAATGTTTGGCCTGGGTATTGAAAAATGGGTTTATCAGAAAGAAAAAAGGATGAGAGAAAAGCCAAGCAGAATGGATTATGTATGGTAGCACACCTTGAACAAAAGAGCACAGATAATTAATTGAAAGCATAATATGACTGGATTATAGAGCACGTTGTGGGAATGGCAGGAGTTGTAATTAAAATGGTAAAATGGATCAGATGTAGGAAGCTCTTTCATGGTATGTTAAGGAATTTCAATATCATTCTATAAGAGGCCTGATGCACAACATTTGTGCACAGGGGGTGGGAGGGTGTGTCCCTCAGCCCAGCCTGCACCCTCTCTAATCTGGGATCACTCTTACAATCCAGGACTGCTGGCTCCCAACCACTCATCTGCCTGCCTGCCTGATTACCCCTAACCGCTTCTGCCTGCCAGCTTGATCACCCACTGACCACTCCCCAGCCAGCCTGATTGATGCCTAACTGCTCCCTTGCTGACTTGATTGCCCTTAACTGCCCTCTACTGCAATCCTGGTCCCCCTCAACTGCCCTCCCCTGCTGGCCTGGTCACCCCAACTTCCTTACCCTGTTTGCCTGGCCAACCACAATTGCCCCCCCTAAAAGCCTGGTCCCCCTCAACTGCCTCCCCTACAGGCCTGGGTCCCCCACAACTGCCCTCCTCTGCCAGCCTGGTCACCCCTAACTGCCCTCCCCTCCAGGGCTGACTTCCCACAACTGCCCTCCCCTGCCGGCCATCTGTGACGGCTATCTTGTGTTCACATGGGAGCAGCCATCTTTGACCACATTGGGATGGGCATCTTGTGTGTTGGAGTGATGGTGAATTTGCATATTACTCTTTTATTAGATAGGATAGATCTAGGGAGCTATTGATATTATCATTACTGCAGAGAATAAAGTACTATTAAATAAAAAGGCTTTACATATAATCTTCATAACAAATAAAGAGGAAAATATTTTAAATATCACTCATGTTTTTTGAGAATGTCCTCACTGAGGCACTACAGTAAGGGGATAATGGAACAAATGGACATCAAACAGGCTTGGGTTCAAATACTAGCTTTGTCATATATCATTATTGTGTCATTGGATTATTTTTATATCCCAGTTTTCTTGGTCTTAAATGTGAATAATAATAGTGAATAATAAATATATAAAAAATAATATTTTTGCTATAACAGAATGAACTTATTTGGGCACAGAATACCTTTTGGATAATTCCGAAAATTGGAAAGGTTTTTGTTTTGTTTTTCCTGGCAACTTTGCTGCAAAAATATCTGATGACACTAATTTGCCTGACCTGTAGACAGACTATTTCTAAGCTTTATTTATGATACATAGTGTGAACATTCATGATTGATTTGAAGGTCTTGCCAATTGTATACTTTAGGAAATTTGCTACCTTTCTAAAATTTGAAATATTCAGAAATAAAACACAGTTAACCCAAAAAGTTTTAGAGAAGTGACTATGAACCTGAATATGTAAATTGCTTTTAGAGTGTCCAATGTAAAAAGTGCTCTTAATAAACATTAGGTACTGGTATAATTGTTATTATCTAACTTTATAAACCCCCTGTTTATACTGTTATACAATTTTAGCTGACCCCACATGTTGCTTATGGTTTATTTATTTATTTAGGCCTTAATTTTCAGACTTTGCTTCTTTTGCATATCATCTTTGGAGATTGATCTTCCCCTTTTCTGTAGATAAGCATCATTCTAACTCATTCTGGATCTTAAACCACTATTGTAGCTATAGTAGACCTCTGGTTTCTCTAAATTCCATAACTCAGAGAGTACTGGGCAAATAATACTGAAAGAAACTATGATGAATAAGAAGAAAATATGACTTAAATTCTGGAATAGATCAAATCCTAGATAGTGGAGCCGTCAGAGAAAATTTGAGGAGGAAGGAAAAAACAAACAAACAAACAAACAAACAAACATAAATGCCAGGATCAAATAAATGAAGAAAGAATAGAAAAATTTGTAAAGAAGGAGTGAAAAATATGTCAAATGTCAGAGAAGCTTAATCAGATAGGAAATTAATATATATATATATATATATATATATATATATATATATATTCTATCACTATGAGACAGGAATAAAACTTTGATAGGTTGATACTTGAAAGAAGTGATTAAAATAACTGTGAATTGCATTTACATAATTCTGAAAGGTTACATGTTTAATGTATACTATTGACCTCCACTTCTATCTATCGGAGCAAAAGATCAAATTTTTAATCCCAGTTCAGATATACAAGCTGGGTAAATCCACATGGGAAAATTTTATATATATATTAGTATAATATTTTAATTTATAGTATATAAACATACACACACACAGAGGCAAACATGCATACATACATGCAGAGGCTAAGTTTAGCCTTCTGCAAAGGAATCGTTTTTAAACTGTTACTTTAATAAGAAAAACTTTTGGCATAATTTGTAAGAAAAGAAATAGGCCCTGGCCAGGTAGCTCATTTTGGTTAGAGCATCGTCCCAATGTACCCAGGCTGCAGGTACAATCCCTGGTCAGGGCACACACTAGTACAAGCAGCAGCCAATGAATGCTTAATGAGTGGAACTGCTCCTGGTGAGAAGACAAGACCTTGGTTCTTGTTTTCTTGAAGGAGAGATTTCAACCAAGAGGAAAAGTGTAGAAAAGTAAGCAAGAAATTATTAACCACAGCAAAAATGTACTTAGGACAGTGAAACAGGAAGGGCATAGAAGAAACAACAGGTGAGCCTAGGGCTGCTCTGGCTCACTGGGAAGTGAGAAAAAGGGGGCCTTGGAGACAGGTTCAAAGGGTTAGCCTGGGACAAACGGCCACTGCCCATTGCTCCCCTGGTTGCAAGTCTCATGGGGTATATTGGAGTTTGGGAGATGCTTGCCTGTGGGGGAAGGAGAAGGGGAAGTAAATGGCATGGGTATGCTCCCTGGAAGGAGAATGATGTCCTGGGACCTTCATTTTCTGGGCATTTAAAGGACATTTTAGGAGAGGATCAATAGAATATTCATCAGCTTTATGCTGAGGTACTACAATGAAATTTATTCTTTTAATTTGTCTGTCCTTAGGTATGGTTGGCAAATGGCACTAATTGGATTTCTGTTATCTGTCTCCCTGAGTAGGGTAATTTAAGCTATTAACTCTCTGGGTGGGGAGGATAAGTACAACTCATTTACTCTTAAGTATCTCTGGTTTAGGAAAGGTAGAATACCAGATAGCTATGAGCTGCAGTTTATCTGTCTTAGTTTCCCTATTCTGCTTATCCTGGAGTTTTCTAGCTTCTTACTATCCTATAAAAGAACAACACATTGTTCCTCTCTCTCTCTCTCTCTCTCTCTCTCTCTCTTTCTCTCTCTCTCTCATCAATCAATAAATTTAAAAGAACATAAATGTTATGTATTACATGCGAATGGAAGTTTCAAAACTGGTGCAGAACTCCACAGACTGTTCTGTCTTCCTTAGTCACCATGAAAGCATGCTTTGAAAGGATGTCCTGGAGAATCACCAACACCAATAAAAGGCACTGAAGAAGTGAGAGATAAACTTTTGTTGTATTAAGTATCTGAGTTCTGTTTATAACCTGTATTGTCCTAACTTATACAAAATAAATGTTTCAGCCTACCTTCAATTTAACTAGATCATAATATCCAACCTATATTAAAGAGCTTCTTTTAGATTAAATGGATACTTACTTCTTTCACCCCACTCCAATATTCTAGGGGAAAAAACACCTCTATTTGCTGATATGAAAGCCAGTTAGATCTACTCCCCTCTCAATGTATGCAAGCTTCTCTGTGATTTTTCTCACCTTCTCCTTGGATCACTTAGCAATATCTCTTATAGACATTTCAAGCATTTCCATCTACCTTTGTTGAAGTCATAACAGCACATATGCCACCAAACTTTTAAATTGAATATCTTTAAGTTATATATCTTTTACAGCAGAAAAACAATGATAGGCTGAATTAGGTAACAAAAGAGAAAGATGAAAGAGGAGGAAGCTATGGGGAAAATTTTGACCATATTAAAGTATATGGACTTACAAACACACATACAAGACATTCCCAGATATATTTACATTTATTAGACCTAAGAACCAATCGTTTCATTCTATATATAAGTAACATAGATTAACACAAAGCATTAGTTTATGTTGTTAATTAAATAGAAATATTATATTTATAAAAAGAAGACTGAAATCACTCCTGGAACCACAAAATTTATAGTACCATGTATCTTGTAAAATGGAGAGAAAATTTTTTTCCTCTTTGTACTGTGGATAAGGCGTTCATTGAAAGCCATAAAATTCAAAGTTCAAAATGTGTAATTTTACATGTAAAATCAAAATAATGACTTTAATGTATTTATAGGCACATAGAAATAGGTCATCAGAAAATGATTTCCAGAAAATAATTTTTCACTATAAGATAAATATTACCCTAAAATATTTCTATTTAAAAAAATGCTTTTATTGATTTTTTTAGGGAGGGGGGAGTGACAAGGAGAGATAGAAACATCCATGAGAGGGAAGCATGGACATCTATTGCATGCCCCCTGCTGGGGAGTGAGCCCACAACTCCTGTCCAGGAATGGAAACCGTGGCTTCTTAGTGCATGGGCCCATGCTCAACCACTTAGCAACACCTGGAAGGGCTAACTACTTTTTATTATATTTAAATCCAATGGCTTGTTTTAATTGCTTTTTTCTTTTTACAGCTTTTTTTATTTTTATTTTATTTAACTGAAAATAAATGCCCAAGCCTTCCAAACTTTTAAAAAGTTACTCGCCCCATGCACATTCAATTTCAGGGTTTGTTATGATAGTGGTGATATTCTCTAGTTGAAAATAGGCAGTGTTGATATTTCTGGGTTTATCACAAGTTCAGAATGTCCTGGAAACCTGAAAGAGACCTCTGGCAATTCACCTAAGTATCCTTCACTTTTTATCACTTCTACTGAATTTTATGGCAGGAAAAAATATCAAATGGGCTTTAGTGGCAAGGAATATAGCTTAGATCCCTGGCAGGTTAAAAAATAGATAAGTATATCTATTGTGGATGTGCTTATAGATTCATAGTCTCCAAGTTTCTTTCACTTGAGTAATGGCTCAAATTATATTTTCTTGCAAATCTGCACTAGATAATTACATGCTAATGCATTATATCTACAACTAGAGGCCTGATACACAAAATTCATGAATGGGGTGGTTGTCCCTCAGCCTGGTCTTCACCCTCTCCAATCTGGGACTTTGGGGGATATCCAAATGCTGGTAGTCAGACATCCCTTTTACAATTTGGGACTTCTGGATCTTAACCACTTGCCTGCCTGCCTGACTGATTGCCCCTAACTGCTTCTGCCTGCCAGCCTGATTGACATCTAACTGCTCTTCTGCCCGCACAATCACCCTCAACTTCCCTCCCCTGCTGACCCAATCACCCCCAACTGCCTCCCTTGCCAGCCATCTTGCAGTGGCCATCTTGTGATGATGTTGTGTGAGTGTGTCACATGACACCACCTACGCTTTTATTATATAAGATAATAAAGGCATAATATGCTAATTAGACCAGACAGCCAAAGGACCTTCAGAACATCATTCTGGACGTCCTGGATGAAGCAATCGTGGCAGGGACTGAAGCAGAGGAAGTTAGGGGTGATCCGTCAGGCAGGTGAGTGGTTAGAGGCAATTAGGCAGGCAAGCAGAATGGTTAGGGGTGATAAGGCAGGCAGGCAGAGTGGTTAGGAGCCAGTAATACTGGATTGTGAGAAGGATGTCTAACTGCCAATTTAGGCCAGTCGGACATCCCCCGACGGGTCCCAATTGTGAGATGATGCAGGCAAGGCTGAGGAACCCTCCCCCATGCATGGATTTTGTGCACTAGGCCTCGAGTGGTATTATAAAATGCTTTTAAAAGGTAGCATTAACTTCTTACACTGTGTGAGAAAATATAAAGTTCACACAAGCCAACTATTCTATTGAAATAGAAACATGAAAAAGAAAACAATCACAAAAATTAGTTAAACCTATATGATGTTATTAGGTTAAAAAATATATTCTCTGACTGCTTGATAATGGAATATTTGTATTTCCTAACTGCCCTGATTGGTAGGTAATATAATTTCCATCATCACTTTTCTAGGTGGGTAAGATGGAGTAATTTAGCCACAGTGAAGTTAACTTGCCTATCTAAGTCACACAAGTGGTAAGAAATGGAAATGAGACTTGAATCTTTATAGTCTAGCTTTAAATCTCAAGCATTTACTACCCATAGAATTCTCACAATTACATGTTTTACAATTCAGAATATCTCATGTGGATGCTCCAATAGTATGTGCTGGATCATTTATCTATATAGGCAATATTCATTTTATTGTGCTTTGTTTATTGCATTTCACAGATGTGTGTTTTACAAATTGAAGGCAAGACCAGCAAAATAGTTGACTCATTTTATTGCAATGCTCATTATATTACAGTGTTCTGGAGTTGAACTTTCAAATCACCGAAGTATGTTGGTATCACTATGTCTACCTTTCATGTTTCTATTCAGCTGTACCTCTTCTTAGTTTTTAAAAAAGTTATTTATTGGAAATTATTTGTCATTATTCATTAGTATGGGAAAAGGGACAAGGCAAGGAAATATGGGCTATAAAAAGATAGTTTTTCTCTTTCCACATGTCTTAGAATATCTTGTTCTTCCCACCTCTAAGAACATGAACATATATCATCCTATGTCTAGGCTTTAGAAATAAGTGTGCAATACAACCAAAAGAGACCATATCCAAATGGAGGTGTAAAAACCTATTTTAATATTTGGTATAAACAACATTAAATGTGCCCTCAAATCAACTACATTATTTATGATGTGCTTCACAGATGCATGTTATTAACCATGTGTGCCATCTGGTAACTTCTATTTTAGCTAATCACTCTTGCTAAATAGGTGCTAACTCTTCGAAATTATTGTTTTCATGTTTTCACTGTCTAAATTTGGGTGAATTTGGGCAGAGTACCAGTTGTCCCTCCCTAATTATTGTTCTGTGGCCTGGTTATGAAACTCAAATAAGAATGAAAATCAGGCACTTAGTAAAGTATTAAGCAAGTTGGGGAAGTTACAGGCTGTGAGTTCTGAATGGTCTATCCCTGAAATAACTCCTAACATTAAGTCATATGCAAATTATAAGAAGAAGAATAGTATGTGTCTCTTAAATCGTGATTGAAGTACAATAAATGGATATCTAAGATTTCAATTGCTCAAGGGAGATGAAAGGTGAAATGGAGATAACGTCAGACCATATTCCATCAGTTAGAATTTGTCCTGCAGCTCTACCTAAATGTGAATATGGGACACATGGTTCCTTTGTTTTTCCAGAAGTAACATGCAGTAATTTGGGGAAGGCATAGCAGGTCTCTACCACATTTTGAGATTCCAATATTAAGCGATACTTTGGGCCTTTCCCCCCCCCCCCCGCAAAAATCCAAATGATAAAGAGTAACTGTTTAGCTCATATGTTTGATTAAACAGCCTACTAAGCAGTTAGCTCCTGGTTTAGGCTAATTTTTCATTTAACTTATTCAGTATTTCAAGGGGTATTAAAGGGTGGACTTCCACAAAGAGAATCTAAAAACAATCATCCATTCTCCTCAGGTGTGTTGTTTCTAATTTGGTTATTCCTGATTTCATAGTAGAAAATGCCTTTCTCTGTACTCAAGTAGATTCTGTGTTTTAAACGGGATGAAATGGAAATAAATGCAGTACCAAAGTGTATGGCACTCAAAGCCAGGGGAAGAACAATAAACTTTGGTTTCTTTCATCTGGGTCTGTGGTTCAAAAGAGATTACATATCCAGTGCTTGTTCCCACTGGATGCTTGGGAGCCTACCAGGCACCCAAGAGAGGCTATACCCTGCCCTCAGGACTTCCTTTCCCAGAGCCTAACACACTGAACAAACGAGTTCACTTGGGGGAGTGGAATGAGCACAATCTCAAAGAGACGTGCAGGTGGGAGCTTGAATGGGTCCAGGCTTGGTGCTGGGCAATGTGTGTGGAGTTTAGAAATGAACTATCCTCCCTTCCAGAGAGTTTGCTTCTAAGTACTTGTTCCAGAAAAATGTTGACTGTCCAACATTTTTGAAATAGGAAAACTTTAGGAACTAACCTACATGCTCATCAGAAAGAGAAACTAAATCATGATGTATTCACACATGTAATATTCTAAAGCAACTAGGAAGTTGTTAGGTTTCTACATACAGAAATGGGAAATCCAGAAGACTCATTAAGTGGGAAAAGAAGCTATATAACACATTCATTATCTTCCCAGCTGAATAAAATTTAAAACACCCAAACTGCATAGATACATATTTCAGAATGCACAGATTATATACATATACACAGTGAAAATCCATTCTGAAAAGATCACACCCAAGCAATTACTGTGACTAGAATGAGCTAGATAGGTAAAGGGGAATTGTCACTTTATCTGTATTGTTTTAAATTGTTTACAATAATGTATATGTATGTTACTTGTATACATTTTGGTTGATTATTTACTATAAGAATGCAAAACATGAAGACAAAGAAGGTTGTCTCTAATCCCAAGCAGCTATGCACAGGGAGCAGGGTGCAGCAACACTGCCTGCAAGTCAGGGCACGTGAACCTGGTGAGCTCTGCACAGCAAGTCTCAATAAATATCTGTTGAATAAAACATTTACATATATATATGTATATATATAAAAGCCTAACCTACCATTATGACCGAACGATCAGTTGACCAGTCACTATGATGCACACTGACCACCAAGGGGCAGACACTCAATATAGGAACTGTCCCTGTGGTCAGTGTGCTCCCACAGCCGACCTCCCATGGTCCCTCCCCATGTCCTTCCCCCAAGGCAGCAGTCCCCGATTGGCCTGGCCTTGATTGGTTTGGCCTGATTGGAACTGGACAAGACAGCCCCAATTGGCCCTGATCACCTGTCAGGCCTAGGGACCCCGCTCATGCACTAATTCCTGCACTAAGTCTCTAGTAAGTAAACACATAGGATGAGACGAGAAAAATCAGTGACTGGTGTCCATCCCATTTACCAAATTGACTGCTAGCCCTGCAGCAAGTAAAGGGATCTTTGAAAGAGCTGTGTCTTATCACCACTCTTCTGGATAAACATCACATAACATTTTATCATCTCATTAATAGTAATGAATGGAATCGATATGAATGGAACATTCAGGTTTTATACAGAAATATTTAGAAATTATTTTCTTTAATATGTATAACGTATAATCCAGTTTAATTTGATTTTGCCCTTGCTCTTAAAAGTAACATTGGATCTCAAAAATTGAGCTGTCTTCTTCCTCTAAAAAAGAAATTAAATTAAATTTCAGATCATGTCTAGTAATTCAAAAATGAAATAGTTGTCAGTTATGAAAAGAGAAATTAAGAAGATGGTAAGGAGTTAAGCACCTAACTATAATAAATTTGAATTTGATACAATTCATATGATTGTTTGGATATTTAATTATGACAATGGAAGTTTATCAGATCTAGGTTGAACTATCAGTATGTTGGAATTGAATGAAGATTAACTAGCAATGATTTAATTGCTGTCTCCCACTGACAAGGCTTCCATTGAATTAAATAGATATAAAGAAATACAGCTATTAAAATGAAGAAAAACAATTAAATATGAAGAGCTTCACAGTCTGAGTACAAACTAAAGAGCAATATAACAGATTATAAAATGTCAAATAACTGGTGAGTTCAGTTACTGGCTGAAATAAAATATCTTAATTCCTGAATGAGAGTTAAAACAGTAGCCCAAATCTTTCTTCTCTCCACTTTCAAGAAACCCACAATTAACAACAGTTACATGTTTTGGCAGTCACGCTCCCCAGACCACCAGGCTCTCCCCAATTATCGGAGGCCCTTTCAGTTTGCACAGGCTGTTTTGATTGGCCTGATGAGTCAAAGTAGTCCATTGATTTTTCTTGACGTACATCCTTGACTATAATTTCCCTTAGACTCGTGCTGCTTCTACTATTTAGATTCAAGTACAAAGGAAATGCATGCAGGTAGAAGAAACAATCATAGTCTTTTTATTTATTTATTATTTATTATTTTGTTTATTGTTTATTTTTGACACTATTACAGATGTCCCTCATTTGCCCCCATCCACCCAGCCCTCACCCCATTCCAGGCCTTTCCCACGCCATTGTTTGTGTCCACTGACTATGCAAATATGCATATAAGTCCTTGGCTAAACTCTTCCAGTCTCCTCTCTGGGATTTGTCAATCTGTTCCATCTACCCATACCGATGAACAATCATAGTCTTACGAGAAATATTTAATGAGCCACATAGATTATTCCATCAATTTATAAGAAATGAAAAGAGAATTCAGGACCTGATTTTATTTAGCATCAGAGTGGAATATTTTATACCTTTCCTTTCAACAAATTAAGTTTACTACACACAAAATGTGTGTGATAAACTTGTAGTTCAGTGTTCCCCTGTGATCTGAATTATTTTACATCCCAATTGAAAGGTGAACTAGAATTCTTCCAGGTATTCCTCAATTTATTCAATTTTCTTCTATACTTCCCCAAATCCTTTCCAGGGGATAAATGTAATACTATACCAAGGCATTAGTTATTGAACATTGCACCTATAACATTAAAATCTCTTTAAGCTATCAAGATGTATGCCATTTCATAGGAGATAAAAATCTCTTTGCAAATAAAAATTTTATAATGTTAAAACAATTCATGAAAAGGTTCCTAAATCTTTTATTGCTACAGATTTTCACAATAGAGGTAGGTATTGAAAAAAAAATGTATATAACTAGAGATTAAATTTTAAGATTTAGTTTATATATAGAAAGTACAAGCGAAGGTTAAACATTTAATTTCACTTTTTACACTGTGATAATTACACATAAAGGATGCTAAATATGAAGAGCTTCATATTCAAAGCACAATAAAGTAAAAATGTAAATTGCTTAACCTGAGTGGGCCTTAGAATGCACACAGTAGGCAGCAACCTTACATAATAGCATTGAAAGATCTAGAGAAAATTCCCTAATCAAAAGTTTCTCATTCCTTCCAGAATAGATGCTGTTATATCTATATATTCTGTGTGGGGGTTTTGTTTGTTTGTTTGTTTGTTTGTTTTTGTGTTTTTTTATCTTCTGAATCTTTTAATTTGCTTCACTGGGCACTTTTTCCTTAAATGGAACACAAATTTATACCACAAATTCAATCTAGCATTGAGAGTTTGATCATTCCGCCACATAAGTGGGAGCCAGGACTAAGACTCAGGAGAGCAAGATGGACAGGAGAATAGCCATAACTTCTCATTTTGCATTATGAATAAATCCTAAATCTTACTCAGGCAGATATTGTGGTTTTCATTTTAGCTTATCGTTTAAATGAAAATAATAAGAATATGCCAACATCATGCCTTACATAACATATACATTTAAAAGCATGGACCTTTTTTAAATCCACATCCTTTCCCTGTCTGAGACATCTAAAAGAAATTCTGTCAGCCAGACAGAAAGTGAAATTGTCTTTTCATCATAATTTAAAATTCATCCAAAGGGTATGGCTTTGGTATGCTTCTAAAACAAATTTTCTTTCTGATGGTCTCTTTCTGATAATAATATACTATTATTAGTAGTACCAAATCACATAATACTTATTGATTACTTACTCTTGCCAAGGGAATATAATACTGCATCACCTCTATTTCCACTGGCAATGCTATACAAAGTTGCAAATTAAAATAAGCCTTTCAAAGAAACTTCGTTTTGTTCAGCCATTCCCTTGGAAAGCATATCCTGGGAAATCTTCAGAATAACTAGGACTATTAAGGTCTAATGATCTGTTTAACTTTTAGTCTAATCAACAAGGATGTTGATTGAGTTCTAAGACAGGTAGTTACTGATCAGCTGTGAAAAAGGTAATATACAATGTCATGATTTCAACCTGTGAATTAATATTCAGAAATTTGGATTCTTGAGTTAGCTATTTAAAGAATTATTAATTACTAGAGGCCCAGTGCACAAAATCCCTCAGCCCAGCCTGCATCCTCTCCAATCTGGGACCCTCAAAGGATAAACCCACTCATGTGGGATCAGGCCTAAACAGGCAGATAGGCATCCCTCTTGCAATCCAGGACTGCTGTCTCCCAACTGCCCCTAACTGCTTCTACCTTTCAACCTGATTACCCCTAACCACTCACCTGCCAGCCTGTTTGCCCCTAACTGCCATCCCCTGCAGACCTGGTCACCCTTAACTGCCCTCCCCTGCAGGCCTAGTCCCCCACAACTGCTCTCCACTAAGGGTCTGGATCCCCCTGAACTGCCCTTACCTGCAGGCCCGGTCACAGTCACTCCCAACTTCCCTCCTCTGCTGGCCTGGTCACCCCTAACTGCTCTCTCCTGCAAGCTTGATTGCCCCCAACTGCCCTCCCTTGCAGGCCTGGTGGCTCCCAATTATCCTCCCCTGCTGGCCATCTTGTGTTCACATAGGGGCAGGATCTTTGACCACATGTGGACAGCTATTGTGGGTTGGAGTGATGTTCAATCTGCATATTACTCTTTTATTAGATAGGATAGAGGCCTGGTGCACGGGTGGGGACAAGCTGGTTTGCCCTGAAGGGTGTCCCAGATCAGAGTCGGGCTTCCCTTAGGGTGTGAGGTGTCCTGGTTGAAGGACCTCTATGTTTTGCAGGCTGGCCACACCCCTTAGTGGCCCTGGTATCTGGATTTTATTTTTCTTGTACAATTGAAACTTTGTATCCTGGAGTGGAGCCAAGCTTCCTGCTCACTCCGTGGCAGCAGCCATTTCTGTTGCTATCTATCTTCTATAATTGAAACTTTGTAGCTTTAAGAGAAGGCCTGGGCCGGCCAGTGCTCTAAGCTTAAGTATACAATTAACTTAAGTATACAATTAACTTAAGTATACAATTAACTTAAGCTTAGAGCACTGGTTAAGTATACAATTTTACCTATATGTTCCAAAAAATTCTAGTTTAGCACTTCTTAGTTGGGATTCAGGAATCTGTATTTTAACAACTCCACCAGGTGATTCTCATCATGAGAGAAGTTTGGGAAACACTGCTCTAACTCTATAGCATCCATCATTTCTGTTGGGATTTATCTCTTATTATGGAAACTTTGTAGCCTTGAGGGGAGGCTTAGGCTGGCCAGCGTGTGTGGAAAGCTTGGCTTCCTCCATTGCCAGGGAAATCCAAGCCTCCCTCCTGCTCTCTGTGGTCATGGCCATGTTGGTTGAGTTTATTTGCATATTCACTACTGATTGACTGGTGGACGTGGCTTGTGGGCGTGGTTTGTGGGTATATCAGAGTGATGTTTAATTTGCATATTACTCTTTATTAGATAGGATAATGTGCCCTGAAAAGATTATAGTTCTATTTATGACATCACTGTTAGCCTTATGTATTTGTTTAGAAAGTCTCCATGAAAAGTCATTAAAAATCATATTACTATAAAGATAAATTGTGTCCTTTTTTTGTCTAGTCAACTTGTATTGAATTACTACAAGGTCCTAAGAGTTAAAATTTGTTATAAACAGAAATTGAATATTCATACAAAATAATTTAGCCTTTTCTGTCCGTAGCCTTTTTGAAGCACAAGTACCAGCCATACATCATGTAAAGATTGCTTAGATCTTGTCCTTGGTTTCTTAAAATTACATACACAAAGTGCACTTAGAGGGTGGGTTTACAGTTGTGAGACACACAATTTATTCTTATATTATTATTTAGTAATTTCAGTCAAACCTTGTTTCTCAAATGTCTCCTTCAGTAATGATTTGGTTCTCAACCTACATGTTCACAGAAAAATGTCTCGGTTGTCAAACAAAACTTCAGTTTTTGACCTGACAATCCTTTCATGACCAAAAAAAAAAAAAAAAAAGAAAGTCTCTCAGGCTACAAACAAAAGAGATAATGCTTTTGTTATTGGCATAATGGATGATTAGCACAATTTAAAAAAATAAAGAGTGCTAATGTTGCTGAGGGCTTAAAAGTGCTCACAAAACAATCACCAATGATTTAATAAGTAGGAAAACTATTGTTGATTGGATAAAGGAAAAACAGTTAGCCAGTATAACATTTGGAAGACAGCGATATAGGAAAATTTTTTTGAAGCTAAAAGGAAGTGGTTTGATAAATTTAAGAAAGTAAGTGTTTATATATAGAGTAAATAGTACATTAGACATGTTCTATACATAAGAAAGGTCAAAACAGGGAATCAGTTGGGGGTCTGGAATGGATTAATTTAATTTACATTATTTCTAATGGGAAAAAATGATTTAGTTTTCAAACAAATTGCTCTGCTAATAGACTTCCAGAACAAATTAATTTTGAGAACTGAGGTTTCAGTGTATTGTATTATTTTTCATAAAAACAACTATGAAACTAACTTTTGCTCCACCCCGTACTGAGACGGGGTCATTGTCGCAAGTGGAGAAAATGTACATATTCCTATGGGAATAACGGCAATTATTTTGTGCCACTAACCAGACTCAGAGCTAGAAGTGATGGTATGAAGATGTCAAGGTAGTCCAAACTCACCACAGTGACAGTTTGATTGTTGAAAGATTATTTTCACTGATCATTCATCTTTGCAAGTGGAAAAATAATAGTGAGATTAAAATGCTTAAAACGTCTTTGGCCCAGAGTCTTGTGTGATAGCAGTAAAAAAATGTTAATTTCTTGACAAGCTGAATATATACATAGGATAGCAACCTTTTTACTTATAGTTACATCTGACCTTTTTTCAAAATTGAAGAAGGAACTCAAATTTATAGATATTTTCAGAAATGTCTGTTTAGTCAGACTATTTCAAGATAGTCACAAGGTAATGGACAGACCAAAATGATGTACATCTAAATTTTTGTGTTAAGAAACAATAGACAAATTTTATATATAAAAATATTTGTAAGAGTCCTCCATTATAAACTTTTTATCATAATGAAGAGCCACATAATTTTAAAGTGCTTTTATATAAAATATTGATATACTTAGATTGGACTTATTAATTTATGTAATTAATAAGTGGATATATGGTTAGGACATTTGGTTACAATCCTGACCTAAAGGTAGGAACTCTGATATTCTTTGTATGGTAATTATATCTGTGGAAGAACTGCACACTTCAAAAATCTTAGAGAATTGCAAAAATGGAGTTTTATTAATGTCTTCATAGTTTGGCTTTAAAAAGTTTTAGAAGTCAAATGTTAAAATAAAAATAAAAAGAGATACAGAAACAGTATGATGCATGAGCTTGTTCCACTAAAGCCATTATAATTGAATCATTCTGTTCCCCTTCTTCCATTGAGATTATAATGGCTCCATACTATGTAAGCAAGTGAGACTAATAATAGCATCCATCCTCATAAGCATGCCATTAAGACACAAGATGACAGCAGGAGCAAAAGGAGAAACAACACTATGCATAAATCACTCTGACCTAGAAGACTGAAGAAAATGAAAAAAAAAAAAAAACCTGTGGAAACTCAACTAGCAGCAGAGTCAGGAGATGTAATGGGTGGGTCAGCCTGCAGTGAAGCAGGCACAATAGTATGGCTCCTAACATAATATTAATACATTCAGCAGGCATCTGGGAAAATTTTCCAAAGAAAAAAGCTAGATAGTAGCCATTAGCAAGACCATTGATTGGCTACAAGTCCTCATTAGGCTATATACTGATCTAAATAGCTCAAAGAAATTACAAGAGTTCATTCCCACCTAGATTGGTTACTTTATCAGCAAACATGACTGACTGACCAGTGAGCTCCAGTACTCAATAGAATTGACTATGTCAAAATCTTTGCTGTTAGCACCTAGGGAGTAGTTATCTTATTGCATGACCATAGATTGTATTCATAATCCTTATGTGTCACTTCAATTCTATTGCAGCATTATTTTATTGACTTTTACTAGGTGAATTTATTTTCCAAGTGTTCATGTAGGTTTTAAAAGTCAATCTGGTAGACCAGGTAGAAAAATCTGCATCTCATCATCCTAAAGTTCCAAGAAGCACAATTAATTTTCCGAAACGTGATATTTAAAACAATATGCATTTCTACAATCCAAAAGATGTGGCAAAGAAGTGATGCTTGCCTTTGGCTGATTTAAGGCATAGATCAGCAAAAAAAATTTTTTTTAAAGGGCCAGATAGTAAATATTTTCAGCTCTGCAGGTCTCTGCTTGCTATGGTCCTAATGTCCATGTCCTGTAAAAATAATATTTTTAAATTCCAATGCCCAATATGATGGTATTAGGAGATGAGCCCTTTGGGACTTGATTAGAGCTTTTATAAGAGATCACAGAGAGCGCCCCAGCCCTTGAGCCCTATGAGCATACGGAAGTCAGTGAACTGAAACAGGGTTCTCACCAGACCATGCTGGATCCCATCTCAGACTTCCAGCCCCTTACACTGTGAAAAATAAATTTCTGCAGTTGATGAGCTGTTTCAGTCTGTGTTATTTTGTTATAGCAGCCCAAAATAGAATTAAATGCCAATACAACTACTCAGCATTGCCATTGTGTACAAAAGCAGCCTTAGATGATGTGACCGTTTTTAAGGAAACTTTTTTTCAATATGAAAACAAGCAGTGGGCCAAATTTCACCCATTGGCTTTGGTTTGCCCACAAAAAGTTTAAGAAAAACTGAGAGTAAAGAAAAAAATTAACTATAGTTTTGAAATCAAACTTACAAAAGGCAAATGTATTCTCTACTGCAGCATATTGCCTTTCCTTATATTTTTATAAGGAAATAGTTTTAGATCTATTATGTCTATTGATTTTTATTTTTTTTAATTAGAACACAGATCTATAATACAAAACCACAAATATCTAATATTTTGTAAACTATGCTAATGAGACATGTAAAAAGTACATAAGATTTAAGCTTTTGGAAGTAAACATTCAGTTGTATACTATTGTTCATCTGCAGCCAGACATACCCCCCTAGCTGGAAGCCAGCCCCTTAAATTGAAGCTAATGTACTTGCAAATGTCTCAACAGGCATAGTTGTTCCACAGAAAGCGTATTAGTTATTTAGAACCTTTCTGACTCTGCACTGGCTCAGATTGTCATGCTGCCATTTAGGTCAGACTATCAAGAGGTATATTATGTCTAGTAGTCACTTTCTAGATAAAAAAGTTGCAATTTACTGGTTAATTTTTAATTATTCTAAATTAAAAGATTTTCTTATTCAGAGTAATATTTTTGTGTGTTTTTTAATTTAACAACCTAACAATATTTACTTTTATTTCTATTTATTTTTTAATATATTTTATTGAATTTTTACAGAGAGGAAGAGAGAGGGATAGAATTAGAAACATCGATCAGCTGCTTCATGCACACCTCCTACTGGGGATGTGCCTGCATGCCCTTGACCTGAATTGAATCTGGGACCCTTCAGTCTGCAGGCTGCTGCTCTATCCACTGAGCCAAGCCAGTTAGGACTATTTCTTTTTTTTTTAATGGAAGTACCTTTCACTTCTGTGAAGCATAATACTTTACTGTGTGTCAGAATTTTTCAATGCTCCGCAGTAAATAAAAATTGTTATTCAATTATTAAGAAGTCTAAAGAAGCATAAAATTATAAAAGTTACCACATAATGTGTGATTCCCCTGATTTATTCTATTGCTTTCTCATAGAATTTAGAATGATAAGCCCTTTGTTTTCCTCATTTCACTTTTGGAAACTTTTGTTGGTATTTTACTCTAACATTTTTTTTCTGGTTATTCATTCTTATCAGTTAAAGTTTGATAGAAAATGCATTCTTTCTCTAACTTGTGGTGATATAGTTCTATGTTTACACAGCACTTTGTGGTATTTGTAGGTAATGGAAGCAATTTTGTAAATGTATCTCTTGCATTAAGGATCCCTACCTGAAAGTAGGAAAATTAGTTCTGTAATTCTTAGGCTCATCTGAAGGCTTACGTCAGTGTAGTTGAGGAGCAGCAAGTAGGATAGCAACCCATTGCCTAAAAATATCTTCCATTTCCTACATACTATGTAGAAAAAGCATAGAGTTGAATGTACAGAATGCAAACATTCTAAACAACTAGATTTCATTTAAATTGTTTGCCACTAACTTCTGTAGTAAAATTAAAGACATCTTCAACCAGCTGGTTTTAATTCAGAAGGAATTGTTATAATATATTAAATAATAAGGCATATTAAGATCTATTGTAGTTTTATATTAACACTAGAGACTCGTTGTATGAAATTCATGCATGGATAGGGTCCCTAGGCCTGGCAGAAATCAGGGCTGATCTGTGGGGTGACCAGTGGGATGATTGGGGGCCCTGCTGGCACTTGCCTTGGCTGGCCTGGGGCCTGCAGCAGCTCCTGCATTAAGCATCTGCCCCCTGGTGGTCAGTGCACATCATAGCAACCAGTCATTCTGCCACCGTGTTTCCCCAAAAATAAAACATCCTCCGAAAATAAGACCTACTTAGAGGTTTTCTTCTGAGTGAAATATAAGGCATCCCCCTGAAAATAAGGCCCCCAGGCTCTGTCTCAGAATAAAAATTAACTTACCATAAACTGGTCACTAGGGCCGCCCCGACTGGCGTCTAGCAATCAGTGACATTAGGCGGAGTCCTGACATCACTGCTGTGTGGAGGTGGAGCGGAAGTCCGAGTGAGCAGTGAGTGTGGGGCGGGAGAGAGGAGGAGACTTTCGCAGATGCGTGTGGAAGAACAGGAGGATTAGAGCGGACAGGATGTGGAAAAGGTAGTGAGTGCTGGTCTGTCTCTGGTGACACTACCTGATGCTTTCAGCCGCCTTGATGTCAGTGGCAGACCCTGCTCCAGCCCAGATCCAGGCCCCAGCAAGCCCAGTGACAGTCCCTAGGCAGGCCCCAGGGGGTAAATGTCTGATAAAGGGGTAGGGGGGATGTCTGGTGAAGGTGTTCAGTGGCACAGGGGTGGGGGGAGGGGGATCACTTAAAATGACACAGGAAGATCATAAGGGGCAATCAAAATGACACAGGAGGATCAGAGGGGACAATCAAAATGATACAGGAGGATCAAAAGGGGTTACTAAAATGATAATCTGAATTCCAAAAACAAAATGTTTCAAAGATAGATTGATAATTATTGGAATCAAATAAAATGCTAAATATATGTATTAGAATTTCACATTTTCCCTTTGATCTTGTGTTCACATTAAAATTTAGTGACAATTACATTATAATCTTGTGTATGAAAGCATATTCTTTTCATTGTCATTTAATTTAAGTAAAACTATTTAAATTAAAATGCCCTATTTTTATTAATATAAGGCAGATTTGTTAATGCATTTGACTTTGTCATACCAGTTCACAGATACATTATCACTTCATATACCATTATCCACAGATATTGATATTAAAATATATCACAATGAACTTGAATTTTATTGATTTTTATTCTAATGTATTTTAAAGATTAAGAAATTCTAATAGTGCCCTGACTGGTTTGGCTCAGTGGATAAAGCATCAGAATGTGGACTGAATGGTTCCGGGTTTGATTCTAGTCAAGGGCATGTACCTTGGTTGTGGGCACATGCCCAGTGGGGGGGGGGGGTGTGTAGAAGGCAGGTGATCGATGTTTCTAGATCTCTGTCCCTCTCCCTTCCTCTCTGTAAAAATCAATAAAGTATATTTTTAAAGAAATTCTACCACTAGCAAAATTAATTTAGATATTTATTAGAAGTTAGTTCCTCTCCAAAATAACTCTATTGATAAGTATTTACAAAATTTCCAAATTAAAAGAATACCTTAATATGCATTTTATAACAAAGAGAAAATTAATAATATTTGTTCATTATAATTCTTTTTTTTAATATATATTTTATTGATTTTTTTATAGAGAGGAAGAGAGAGGGATAGAGAGTTAGAAACATTGATGAGAGAGAATCATTGATCAGCTGCGTCTTGCACACCCCCCACTGGGGATGTGCCCGCAACCAAGGTACACGCCCTTGACCGGAATCGAACCTGGGACCTTTCAGTCTGCAGGCCGACGCTCTATCCACTGAGCCAAACCGGTTTCGGCTGTTCATTATAATTCTTAACTGAAAATAATTAAAGTTGGTTATGAAATTGTATCTTAGAAGGAACTCCAGTGGCCCAAAGCAGGAAGTGTCTAAACAGAAATATACATTCAATCATTTCAGACATCTCTCATCAGACACTATAGCAAATAGGTAAGTGTAAATCTTCACTATTTTGAAGTCAACAATCAATGACATTATGTTGACTAATTATATACATTATATAAATGTACTGACTATTATATTTTTTAAAAGACAGTTTTAAAAACATGGAATCTATGACTACTGCTATAACATGTATTCATTCATTTATTTTTTATTTTATTTATTTTTTATAATATGTTTTTACTTATTTCAGAAAGAAAGGAAGAGGGTTTGATAGATAGAAATGTCAATGATGAGAAAGAATCATTGATTGGCTGCTTCCTGCACACCCCACACTGGGAATAAGGCCCGACAACCTGGGCATATGCCCTGACCAGGAATCAAACTGTAACCTCTTGGTTCATAAGTCGATGCTCAACCACTGAACCACGCTAGCCAGGCACATTCATTTATTAAACAATCATACTTGTGCACTATCTGTTCATGTTTTCTCCTATTTTATGAATAATGATATTTAGAGCGCACAAGTACACAATAGCTGCTCTACAGTTTATCACACACTAGAAGAGAGAGACATGTAAATAGACAAACATTGTTCTTAAGAGCTATAATAGTGCAAAGTTAGATTCAAAATGTGACTTTAAAGACTACTTCTCTATCAACACATGCAATTCTACTTAGTTTTTTTTTAATTTTATTATTATCTATTATAGTATCACATAATTGTCCTCATCCCCCCATTCCTATCCCAAACCCCTCCCTACATATGCCCCCACCCCCTGTTGTCCATGGCCACTGGCTGGGCCCATGTGCATGCACACAAGTCCTTTGGTTGATCTCTTCCCCTTACCCCCACCCTCCCCTACTTTCCCTCTGAGGTTTGAGAGTCTGATCGCTGCTTCTCTTTCTCTGGGTCTATTTTTGTTCATTTTCTACTTAGTTTTTGAATTTGTATTAAAATAAACTAGTCATTTCAAAATTTGACTCTGTAAAGTTCTGTATTTAATCTTCATATCTGAATATGCTATGTCCATAGATTTTTTTTTCCATTCATTAACCAAAGTTTGTGATTTTAATATGTTTAACTACCAGGTTTTTTGTTGCTATGTGTAACAAATTGGAAAAAAAAAAACAGCATAGATAATGAATTAGATATGTCAGATATTTACTAGTAGGTGCAGTCCTAAGACTACATTAGGAAAGTACACTTCAGTGTAGTCATAACACCAGACCCAACACCTAAATACACATACACGCACACTGACATATATTACAAACATTTTTATATACTTACATTGCACAGACACAGATGTTTTTAAGCCTTCCCTTTGAAGGAAATAAACAGATTTGCATTGATGTTTTGACATCAATGAACATTAAAAATAGATTCAATATAAAAATAAATGAGTAAATATTCAAGGGAGAGAAATACTATAAACAATAAAATATAGTATATGTGTGAGATAGTGAGTTTTAGTTTCTTGAAGCAGAAATTCTAGAATCTAGTCTAGTAAAATTATGAAAAATTTTGAAGCTCATAAAAATTACCTATATAAGTTCTTTGTGCAATATGATCAGAAGGGAACTTCAATAAAAATTAGACTGGTAGCAATGTACAAGGTAGATTGAAATCACAAGCAATATTGGAATCTAGAAGAAAACATCCCAAGGCTTAATATTGTGTTAGAACAGGATGCAAAAGGAGAAGGCAGGGTTGATATATGATAGTTTAGTGGCTACATTGCTAAGGTTTTGAATATTTGGCCAGTAATTCAAATCCATTCACTTAAAACTGTTTTGCTTGTGTATTTGATTTAGTTTACTGCTAATCTAAATTCATAAACCAAAGATGATCATCACGGGCACTATTGCTCTTCTAAGCTGGATGCTGATAGCATCTCCTGATTTGTGCCAACCAAAAATATCTCCAGGCATTGCCAAATGACCTCTCGGGAGAAAGGTTTTCTCCAGGTGAGAGTCTTTGATAAGCATTAAGATTCTTTTTTTAATTCTAATACTTAAACAATATGTCAATCCTGATCTATATAATAATGATGTATGATAAATATTCTCAAATGTTTTATGGATTACATAAACAAATATATATTTTTGTCACTCAGAAATATGGGATTTTACTGATATTGGCTGGGCTTGTTTGAACCTAGTCAACTTGGGTTTGAGATACAGCTCAAGTTTATCAGGGTTAGGTTAAAGGGGCAGATCCACACTGTGCTCTTTTTACAGTGACATCAGGAGCCCAACAAGACAGCCTAAAGATGTAGGCACATTTCAAGCCTCTGTTTATATTGAGTTCTCTAAATCTAGCTGACAAATAATCAAGTCATGTAACTGAGGCCAGGGTAAAGGGCAAGGAAATCATTCTACCTACCATGTATCAGTGGCACGCGTGTAGGAAAAAGACTTGGAACAAATAATTTTAATTGGCTACATTTACCACCTAGCCAAATGAAAAGCAAAGTCTGCTGTGTAGATTTAGGCTAATTTATAACTTATAAAATGTTGAATTATTGTGTATATATATGTAATTGTTCTATATATGTATATATAGAAATATATGAATATGTGTATATATGTATATATAGTAATATATGTGTATATGTATATATAATAATATGTGTGTGTTCGTATATATGTATAGATAGATAGATAGATAGATATAGATACATGCATCTATACACACACACACACACACACACACACACACACATCTATAGCCCATGGACACAGACAATAGTGTGAAGGCCTGGGTGGGGTAGAGGCTGGGCAGAGGGGGTCAAAGGGGGCAGAAAAGGGGGACATCTGTAATACTGTTAACAATAAAAATGCATATATTTTTTAAGTTGAAAGCTTCATGTTGTTTAATCCAATATAGGCCTATAAGCAATTCAAAAAATAAATATGTGAATAAAATAATCATCTCTATTATTTGAAAAATTATATTTTAATCACACATATTTTTATTTATTTTTTATTTTTTTAATATATTTTATTGATATTTTACAGAGAGGAAGGGAGAGAGATAGAGAGCTAGAAACATCGATGAGAGAGACACATCGACCAGCTGCCTCTTGCACACCCCCTCCCGGGGATGTGCCCGCAACCAATGTACGTGCCCTTGACCAGAATCGAACCTGGGACCCTTCAGTCCGCACACCGACGCTCTGCCACTGAGCCAAACCGGTTTCGGCATAATCACACATATTTTTAAAATACATTGCGCAAATAGCTTTACATATATTATAATAGCATTAAATGTCATATTTAAAAAATAATGTTGATCCAGCCAATTGGCTTAGTGGCTAAGCATTGCTCTATGAAACAGATCACTGATTCCAGGTCAGGCCACATGCCTGGGTTGCGGGCTTGATCCCCAGTGTGGGGCATGCAGAAGACAGCCAATCAATGATTCTCTCTCATTATTGATGTTTTTATCTCTCTCTCTCCCTCCTCTCTGAAATTAATAAAAATATATTTAAAAAAGTAATGTTGGATAGTTGTTAATAAAAATCTCAAAATGAGAAGCCATTTTGTAATTTATAGAGAATCATTTTGCATGTGAAATGTGCTAATAATGCTTATTGGTAAGTGGCATAAGGTTGACTATAAGAATTACTTTGCTGGGATACTTGCATTCTTGCACTTTCACTTATCTGAATAACTCAAGCCTTATTTTATAGATATCATCAAGAAAATAGGGAAGAAAATAATCTTTATAATATTTCTACAAGTACATTTTATTTCTGTGTATTACTTGAATGACTAATTTGTTACTCAGAAAATCTAGCTTTTCTTTTCTACTGGTTCCCTTTGTCTCCTGTTTTCAATATTTCTATAAATGCCCAATGGTGTGGAAATTAAAAACAAGTATTAGAATGACACCACAGCATGTTTTTAGATGAGTAAAGATAGTGTTTGATTAAAATGTAATTCTCCTTTGGAAAGAGAATTTGAATTGAAAAAAAATTGTCTAACAAATTGAAGGAGTGAAGTCTTCTTACTCTATTTAATTAGATAACTCAGAAAGGTAACCAAATCAAGCATTAAATTAAAAGAATTTATAACTGAAAAGCAATGAATAACTATAGTTATCATTTGGTCTCTTCCTGAAGTTATGTTCAATAATATGTTTAGTTCATAATCCTAAAAATATTGAGTACTTCATAGTTTCCTTTATATACACATAGAGAATTCTATGTATAATAGAATCAAGTTTATGGCCACTTCTGAGCAATAAAAATAATACGGTATATTACAGAACAAGTTTTAAGAACATGTTAGATACTATTTAGAAAAGATTCACATTCCATCTCAAAAACATATATTTGTTTTAGAAGACTTGAGAAAATTGCCACAATGAAAATAGAAATATGACTATATAGTATAGATATGGATAGATATGACAGATGGAAAAGAGAGACGAAGATTTTTTTTTGAAATGGCAAGAGACAAAGATGTATCTTAGCTATAGATGTTCATCACAAGAAACATGGCATTCTAATATCCACCAGGTCTATAGGTTAAGGAAAAAACCCTGCAATTTACTGAAACCACCCTCTATGTTAAGCATACTGTTATTCTATGACCTATAGTCCTCACAATTATCCTATAAGGAAAGTTTTATAATTTCTGGTTTGTTTATTTACTTTTATAGATAATTAAGACCCAAAAAAGTAAAATGGCATATGACTCAAGCTAAAAAGCAGTTCAAGGTTTGGTGACTTTGTCTCCAAAGTCTTATTTATTTTTCCTATACCATGATTGCTTTCCCTACCCTGTGATTTTTTTTTTTTTTTTTTTTGTACTTGGAATTGGTTTGTATCCAACAACCTCTGTCTGCACTTTGCTCAGAGATCAGGTCTCACAGACAAGTCCAAATGCTCCATTGCCTGCCATTGATCTGATCTTTTACTTGAACCCTAAAAAATGCTCAAATCTGTGTTGTTACTAAGTCCTGAATCAAATCCAAACATAAGCACAGCCCACATAATAAGTTCAGCCATCTTTTTCATAAACTCTAGTAGGAAAAAAATAACTGAAAAGCATTATTCTTCTAAACACCTACATTGGTCTCTGAAAAACCTCCAGTAATAAGTGTGCCTCAGAGCCAATGCACAGAAATTTAATTTCTACCAACATAATTCCTCTCCTGGGACCTCTTCTTTTCATCCCATATTCTTCAAGTCTTGGGTCTTACATGTCTTGCCTCAGTTTGCTATCCATTTAACTTTTTAATATAACCAATATTAATTTTTAATCAATAAAGGGTGAGTCTCACACACATATACATATGAAACTACTAAATTTGACATAATCAGTTATTATAAATATAAAATATTTTTAAAAGTCACCAATTTTGTGTATGTTTTTTAAACATGATTTAGGGTTATCTATATTTTCCAGACTGCTACTCAAACATATATTCAAAAGCTTTGAATTCCTGCCACTTCTTTGACTATATCAACCTATAGTTTTAATTAGACTACAATATTTAGGATCCAAAACAACTTATTAGATAGATAAATATAATCTATCATGTTTCAAAATGTATTTTTATCTGGCTCTAGCATAGTATTTCTTTATATCATCTATTATAATAAAAAAGCTAATATTCAAATAGACAGAACTTCAAACAACTGGAACAACCAAACAACAGAACATCTGGTTGCTATGATGTGCACTGGCCACCAGGGGCATGAGCAGAACATGGCGGGAGTTAGCCATGGCAGGATGAGTGGGGGCACCAGACCAATGCTCGCTGTCATCAAGGCAAGCTTCTGGTAGTTACTGAAAATTCTTTTCTCCTGTGTACTGCAGTTCTGCCCAGCGCCTGCACCGACTGCCAGAGCCGCCCTGGTGGCACCCGAAGTTGGTGCCAGAGCCGCCACTCATACCCACTGCTGGTGCCCAGTGCCAGTCACAATTGTCTGGGCCCATTAGCAGGTGCAAGTGGCTGCTGCCGGCCCTGATCTCCCCCGAGGGCTTATACACCTCCCCTGCTCCTGAGGGGTGATCAGGACAGCAGCTGCCACTCCCACATGCTGATGGTGCAGGCCCTGCTTGCACCTGTTGCTGATTCTGGCCCCAATAGCTCTGTGGTATCAGCAGGTGTGGTGTGGCCAGTGCCATAAGCATGTGGGCAGAGTGGTGGTGGAATCAGGGCTGGTGGCAAACAGAGGACCAGGGGCCATGGCAGAAGAGGCCAAGCAGGAGGGGAGAAAGATGGTCCGAGACCTGCCCCTGTCCCTACCACAGCCACACAGCCCACAGTTCTGTTAAAGGTTCACAAATTTATGCACTAGGCCCCTAGAATATATATAAAAGCCCAGCAACCAAATGGCAGAATGACCAGAATGACTGGCCGACCAGTCACCATGACACACACTGACCACCAGGGGGCAGACACTCAACCTAGGAGCTTCCCCGTGGGGGTCAGTGCACTCCCATAGTGGGAGCGTCACTCAGCTGACTGGAATGAGCAGCTGCTCCCATAGCAGTAGAAGCCACTTGCAGGCCCAAGGTGAGGCTGTGTCTCTGCACTTCTCAAATACTTGAGATAATCCAGACCCTGGCCTGACCTCACCAGCTGATTCAGCCCCTTTAAGGTGTGTTCTAGAAAGAGTGTGGGGAGCTGGCATTGGTGGGTGTCAAGAGGGGACAGGACTTTGGACTCCCTGAGGAGGCTGTCCTGATGGCTAAGGATCCTGGAGCATGGCTGCCCTGAACATCCCCCTTGGTGTCTCCAACCTGGCACCGCACATCAAGGACATTCACTGAGTGGCTTTGGGTACAAAGCTCTCTGCCATGTTCCTCCAGGACACAGAACATGCCTTTACCAAAGACATTACCCAGAAATATCAGCTCAGACTAATTTCCTCATTCAGCAGCCTCTCAGAGTACGGGTCCACAGCCACTCCGCTGACCAGGACAAGCAGCGCTCCCACAGCAGGCTGATCCCTGGAGGCCACACCCTTCTTTTGCAAGAGGCAGCTGGCAGAGAAATCTGGGAGTGGTACCAGCCCACTTACCAGCTGGCCCTGCCCACCACTGCCACTGCTGATCATCTTCCTCTGTGGGCCCCACTCCCACTCCACCCCCTGCAGTCACCTGCCTTGGATAGCTGGGGCTTATGGGTTGGGGGTAGCTCCTGCATTGAGCGCCTGTCCCCTGGTGGTCATTGTGTGTCATAGAGACCAGTCATTCCATGTGGAGAGCAGCTACAATGTTTGGATAGGATCAAGTCATGGACTAATGAGATGGCATGGTCCTCTTGTGGCAAAACCACATACAAGTTCCAGCTTGGAGGGCAAAGCCCTCCCAGCACAATTATAGCCAAAGGCTATGGTTGTATGTAAGCTTGACCTTATAGTCTGACCTTGTAGTCCTAGGTTGCTGAGGGATATGGGCTGTGGGTGGTACAATAAGTGCTGCCAAAACAAAGCTTGATAGAGTTCAGAGAAATGCAACAACAGGAAAAAAGTAGATTTGAAACTCGCAAGAACATGTAAATATCTTGACCACTCCCTTGTTTTGCTTTGAGTGATCTGATTATAAAATAAAGATTCAGCTTACAGGTGGGCTCACTGTGCCCTCAACCAGTTGCATGATCCATCTGGTCCCAACTATATTCTCTTGTCTGTTTTTTTTATTCCTTCACTGCCCCTTCTCAGGTTCACCACTGGCTGTGTTGGACATGGTTCAGTTCCACTGGTCATTCACCATTCAGTCAATTTGCATATTAGGTTTTTATTATATAGGACTAGAGGCCAGTGCATGAAATCCATGCACGGGAGGGGGTGTCCCTCAGCCAAGCCTGCACCCTCTCCAATCTGGGAACCCTTGAGGGATGACTGACTGCCCTCTCACAATCCAGGATTGCTGGCTCCCAAACATTCACCTGCCTTCCTTCCTATTGCTCCTAACCATTTCCCTGCCAGTCTGATTTATGCCTAACTGTTCGCCTGCCAGCCTGTTTGCCCCTAACTGCCCTCCCATGCAGGCCTGGTCACCCCTAACTGCCCTCCCATGCAGGCTTGATTGCCTCCAACTCTCCTCCATGGCAGGACTGGTCCCTCCCAACTGCATTCCCCTGCTGGCCATCTTGTGGTGGCCATCTTATGTCTATATGGGGGCAGGATCTTTGACCACACGGAGTGTGTTGGAGTGGCAGTCAATTTGGATATTAATCTTATGTTAGATAGGATAATTTCAGATAGGAAGGGAGGAGGAGAGATGGAAACATCAATGATGAGAGAGAATCATTAATTGGGTGCCTTCTGCAAAACCCCGACTGGGGATGGAGTCTGCAACCTGGTCATGTGCCCTAACCAGGAATCACACCATGCCTTCCTGGTTCATAGGTCAATCCTCAACCACTGAGCCATTTTGGTTGGGCAGAGTACTATTTTTTAAGTCAACTTTTCATACTTGCACTCAGTAACATCAGAAATAACTTGTTGAGGAAACATCCTAGGGAGTATGACTAGGGTCCAGGCAAAGGTGATGTGAATATACATTTTCCACAAGGAAGTAAGTCCTCCCTCTTAGAGGGACTCCATTAGTATAGCATGAGTTGGGAAATAGTTTTCAGGGTCTTTCTTCTCCAGTTATAAAGGAATCCTTAGCTTCAACAGCCTGGAACTTTATATAAAAGTACCCAAGAAGTCACTATCTTCCTGATACATCAGCCCCAAATGGCACTTACATTCATGAGTTCTTATCCTACAGACTTCTCTTAGTCCTAATTTTATCCTACAGTGCTGTATGCCAAAAACACTCTTTCATGAATGAAGGCAAAACATATTCAAAATAAGTAAAAGTTAAAATTTACCACCAACTGAATTTCACTAACAGTATTTCTAAAGTATGTGTACATACTTTAGTACAATATGAATAAGATGTAATCCTTGAGGGAAGGTGTGAAAAGCTAAACATTAAGAATATCAAGTAATAGAGAAAATAAAACTAGACAACCATTTAATTAAAATGAATAACAATAATTGGCATAAAAAGGAATGCATGAATAAAATACTGAATTAAAAATTGCATGTAATTCAGGAGATTGATGAAATAAACATTAAACAAACTAAGCTTTTAAAGTTATTAATCTAACTGTATGATAAAATTTCAAGTGTAACTAATAAAAAAGAAAGTAAGCAAGCAGGATTTAGAGTAGTAGTATATTTGTTTCAATCAAAAAGATAGGTAACAAATAAGGAAAAACTAAAGACAAAAATTTATTTAAAAACTAGAGGAAGCAAAAGACCCAGAATAACCAGAACAATATTAAGAGAAAACAAATTTGGAGGACTTACACAACCTGATTTAAAGACTTACTATAAAGCTACAGTAACTTAGAAAAATGTAATGGAAAGTATTATGCTAAGCCAAATAAGGCAGTCAGAAAAAAACAAGTATCACATGACCTCACTCATATGTGGAATCTAATGATACTTGTCTATTAATTAATAATAATAATAAATATATCCAGAGGCATAAACACATAGAACAGACTGTGGAATCTCAGAGGGTAGATGTGGGTGGGTGGGAAGAGATCAACCAAAGAACTTGTATGCATACATGTATAACTCATGGACACAGACAATGGGGTGGTGAAGGCTTGGGCTTGGGGATGGGGGCTAGAAGGGGTCAATTGGGGGAAAAATGGAGACATATGTAATATCTTCAACAATAAAATTTTATTTTTTTTAGAAAAAAAAATGTTACTAGCAGAATTGACAAATAGATCAATGTAACAAAGAGCCCAGAGAGATACCTACATGACTATATGTAGATCACTTATTTTTTAAAAAGGGGCAATGGCAATATAATGAAGGAAAAAAACCTCTTTTTAAAAAATGATGTAGGAACAACTGAAAAACTTGAAAGCAAAAAAAAGAAACAAACAAAGAAAAAAGCAAAATAATTTAAATAGAAACCTTACATTTTTCACAAAAAAATAACTCTAAATGCATCCTATGTGTTAATGTAAATATTAAAATATAAAACTCTTATAGGGTAACATGGGATATGTTTGATGTTGGGTATGTTGATGTCTTCTTAGATACAACACCAAAGACAGGATCCCCAAACATTGACAACATAAAATGCTGGTAAGGATGTGGAACAACAGGAACAGAGAATATAAGAGTAGAATAAAAGGAAGATTAATTGAATAATGTTTAAAAGAGATTCAATGAAATTTTAGGTAATAATAGTAAGTGTTAAAGGGTTCAAAACTTCACAAATAAAAGATAAAATGTTAAATTGTGGGAAGCATAAACACATGTGCTTAGAGAAGGACCGTAGGCCTGGTATGGAAGGTCACCAGGGAGGAAAGCCCAGCTGCCTAGCAAAGGGAACACAGGGACCTGGCTCCCTGGGTAACCGTTCCTCCCCCAGCGTATTGCTGGCCATGTGTTAGACTCCCTGACCTTCATGCCACTGATTATGCAGTTCAGACCCTCCCCTGACCTTTCCTCACATTCCATTAGTCCTGTGAGTTAGACCCGCTTAGAGGGGAAATAAACAATGGGCCAGAGAATAGCCCTTATGCATTAAGATCCCAGGACAGTGACGTTCTAACTCACATCAAATGCATCCAGGCCTCAATTGTGTTTTAGCTCCAAGTCCATAAAAGCAGCAAAACCAGACAAGTGACACCATGACTGTCCTCAGGGTCAGCTACACTGACTAATGACCCCCTTCCCTGGTGCCAACCAATCAATAGAGACCATAACCCTGAAAGGACATACCTTAGAAATCTGATTTTATTTTGAGATCCTCCCTGGCACTCTCCTAAAATCCCACCCTTAAAAGCACTTAAGGCAGAGGACCCAGCTCACTCTTTATCTCAGAGCACACCTGTTCCCCACCCCATTCCACAGGTGCATTTTCCTTGTCTTTCTCTTTCTCCTAAGCTCTGAGGGACTTTTCCTTTGCCTCTGTAATTTTTTCCTGAGCCCATTGGTTCTGGCATGCACTTCTTCTACCACTGTCACTTCCTAAATAAACGTTCTCTTATACTTTGAATCTTGACTCTGAATACTCTCCTCTCCAAAACTCAAGTACTTAGCTTGCTGAACTGATACTCAGTCTGACCTGTGGGTCTAACACCTGGTTCTGTCCTCACCACCAATAATAAATGACCACGATGAGCCGGAAATAGACAGATAGCTTCAAATTAAATATATTATATTAGTGTTCTATGCTATATAACAAAGTACCATAAAACTAGTTGCTTAGAAAGCACTCATTTATCATCCCACAGCATTTTATGGATCTGGATTTGTGGCCCTGCTTATCTTGGTCCTTTTTCAGATGTAATGAGGTTGCTATCACGGTGTCCTATGCTGTAGTGGTCTCACCCAACTACTCTTCTCATTGAGGGGTCTTCTGAGTTTGTGTAGTTTTTGGTAGAATTCATTTCTGTGTAAACTGAAGAATTTATGGTAGCTTGCTTTCTCAAAGATACCAATGAGTAAAGAGAGAGTCTACTGCTCCAAGTCCTCCACTTCTAGACTATTTTTTAAAGGGATCATCTAACTAGATCAGACCCACCCAGGAAATTCACATCTAGCTGAAGTACAGAGAATACCGTATTTGCCGGCGTATAAGACGACTGGGCATATAAGACGACCCCCTAACATTTCCACTCAAAATACAGAGTTTGTTATATACTCGCCGTATAAGACTACCCCCTCTTCCGCACACCTTCCACACACCAAATAAAAGGTAAAACAATATCAGATTTGATTTCAACATTTTAATTTATATTCAAATGCTTATGACATGCAGGAAAACTCACAAGGCTGTATGTAATCAAACATATACATAAAACTGTGCAAGTTTATTACCGGTAAACATACCGGTAATTCACTAAAGAAAACACACTCTATAGACTGTATAGACTCTATAGTTCTGGCCAGTGTGGGGTGCCTCTTCTTAATGCACACTTACCCCTTGGCATACTCTTTAATGCTTTCTCATTTGATTTCCAGTCCCGAACCATCTTTTCTGTTACTCCATATTGTCTTGCAGCAGCACAATTATTATTTTCCTTAGCAAAGTTTATAACTTTCAGTTTAAAATTTGCATCATACTTCTTTCTTTTGGCTGGTGCCATGATAGGGATGATAGGGGTTTGACTGGTCGACATTTTCTATGCTGTACTGTACAATGGTGCAGTATTGTGGCTGGCTGTTGGCTGTATACAAAGCCTGATTTGATTGGTCCCTGCTCCCTGTTTGCCCGCCCTGTCACTATAGCAGTCCAGTCCACCCTTGCATCAGCATCTCCCTGGGACCTCACTAGTGCGCAAGTGCGAGCTCTTCAACATTCTAACAGGCACCATGATAGCACAAAATCGCGAATCTTCAATGCATAAGTAAAGAAATATACGGTAACCCGAATTTACCACACTCGCAAAATCGCATAACAGCAAAATCGCATAACAGCCGAGCATACACCCAGCAGCGCTGCTGATGCCTGAACGGTATGTGGAATGAAGTGGGCCGGCATCGGAAGGCCACTATGGCACGGGGCAAGCACTATGGGCAGTCTATCTGAAGTGTACCTGGCGTATAAGACGACCCCCCACTTGGAGGCATATTTTTCAGGGCCAAAAAATCGTCTTATACGCCAGCAAATATGGTATATTGCACTTAAGGAATTTAATGTGATGCTTTATCTATAGACCAAATAGTCAGTGAGGCAGTCGTCTTATTCCTAGAGTACAGGTAAGATGGTACTATTCTGAAGCCTATAGTTGCCACACAAACTTCTTGTTCTATTGTAACAAAGGTAACTGTTTTTTTTAGTTATCCATTTATGCATTGGTTTCTTGAAAATCATTCTTGGCAGCCCAGCCTAGATCCTATTTCTCTAATCTTTTCAAAACATTTGAATGCACATAAGTCACGGTATTTCACCTCTTTCTTCTTAAGGAATATAACATGTTATTGACAAAGAAATTCTTATTTACACAATTTTATAAATGTGACTTATGTAGTTGGATTCATCCTTCATGATATTACAGAAACAAAGAACTTAAATGTGAGAGGCAAATTTTATAAGCATTAGAATAAAGTGTAGATTAGAACATTATGTCCTCAGTATGTAGTCTTATTTAAAAAGGAAACAGAAGTACTAAATATAAGAGAAAATATTAATGAATTTGACTACATTAAAATTGATAACTTAAGTCCATTAAAAACATTGTAGAGTAAAACATATAATAAAAAGTAAGAAAAAATATTTGCTATACATATAATGAAAAATAAATCTAGATTACATTTTTTTAAAAAGACTGCCTGCTTGAAATGAGATAAAGACATTTCACAGAAAACACAAATTGCCAATATACCTATAAAAAGTTTGTCTAACATCTAGCAATTAATGAAATGCTAATTAAGTGTATAGTGAGATATTATTTTACATAGTATATGATTCCAAACTTACAAAATCTCATTATACTAATTGTTGGCAAGAGTATAAAGCAAGGGAAACACTTAAATACTACTGGTAGCAGAACAATATTTTTTTGGAAGGAAAGGATAGAAAGAAGAAATGACAGAGAAAATATATAAACAAACTCATTGTGAGACTTTATAGGCCACAGACTTTAAAAGTTTTTTAGTAGACAAGTGAGGTAATCAGATATATTTATGGTGTAGAAAAGTTAATTATAGCAAAATGTAAGAAATATTGAAGGGGACATATGTAATACTTTCAACAATAAAGATTTAAAAAATATTGAAAAACTAAAGACTATGTGGTAAACTTAGAAATACTTTAAAATATAACAAACAAAGATCCTAAACTAGGAAATAATGTTTCTAAGAAAAAGATAGGGCGCAATTCATAAACATTATCTAAAGGAAAATTGATGGGAATTGGTGAGCAATTAGATCTGAGAAGGAAGGAAATAAAATAATTTAATAGAATTCTGAAGTTTTTAATCTGTGTTTCTGATGCCTTTTGTAGAGGTATAAAATCTTGAAGATAAAGCAGATTTTTTTTAGAACAAATTATTTTATATTTTATATGATTTGATTTATGGAAATATTTTTATTTGTATTAAAGGTATAATTCAGATATACTAAAATACATAGATCTTAAGTATATAACTTGATGAATTTTTCTTGTGTGTATGTATTTTTGTTGTAAGTGACCATGTAACCAAATTTCTAAGCCTTCTTCAGATATATCCCCACACATCTATAGCATACTCTCTCAAGTAACCATTACTCTAATTAATTTCTTATTGTACATTAATAATTTTGCCTATTTTGGGAATTACTAGGCATAAAATTATACAATAAAAAGAAACATTAGAATGGAGTATATATACAATGAGAGTTCTGACACTTCAAGGGAACTGGAAACTGACCAGGGAGGGGTCTGTGGATTCAACTGAGCAGCTATAAGATAGACCTGAGTCAGGACTCCATTTATTGCCTAACTAGAGGCCCGGTACATGAAATTCTTGAACTCAAGGGGTCCCTCAGCCCAAATTTGAGAGGGTGCAGGACTGGCCAAGGGACCCCACGGGTGCACAATTGGGGCCAGCCAGGAAGGGACTGTCAGAGGGCTCCAGGGTGTGTCCAGCCCATCTCGTTCAGTTCTGATCAGCCAGACACCAGCAGAAAGCTAACCTACCAGTTGGAGCATTTGTCCCCTGGTAGTCAGTGCATGTCATAGCAAGCAGTTGAACAGCCTTAACATATCATTAGCATATTATACTTTAATTGGTTGAATAGCCTACCAGTCAACCTGACACTTAGCATATTAGACTTTTATTATATAGGATTCCCAAGTACCAGTAATCCAAGAGGTGTGCCACAATGATGTTATGAAGCTGGCTTTAATGTAAACTCAGAATCTGCCTTCTAATGCTTTTAAAAGATCTAGGTATTCTCTCTTCCTCAGTGAATGATTACCTGAATAAATTGATATAAGTTCCATTGGAGAGCAGCTGGGGGAATCATTACTATGCATTCTGGTCCTTCCTCAAGGGAATCTCAGTCTCTCCATTAGCTAATAAATTCCAGATGTGAAAACTTGCTTAAGTTGGAACCTAAGAAAGGGATAATGACCTTTACAATGGGGCTCACTGACCTAAGCTTTATGCTCACCTCTTCTTGACAACCTTTAATTATGTACAGGATGGGGCAAAAGTATGTTTATAGTCATGATTACATAAAACAGTTTATTCTTGTATTATTTATTAATTATACCATTATTTTCCATATGAATAACTGTAAACCTATTTTTGACCCACCTTGTGTATTAAGCAGTGCCCTGTGGACTGGTCATCTTGTTTCAAGGTAAGTGTGTCATATATGGCAAATAAAAATACAGGACGCCAGCTAAATTTGAATTTCAGATAAATAATGAAAATGCTTTCAGCATAAACATACCCCATGTAATATTTGGGACATGCTTATACTAAAAATTATACACTGTTCAACTGAAATTTAAATTTAATCGCATGCCTTTTATCTGGCAATGCTTCTCTGGGGAAGCTGTAATGTGTTATTCATCTATTGATAGCAGTTCTATCACCATGGCTGACATTCAGAAATGGATGGTCATTTCAATGATTATTCCCATCTAACTTCTGATTGTTAAGTGTGGCCACCTGCCTTTTCTGTTTGGAGAGTCAGTGATCACAATTATGGGCCCAAATTTTCTGTCCTAAGTCCTGGCTTTCAGAGCCTCTTAATGCCAGTGTTTTCCCCTTGTGCATCCTTACTTTCTTGACAAATAGAGGGTCCTTCCAAGACATGTTTCAAGCTGGTGGTTCTTCTGGTCTTATGTAATTAATTCACCCTACCATGCCTACTTCTCTGAGTGCTTTTACCTCTTCTTCCATGGTCTTCCTGGCTCTTCTGGCTTTTCCACTTCATATGGCACTGGCTATGGTCCACCCCCTGTCTTGCTTCCCAGTTTCTGAAAGCTATTAGAGCAGTGAATTTGAACTAGTATTCCTCTCTTTGTTGGCCTAGTCATTCCTCTCTTTGTTGGCCTAGTCAGAGCCTTAAATCTGGTTTGATGGAAAACTGTGCCAATATCACAAATGCCACCATATCCAGATTTGTGTTCTACCCCTGTTGACCTCACACCATCAGTGCGAGATCAGACTGAAACTAACCTAAGCCTTGTAAATAAAACACAGTGATGTTCCACAGTTTATAAGCCCTCCTCTTAAAATCCTTCTCTCCCTTTCTTCTCTCTCAGCACTTCACTAGTTGGGTCATGCTGAAATTTGCCTCTCCCTCTCTCTCTCTCTTTTTTGTTTTAATTTGTTTGTTTAGTTGGTTGCCTATATAGGAAGCTGGAGCAGACTAGGAAAGTTTTATCCTGCAAAGCACCTCACTGCACTGAGGCCTCTGAAAGAAATACAAGTAAAAGAAACAGAAGGTGGGAGGGAGATGCGACCCTCTAAAATGTGGGAGTGGGTGACATCTGGAAGCTCAGAGGATCAAAAGAATCTGGGTGTTAATGTTCTCAAGTTCATATGTCCACATATCCTTATTTTTCAATCTCAGTTCTTCTTTCTTCTTAGACATAGGAGAATTTCAGGAGCTGAGAATTCAACTTTTTCTAGAGTTTTGCTCTTCTATTTGTAGTTTCTGAGTCTACTCTTCAATATAATTAGCCCTTCAGCTGTTGGATATTTATATTTCCTTAAACACTGCCATTGAGGACCTCTGATTTTCACCCTTTATATTAAATTGGTTATTAATCATCTGTAGCCCGTTATTTTCTTTCATTGGTGCTCAGCAACAGCTATCACTTTTTTCCTGTCCACATCATTAGTATGTTCCCTTTCTTTTCCAGCGCCAGTTACTGCCATTGCAAGAACCATGCATCTCCTTCCACCTCTAACCTTTTTTTTTTTTTTCCAGTTCACCACAGGTGAACTCCTAATGACAGCCTGGTGGTTACAGAATGCTAAGAACAATTAACATTTCACCTAGTTTAAGTGACAGCGTGTTCATTGTCAGGTAGCTAGCTGATAAGATTTTTCTAGAATCACATCCTTAGTGTTCTTCCCAGAACCACTTGGGTACCAACCCTACAAGGTTAGTTACAATACAATCAAAGACAGAGTCCAGGATCTGTGTGCACAAGTTTAATTAAAGAAGTTCTCATCAGAATACCAGTGAATGAAGGAAGTAAAATATGGAAAGGGAAGATGATGTGCAAGAGTGTGGTCTCACATAAGTTCTAGCTTGATCTGATTCATGAGCATAAATCATATTGCAGAGTCATCCTCTTGACCACAGGCACATAGACCACAGGGGCCCATATAAGTGAGTCACTGAATGCACTGGGATGAGGAGCATCACATCTGTCTCAAGTGTAAGCTGTTAAAGCAGGCCCTTATAGCTGGGTTGGTGAGTGTACAGGCCAGTAAAGTGAACATGGACAGGACATCAGCCATACATACTATGGTTGCTTTATATAGTAAATTATAACAACATTTATATTTTAATTTATATTTTGAAAGATCATCATAATTTATTAAAATATGCTTACTATGCCTACTTTTGCAAAATGCTTTTTTCTGTGTAAATCACCTTTATCTAGATGCCAATTATGCTGATTTTACCTTTTAAATTCACCAAAATGTTTGTATTCACCCACTAGTATTCTCAACCTAAAATATATGTTGATAATATATATAGCTGCTTACCTTTCAGCTGCTTCCCTTGTTCAAAAGGATAGAATCTGGCTTTAACTAGGTTCTAGCTCATCTAATACTTATCCTAAAATCTATTTAAACTCTCATTATTTTATGTTTGAGACAATGATTTATTTATTTTTATTTTTATTCATACCAGTGGCATATTTCCTATTAGTTACCACCGTGACTCCTGCTTACAACTCCTCATATATAGATTATTACAAATATAATGTAACTTAATTGTTTCCTCCAACTCTAAGGTAAATCATAAACACATTCAAATTTAAAAATTAAGGCATTTGGTGATTGCAGGGGTTGAAGCAGGTATGAGGGGTGTGGAATGATGATGGGGAAATATTAAAAGAATATTATACATATATTCTATTATGTAGAATAAGCAAAACAGACTTTCTCCATACCTTGTCCTTTATATAAACTACACTTCCTCTGGGAAGCAGGCTATTTATGCATGAGTTATCTTACTATTAGAAGATGTGCATATATTATACCAGCACATTCCAAGTTTTAGTAACCAGACTAACTGCTAATATTTACGTATTTATTTCATATTTTTTAAAAAAAATTGATTTCAGAGAAAGGAAGGGAGCTAGGGAGAGAGACAGAAACATCCATGAGAGAGAAGCATCAATTGGCTACTTCCTGCATGTCCCCTTGTGGGGCTCAAGCTAGTAACTTGGCCATATACCCTGACTGGGAATTGAACCAGCAACTTCCTGGGACTATACTCAATCAATGCGCCACACCGCACCAGCTAGGCAAGATTTACATATTAAATTTAAACTGAGAGACAATCTCTATGAAGGAAGTCTCTTTTTAAATAACAAATGATAATACTCATAATGTAGAGGAAACAAAAGTAAATTACTTTTTTTTGTTGTTTGTTTTGTTTTTTATTTTTATTTATTTTATTTTTTTTCCCCTCACATGAATTTTATTAAGGTATTATATGTGTACATATCTTACCACTGCCCCCCCCACTCCCATTTATGCCCTCCCTCCCCAGAGTTCTGTGTTTGTTGGTTGTATTCATGCATACCAGTCCTTAGGTTGTTCTCTTATCTCCCCCCAAGTCTCCTTCCCCTCCCTGCTGTCATTTGACAATTTGCTTGTTTTATGGTGACTATCTCAGGATCTCATGAATAGAATCCGCTCCTCGTTTGGCAGTCTGCTTGTTTTATGGTGGCTATCTCAGGACCACCCGAATACAGTCCGCTCCTCCTCTGGTTCTCACCGCCCCTCCCCCTGGGTCCCACTGCTTCCCTAGGGACACACGGCTCACCCGGGGCACACGGCACTAAATTACTTTTGTTCAGGTTTAATTTTGGTTCATTTGTGACAAGTGTTTTTATCGATATATTTCTTTGTAGTGCATTTTAAAGGCCAGCTGTAATCTTTCTTAGCATAGTTGGCTATAATATAAAAAGAAACCCAGTGATATTTAATGTTATTTAAAATGCTATTATATCATACATTGTAGTGTGAAAGCCACAACCTGTTACATTTGGTCAAATATTTAATTAAGTTACCCTTAATGTCTTGACAGGGCCAGATCAAATGATTTTGTGGGCCTTATATGGTCCACGGCCAGATGTTCCCCATCCCTGACGTAGAAATTACCAGCTCTTGTAGTGTTTAGTTGAAGAAACTGTGGGTCTAGAGAGCTTTATTGACTGAATAAAGGTTTCACAGCCAGAAAATACCAAAATTAGGATTAGAACTGAGATATTAACTCCATGACACATTACCTGTGTAGCTTGCAATATGTAAATTCTAATTAGACACTTTTTCCCTATGATTTCTGAGATATCTCCCTTTCAACTTGTAATAAATTAAAAATACATGAGCAGAAATTGACTATAGGAAAAGAAAGAATGATTAATTGAAAGAAGGCTTAGAGTGTTGGCTTTGCCAAGTGACAATGAAAAAGACAAACAATAACAGGTTCTAAGATTTACTGCTCTTACTTATACAATCAAAGTGCAATACTTTTCCTATAGGTGCTCCAAAACTCTTATGAGAGTCAAAAGAAATAGCCATAAAAATACTTTGGACAGCTGGCAAGTGCAGCAGCAGTAGCAGGAGCCTTTTCTGCCTTCACAGAAGCGCTAAGGAGTAGCAAGACAAGCGGTAAGGAGTAGCAAGTAGGCAGGTGGTAAGGAGCAAGGGCTCTCAGACTACAAGAGGGCACAGGCCAGGCTGAGGAACCCCCCCCCTCCAGTGCATGAATTCTATGCACCAGGCCTCTTGTTTAAAGATAAAAATCTGGAGGCGGGAAAATGGCAGAAGAACAGGTAGGCAGGTTCTGAGCCTTGTCCCAAAGAAGAAAGAGAGAACAGTTGAGCGTCGGGCTGGAGTGCTTGTCAGCAAGCCAAGACACAGGCAAACACCAGGGGAAACTGGGGGTCTGCTGATCAGGGTGCCCCTGACAGTTAAGCACTCACAGCTGGGTCCCTTCCCAGAGCTACGTACAGGCATGGATGGGGAAATCTCGCCATCTTGACTGGAAGAGGTTTGTGTCAGAGGTCGGAATATCCACAGCCACAATGACCACCAAGCAGCTGTGAGCCCCAGAATGCTGACAACAGTCAGCACGAACACTTAGACTCAAAGGAGAGCTCCATCCCAAGGCGAAAAGGTCAGATTTTGCTGAGATCCAGTGAGTGCCCCGCTGCACAGCAGCGGAAGACAGGCCCGAGCGTGCCAGGCACACGGAGGCTGGAGGACTGGGCTGGGGTTTAAAATAAACTCCCGGGTTATGGGCTGGCAGTGCAAATGACTGTGGACAGGACACCTAAGTGGGGGGATATCTAAGGAGCAACGCAATCTGACTCCGAGGCATATCCGGAGAGTTATAGGGGAGTGCAGTCGGCTCAGTCCTGCCCCCTACTCTCACCCCTCCATAGATCAGGGACACAGAGAGGGGAAAAAAACTATAAAGGCTTCAGAGCCCTGGAAGTCAACCCAGAAACACTGCCACCTTTTCAAGTGCACATGGGTCATTTTCAAATATAGACCACATGTTGGGACATAGGCAAAGTCTCTTCAAATTCAAGAAGGTAGAAATCTTATCAAGCATTTTCTCAGATCATAGTGGAATAAAATTGGAAATAAACTACAATAAAAATAATCCAAAGAAATCAAACACATGGAGACTAAATAGCATGCTATTGAACAAAGACTGGGTTACCAGAGAAATCAAGGAAGAAATCAAAAACATCATGGCAACAAATGACAATGAAAACACAACAATCCAAAATCTATGGGACACAGCAAAAGTTGTTTTGAGAGGCAAATTCATATCTCTACAAGCCTATTTTAAAAGAGAAGAAAAAATGGTCACAAATTATCTAACCCTACTACTCAAACAGTTAGAAAAAGAACAGCAAGAAAGGCCCAGTGTAAGCAGAAGGAAGGAAATAATCAAAATCAGAGTGGAATCAGAGTGGAGATTAACGACATAGAGACCAAAGAAACAATACATAAGATCAAAGAAACCAAGATCTGGTTCTTTGAAAGGATAAACAAGATTGAGGAACCACTAGCCAGGCTAACCAAGAAACAAAGAGAAAGGACCAAAATAAACAAATCAGAAATGAAAGAGGTGAAATAACAACAGACCCCGCCGAAATACAAAGGATTGTTACAAAATACTATGAACAACTCTATTCCAACAAACTGGACAACCTGGAGGAAATGTACATATTCCTAGAAAAATATAACCTGCCAAAACTCAATCAGGAAGAATCTAAAAATCTAAATAGACCAGTGACTTTGGAAGAAATTGAAGCAGTCATCAAAAAGCTTCCAGCAAACAAAAGCCCAGGGCCAGATGGTTTCATAGGAGAGCTTTACCAAACATTCAAGGAAGAAATATAACCTATCCGCCTCAGACTTTTCCAAAAAATTCAAGAGGAAGGAACACTGCCAAACTCCTTCTATGAAGCCAGCATCACCCTAATACCAAAACCAAATAAATACAACACAAGGAAAGAGAATTACAGGCCAATATCCCTCATGAACATAGATGCCAAAATCCTCAACAAAATTCTAGCAAATAGGCTCCAGCAGCACATCACAAAGATCATATGCCATGACCAAATAGGATTTATTCTGGGAATGCAAGGATGGTACAATATCCGTAAATCAATAAATGTGATACATCACATAAACAAATTGAGAGATAAAAATCATATAGTCATATCAATCGACACAGAAAAAGCAGTTGATAAAATCCAACACTATTTCCTGATAAAAACTCTCAACAATGTGGGAGTACAAGGATAATACCTCAGCATAATAAAAGCTATATATGATAAACCCACAGCCAACATCATGCTAAATAGGCAAAAACTAAAACCATTCCCTCTAAGAACAGTAACAAGACAGGGATTCCCACTCTCACCACTTGTCTTTGACATAGCACTGGAAGTATTCGCCATTGCAATTAGACAAGAAGAGGAAATAAAAGGCATCCAAATTGGAAAAGAAGTAAAGCTGTCCCTATTTGCAGATGACATGATATTGTACATAAAAAACCAAAAAGACTCCATCAAAAAACTAATATACTTAATTAATGAATTTGCCAATGTAGCAGAATACAAAATCAACACCAAGAAATCAATGGCATTTCTATACACCAATAGTGAACTTACAGAAACAGAGACTAAAAAAACAATCCCATTTACCATCGCACTAAAAAAATTAAGATACCTAGGAATAAACTTAACTAAGGGGGTAAAAGACCTACCGTATTTGCCGGCGTATAAGACGACTTTTCGGCCCTGAAAAATATGCCTCCAAGTGGGGGGTAGTCTTATACAGCGAGTATATAACAAACTCTGTATTTTTAGTGGAAATTTTAGCGGGTCGTCTTATACGCCGGCAAATACGGTATATGCAGAAAACTCCACGACACTGGAAAAAGAAATAGAGGAAGATGTAAGCAGATAGAAGAACATACCATGTTCATGGATTGGTAGAATCAATGTCATCAAAATGTCCATACTTCCTAAAGCAATTTATAAGTTCATTGCACTCTCCATCAAAATACCAACGGCATAAGTCACAGACATAGAAAGAACTCTCCAAAAATTCATTTGGAACAATTAAAGACCCCAAATAGCCGCAGCAATCTTGAGAAAGAAGAGTAAAGTAGGAGGGATCGCAATACCAGATTTCAAGCTGTATTACAAAACCACTGTTCTCAAAACAGTCTAGTACTGGCACAAGAACAGACATATAGATCAATGGAATAGATTAGAGAATCTATATATCAACCCAAATCACTATGCTCAATTAATATTTGACAAAGAAGGCACGAGCATACAATGAAGTCAAGACAGTCTCTTCAATAAATGGTGTTGGGAAAACTGGACAGATACATGCAAAAGAATGAAACTAGATCACCAACTTACACCATACACAAAAATAAACTCAAAATGGGTACAGGACTTAAACATAAGACAGGAAACCATAAAAATACTAGAGACATCCACAGGCAGCAAAATCTCAGACATATGCCTAAAGAACTTCTTCACTGATACTAACCCTAGGGCAATGGAAGCTAAAGAAAAAATGAACAAATGGGACTATATCAAAATAAAAAGCTTTTTTAAAGCAAAAGAAACCATCATCAAAACAACAAGAAGTCCCACGGTATGGGAGAACATATTTGCAAATGATATCACTGATAAAGATTTAATCTCCAACATCTATAGACAGCTTATACAACTCAATAAAAGCAAAATAAATGAGCCAATTAAAAAATGGGCAATGGACCTAAATAGAATCCTTAAAAAAGAAGACAGAAGGAAGGCTAAGAGCCACATGAAAACATGCTCAAAGTCACTAATTATCTGAGAGATGCAAATCAAAACAACAATGCGGTACCATCTCACACCTGTCAGAATGGCCAACATCAACAAATGAACAAAAGACAAATGTTGGCAAGATTGCGGACAAAAAGGAACACTAGTACACTGCTGATGGGATTGCAGGTTGGTGCAACCACTGTGGAGAACGGTATGGAGCTTCCTCAAAAAACTGAAAATGGAACTCCCATTTGATCCAGTAATCCCACTACTAGGAATGTGCCCCAAGAAACTAGAAACACCAATCAGAAAGGATATATGCACCCCTATGTTCATAGCAGCACAATTTACAATAGCTAGGATTTGGAAACAGCCTAGGTGCCCGTCAGCAGATGAATGGATCAGAAAACTATGGTACATCTACACAATGGAATACTATGCTGCCATAAAAAGGAAGGAATTCTCATCATTTGCAGTAACTTGGATGGAATTGGAGAACATCATGCTGAGTGAAATAAGCCAGTCAATGAAAGAGAAACACCACATGATTTCACTCATATATGGATAATAAAGAACATTATAAACAAATGAACAGAAAGATAGATATAGTGACAGTAAAACAACAAGCAGACTGTCAAATGACAGTGGGGAGGGGAGGTAAGAGATCAACCAAAGGACTGATATGTATGCATATAAGTACAACCAATGGACACAAAACTCTGGGGAGGGAGGGCATGTATGGGAGGTGTGGAGGGGGGCAATGGTAAGCTATGTACACATATAATACCTTAATAAATTTAAAAAAATACTTTGTACACTATGAAGCAAGTGAAATTGTAAAATAAAAATATTATAATAGCTGATATACTGGGAATTGGAATATTATTTAGAGATCTTTACTTTGATTTTTTATTTGCCTCAACTCAGTATATTGTGATTTTTTATTATACAAGAAGAAAAAAAAAACACAAAACAATAAGAAAACAACCCAAATAAAAAAAATAGGTAAAAGACCTTAACAAGCACTTCACCATGGAAAATATATAGATAGTAAATAATCATTGAAAATATGCTGTACATCATATGTCATCAGGGAAATTCAAATAAGAACAATAATGAGATACCACTACACATCTAATAGAATGGGCAACATTTGGAACACTGACAACAACAAATGCTGGTGCAGATGCAGAGCAATATCAATTCTCATACACTGTTGGTAGGAATGCAAATTTAGAAGACAGGTTGTGGCTTCTTACAAAACTAAATATATTCTTACCATATGATCCAGCAATCTTGCTCTTCGATATTTACTAGAGGTAATATCATGTCAATTTATGTCAACACAAAAATATGGACGCAGATGCTTATAACAGTTTTATTTATAATTAACAAAACTTGGCAGCAATCAAGATGTCCTTTAAGAGGTGAATGGATAAATAAACTAAGATACATCAAAACATGGAATAGTATTCAATGCTAAAAGAAAATAAACTAGGAGGGACCGGAACCAAGATGGAGGCCTAGGTAGTCTCCTAAGCTTCCGCCTCATCAACAATTTAATTTAAAAAAACAACTAAAATCAAAAAGGACTTCACCAAAACCTCAGGAAAGCTGGCAGAGTGGAATATCTACAACTAGAAAGAAGGAGAGAGGCTCACGGATCTCACTTGGAGCCATAAAGCGCTGACTTAGGGAGATGCTCAGACGTGCAGAGAGTAAGTGCGGCCATGAATGCCTGCCTGGCTGGAGGGGAGGAATTCCCAATTGCACGGAATCCTTTCCGACTGTACTGAACCCCAACCCCGGCTGAAATTCTGTGGTCCCAGGCTCATACTGGTGGAGTCTGGACTATATAGAAAGGCACCCAGAGACTCAGAGACTGGGAGACCTGGGACCAGGAGCGGCAGCTGGCAGGGTCTACAGGCGCATGCACACATGAATGAGAATCCACTGAGGTCTGACTGCCACCTCTCTGTAGCGGAAGGAGTCAGAAGCTCCAGACTACAGAGACCAGCCCAAGTCCGGGCGAGCCCCTGGGGCACCCACGCTCTTGCTTGGGGAAACTGGGACAGTCAGGCGGAAACTCGGGGAAGCCGCGGAAGGCAGAGGTTAGGCGGAAACTCGAAACTCAGGTGAGTGCACAAGGGCAGGGCAGAAGCCAAGACTGTCAGTTCAGCCCTGAGACTCCGCCCCATCCAAGCTGAGCAGAGGCTTCTGCAGTTTTTCAAGTCTGATCCTATAAGACTGTCTTCAATACAGAATTTATCCCAGAGTAGACACAGCTGATACCCACATCCAATTGGCCTGAAGGTCAATTCACAACAATAAAGACTTAGCTACAACAAGGCTGTGCACACAGTCCACAAAGGGGAGCACCAAGAGTGTCTACCTCAGGTAACTGAGGAGGCTGATCCTCTGGGCCATATAGGACACCAAACACACAAAGCCATCCTACCAACTTTGAAAAATAGTGATAATGCCGAGACAAGGAAATAGATCTCAAACAAAAGAGATGGAGGATATAGAGTTCAGAACTACGGTTCTAAAGTTATGCAAGAATATCCTAGAAAAGGTCAATAAACTTCATGAGACCCAACTAAAAAGTATACATAAACTGACTAAATTGGAAAATATTATGCAGAGATCCAACAGCAGGATGGAAGAACACAAGAATCAGGTCAAAGAGCCAAAAGACACTCCTCTGGAGAAGGAAGAAGAAAAGAGAATCCAGAAAGTTGAAAATAGTGTAAGGAGCCTCTGGGACAACTTCAAGCGCACCAGCATCAGAATTATGGGGGTGCCAGAAGAAGAGGGAGTGCAAAATACTGAAAACATATTTGAAGAAATAATATCGGAAAACTTCCCTCACCTGGTGAAAGAAATAGACTTACAAGTACAGGAAGCCTACAGAACCCCAAACAAGAGGAATCCAAAGAAAAATACTGGGAGAAACATCATCATCAATATGCCAAGGGTAAAAGACAAAAAGAAAATCTTACAAGCTGCAAGAGAAAAGCAGTTGGTTACCTATAAGGGAGCACCCATAAGACTATCAGCTGATTTCTCAACAGAAACCATGCAGGCCAGAAGGGAGTGGCAAGAAATATTCAAAGTGGTGAATAGCGAGAACCTACAACCAAGATTACTGTATCCAGCAAAGTTATCATTCAGAATTGAAGGGCAGATAAAGAGCTTCACAGATAAGAAAAAGTTAAAGGAGTTCATCACCACCAAACCAGTATTATATGAAATGCTGAAAAGTATTACTTAAGAAAAGGAAGAAGATAAAGTGAATTAAAAATCTGAGGAATAGAATAAACTGGTGAATATAATAGAATCAGGGGCAAAGAAAGGGAGTGGATAGATAATTATCAGGGTGAAAGAGGTATGGGGTGCAGAAAGAGACTGGATTAAAATTGTATAACCTATGGATGAGGACAATAGTGGGGGGAGAGGGTAAGGGCAGAGGGTGGGGTGGGAACCGGGTGGAAGGGAGCTATGGGGGAGAAAAAGGAGAAACAATTGTAATAATCTGAGCAATAAAGATTTATTTTTTAAAAAAAGAAAGAATATAAACTACCAGATCATGAAAAGGCATGGAGGAACCTTAAATGCATATTAGTAAATGAGAGAAGCTAATCTGAAAAGGTTATATACTATATATATTATTTCAATTATATACATTTGAAAACTATATTACTAATCAATGGTTGCCAAGGGCATGGCAGGTGGGGGGAATGAACAGTTGGATCTCTGAGGATTTTTATGTCAATGAAAATAATATGTATGATATTATAATGCTTGATATATGTCACATACATTTGTTTAAACCCATAGAATGCACAATGCAAACAGTGGACCCTAAGAAAAACTATGGAATTTAGATAATTATGATAGATCAATGTGGTTCCATCTTTGGTAAAAATAAAACATTCTGGTGAGCAATACTGATAATGGGAGAAACTATGCATCAGTGCCAGCAGAACATAATATATGAAATCTCTGCACCTCTTCATTTGGTTGTAAACCTAAAACCGCTCTAAAATATAAAGTCTTAAAAAACTTAAAGCCTATCATATTTTTATTTTTGTATATGTATGGAGACTCAGTGGCTTTTAAAATTATTATCCCATCTTCTCCTTCCAATTCCTCTCAGCAAATGACCTTAATGTGTAATTCATTAAATGAAGGCAATCCACAAGATGGACATTCCAGTTTATGTTACCAACTCTTTGAGTTTCTTTACATTGCTATCTACTATGTTCTCTTTCTCTTAGGTTATAATGGAAAAGGTGTTTTTTTTCATTCTAAAATACATTTCACTACCTGTGTTTCAGATTATATCTTTCTTCTACAAAGTCATACTTCTATAAAAGGTTGTTGTATACGAATTATCTCCACTTCTCACTGCGCATAAACTCAACTCACTTCAATCCACAGACCCTGTTATTTCATTAAATATCTCTCCTCACTGTCATTAATTATTTCTGGAAACCCATGAACAATCATCAATCCTTATGTTATCAGATCTCTCTATTAATCACTACCTTTTCTTAGAAGATTTTCTTCCGCTCTGGCCACTCCTCCATAGTATTTTTTTAAAAAAAATATTTATATTAAATGCTATATTATGCAAGTTTCTATCATTACCTCTTTTTCTCATTCTAGTCATGCTTTTCTAGGCTCTCTCACCTTCCTCTATTGTTTCAAGTGCCATCTGCATGTTGTTGATGTCTCCCAAATCTGGATCTTCATCCCAGAACTGATTGAATGTTAAAACATGGTCCACATATGGGTTATATGTAAATATCTGCATTTTACTCTGCTACTGGCACCTCAGACTCAGCATTTCCAAAATTAATGCATCTTCAGTTCCAAACCTATTCTTCTGTTCTCCATCTTGAAAATGAAACTAATTTCCACCCAATTACCAAATACATAAATTTCCATGTCATCCCTTATTCCTTCTCCTATCATTTTCTCCATACTTATTCAATTAAAAATAGCCCGAATTTTACATCCAGTACATTTTATTTCTGATCACTTCTCTCTTTTTACTCTGCAACTACTAGTAGTTCACACCAAATTATTTCTCACCTGGATAATTGTACCTCCTGCCTATGCCCTTGCTTCCTCCTCTCAACTTAAACCCCCTGTAATCAGTTTTTCATGCATCAGGCTCAATTATATTTTTAACTTGAAAACCTGATACTATTTTTCTCTAAATGTATAATATATTAATGACTTTTCATGCTATTATATACAATTCTTAACTTATTTATATGTCCTCATCAACTGGTTTCTGAGAATATCTTCAGCAATAATGAACTTTTTCACTTCCAGAAAAGTGCACATTCTCCTTAAACCTAATCTTTTAATTTTCCTGACATAATACAACCTTAATTAATTGTCATAGCCCATGACTATTTTTCAGCTGATAACTTTCAATTCCTTGGCCACTTTTGACCTGCACTAAAAAGGATGCTTTTTCTGATTTTTAAACTATTTTTAAGAGTGCTTTCTAAAGCAGAGGATACTGCCGTCACCAAAACACTTCTCACATTGTGTTTCATTTGCCTGTGTTGTTTATACTCACTATTAGAATGTTGGTGGGGTGAATATATGTCTCATTTAACATTTCTTGGGACCAATTCTAGCAGGTAGAAGGCAATCAATAAAATTTTGTGGAACACAAAATGTAACTATGAGAACAAAATAGAACTATCAAATTTCCAATGTTATTAGCAAAACAAAGAACTGCAAAGAAAAAATTAATTATTATCATAGACCTTCCCAGAGATATATGTGCCTGATTTAAATTAAAAATGTTAGTTTTAGTTGAAATAGATGTAGAACCAATCTAAATTAAATTAAGTGTTGATCATGAGCCTTTGGATTTGCAGATAAAATAATAACATGAGCATTGATTTCTAACTATTTTCTCTGTCTCACAATGAAAATGACCAATTTTTTTAAGAAAGGGGAAATTTTCTATTCATGTTAGAAATAAGCTAAAATTGTACAGTCCATTTTGCAGTAAATTGCTGTATAAAGTGCTGCTATATTGTCACTCTTATAACCTGGGAAGAATGAATATTAGTAAAAATGTCAAGGCCATAAAAATGTTCACACTTTTTGACATAGTCATTCCAAATTTAAAAAAGATATATTAAGAATATTATAAGGGTTATGTGCCAAGATTTACATATAAAGGCATTCTGTCTTATGTAAAGTTTCTTCAAAGGCAGTTCTAACTTTGAGAATTCACCTGCAAGTGAATTATTGAGACAGTGCCCCCACAGGAAACCGGTAAGGAAGTGGATTCATAAGACAGGGAAGGGGAGATAATCAAGCAAGTCAAGATTTCAGGCAACATACAAGCTTTAAACTAATCCCACAAAGTTGTTCTAGGATCTAGATTATAATCTTGAGTTTGAATAAAGGTTGTCTCATTTGATGGAAAGGAACTGGGCTTTATACACTGGCACCCTATATATTATGTTCTAGACAATATAGCATAATTTTTATGTTCTTTTCTGCTGGCAAGCAATTGTCCCCTTTATCTTATGGGCAAATTTTCAACTAGTGGGGCATTAGAAGCAAAGAAAAAAGTTTTGGAAGGGGACAATGGGCATACAAAAGTAATAAACAATATCTGAGGGGATCTAGGTAGAATGTAAACAGTGACTGAGCATAAACATTGAAGTATTTTTTTAATCATAGTGAAATGAAAGTCAGTAACAACAGATTGATGGTTATATAAAACATCCATGGAATTGCAAAGAACAATATAGTTATTATCATAGACCTTCTAAGCAGCCTTTAAAATGATAGTTCTGCCTTTAATAACATTAAATGAAATTGAATTCTTATTTAATTTTATGAAATAGGAAGAGAAAGAAGGTAAAAAGAAAAAGTTTATGTGTCTCCAATGTTCAAACTATAGCATATATGTTTATATGTATGTGTCTGTGTATTACATATGCATGTATGTGTGTGTATAATATATATAGCACATACATCTATCTTACAAAAGCCTACATTTTGATGTACAAAATTTAAAGAAATGTCCAAAATCAGAAAATAAGAATACGAGATAAATGATGGTTTGTATAATAAAATAAAATAAAATAAAACTGTGTATATGAGGACTTGGTTGACCCAAGTAAATAAGTGAAAGGCCAAAAACAAACACTGAATTACATAGACCTCAGACTGTATTGGTTTATTTTTTTAATATTTTATTGATTTTTTACAGAGAGGAAGAGAGAGGGATAGAGATTTAGAAGCATCGATGAGAGAGAGTCATCGATCAGCTGCCTCTTGCACACCTACCACTGGGGATGTGCCTGCAACCAAGGTATGTGCCCTTTACCAGAATCGAACCTGGGACCTTTCAGTGTGCAGGCCGATGCTCAATCCACTGAGCCAAACTGGTTATGGCTGTTTTGGTTTAATTCTTTGTTCTGCCTCTTAGTGCTTATGTGCCCTTGAGCAAGTTACTTCAACTTTGCAAGTTACCAGCTTTCTTATCTGTAGAAGAGAGATAACTAAAATGTTATAATATTGTTGTGAGAATTAAATGAGCTCCACAGGAAAATTACTTATAACTGTTTAATAGATAGAAACAATCACAGATGATGAAAATTATTAGTAGTACATAGTAATATCTAGTACTTTACTATATATTTACTCAATGATAGCAAAAAGAAACACTTCTTTCACAGCCAGACAGAGAAGCAGTTAAAAAAGTAAATATAGCTCTAGCTGGTTTTGCTCAGTGGATAGAGCATCAGCCCATAGCTGAAAGGTCCCAAGTTTGCTTCTGGTCAAGGGCATGTACCTAAGATGCAGGCTCGATCTCATGCCCTGGGTGGGTGCCTCCAAAAGGCAACCAATCAATGTCTCTCTCTGTCTCTCACCCTCCCTTCCACTCTCTCTAAAAGTAATCAACTGAAAAATATCCTTGGATGAGGATTACAAAAAACAAAATAATAAATAAATAAATAAATAAATAAATAAATAAATAAATGTGGCTATATACTGTTTTACTATTTTTAGGTAGTAATTATAAAAATACAGAATTCTTGCCTCTTATCAGTGCTTATATGAAAGGTTTCCCCAAAGTAATGAGTTTTGTGGGAACAAAGGTCCCTAAAAGAAAATGAAAGAACATGTATGTGGGTAGGAAATGTGATAATTTCATGTTCAGTGGTAAAATGTCACCTGTTTGGGAACAATGATTGCAAAAATATATAGCCAAAAAGAGAAAAGATTCTTGTAGAGAGAAAAAAAAAGTTGTCTAACAAGAGATTCTGACCCAAATATGAAATACTTACTATTAGATAAAAGTGTTCATCAGAAAACCAATGAAGTGACTCATTGAGAGGGAAAACATTTCAATTTTAAATTTGTGTGTGTCCCTATGCTTTGAATACTTGCTGATGAATAATTTGTAGAGATCATTTCTTAATCTCTTTCTCTTTCTTGTCATAGTTTGTGCCTGTAGCACTTATAAGATCTCTAATCTAATATTCTAGTTTTATCCTTTGACTTTTTATTTAACAGTATACAACTTTTCTTGTCTTACTCTGATTAAATAGACTTCTAGAGGCCTGGTGCATGAAATTTGTGCATGGGATGGGGGTCTCTCAGCCCAGCCTGCATCCTCTCAAATCCGGGACATCCCTCTTGCAATTAGGGCCTGCTGGCTTTTAACTGCTTGCCTACCTGCCTTTTTGATTGCCCATAACCACTCTGCCTTTCTGTTTTATCACCTCTAACCACTTGCCTGCCTGCCTGATTGTCCCTAACCACTTGCTACCCTGCTTGATCACCCTTAACCCCTCTGCCTGCCTGCCTGATCACCCCTAACTATTTACCTGCTTGCTTGATCACCCCTAATCACCTCTGCCTCTGCCTCCACCACAGTGGTGCAGAATGACATCTGGAAGGTCATTCAGCTGTCCAGTCTAATTAGCATATTACACTTTTATTATTATAGATATCAAGCAGATTTTTAATTGGGCCTACTACCTTTATAGCACTCAAATGTGTATAATAATGCATACATCTTTAGCAGTATGCATTTTAAGAGCTTATGAATTTTTTTTTTACTTAATTCTTAAAGAATACTTAAAGAAAAACCTACAATCAGCTTGATCCACAGGGTGATCCACAGAGCAGTGAGAAGACCCTTGATCTGGGATTGAAGACAACCGATAGTCTTGAATTAGCAATCAGCATAATCAACTATACCTCGCAGTCTCATGAGCAAGAATATGGATCTAAATTATCTCAACGTTCCATTCTCTATTTAACTCATAATTTATTTTTGTTATAGAACTAACTGTAAGTTCTAATGGTCAGGACCATGTCTTACTCATGGTGAAACATCAGAAGTGTGATAAATTCTCAATAAGTAATTTTAATAAATTAATTATGTCCAGAAATATTAAAACTTAGGTATTGAGACATAACCCCCAACTTAAGATAACCCAAAATACTGAAAAGTGAATGAAACCTTGTTGTTAACATAACTGACAAATTGGAAGAATAGTAAAGAAACACCAGCCCGAACCCTCAATGAAGGCTGGACTCCAGAGAGAAAAGTTGAATACCGAAGACACTTTTGTCCAGAGGGCATCTGCCAAACTGGAAATTTGAGCTATGGTTTTCAAAGGTGTTTTAGTCTTATAATAATAGAAAAAAAGCCAAGATTTCCCCAAATTAAAGAATAAAACATCACTTTTCTAATAGAATTTAGAATGCAAAGTTAGCACCCTCCATTTAATTTTGAATCAGAAATATTCAAAGGGGAAAAATTTGACACTAAGTAAGAACTGGGGCAAAATTTACGTATCTTAAATAATTTTATACAATTTAAACAAGTGTAGGATAACCTTCTATTATATTTGTAGATTTACAAAATTGCATCATCAACATGGCTCAAAACAAAATTCAAGCTGCAATTTTAATTTAAAAATATTTCTTTAGCATCACCACCAAATGGTTAGCACAAAGAAGCACAATACCTTCATACAAGAACAAGAGTTTCTAAGAAAAAATTATTAAATCACATTTCAAAATTCAAACATGTAGACATGAAATTATGAGAAAGAATCAGAAGAATCAACAGAGAGCAGAAATATATCTTCATAATTTATAATTAGGATTTCCAGAAGAGATTATAAATAAATTTGCTTACTATGTCACAAAGAATAAAAGGAAAAATATAATTGTAAACATTTATTAGAATACCAAATCAGATTCAAATAAATCAAAATCAAACTTCTAGGAGCAAATTGAAAATAATAATAATAATAATAAGAATACTAATAAGAATAACAATAATAAAACTTCCAGGGGAAAAGTAATAATAACAATAATAATAAACAAAGACATTATGAATAGCTTTAACAAGCATGTAGACTCAGCTTAAAAGAGGACTTGTAGCTGGTTTGGCTCAGTGAACAGACCGTGAGGACTAAAGGTTCTGGTAAAGTACGTAGGTTGCAGGCTTTTTCCTTGCCCAGGTTGGGGCATATGCAGGAGGCAACCAATCTGATGTTTCTCACTTTCTGTCTCTCTCCCTCCATCTCACCCTCTCCAAAAATCAATGGAAAAATATTCTCAGGTGAGGGTTAACAAAAATTAATAAACAAACAAACAAATAAATAAATACTGAAGATTAAAAAAAAGAGGAAGAAGACTAGAGAACTGACAGGTAAATTACATTAAAATATCTGCAATGAAGCCTATAAATTTATTCAGAAAATAAAAATAGCTATGAACACATACATTAATTTTCTATTGCTGCCATAAATAGATCACCACAATTTTTGTAGCTTACACACACAAATATCTTTCAGTTCTATAGGTCAGAAATCCATACAGGTGTTACTGGGTTAAAACCAAGGTTTAGGCAGACTGCATTTATTTCTGGAGATTATAAAAGAGAATCTACTTTCTGCACATTTGGGTTTCTAGAAGAATTTGGTTCCTTATTATTATATCACTAAGGTGTGTTTTCTTGACTGTAAACTGAAGGTTCATTCATTTCTGTTAGCGACTGCCATATTCCATAGTTTGCGATCCCCTTCTTACATCTTCAATGATAGCAACTGTAGGTTGAGTCCTTCTCAAGTTGCACAATTTATTTTGTCATTTTCCACTTTAAATGGCTCAAATAATTAAATTGAATCCACACTGATAATCCCAAATAATTTTCCCATCTCAAGATCTTAATTATATCTGCACAAAAAAATTATATATATAAATTTGCCATGAGCGGGTAACATATTCACAGGTTCTGAGGATGCAGACATGAAAGTCTTTGAATGACATTAGTCCATATTTTGAAACATATAACAAATAAATAATTAAAAGGTTAACATCACTAGAATTCCATAAAAAGGAGAAAGAATATAAAACAGAAGATACAGTCAATAGCTGGGAATTTGTTGAAGATGATGAAATTCACCAATCAGAAAGCTGTAGGAATCTCAAGCAGGGTAGATAAATAAATAAAAATTATAATATGGTCACATATTACAGAAGTACAGAGAAAGATTTTTTACTTGGTTGGTTTAATGGAGCCAGAGAAAAATTTATTACATTTAAGTTAGCAGTCTTTATGTTAATGATTGACTTGAAATTACAAATAATTGAAATGAACTTTTAATGACTTTAAAATTTCAATATGCTGAGAAAAATTATGACTTCCATAGGTTTATGAACACAACTAATATACTGAAGAAGTTTTTATGTAGACAACTATTTCATACAGAATGTTTATATACTAGACAAAAATCCAAATATCTATACATCTACACACACACACACACACACACACACTTCAGTGTCCACATGACTTCATTGATTAATTATATTCAATACTTAAAGAAAAATATCAATAATCCCAGTTATAAATCAATTCTTTTAGAAAATACAGGAAAGGGGTATAGCTTACAACTTTTGTGGTGTTTGCCTAGACCTAAAATTTGGAAACTATCCTACAACAAAAGGAAAATACAAATCAATGTCACTCATACACAAGGTGCAAAAATTGTTTAAAAAGTATCAGGAAATTGAGTCCAGCAATGTATAATAAGAAAAATGTATCATGGCCAATTATAATTTTTCTCAGCATATTGAAAAATGAATTTAGGAATTCATTAATGGTACAGCATATTATAAAAAAGAAAAATAATATATGACTTCAATAAGTGCTGATAAAGCATTTGAAAACATTTATCATATATTATTAAAAACTCTCAGCCAACTATGAATAGAAGGAAACTTACTAAATTTGATAAAGGGCAGTTATGAAAAATATTCATGGCTACCAATTAAATTAATGGTAAAATGTTGAACACTTCTTACTAAATCAGGGTATATGGCAAAGATGTCCCATCAAACTATTTATATTTAATATTGTATTGAATAGTGTAGCTGAACCACTAGAGGGAAGAAAAAAAAAGAGCCATAACAACAAAGTAAAATACCTTAACAATAGATGGCAAGATTGTGAATTAAAAAAAAAAATCCAGCACACACAAAGTAGTCTGCAAGCAACTACTAGAACTAATAAGTGCAATATTGCAAGATTACACATATAGAAAAATCACTCCTATTTCTACACACTAGTGACAAACAATTGTTGGAAATAAAGGTATAAAAGTTATTATTTATAATAGCATGTAAAATTCTTGGGATCAATTTAAGAAAAGATGAACAAAATCTATATACTGAACATCACAAAGTATTTTTAGTATAAATTAACGAACTAGCTGGACAGAGATATTACGTCATGAATTGGAAGATGCAATATTGTTAAGAGTCCAATTTGTTCTAAGATGACTCAATGTATCTATTCAAACTTCCATTAGGTCCTTATGAAGAAATTGACAAAGTGATTTTAAAATTTACATGGAAATGGAAAAGGCCCTTGTCAGCCCATATTTTCCATGGAGTGACTCAGTAACCCAGGAAGCAGCGATCTTTTGGCCCTCACTTCAAAACAGGAATGACCTTCCATAGCAGTGACAAGAGAGAAGTGATAACTTGCCTACGATTACTGGTACATGCTTCATTCTAGAAGTCATACTGATGAGGCTTGCAGAGACCAGGCCAGAAATGTTCGTTGGCCCCACTTATTTTCAGAAAATAACATTCTCCTGTATTCCTGAAAGGGAAGGAAAAACTAAATTTGATGAACACTAGAAATCCAGCATTGTGACCTTGAGGAAGACATGCACACAGGTACTGAATGACATGAATGTAAATACCTACTGCAGCACTCTTCATAATAACCAAAACTTAAAATTACCCAAATAGCATCACTATTAGAATTGAGGGATGCTGATGGGAATGTTGGAGCAAAAATGTAGGAAAATCAGCTCCTCCATAAAAATAACAAAAACACTAACAAAATAAAAATTAATGTTTTCAGTACTCTTGAAATTACCCAAAGGCTAGCAACAATCCAAGATGTTCATGAAAAAAGACTGAATCTTGGTTTACATAGTGATCTGTGTAGTGTATTAATTTTCCCTATTTCTATTTCCTTCCTAGTTTCATAGTAGCTTCAAAAACTAACAGCCCTACAATCACAATGAAAAGCAGATCCTAGCAGCCACTGGAGAAGGAATATTGGAATTGGAACACTCAAAAACAGTATTTTCAGAAAATTGCCATTATTTGATCTGTCTGCAGTTCCACGGAAACCCCCATTTGAGGGCTTGTCTCTATTTGACCTGACTCAAAGCTCACTCAGTGTAAATAGCCTTTTCCCAAGGGGAGTTTGTCAAAAATAATCAGCAGCAACTATTTAGATCACAGCTGCCTGAGGCAGCAATAACAGTTGGGGCAAACAAGAAGCTGACCAAAAGCACTTAAAGGGGAAAGCTGAGAACAAAATATCCATTGGAAGCTTTAAGTTGTTCAAACATATCCCTAGGATTCTGGATGCCATGCACATGTGTAGGCTGTGCTGTGCTCAAGTCTGTGCATATGCCTAGCAAAGACCTGAGGTCTCTACCTGATCCCGAGGCTCTGCACAAACAGGAGATAAAGACTATGGAAAGTTGTAAACTGCCTGCCTGAGCATTGAAGGTGTACCCACCACAGAGACAGAGCCCCTTGACAAATGTTTGGAAACTATTCCAGAGATTTAACAATATTTCTGCCCAATCATTAACTGATCACTAAGATAACAGAGCAGATACTTCAGTGGCCACACAACAAATACTAGAGTTTTCATAATTAGTTTAGGAAAGTCATTAAACTAAGCGAAAACAATAATAGCATCAACAACAAGTAACGGCAACAGCAAACTCTAGGAAAGGGTGGTCTAATTTACAGAGTTGCCACATTATATTACTTAAATATCTAATATTCAATAAAATGAGAGATATAAAAAGAAGGAAATATTAACCACTTAGAAGAAAAAAAGTAATCAATATACACTGTATCTGTGAAAGCCCATACTTTGAACTTACTATACCAAGACATTAAACAAACTATTAAAAATATGCTATGTGCACATATAATACCTTAATGGAAAAAATGAGGGGGAAAAAAGAATCAACCAATGAATGCATACATAAGGGGTAACAAGAAATTGATGTTTTTCTTTCTCTCTCTTCCTCTACCTTCTCTCTCTATATATAATCAATTTAATTCTTTTTAATTTCTAGATGAATGTGTGTATATATGTATGTGTTAAAATAAAATAAGCAAAATTTATTATCTTTAAACAAACAAAAATAAATAAAATATGCTCAACTAACTATAAGAAAGCCTATTTAGAGAATACAAGGAACATTTCAGAACCATATCTCTACATAGGGATGTCAGAGTAGGCAGATAGAAAGGTATGAGCTGGGAGAGGTTGGCAGAGGCAGCTGGGGCTTGTAACTGAGTGTGAGACATGACACACTGGAAATGGACTATGGAGGTGGCAGGCCCTAAGTGGGGAGCAAAGAATCCACCAGATGGGGTCTAACCAGTGGCATAACACCTACCTGAAGGGCTTTCCTACAAATGAATCCTCACCTGCTTTTGCTGCCATTCATTTTCTCTTCTTTGAATTCATTCCTGCAGCCAGACAAGAACCGGGGGCACAGAGTACTAACGCTGTCCAGAGGTTATCTCCAGCCAGGGGCCCCCTTGATCACCACTGACAGAGATTTCAATAATGATATGGAAATTATTATAAGGAACCATATAGAAATTTTGAAGACGAAGTGTGCAATAACTGAAATTTAAAATTCACTTAATGTTATAATAACATATTTGAGCAGGCAGAATAAAGAAACAGTAAAATTTAAGATATATTAACTGAGAATATCTAGTCAGAGAAACACAAAGAAAAAAAATAACAGAAGAGAAATGAACACATCCTAAGATACCCTACTATGACTCACCCTCAAGCATACAAACATAAGCATAATGAAATGCCCTGACAAGGAGGTGATAGAATTTTTTAAAAATAAATAATGGTTCAAATGTTTCCAAATCTGATGAGAATCATTCAAGAAGCTCAATTAACTCTAAAATAGAAAAAAAATGAAAATGAATAAATCCACGCATATATATCATAGTGTAACTGTTGAAAGACAAAATTTTGCTTTTTTTTTCAAGAGAAAATCTTGAGAAAAAAAACAAAAGACACATTACTTGTTCATGTAAAGGATTCTCAGTGATATAAATATCTGTATTCTCATCAGAATCCAAAGGAAGCCAAAAAGCAGTGAGTTGACATATTTGGAATGCTGAAAGAGAAAGGCTGCCGACCAGGAAGTACACATTCAGCAAAACCTTATTTCAGAAATGAATATGAAATTGAGTTCCCAGACAAACAGAATGTGTCCCTAGCAGGTGTGCAATATAAGAAACACTAGAGGGAGTCTTTCAGACTAAAGTAAGAGGAAAGTACCTCAAAACCACCTGAAGAAATACACAGCAAAGGTATAGGTCACTACATAGCTATATATGAAAGATATTATAAATGCATGTTTTGTAACAATTTCCCCATCTGATTCAAAAGATAACTGCAAAGCAAATCATGTAAATATGTGTTGATAGATACATAATGTATATATGTAATTTTTATGATAATATTACAAGATAGGAGAGGGAATAGAGCTATACAGAATCCATCTTAGAGTATTATTAAAATTAATTTGGGCCCTGGCCATTGTGGTTCAGTTGGTTGGGCTTTGTCCTGTGCACCAAATGTCACCAGTTCCATTCCAGGTCAGGGCACAAGCCCAGGTTAGCGGTTCAATTCGTTTGGGATATGTGTAGGAGGCAGCCAATGGATGTTTTACTCACACATCAATATTTTTTCTTTCTCTCTCTTCCTCCCCATTCTTCTCTCTAAGCACTAGAAAACAAATAAAAATAGATATAGTAAAAGACATAGTAAAAGAAATTAAGTGAATTAAAATAGCACAGAGAAAAATATCTTTTAACACAAAATAAAATGGTATTGAGAATAGAGGAATTAAAAATACATGAAACATATAGCAAAATTGTATATTTAAATCCTTTCTTATTGGTATCTACATCAAATGTAAATGGATTTAACAGACCAATAAAAAGAAAGAGATGGGATATATATCTTTTTTAAAAAGTCTTATCCAACTTTATGTTGTCTATAAGAGGCACAATTTATAAATAAATGAAAAGTCATTCAATGTTCCTGGATTTATTTGTTTATTTGGTATTGTTAGTCCTCACCCAATAATTTTTTTTTCCTTTTGATTTTTAGAGAGCGTGAAGGGAGGGGTAGAGACAGAAACATGGATGTAAGATCGACTGGTTGCCTCTCTTACAGGCCAGTGATTGAGCTTTCCAGAGAGGTATGTGCCCTTGATTGGAATTGAACCCAGGGCCCTTCAGTCTGCAGACCAACTCTCTAACCACTGAGCAAAATAGCCTATAACAGTGGTTAGCAATTGCAGCTTGTGAGCCACATGTGACTCTTTGGCCACTTGAATGTGGCTCTTCCACAAAATACCACAGCCTGGGCAAGTCTATTTTGAAGAAGTGGCATCAGAAGAAGTTTAAGTTTAAAAAATTTGCCTCTCAAAAGAAATTTCAATCGTTGTACTGTTGATATTTGGCTCTGTTGACTAATGAGTTTGCAGACTATTGGGCTAGAGCATATGTTCCTGGATTTAAAAATGTAATGTTAACTACACATTCAATATAATTCATATGAAAATCCCAACTGCATTTTTTGGCAAAAAGTAATAAGATGATTCTACAATTCAGATGAAAATTCAAGGGGCCCAAAAAGCAAAAATAATAAATAAATAATAATAACAAAGATGAGTTCACAAACTTACACAGAGTTATAGTAAGTTAGACAATGCATTACTGGCAAGAGAATAGACATATAGATATAGATCAATGACTAGAACTGAGAATTCAGGAATAAACTTTTATTTTTATAGTTAATTATTTTTAATAATCATGCCCAGATAAATTCAGTGGAAAAACAATAGTCTTTTCAACAAATGGTTTTGGGACAACTGAATATCCACATTTCAAAAAACATGAATGCAAACCTCTATGTCAAATCTCATTACAAAAATTAACTCAAAATGAATCTTATCTCTATATATAAGAAGTCAGCCACTGGAACGCCGTAAGGACCAGATCAACCAGTCTCTATGATGCCTACTGTGGCCTGCAGACTAGCCCAATCTGGGAGTGAGGTAGGCCAATCAAACTCCTTCAGCGCCTCCCCCAGCCAGCCCTGCCCCTGACCACCCCGTCTATCCCAATAGGGGACAGGGCCTGCCGGCCAGCCAACCTTCTGAAGCCTCTCCCCCAGCCCAGCCCCACCCCAAATCAGCACCCCCACCCTGATCAGGGACAGGACCAGCTGGCCAATTATCTGAGGCCCCTCCCCCTGTCTGGCCAGCCCCTAATGGGCCCCCACCTCCCTGACCAGCCCACAGACCCTCCCCCCAGCCAACTCTGCCCTTCATTGGTCTCCCTACTCAGATCAGGGAGGACCAGCCAGCTAACCCTCCCACCATCTCCTACTCCCAACAGGCCCACCCTGATCCACCCATAAGGGACAGGAGGACCCCAATGGTGCACAAATTCATGCACTGGGTCTCTACCTTCTAAATATAATTATTAAAATGATAAACACTTAGAGGAAAACATAGGCATAACCCTTCATGGCAATGTATTAGGCAATGGAATTTTACATGTGGCACTACAAACCAAAGTAATAATTAAACTACCTTTTATCAAAATTATAAACTTTTGTGCTTCAAAAGATGTCACTCTGCCAGTGTGGGTCAGTTGGTTGGAACATCATCTCATGCACCTAAAGCTGCAGGTTCTATTCCTGGTCAGAATATATACCTAGGTTATGGGTTTGATTCCTGATCAGGACATGGACGGAAGGCAACCAATCAATATTTCTCTTTCTCTCTCCCCTTCTCACTTCCTCTCTTTCTAAAATAAACAAAAACATATCATCCAGTGAGGATTAAAAAAATGCTAACAAAAAAGTGATAGGAAAGCACACAATGGAAGAATATATTTATAAATTATATATCTGATAGTGGACTACTATCCAAAATATATAGAGAACCCTTGCAACTTAATAAAAAGACCATTCAATTAAAAATATACAATGGATTTAAATATATATTTTTTTTCAAAAAAGGTATAAAATGAGCTGCCAGCATAGCTCAGTGGTTGAGCATCACCCTATGAACCAGGAGTCTATAATTTTGATTCCTGTCAGGGCACATGCCTGGGTTGCTGGCTCCATCCCCAGTGATGCTGGAAGTAGCCAATCAATGATTCTCTTTTATCATGGATGTTTCTATCTCTCCTTCCTCTTTCCCCTCTGAAATTAATTTTTTAATTAAAAATAAATAAATAAAGATATAAAATGACTATTAGCTTGTGAAAAAGAGCTCAACATCATTAATTGTTAGGTAAATTCAACATTACAATCAGATACCACTTTACATTCCTAAAATATCTATAATAAAAGTCACAATAAGAACTTTTGATGTCCTAACCAGTTTGGCTCAGTGGATAGATCATAGGCCTGTAGACTCAAGGGTCCCAGGTTCAATTCCCATCAAGGGCGTGTACCTTGGTTGTGGGCACATACCCAGTAGGAAGTGTGCAGGAGGCATCTGATCAATGTTTCTAACTCTCTATCCATCTCCCTTCCATTCTGTTAAAAATCATATATATATATATATATATATATATATATATATATATATATATATAAAATAGAACTGTTGGCAAAAATATGGAGAAATTGTAAACCTCATACATTGTTAGGAATGAGAAACTTTGGCTTTTTCCTGTAAAACTGGAAGGGATTTTTTTAAAATAAAGGCAGAAGTAGGTAATACTTTCAAAGCAAACAAAAAATTGTTTTAAAAATAGGAAAAACTTGGGGAGTTTCTGCAAAAGTTAAGTGTAGCTTTATCATTTGAACGAGCAATTCTACTCTTAGATATGTGCCCAAGAAACAAAAACATATACCCTATTATAAACTGAGACACAGGCCAGCTCGAGGGGCTCAGTGGTAGAAGGTTGACCTATAAATTAGGAGGCCAGGGTTTGATTCCCAATCAGGGCAATTGCCTGGATTCAGGGCTCGATTCCCAGGTTGGAGGGTGGGGTGCATATAGGAGGCAGTGGATTGATGATTCTCAGTCATCATTGATACTTCTATCTCTCCATCTCACTTCCTCTCTGAAATCAATTTAAAAACAAACAAACAAACAAACAAAAAAAAAACTGATACACAAATGTCCATAACATTATGGGTCAAAATAGTAAAAAAATAGAAATGATACAAATATTCATCAATGATCAATATATAAGTAAAAGTAGCATAATCCAATCATTCAAATATTATTTAGCAATAAAAGTGATAGTATGTAGTATGTACTGATACATGCTACAACATCAGTGAACTTTGAGAAATTATCCTAACAAAAGAAATCAGGCATAAAAAGCTACATATTGCATGATTCCATTTATAGTAAACTAGAGGCCCTATGCATGAAATTTGTGCAAGAGTAGGCCTTCCTCCCCCTTTCCTCCCCCCCCCCCCGGCTGCCAGCACTGGCTTTCCTCTGGTACCCAGGATGTTGGCTTCTCTCCAGCAACGAGGCACTCAAGACCCACGGTTCTCTTGCAGAGGGAGGCCCTGCCCACCAACCACAGCCCACTGGGTGTTAGCCTAGGCCTCCCTCTTCAGGGTGATCATGGGGCGATGACAGGGCCTCTGACCAATTGCATCGCACCCATCTTGGCTGGCTTGGTGCCAGTGGGTGTCATAGTGTGGTCCTGGATGGTCCCCCAGATGGTTGTCTGGATGATCATTCCACTATTCAGCCATTCGGTCAATTTGCATATTATGCTTTTATTATATAGGACATCCAGAACAGGCAAATTCATAAAGACAGGAAGTGGTTTAGTGTAAAGGGTCTGGGATGGAATGAGAGTGGGGAGACAATGAGTTGTGCCTACTAATCCTGATTAAAAGAAAAAAATCATGGAAGAGTATACTGTGAAAGTGACCATTTAAGATAAAGGTTTAGTAGGAAGAAGTGTGATTTGATGGTAGGGCCTCTCTGACTAGAAAGAAATGTCTTTAATATCCCAAAATACAGCAAAAAAGTCCTTCAGGTATGTGCCCTAACCAGGAATTGAATCTGTAATTTTCTTTGGTGTACGGGAGGACACTCCAACTAACTGATCCACCCAGTCTGGGATAACTGTACATAACTTTATAAACCCTTCTATATTGTGATATATTTCATAATAAAATTTTACAAAAAGTAATAATGACAATGAATGAAGAATAAAATGATCTAATGTATACTGCATCTGAATGAATAAACATAACAATAGTGTAATATCCTTGTTGAGCATATGAGTTTCATTTCCTTTTCTAGATTAAAATCTCAAGAGTAAGGGCCATATCACATGCTTTATCTTTTTTACTCCCTCATGGATTCTGGTTCAGTTTTGAATATATATTAAACAGTGATACACTTATAAATGTCTAGTAACTTGTTCTTGGTGTGGTGGACAAAAAGATCTATTTGGTAACATTTGCAATTTCAGTAGTATAGGTTTTCCTACTCTGTATGACTGCAAGTGATATATAGAAAATATTTTTTAAATATCATCAGCATATTTTAAATATAAAATTTCTTTAGAGACAGAACAAGAGGAATCAATGCATGTGAAGTTAGTTCTACCTACAAAATATTTTATCAGTAATAATAGAACATTTTCTATGCCATTCAATAGGTTAGCCATATCACTATTGGTGTCTGCATGATGCTACCAAGTAAAAGTCAATCACTATTTGTACTCTAATTTGGATATTTTCTAAGAATATGTAGCAAATCTGAAGAAGAAAATGACTAATATATACTAAGTCTGAATGAACCATTGACAAGTGTACTTGGGTATCTGTCTGCTTGGGCTGCCATAATAAAACACTCCAGCCTAGGAGGCTTAAACAATAGAAACCTATCTTCAGGCAGATAAATTGGAGGCTGGAAGTTCAACATCAGAGTATGGGCAGATTTGGTTCCCAGTAAGAACTCTCTGCCTGTCTTACAGGGACACCTTTCTTACTCTGTCCTCGAGATGGCCTTTAATTCTGTGTGCACTGAAAGAAAAGACCTCTTGTTACTTTATAGAAGCATTATTTCTTTAATATGACCTTTTCTCCTTTCTTTCCTTTTGATTCAATATTTTCTTATCCAGACCCTTCTTCTCTCTTTAAAGTCCACTCTTTCAACCTTTAATCCCTAAGGACATTGAGGTTCTGATGAGCATCAAATAATCTTAGGAACAAAGCCTTGGGTCTATTGATCACAGAGACTGACTTTCAGTCACACTAGGGGTAGCAACTACGCCTCAGCTGTGTTTCAGCTGCAGGCTCAGAAAAGCAGCAAAACCAGACTAAAGGGGACTGATACATTACCCCCTAGCCTAGATCTATCTAATTAATAGAGACAAGGACCATGATCGTCACTCTAACTCTCTTAGTTACCATGATTAATGATTCTTCTCCTATCTAACCAGGCCCCTGGAAGACATCGGGAGCCAGGTCCAAGAACGAGCTCACTTGTCTCTGGGCATGGACCATGTCCTGAAATAAATCCTTACTTTATTTGCTGCAAGGTCCTATTCGAGTCTTACTGAGCTTTGATACACAGAGGCAAACGGGCCCTTTTAGTCTGGTAACACTCTGGCATTCCTTTCTTTTCTTATAAATATGCCAACCAGTCCTATTGGACTAGAGCAGGGGTGGGCAAAGTTTTTGACTTGAGGGCCACAATGGGTTCTTAAACTGGACTGGAGGGCCCGAACAAAAGCAACCTGACCATGCTGGCACTCTCATCTTGGGCTGCTGGTGAAGGAGCAGAGGGGAGAGCAAGAGATCCCTCTGCTCTTTCGGCTCCGCGGGCCTGATAGAATACCGAATGGGCCAGATCTGGCCCACAGGCCATAGTTTGCCCACAGCTGGACTAGAGCCTCTCATTTATTACTTCATTTAACCTCAATCATTGCCCTAAAAGCCACATCTCCAGATTGAAGGTGATCTGGGGTTCAACATATTACTTTGGTAGGACATAATTCATTCCATAACACTTGAATAGTAAGTTTCTCATAGATTTCTTCTCTTAAGGATCTCTATGATAATATGTGTTGCTATGCAAAGTTGGTGAGGGCTAAGTATTTGAAGCAGACAGAATTAGGCAATATGTGAAAAACATTTTTTTTCCTCCAGGGCAAAATCTTAAATTTTATTTAAGTAGTCTAAAATGTCATTAGGATATTTTTTTACAGAAATACTTTTATTTTTTTCTCTTGAAATTTCAAAGTTTTAATTTAGAAAAAAAATAAAATTTTCTTAGATATTAGGAAAATTACAAAGGTTTTTGTGAGGTGATATTAAGTCTAAAATCCAGAAGGAAAGAGGATAGGCATTAATTTCTTTTTCACTAAAAGCCTCACAAAATAAATGTTTCAAATTATTAATGAATAAATTATTATTAACTAGAAAGTAAAAATCCCTTCAAAAGTGTTAAAAAGATATTATTAGTAATAAAGTTGTGGTTTAAATAAAAATATATGAGATATGTAATCACTTTTTTTAAACACAACATAAATTCAAATATATTAATCCATTATATGAGAACACAGAGACTTTGCAGCCCAATGTTCTATGGGAATGCAGTGGCTATACAAATTACCTTATTTTCTTTATAGTCCAAGATAATTATATATTAAAAAGAATAAATAAAAAGATAATGGTTTACTAAATGTTTTTGAAAATTATATTTTGGATTAGTCATTCAAATCTCCATATTTTAAAGAAACAAGCAAACAAACAAAAACATTAAAAAGAGTATTTAATCCCAAGTTAAATTTAAAAACTAAAAAGAGTCAGTTTTAATATGATTTCAGCATCTAATTCAGCATCTTACTACTCCTTGAAAGCAAAAAGGCAATCCCATTTTCCTAGATGAGAGAAATACTGGTAAATCAGTTTAGCTTCCTTTCAGGAAACAGAACCCACAGAAAGTACATGAAAACACTGCCATTATTTACCACAACTTGGAAAGTGCGGCTGCAATAATTTGGTTGATTTCATATGGACATGAGGTGCCATACTCTTCATCAATCTTCAGTTTTTCATCTAAACTGTTAGGTGTTATGGAAAAAAATCCAGTCCTAGTCAGGTACAGACCAGTACACTAGAGCTGAAAGAGGGCTTTTAGCAGTTTAAAGAAACAAATATATTTATTCATGTAAAAAAGAAAAGCCAATTTGGAGCCCAAGTTATCCACACTGGGTTATCCAAATACATAACATGATAATAGCCACATCTTTATTTAGCATAATATGAACAAAGCTAATGTATAGGATTTCACAGCTTAAAGTAAAAAGTGGATATTGACAATCATCTGACTAATTTGTAGTGTAGCTATTCTATCCTCACAAAGAAAAGCAAACAAAATTACATAGGATGCCTTTTGTTTACCTAAAGTACCTCAGTTGCTGTAGTTAGTCAGGTCTACAACATTCAAAGTAAAGGTTAATCCTTGAATGTGAAATTTTATGCAGAGAATGCTGTTGGTGCCCAGATCCTCTCTTCGCCAGCGCACCCATTCTCTGGCAGTTGTCTTGACCAAGAATGGCTCACGACTGCTGCCTGCTCCAGAGAACTGCCCTCATCCCAACTGGAGCCTATGTCTCCTTCCCCTTCCTCAACCAATTTGGCAATGGCTGCATTCTAGGAAGGTACACAATGTTTTTTCTTACTGCAAAGTAGACCGATTCTGGTGTGATTTGTGCTCCAGAATTTTCTTCTGGGATCAGACTACATATGGTTCCTTATCTGAAACAGAAATTTGGGTTAGCTGTTCTACTCTGCTCTTCCTATTTCCCTCTTTCCCCTTTGTCTGAGGGCATTCCTTCGAGTATTCATTTGGAGGTGATCTCCCATTCTGGCCTCTGCTTTTAGGAAACCGGACCTAAATAGGTGGTGCTAGAAGGTGTGTTAGAAAGTCAACTATGATAGATTACTCACAGTTATCTGTACCAGCTTGGTAAAGAGAACTCTGTTGCTTTTGTTTTTAAAGAAATAATTCTATTATGTGTAGACAAGTTATTCTTACTTTTTTTCTGTTTAAATGTTTATTTTTCCTTTAGTTTTTGTTGTTGTTGTTGTTTGTTTGTTTTTTCCATCACCATTTAACTCTGCTGTTTTGGGTAAGTAGGCATTGGTAGTATATGACATGTTGTAGCAGTGCTGTTGCTAAAATATTCATCTGTGATAAACTGTGATGAGATCTAGGTGGAAGAAAAAGCACTAACTAGTGCAATATCTGGGGCATTTGAGAGGCTTGGGGAAAATAACTATAAAGATTGTGTCACTGAGTGGCTCTGAACCATTGATGCTTTTAAAAGAAAAAGAAATGTGGTTCTGATTTGTTAATCAAGAGTTTGTATACAACAATGTGGACAGAAAAAGGGGTTTCATAGAAAGAAATCTCACAGGGTGATATGATCATAAATTCCTAGCTGGGAAGGTCATGCCCAGGCCTATAATGTTTTAGTAAAATATTTATCTTTGCCTTAAACCATGCCCATTGTTCCTTGTGCATCTGATTAACATACCTTTAAAATCCCAGAAATAATACCCAGGAAGGGGATATTAACCCTCAAAAAAGCACATAATCTTGTTAAATATCCTGTAATCCCATCCCAGCCTTGCTTTCCCTCGCCTCACTGATTTTCCTTAAATTCCCTCATTGGTGTAAAATGCATAAAAGAAGCTGCAAAACTATTATTATCTGGAGTATATGAGATCTTGCTCCTCATCATATATTGTCAGTTCTGCCTAAATAAACTCTTATAAAAATTCTCCACAGGTTTGGGAATTCCATATGTCAATCTCAACATGTGTGAGTTAGAGGCATTTCTTGGCTGCATTTTAAAAAACTCTTATCTTTTATCTCTGAAGGGTAGACACAGCTAAAGTTCATGTACAGAAACTTCAGAGAATGCAGAATTTTCAGCTTGAACAAATCTCCAATGCCAAATTAGGACACTGATAGGAAAAAGAATAGACTCTGAGTCTTGGAATGGGGACATAAAAGTTGTGTCCTTATTACTGAACCCAGGTTTGGCTGCCTGCTGCAGGGAAAGCCAAATTTGTAAGACAGGTGCTGGTGAAAAAGGAAAGAGGCGTATTCAAATGCTGGCATCTTGAGAAGATGCATAACTTTTTCCAGTTCTCAAAAACCCACCTTAGCAATATCAGTGCATATAAGGCCTGGATCAGGATGGAAAGCAGAACAAAGACTTCAGAAGGAGAGGAATGTGAAGCACCAACTCTCCTGAGAAGGGGGATCACAGGAAAGGCAGGGGGCTGAGGACTGTGAATATACCTATTCTCAAGCTTCCTTCCCTCATTTTGGCATTCTTTCTCTCTTCCAACCGGTATTTTTAGATTTAATGCAAACACCTGTGGCTCCTCACCATGCCAAGCATACCTTTCTCCCCCAAAACAGACTTCTCTAAGCTATAAAAAAAAAGGCTAGATGAGAAATAAAAACACAGATCTTTACTTACTCTAAGAAAACAGAGGGTTTGCTGAAGCCTTGCTAAAGGGCAGAAAACACAGCCTTTATTGCTTAATTGAAATGTTAAGCCAAGGTTATACCCTAGGCACTTAATGTAGATGATGTTTTGGCTTAATTACAGTAAAGGACATTTGGGTTTAAATAGCATGTAGGGGCTGACTTATTATGGTCTGGAGAAAACTCAGAACATTGTGTTTTAGAGGCAAGGTAAATGGACAGCCAAAGAAGATGTTGTTTCATATATGTAATCAATGATATCAAAGAATAGAGAACAGCTGAAACCGGTTTGGCTCAGTGGTAGAGCTTCAGTCTGCAGACTGAAGGGTCCCGGGTTCGATTCTGGTCAAGGGCATGTACATTGGTTGCGGGCACATCCCCGGTAGGGGGTGTGCAGGAGGAAGCTGGTTGATGTTTCTCTCTCATTGACGTTTTTATCTCTCTATCTCTCTCCCTTCCTCTCTGTAAAATATCAATAAAATGTATATTTTTTTAAAAAAAAGAATAGAGAACAGAAAACTGAAGTAAGCTATAATGGAAAGTTATAATAAATTACTTAGTCTCCAGCTCTAAGATAGTTTTCAGACCTAGAATTCATGGACTAGAGGAAATGTTGGGTCTACACGAGAAAGAACTTTGTAACAGCAAGGAGAGAAGCAATTATCCCAGGTCTCCAAGAAAATCTATAGTCATATATTCAGATGATGACCACACATGGGATCAAGACAAATACCCAAATATTGAAAATGCTTGGGAAAACAAGATTTGAGTTGATCTTAAAACCCAACAATGCACAGTGCTTTCCTGGCATCCCTGTTTGAGAAGGATGTAGGTCGGTGTTAGGTAATGTGATAGAATAAATAATGGCCTTTAAGATAAGCTTACACCCTATTATCTAGAACCTGTTCATGCTACATCTGGTACTTTGTGATTAAGGATTTTGAAATGGGATTATATTGAAATTACAATGTAGTCATAGCTGTTCTTATAAGAGGAAAGCAAAGTAAAAGCATTCTCTCAGATGAGATGGCAATTTGATGGTGGAAGCAGAGACTGGAGTGATTCACTGTGAAGGTGGAGAAGGGGCCATCAGCCAAGGCGGCCACCGGAAGCCGTAAAAGACAGATGCTCCCACTAGGCCTTCACAAGGACCTAGCCCTGCTTTTACGTTGACTTTAGCCTGGTGAAACTTACTATGGGCTTCTGGTCCTTCAAACTGTACAACAAATTAGTATTGTTTTAAATTTCTAAGTTTGTGATAACTTTTTACAGCAGCAATAGGTAACAAATACAGGTAAGAAATGGAGTTCTGGCTTAGGTTCATCTTATGTTGGACACACCGGGCCCGTAGGATCACCTAGAGTCATTTATATTTGCTTCCAAATGTTTATTTGTATTTCCATATTTATATCTGAAATGGACATTAGATACATCCCAGGATATATTCATTTTCCTCATAATGTAGTCAGAAGGGACTTTGACCCATTGTGATATTCTACAAACAGATCACATTGGTCTACTTCATTGATGTTATCATACAACTCAGTCCTGAGTAGCAAAAAGTGGCACGCTTTATGGATTTCTTATAAAAACACATAGTCTTCATGGAATGAAACATAAATAAACAAAATAGAAATAGACTCATAGATACAAACAACAGACTGACAACAATTAGGGATGTAGGGTGTGGGGAAAGCTGGGTGAAAAAGATGAAGGAATTAAGAAAAATATCCTCATAAACACAGACAACAATATAGTGATCATCAGAGTGAAAAGAGGGTGGGGGAGGTAGAGATGGTGAAGGGGGATAAATGGTGCAGAAATGGACGTGACTTTGGGTGGTGAAAACAAAATACAACATAAAGGTAATGTATCATAGAATTGTATACTGGAAATCTATATAGTTTTATTAACCAACTAGAGGCCCGGTTCAAGGATTCATGCACCAGTGGGGTCCCTCAGCCTGGCTTGCACCCTAACACAATCTGGAACCCGTCAGGAGAAGTTGGCCTGCCGGTTTTGGGTGTAAGTATCAGGCAAAACCAGCAGTCTGACATCTCCTGAGGGATGTAGTAGTGTGCAAAGCAGCAGGTGGCCAGGGAGGAGCCTGAGGCCAGGCCAAGGATTGTTCCCCACCCCCTTATTCTGGCCCCACTGCATGTGCCTACTGCCACCACCACTGCCACCACTACTGCCACCACTGCCACCACTCGCTGCCACAGAGGTGGGAGAGGCTTGGGCCACAGCAGCTGCACTCACCAGACTTGAGCCTAGAGTGGGGCTTCTGTCAGTTTAGCGGTGCTCCTACTGTGGGAGCACACTGACCACAAGGGGGCAGCTCCTGCTTTGAGCATGTTCATAAATTAAGTGAAGAAATTTTGGATATGCTCGATGGAGATTTTCACACTTATTTGAGTGATGATTCCATGGATGATGCTGAAAAGGAAAATTTTCCCATCAAACTTCTTAATAGTATTACTCCTTCAGGAATGCCGTATCGTAAATTAAAATTGAAAATAATACAATCATCATGCTACTGAGAAATCTTAATAGTAAATGGGGTCTTTGTAATAGTACCAGATTTATTATCAAAAGATTGTGACTTAACATCATCAAAGCTGAAGTATTAATAGGATCTGCAGAGGGAGAGGTTGTTCTGCTTCCAAGAATTGATTTGGCCCCATCTGACATTGGCCTTCCATTTAAATTAATTCGAATACAGTTTCCCATGAAGCCAGCATTTGCAATGACAACTATCTAGACAGAATAGGAATATTCCTACCTGAACCCGTTTTCACACATGGTCAGTTACATGTTGTTTTCTCTCGAGTTCAAAGAGCGTGTGATGTTAAAGTTAAAGTTGTAAATACTTCATCACAAGTATTTGATGCAAGAGTCAAGTATTCTGAAAGTGTTCACTCTTAACATGGTATACAAGGAGATATTAGAAGAATTTTAATCCATTTATCAGTCATTGTTTATATCAGTATTATTTTTACATCATGTTTTTGTTGTTTTTACATCATGTTTTTATTGTTATATCATGTTGTGATTGTTCATTTATTAATAAATTTATATATTATTTTCATATACATTTTGCTAATTTTCTTTCATCTCTGACACTTCTATTATAGAGAAAGGGCAAATAGCAATATTATAATGTTTCCTCTTGTTAATTCCCTTTTAATGTGCACAAATTTTGTGCACCAGGCCACTAGTATACTTATATGCATAGCTCATGGACACAGACAATAGGGTGATGAAGAACTTGGGGATTGGGTAGGAACTGGGTGAAGGGGATAAAAATGGGGGGGAATGAGAGACATCTATAATATTGTCAAATATATATATCCTCTATAATAAAGAGCTAATATGCTAATTAGACTGAACAGTAGAACAACCATCCCGACGACCTTCCAGATAAAGCTGGGGCTGCAAGAGCCAAGCCCCTTGAATGAATTTTGTGCATAGGGCCTCTAGTGTATATATATATATATATATATATATATATATATATATATATATAATTAAAGAAAACACAAAAGATTAACTGATAGAAGAGGAAAAGAAAACCTATATTTAATTCAGAGATGTGTCTTTGTAAGTGACACAAGATGAAAATGGACTTCCTGACAGGCTTAGAGTAACACTTAGAAATAGGTCTGAGAGATATTGTTGAGAGCACATCTTCCCAATGATCAGTGCCTGACAGGACCCCAGGTCGTCCTCTTTGGATTAAGAGAGAATTAGCCCACGATGTAAAAATAGACCTCATATTCCTGGATAGCTATAGCTATGTGCTTCCTCTTCTCCATACCTCAGCTATCACTGACTGACATGGAATACAAAAGACAAACCTCTTTGTCTTAAAATGTGACTAAATCTATGAAGGAATTTGTGTTTCAGATTTTCCTCTGAGATCACTCTGAAGTTAGTTTTTAAAATCACACTATTCGCCAAACCGGTTTGGCTCAGTGGATAGAGCGTCGGCCTGCGGACTGAAAGGTCCCGGGTTCGATTCCGGTCAAGGGCATGTACCTTGGTTGCGGGCACATCCCCGGTAGGGGGTGTGCAAGAGGCAGCTGGTCGATGTTTCTCTCTCATCGACGTTTCTAGCTCTCTATCTCTCTCCCTTCCTCTCTGTAAAATATCAATAAAATATTTAAAAAAATAAAATAAATAAATAAAATAAAATCACACTATTCTCTTTCTCCCATGCCCTATCTTGCTTCCCACATTCTCCTTGTAAAACCACACAACCAAAAAAATCCCTTCTCAGGCCCTATTTCCAAGCAACAGGACATAAAACATTATGATTCTTAAGCACATTGTTGAAAGTATCTATTCAGTCATTATAAACGTCTTTCTTTACCTACTTTAAGATATTGACTATCAATAGCTTCCATAATAGCACAATAATAGCATTGAGTATGATTTAAAAATCAAGATTATAACAAGGTTTAGCTATTTAAATAACCTAATAATATAAATAACCTAAAATAAAAATGTGTATCTTCCATCTTCTTCTGAAGTTTAAAGAAAATGCTTCTTCAAAATATTATATTTATATTATTTCTACAGTGATCTTTAAATGGTGCATTCAGGGAACTGACTGATCAATAAGAACCCAAAATATTTTTATAAATGTAAAACTCATCTATAGCATAAAAGTCAAATCAGATTAGCCAGTGCCTCTTTACTCCCTGACCAGGTTTTCTGTGTGAACTGCCTAGATGGCAAATGAACACAAATTAGGATAATTTCAAAAGAAAATTAAGTGGAAAGTTCTTTGTAAGAAAATTGTTGACTATTCAAAAATCAAGTCTAATTTACTAGAATAACTTTAACCAAGCTATCTATCTTTTTTGACTCCACAATTTACAAAACTGTATCAGAGATGGGGTCTCAAACTAATACACTATCTATTAATCATTTTAATCATCCAAGGAGTTTCACGTAAATCAGAACATATAAATACACTTTCAAGTCGGTGTTTTGTAAACTTCAGCCTGAGAAGAAGAAACTAAAAAAAGTCCACATTAAAAAAATATTTTTTCAGTGAAAGCAAGTGTGTTTCACTGCCTGATTTTGAGTTGGATAAATGAGCAATTTCACTAGAATGTCAAAGGCCTTCAAATAAATGGATTACAGCAACTAACCCAACATTTATTTATGACTTTTGACACATAATAAAGACCTTATCTTTTCTTATTCCAATAAATATGGATGTTCAAAAACACCAGAGACTAACCAGTTGCTTTCTCAAAGATCACTCTAGAAATGTCTATCCTTAACCTTTTGCTCTCTGGCTTCTGCCATCAGTATATTACTCAAACTCCACTCTCACAATCACTGACAACTTCTTAATCACAAGTTCCATAACTCTTAAGTGTCCAGAGAACCAATATTTTAGAGTAAAATTAAATTAAAATATTTCTCTGTGTTTACACTACCAATAACAAATAATAAATAATAAAACTCGCTGGACAAATAAAAGTCTCCAACTGCTAATGACCTGTCTTCATATAGGAGTGAATGATACATCCAAAAGATACCTATAAAAAAGTCCATCATCTTGAAAAGCTGGGTATGAAAGTATATCGTAGGAGAATATATGCTATTTATCTTAAGGTATGGGAGAATTTATTTTTCCTTTTATTTGAAGATAAAGTATTTGAAATCATATGACATACCTGATACTCAAAGCAAAGGCAAAAATTGAAAAGTGACTCAATAGATAAAGTTGAGATGAAACCTGGCATTCAGAAAATACTAAAAATAAAATAAAGGTCAATTATTTTGAGAAGTGTAATAAATTCAGGATGGGGGAAAAGTAGATTTGCAGTTGTGAGTACAAGAAACACATAGTTAATTCTTATATTATTATATAATCATTATTGTATTGTATCCCATACAAACAACTAAAAACCTACTTTTGCCCCACCCTGTACAGTGCTTTGAATCTAAAGGTGAATTGGAAACAGGTTGATTAATCTCTTTTTGAAAGTGAGGTGAAAACAAAAGAAATGAAAATTATATTAGCAGAAGTTATGGTCCATTATCTTAAGAGTTCAACCTAAATTGGTATAAATAAAGGCAGATAGCAATGTGTCTGGAAGAGATGTGGAATATAGCCTTGACAGCATTGCTTAGTGGTTGAACATCTACTGAAGATTCAGAAGGTCATGGTTTGATTCCTTATTAGGGCACATGACTGCACTGCAGGCTCCATCCCCAGTAGGGGGCGTGCAAGAGACAGCCGATCTATAACTCATCATTGATGTTTCTATCTCTCCCTCTCCCTTTCTCTCTGAAGTCAATAAAAAGTAAAATTAAACTAAAAATAAATAAAAGGAGATGGGGAATACAGTGCTTGCACACTGGGATGTTGAAAGAAAGTGAGTCTCCTCAAGAACTTGTCCATTCTCACCCAATATAGAATATTAGAGTTGCTAAATTTCAAGGCATTTACTAAAGCTTCCTCACATAATTGGTTTAATAATGATGGTGTGCAAGTTAGCCAGGTCTCCGAAGTAAATGTAGACAGCTTATTGTCCCATTGCTCCTCTTTCCTTTTTTCTTTTCTTTTATTTTTTAATTAGTACACAGGTATTTAAAGTCCTTGAAAGTATCTCAAGAATTAAAGTTCAAAATAAACCCACAATGTTGCTTATAACTTCCTTTTTTTCATATTTTTACCCAGTTTAATATTTGGAAACAATAGTAAAGCAGCCACATACTGCAGAAACCAGGAACTCATTATACTTTCTATTATTCCTTATTTGACTTTTCAGCCATGTACATCCACAAAATCACAAAGTATTACCACATCTGTTTTCTAGCAGACATTTGCAATAAGCAGGATTCCAAAAATGGTTCCCCAAATTCCCTCTTGGAGATTCACATACGCTATACAATGCTGCCACTTGAGCTTAAGAAGTACTTTATGAGCATCATGGGGAAAAATCCTACTTATTATTTATTCTAGAGGCCGAGTGCACAAAAATTGCATGGGTAGGGTACCTAGGACTGGCCAGCAATCAGGGCCAACCTGTGGGGCAACTGGTGGGGTGATGGAAGGGCCCCCCATTGGCATCCACCTTTGCTGGCCTGGCACTGCCTGCTCGCCAGCCCCACCCCGACAGCCAGAGCCAGTCATTTCCCACAGAGGGAGGCCACAGGCAGTTCCTGCATTGAGCGTCTGCCTCCTGGTGGTCTGTGCGTGTTATAGCGATGGGTCATTCCACCTGTCATTCTGCCATTTAGTTGATTTGCATATTAGGCTTTTATTATATAGGATTGTAGAGTTGACCTTAAGAAAGGGAAATTATTTTTGGTGGGCCTCTCCTCATCAAGTAAGCTCCAAAAGAAAGAGATTTGAAACATGAGAAAAATTCAGTGTGAGAAAGATTCTCCACTATAGTCTTTGAAGTTGGAGAAGGCCACATGGCAAGGAATGTGGGTAGCCTATAGGAAGTGAGGGAAATCCTAGCTGATGGATGGGAAATAAGAGCTTCAGTTCTATAACTACAAGGAAGTGAATTCTGCCAACCACCTGTCTGAGCTTGCAAGAGGATTGTGTGCTCCAGATGGGAACACAGCTTGCCAACACCTTAATATCAGATCTTTGGAAACTGAACAAAGAACCCAGGCATGCTGCCCAGGTTTATGACCTTCAGAAATTATTATGTATTAAGTAGGTATTGTTTTAAGCTATTAACTTTGTGGTAATTTGTTACACAGCAATATAAAAGTAATATAATATTTCTCCAAATTATCTCATCTATATTATCGATCTTTTCTCTTTCTTTTCTCCCAATTGCTCAGTATATCTCTAGTTCCAGGTATGATGGTCTTGGTGTCCTAACCCAATTAGGGTAAGATTTATTTTAACATAAAATAGTTCTGTTATACAACAAGGGAACAATAATTCCTCTTACAATTGTTTGTTTCTTCTTTTGTGTGTGTGTGTGTGTGTGTGTGTGTGTGTGTGTTTTATCAAAGTGGGCATATGATGAGTTGATCTAATAAGACTGGAGCAAAGGCTTTTATGCTGTATTTGAAGAAGAAACACACATACCCAACATATGGATGAGGAACACCTGATGACTAAGTATTGATATTTTAAGATAATGGAAGAAAGCACCCTACAGAGAAAGCTGACAAGCAAAGAGAAAGACAAAGGTAGCATAGAGAATGACAGGAAAATAACTCCAGATTACTGATCCTTCAATGTATGACTCAATCATATCTCTTCACTTCCTGTTTACATAAAATAATAAATGGTTTCACAGATGAAGGCAAATTTGGCCAGACTTTTTATTAGATAGAAATAAAAATATCCAATAGGAGGTGACCCAGTCAGAATGAAGTTACGAAGAAAAACTACATAATCTGAATTTTTAAAAAAAAATTATATAGGAAAGACATAGTTGTAATGAGGATTAAAATTATCCATAAATCACAAAACTTTATACAAAAAGAATAGTAACTAGTAATAAAAGCTTGTTTGCTGACAACTCAAGAAAATAATAAAATTAAATTTTATTCTTCATTTAACAATTAGCAACAAAGAAATGCTTTGCTATAATGTGGATATTAGAGGAACCTTTAAAAAAAAGTGTGCATGTTATCCAAGAATATATAATTGACTAATGGAGTGCTTTCAAATGTTGATTTGAGATTCTTTCCTCTTGGTTCTATCCTGTATGAAGCCTTTTCCTTACTCTGGCTCCTCTCATTGTACAGAGCAATTCTAAACTTCATATAAGTGTATCACTTTAATATTATTCCAAAGTTAATCTTTATATTCAGTCTAAATAAACAAGCTAGGTTACAAACCCATGATTTGGCTGATTGCCTAAGGAAAATCACAAATGTATTATTCGTTAATATGTTCTCCCATATCATGGATTATCTTCTCAATTTGTTGATGGTTTCCTCTGCTGTGCAAAGAGAACATTTAGTTTGATGTAGTCCATTTGTTTATTTTTCTCTTTTGTTTCCCTCACCTGAAATGACATATCAGAAAAAAAAATATTGCTACAAGACATGTCCAAAATGTTACTGACTGTTTTCTACTGTAGCTGGACATTTTTATAGTATTTGATAAATAATACTAAATAAAAGACAAATCAAATTTATAAATTCTCCCTTAAGGAGTAAGATAAACATTCAGGATTTGTATGGTGATCATTTGAAAGACTAGTACATTGCTGAGAAGAGAAATCACTGAAGACCCAACTGAGATATTGACTTTGCAGCTTGCAGAATTACAGTGCCTGCTTATTTATAGTTTGAACATACCTTTTATGTGAAAGTTGCACATTGATCAGAAAGCACTGGACTCTTGCTAATTGCTATGAGGACATTGCATATTAACTGAAATTCAAAAAATTCCAAGGGAGCACGCCTGACCGTTCATCTCTCTTAAAAATGCAGTGTCATCTTTGACTGAACAAGTTCCAAGGTAAAGAAGCCAAAACTTCCTTCTTAATGTTTGAATATTGAATAGAAAATAACTAAATATTTAGTTAACCGAGCCTTAAATGCAATGGAGAACTGTGATAAAATTTATAATGAGATCAAGAAATAAAAATGTTACACATGTAAAGAATGAAATAATTTTGCCAATTTTCATCCTCAAAACATGTGGTTAATTGTGGAAATAGGATTTGGAAGATGCTTAACAAAGATGAATGAGACATAATTTTATAGCATCTGGAATTCATTGGCATATAGAGTTAATGTGCTAATTTTAGATAAGGATCCAAATAGTTTGATGACCCATACTAAACATAATTGAGATATAAAAACTCTTAAACTGTAGTCCATCAACTACAGTAGTGTATGTATTTGCTAGAAATCTGGCCAGATGGTGTGGAGCCTGAAAAGAAGCAGCAAGTTTGGCAAACAGTTAATAAGTAGTAGGAGTTTAGAATAGAGTATGTTGAGGTCAGAGATTTCAGAATGGGTGAAGAGCCTGAGAAAATTCTATTCTATATGAACGGTCATCTCAAACAGCCCACAGTGGTGCTTAAGTGAATTGTGCCTGGGGTATCAGTCTTTTATTTCTGGTACCCTAAATTTCCCCCATGGTTTTATAAAACACATCCATGCCATGGTTCCAGAGATAAAAAGCAAAGTAAAACAAACAAGCAAACAAAAGAATATGTAAGATCTTAACATATAGGTTTATTCTAACTCAGCATAACCATTAAGGCTTGTCGCAGTTTAGGTTCTTAAGAGGGTATTTCGTGGATCACATGACCTCACACATCTAGAGGAAATAATGAACAACATAGACTGGTGAACAAAAATAGACCCAGAAAAAGAGAAACAGCGATCAGACTCTCAAACCTCAGGGGGAAAGTAGGGGAGTGTGGGGGTAAAGGGAAGAGATCAACCAAAGGACTTGTGTGCATGCACATGGGCCTAGCCAGTGGCCATGGACAACAGGGGTGTGGGGGAATATGTAGGGAGGGGTTTAGGATGGGAATGGGGGGATAAGGACAATTATGTGATACCATAATCAATAAAAATTAATTTTAAAAACATGTATTTTAAAATAAAACACAATAGAATTAATATTTGGACAGCTGGCACACAATTGGGCACCAATGTCCTATTATACCAATGTTAAGTAAGCTCACACACACACACACACACACACACACACACACACACACACACACGCCATTTCTTTCTCTCCCCTTATAATATAGAAGGCATTCTGCTACTGCTGCTGCCACCCCACATTGTCACCTCTGAGTGTGGGGAAGCTGACTGAGGGAGCTGACACCGTGGTCTGATACCCAATGGTCTCACTTTAAGTGACCTAAGCTCAATCAGAGCTGTTTTGCTGGAGGAGAGCAGCTTAGATGAGAAACTGCTACTGTTTTTAAAACCCAGGAAAGCAGTGAGATCTGCACAGGGTTGTATATAGCTGAAGAAAAGAATTAGCTGAAACACTACTGACCACTTTATTCCTCAAAGAGTGGTCCACAGCAACAGCAGCACCAGGAATCTGAATAGGACTAGTGAATCTTAGGGTCTACTCAGGACTTCCAGAATTCAAATATTCATTTTAATGGGTGGTACATATTCAAGTGCATTATTTGATAGGACAGTGGTGAGAAAGAATGGGTTGCTTTTTCCCCCATGATTTTTTTTTAAATTCTAGATTATATAATAATCTAATAACATGTACAAACTATTTAGAACTATTTACTTGACTGTTATAACACTGAAAAAGTCTTAAGCCATCACAAAGCAGGGTTTTTTTGTTTGTTTGTTTGTTTTTGTTTGTTTGTTTTTTTGTTTGTTTTGGTGTGTGTTTTTTTTCTTTTTTCTTTGTGTGTGTGTGCGTGTGCATGTGCGTGTGTGTGTGTTTTGGGTTTTTTTTTTACTAAGTCAAACTTCCTGCAATAACCAAAAATTTTAAAAGTATAAGACTTGCCCTAGCTGGTCTAGCTCAATGGATAGAGCATCGGCCTGCAGACCAAAGGGTTCTGGTTCTATTCCCATCTAGGGCACATACCTTTGTTGCATGCTTCTCCCCAATCTGGGCCATGGTTGGGGCATGTGCAGAAGGCAACCAATCACTGTGTTTTTCTCACATCTGTGTTTCTCTCTGTCTTTTCCTTCCCACTCTCCCTAAAAATGTCCTCTGATGAGGATTAAAAACAACCAAGATAATGACAATAATAAAAGTATAAGATTTACATGTCTACTAAAGAACCAACTCAAAAAGAAAGATAGCCTATGTAAATGGCTTTCAAGACCTCCCTAGGAATGCCAAGAATTCTCTCTCTCTCTCTCTCTCTCTCTCTCTCTCTCTATATATATATATATATATATATATATATACACATTTATATATTCACACACATATATACATATATATCATGTATTTATATGTGCGTATATACAATTATTATATGTGCTATTATTATTTATTAATATTAAATTATTATGCATTTTAATATATCTCCTATGACAAATATGAGTACATAAAGTCAAATCTTACTCTTGTTTGAATATTCAGTGTTCATATTCACCCCCCACTTCATTTTCAATGTAGTTAACATTTAAGAGTTTTATAAGTAATTGTCTTAAAAAGTAAAAGAATTCTATAAAGAGGTATAGTTGAGTCTGTGTTTTGGGGGGGGAAATATACCATTGAAGGGGCAAGGGTAGCTGTCTTCTCAGCCAAAAGAATAAAGGAAACAGACAGCTCTTGGCTGATTCATAAGAATGGGGGTAGTAAAGTCCTGTCTGATTGAGGCAGGCAATTTAGTGCATTGGGATTTGAGCTTTGACATTTTAGTGCCAATCATAACTAGGGCATATGTATCCCAGCAGCTGGGATCCCTATAATACCTTAAGTGAACAAACTACTTCTTTTTTTTTCTTGCAAGAACTTAATCCCTACTCAAGTACTTTCTGGGTCAAAGGTTTCTCCCTGGCTTTACAGAAAAACTCATTCCTAAAAAAATGGCATTTAACCATCTTACCCATCCATCCTTTTTCAATCCTTTGTGACCTTTAAGGTGTTGGTTGCACATTCAGTTATTTTATAAGTCACAGTGGGTTCAAATTAATCTTAGTACTCTATTTTATAACAAAGAACGTAAAATTCCTTGTCATTTGCTCTATCACAGCAAATTGTTACTTTTTAGAGTTTACTATATATTTCTAAATTTACCTCAAAAATTTTAGAATATAGTAAACAAATAAATGGGGAAAACTTCTATTAAATAAATGAGGAAATATAAGTCAAGTAAAATATAAAGTAGATTTTACATATAAAGTAGATTTTACATATAAAGTAGATTTTACTAGATATTATTTTACTTAAAGATAATCAACTTTATATAACAAAATTATAATCATTATGAACTTTTTGTATCACAGGTAATACACACTTCCTTATCAAATGATATACTATATCCCTATTTCAAGTTTCCTGTCAATGCTGACTTTATCATTTGGCTTAGAGTGTCTTGATACTCACAAGTGTACCTACCTGTACAGCTAAATTACAAGGACATAGGGATTGAATTGCATCCATTTGCTTTCTTTTCTTTTGTTTTTATACTCTCCAATATACTCTCCTATTTTTTGACAATATATGTGCTTCCTTATTCACATTTTGAATCCCTGGGTAGTGTCAGAAAAGGGGAGGAGAGGACTCCTACTTCATAGAGCCAGAGAGCATTGTGTGATAAATGGGCAGCACAGATATTGTTAGCTCTCAATCTTTATGCAATCGACAAAGATCACTAGAATATCCTTGACAAATATAAATAGCTTCCTCTATCAACAAAATGGGCTGTAACAACTGATTTTTTTTAATAACCTGCAAGCACATTTTTTTTGAGAATTTTTAGTAATTTCTCAATTAGCCATAGTCAACTATAAGTGGCCAGTCCTAAATAGAGGAAATTTTCAAATTATATAACACATAATATAATGCTACTAATTAAAATGCATTTTATTACATATATTTAAAATAATTTTGATATAGACTCAAGAAGTTATATAAAGATAATAAGTATGAAAAAAATAAAATTCCAAAGAAATGGTACTTTTCAAATTTAAATATATATATACAAATTTTATATTGGTCAATTGATAAGTAAAGTAAGCTCTATCTAAATTGATAAACTGATTATATTTCAGCCATAAGACCCCTCCAATTAGCTTAAATAATAAAAATATAAAGGTCTTGAAAAAATGACCAAATATAGACTTTGAGGGAATCTTCAATGCATGTGTAACCCTTAAGAAAATACAAGGGCTATTTAGAGTGCTTTTCTACAAAGGGATGACATTCTTGTTTAGAAAGAAAAATACTAACCTTGCACTAAACAGAACAGTGTGTCTAAATAAATGGGAACAAAATAGAAAATATCATTCTATTTTGGCTTTTATCACACTAAATTTATGTATATGCTCATACTTTCAGTGTCATGTATAAGAATCTTTTGTCAAATCTAAAGATTTTTTTCCTGTTTTCTTCTAAGAGTTTTATAATTTAACCTTTAAATTCAATGCATTTTTACTTAATTATTATATAAAGTGCAAAGCAAAGATTCAATTTCATTTTTTGCATATGCTTATCAAGTTGTCCAGCCCCACTTGATGAAAAGATTGTTTGTTACCCGTTACTTGTATTAATTTCCTAGGTCTGTTGTAAAAAGTACCACAAAGATTTGTGGAAAATAAATCAAATCGAGTGATTTAGGTGCTTGGACATTATGGTGTGCTCAAGAATTGCATATATATATATATATATATATATATATATATATATATAAAACATATATTAAGAGACTGATTAAATCATATTAACAAAATAAGTATTAGGATAAATATTTTATCTTTACTTATATTCCATTTTAAAATTATATATATATATATATATAACTGTTTTAAAATAAATGCTTTAAAAATGCTCTACAATATTTAATCAAGATATATATATTTTGTGAGTACTTGTTTTGCTTAGCAATTTATGACTTAGTTGTTTTTCATGTTTATAGAATTGCAATATTTTTTTCTAACATGTTATAAGACCAGAGATCATAAAGGTTAATGTTAATTGAAGTTTATATTTTTTAATTATATATACCATAATAATAATATATAAAAGTCACAGGCATATGAAATTTGCAGCATAAATATTTGTAACAAATATGATAAAATGCTATTTTCCTCAAAATGGAAGGTTTTTTTAAAAAAATAAATAAGATAAAGTCAATAGAAAAGTAGGTAAAGAATATAATGATAGATTGCATTCTATGTTCACAATATTTTTTTTCTCTATATGTACTTTTCATGCTTTCATATCCCAGTGAATTTGATCTCAGCTATAAGGCCCTCCTTATCAATGAAATGCGAGGGATTATATTGTCCATCAAATTGATATCTTTAAATTTTATTTTGTGTCTTGGCAGGGGCCTTCTTGCTCAGCTCCCCAACAATAAGAACTGGAAATTCTAGATTATAACCATGCATGCAAGCTGATTTTCTAAATGAGATGACTGACATAGCTGATCCTAGCAAAGCCAATATAGATTCACATACTTGTATAACATTAACTTTATAGTATGAACAAGCTGATGGAAAATAATCCTAACTTCAAGTTTAAAGAAAAAATAAATACAAACAACCAATTAACAGAGGAAAAATATGCTCAACTTAACTCATGTTTACAAAATGCCAATTAGAACAGCGATGAGACCTATATGTTCTTCTAAAATATCAGTTAATTAACAAGGTTGACAATGCTCTAAGAGAATGAAGCAGTCTACTGCTGGTGGAAGTTTAAGTTTATCAACCTCTTCCTCCTATGAAAATATTTGAAGTGCATGACATAAAAGCTAGCAATTCTACTTGGGAATGAATTCTACCTATAAATTTAAGCCTATACACAAAGATATTTATGAAGTGATACTTATTACATATTTATTTAAATATAATAAATAAATAAGGTTTGGAAAAAAGGGAGATTAAATTCATTAATACATGACTATATTATGGAATCAGAGGTAGTCATTTAAAAGCATAATTAAAAGAATATAGGAGGATACACTGATGATTTTTAAAATCAAGTTTCATACAACAGTGTCCCAATATAATTCATTTTATTTTTGAAACATTCTGATATGTCCATAGAAATTATGTGGAAATACCAAAGAAATAATGTAAACATTACTATATCTGGGGAATTGTCTTGTGAAGCTGCTAGTACCACAGTATAGTAACTTCTACTTATCACTATTCGCTACTTTATGTGAATATTTATACCATATTATGTATTATTTTCATAATTAGAAAACCTAATTTAAAAGTAAAATTAAATTAAATGTGTTTTTGAAAAGTTTAGCTGAGTTGATCAATTTGGATTTCACATCAGCACTCATTCCTCCTAGACCCATGAGACTCTGCCGCCACCTGTGGCAGAAAACATAAATTGAAAATGAAGGCTTTACAAGATGAAAAACAACAGAGACAAGATTTTGAAGCTAAAAATATGTTGCTATTTGGGCAAATCACCTGGAATCATGTGATCATTTAACTTTGTGCTGAATACAATATAAATGTGTAGATGTATTGATGGATTTATACAGCATCAGGGAAACAAGTAAAACAATGTCTGCAAGGTACTCTTTCTCTAAGTTTCAAACTTGCATGTGCTTCTTCATGCAAAAAAAATATATATTTTAAAAAGGAAAGAAGAGAAAAAGGTGAGTTGTAACACATCTTGCCTCTCATTAAAGAGTCTCACATTACTTTTTTGAGAAACAATAGTTTACCTGCATTATTGATTTCAAATGAAATACATTCTCAGGATGTTTCTGCTTTTTGCTTCTTAGGATATGATTTACATGCAAATGAATTTCCATATTTTAACTGGTCCAGAGAATTTAGTTAAGAAAATACATTCAAACAGGTGTTCACCTATAGGCATATGGTGTCTCTTATATATTTTATCCCTCATGATTACATTCACATGTCCCCGCTGAGTCAGGTTAGGTCCCACATCTCTGCTGAGTTAGGTTAGGTCCCACATCTCTGCTGAGTCAGGTTAGGTTCCACATCTCTGCTGAGTCAGGTTAGCTTAGAAAAGTTTCCATTTTGTGTACCCATCACTGATAGAACCACCGAGTAATTAATAAAGCAAACCACAGGGAGTAGTTTCAGGCTTCTGTTTCTGTCATGGAGAAAAATTATTCATAAAATGTTAGATACAAGAATATAAATTTTAAAATTATGATTTTAAAAGGGCACAATCAGCTAATTGAAGCCATAAAAGAGATGCTGAAATAATGTATAATGAGGAAACTTTGATTAAAACTAGTTTTTTAAACATTCTAAAAGATGTTTTGCCTTCTGTGCCTTGAAAGAATCCCAGGAAATAATGTCATAGAATAAAAAGCAGATTAGGAAATATGGGGCAAATTTTTTCCCAATTACTCAAAACAGAACTGAACCAGTCAAATAGGGTTACAGCTACATAAAACACAAGCTTATTATGTCACTCATATTGTGATTTGATAGAAGGAAATATGATAACACAAGCATTTACATATCAAGTCTAATTAATAGCAATGATATTTACACATAGAACCTAGACAAAATTTTATATAATTTATTCTCCCAAAGAAAAGAGAATGAAACCCAAATTTGTATTAAACTTCTATAAAATTAGGGATGTGCTCTTGGACTGTTAATCTTTGCCCTCCAGGAATGTTCTGGGGGCAGTAATATAATATGACATTCTATAATAGGAGTAAGAATAAATATCCTTGCAGTACCCATTAGCAAACAGTTGAAAGTCATGGAATTTTTATTGATGTGTACCCTAAAACTTAGTTGAAAAAAACATACATTCATTTCACAGTTTCTGTGGATAAGAAATCAGGGTGGTGTTCATCTGTTTTTTCTCTTTCAGGGTCTGTCAAAAACCTGCAATCAAAATGTTCACCAGGTCTGGGGAGTCATTGGAGATCTATTGGGACAGATTCACTTTCAAATTCACTTAATTGGTTGTTGGTAGGGTTCAGTCTTAAAGGGATGGAGAGCAGAGGATCTAAGCTTGCTAAGATGTTGACAAAAGCTGCCCTCAGTACATTACTGCATGAGCTTCTCCAAAACAGCTACCTTCTTGATCAAAGCCAGCAAGAGAGTCCACTAGCAAGATGGAAGTAATTATCTGTTATAAAAATTATGGAATTGGCATATCACTTTTGCTATATTATATTGTTCATAAATAAAATTGGCAATGGAAAATGATATTATGGACTTACTACAATAATAAAACCCTCTTCTGAATAATTATAGCTCTTTAGAATTTTGTAGAAATAATAACCAGTCTAAATCTGATTGGTTTTTCTGATTATATAGAACTTTAATAATCTGGTGTTGCTTAATTATAATGACCAGGCTTAACTTTATGTTAATATTAACTAAAGGAGGAGGACATTAGAAAAGTGTTACAAATAAGCCCAGTCCACATTTTTTAAAATCTTATAATTCATCCCATTTTTTCCCTCTACTCTAATTATTCACAAATCATGACAACTAGTTATTAATGAAGGAAAGAAGGCTGACTAAGGTTTGCTCTTCAAAAACATCATTCTTCTTGGCATTCCTTATTCTATGGATATAATAATGAGACAGCCAGTTACAACTTTTCTCCAATTTGTGGATTTCCATAAGATTTTGACTCTTCAGGAATCTTCTGAGAACTGAGATTAGAAAGCAGGAAGGGGAGGATGAGAGTTCTATACCATTAGGATAATGTACCCAAATTACTCAAATGAATGCCAGCAGTGGAGAAGCACTTCATGAAACAAAGGCTAGTAACATGATACCAACTATGGGGTTTTGATTTTCTCAGTTACAGCTTGTCTAAGGAAGTCTAACAATGTAGATTAGGAGAGAAAGACAAAGTTCTATGGATAAATGGAAAATTTTTTTCGAAACCAATTATAGATAGAAAAGCAGTTTTAAAATATATAATTCAATGGAAGAAAAAAAACAGGAAAAACATAAATAAAAAATTATTATCTACCCAATAAAAGAATAACATGCTAATTGACCGTACCTTTGCAATGCCCACTAGCCAATCAGGAGTGAGTGTGCAAATTAACCCAACAAAGATGGTGGGTTAATTTGCATATGTAGCCAGGGGTGGGGCAAGACACAGGTGTTCTATACCACCCCAACCACTTCAGGCCTCTGGGCAGTGTGAGAGGGTGGAAAGGCAGTTCCACCTAGAGCAAAGGCAGTGCCAGCAGCCAAAGGAAGGAAGGCCCATTCTTGCACAAATCTTTGTGGTTTGGGCCTCTAGTAAAATATATCCAAATATTGTATATACTGTAAGAACTACATATTTTATACATGTATGTAATATTTTTGAGTGAAAAACATAATGTGAAGGACCAAAAGAACATGGCGGCCTAGGTAGTCTCCTAAGCTGCCACCTCCTCAACAATTTGGAAAAAAACAACAGCTAAAATCGAAAGAGATTGCACCAGACCCAAAGGAAAGCTGGCAAAATGGGAAAGCTACAACTAGACACCAAGCAGGGTGCCGCTGCTGCCATGTGGAGTTTAAAACTACAGCAAAACCGGACCTGCCGGAGCTGCTGCCCCCGGGAATGAGGGAAGACAGACCTCGCTCCGCCCCTGGGCCCACGGACTGGGCCAGCCCGCCGGGCACCGTGGGAACCAGGGAGCTGATATGGGACCTCCACTGCGCCTTCGGTGCCTGCCCGCAACCATCCCGAGGAGCTGGCGCGGCGTCTCCCGGCCCGAGGCTGGCTCGGCCCAGTCTCCGCACACACCTTACTGGTGGGGAGCTGGCGCAGTGCCTTCCATTTGCGACCCTCAACAAGTCCTTGCATTGCCGCCACCGCCCGCAGCCGGCTCGGCCCAGCCTCCAAGCATTATGCTAGTGGGGAGCTGGCGTGGAGCCTTCTGTTTGTGCCCCGGCGAGTCTTTCCGCCGCCGCCGCTGCCAGCAGTGGCTCCAAAGCTTCCACCACTACCTCCATGTGGATTTTATTTTTTTTTAAATATATTTTATTGATATTTTACAGAGAGGAAGGGAGAGAGATAGAGAGCTAGAAACGTTGATGAGAGAGAAACATTGACCAGCCGCCTCCTGCACACCCCCTACCGGGGATGTGCCCGCAACCAATGTACATGCCCCTGGCCGGAATCGAACCCGGGACCCCTCAGTCCGCAGACCGACGCTCTACCACTGAGCCAAACCGGCATCGGCATCCATGTGGATTTTAAAACTACAGGGGAAATAGAGACACAGGAGCTACTGTCACTGCTGCACCCGCCACCGCACCCGTGAATAGGAATCCACCGAAATCAGAGGTCACTACGCCCCGGGCTTAGAGAGAGTGCAGCTTCAGAATTTAGCCTCTGCATCCACAGCAGCTCCGCTTCCGCACCAAAGGAGACACCATTGAGGGCCGACTCTCCACCTGCAGCCATCTCAGCCCACCCACAACCTTCCCAGCACACCCACCATGCTGGTGAGGAGCTGGCACGGTGCCTTCCATTAGTGGCCCCGGTGAGTCTTCCCTCAGCTGCCGCATGGCCAAGCCGAAGCTCCCGCCACTGCCACCAGGTGAACTTTAAAAATACAGTGGAAATTGAACCACAGGAGCAACCGTCGCTGCCGCACCTGCCACTGCCGCCGCGAATAAAGGAAATCCACTGAGAACAGAGCTCACTATGCCCCGGGCTGAGGGAGTGGGAGGCCTCAGAATTTAGCCTCCATGTCCACAGCTGCTCCGCCTCCACACCGAACCAGAAACTTTGAGGGCAGTCTACCCACCTGCAGCCATCTCAGTCCGCCTGCAACTGTCCCAGCCTGCCCGCCATGCTACTGAGGAGCTAGCGTGGCCCCTCCAATACGCAATCCAAGCGCCCAAGAGGGGCAGTGTCCCCTGGGTGAGCCATATGTTCCAGGGGCCTTATGCCCCGGGTGAGCCGTGTCCCCCAAAGGGGCCAGGTGTCCCTGGTGAGCCATGTGTCCCAGGGGGCCGTGTGCCCCGGGTGAGCCATGTCCCCCAAAGGGGCCGCGTGCCCCATGTGAGCAGTGTGTCCCAGGAGGCTGTGTTCCCCAGGTGAGCCATGGCCCCCAAAGGGGCCGGGTGTCCTGGGTGAGCTGTGTGTTCCAGGGGGCTGGGTGTCCCGGGTGAGCCATGTGTCCCAGGGGGCCGTGTGCCACGGGAGAGCCGTGTGTCCCAGGGGAAGCAGTGGGACCCAGGGGGAGGGGCGGTGAGAACCAGAAGAGGAGCGGACTCTATTCGTGTGGTCCTGAGATAGTCACCATAAAACAAGCAGACTGCCAAATGAGGAGCAGATTCTATTCATGTGGTCCTGAGATAGTCACCATAAAACAAGCAGATTGTCAAAGGACAGCGGGGAGGGGAAGGATACCTGGGGGAGATAAGAGAACAACCAAAGGACTGGTATGCATGAATATAAGTACAACCAACGAACACAGAACTCTGGGGAGGGAGGGCATGAATGGGATGGGGGGGGGGCAATGGTAAGATATGTACACATATAATACCTTAATAAAAAAATTGGGGGGGGAAAAAGAAATGTATCAAATTAAAATATTTTAATGATTTTATTGTTTTTTTAAGAGAAAAAGAAAGGGAGAGGGGCACATAAAGAGAAATATCTATGAGAGAGAAACATCATAGATAGGCTGTCCCCTGTGGGATAAGACTATAACCCATGCATTGAATCCCTGACCTCTTGGTTCCTGGGTTGACACTGAGCCCACTAGCTGGGCTCAAATTGAATCTATAATGTCAAATGTTCCCATCTTCAAACTGAATTTTTAATGTTTAAATGCTCAAGTGGTTGAACATCAACCATGAATGAAGAAGTCACTGGTTTGATTTCTGGTCAGGGCACATGCCTAGGTTTGACCCCCAGTAGGGCCATGCAGAAGGCAGCTTATTGATGATTATCTCATTATTGATATTTTTATCTTCCTCTCCCTTCCTCTCTCTGAAATCAATGCAATCCTATTTTAAAAAATAAAATGTCAAGTAGAAACTTATATATAAAGGCTGCCTGGCCTGGCCTGTGTGGTCACTGGTTCAGTTCCTGGTTAGCGCACATGACTGGGTTGTGGGCTCAATCCTCAGTAGGGGGCATGTAGGAGGGAGTTGATCTGTTTTTCTCTCTCTCTCATCAACAGAAATGTGTATATATATATATATATATATATATATATATATATGCTGAGAAAATGTATCAGTCAGGCATTTAACAATTAATACTAATGTGACAATATTCAAAGTATAAGGTTTATTACATGAAAGGAAAATTGTTATTACACAGTTGTTGTTCCCACCAAAAAAAGTTAAGCTGTTTCTAATGACAACAGCAAAACAAGTCATTTATAAAGACAACAACAAAACAAGTTATTTCTAATGACAAATAGAAATAAGCTATTGGGAGACAAGTCTCCTAAGAGTCTCTCATATTATTCCATACCTTGAAAACATAGGTCCTAACAGTATTCTGTTGTCAACTACATTTCCAATATTTTTATAGGGTACAGCTTTGTATAAAGATAGGGTTTTTCTTATAGCAGAGGTAAGTTTTTAATTTTTACTGCCCAATATAATAAAAATAATATCTACCTCTGGGGAAAGTTTAAGATTATTTGATTGCAGCCAATTATAACAGACTAAAGCTTTCTAAGTTTGAAGTCCCTCTCTTATAAGGTAATCTACTGCTTATTCAAGCATCATAATTGGATCCTTATAATATTACCATATGGGAATTTGGACTCAGGAACCTGAGGCAAGAATATGACAATACCGAGACTACAGCTATTGCTATGAATGATAAACTATATAATATGTTTATCATTGGTTATTATTTCATTTATCCTTTAGCATCATAAAAAAATAGCTATAAGCCAGGAGTTTCATGTCTTTTTGGAAGTATTCATGAAATTATCAATATTTTTGAGCTTGCATATAAGGTAAATTTCACATGCTACACAGTTCTTGACACAACCAACCAAGAATGTATAGCAACAATGAATATGCATGTACTTAAAAATATAGCCCTTAGCCAAGGTCGGTTTGGCTCAGTGGTAGAGCGTCGGTCTGCGGACTGAAAGGTCCCGGGTTCGATTCGGCCAAGGGCATGTACCTTGGTTGCGGGCACATCCCTAGTAGGGGGTGTGCAAGAGGCAGCTGGTCGATGTTTCTCTCTCATCGACGTTTCTGGCTCTCTATCTCTCTCCCTTCCTCTCTGTAAAATATCAATAAAATATATTTTAAAAAAATAAAATAAAAATATAGCCCTTAAATACATACAGAATAATAAAATTAAATAGATAATATATTTTAATTTATTTTTTATTGTTGAAAGTATAATACTTGCTTGTCATTAATGAATAAAATTTAAAGAAAGCGAAAACTATTAGGTATGTTTGCTTATATATATAAGGGTATAACAATGTTGATGTCAATATGCATATTTAAAACTATTTGCTACATACTATGTTAGTATGAATGTCCACTGGATTAACTTTTCAAAAATTAAAAGACAGTAAAAGTGAAATAAAGAAAAAAATAACAATGTAAGTTACAAAATGCTTAGAATTAAGTAAAAAAAAAAATCTTCATCAAAGTAGTTATGATGTACTAGTCTTTCTTTTTGAAAAGAAAAAGATTAATGATTTATTTGGTGCTCATAAAGTTAGAATAACAACAACAACAAAAAAGTAAGCCAAAGGAACATGAAAAGAAGAAAATACATCAAAAAAGCAATTATTAATAAAATAGACAACAACCAGAAGAGTGAAAAACAAAAATTAATATTTGAAACATCTAGTAAAAATAAGCTTCTTAAAATAAGCTTAGTAAAAAATAAAAAAGTAATAATTCATCATCATTTTAAAAAAAAATTATACTAATAAAAACCTAGGTGGAAAGATGGCTGCTGATGGGAAGGCAGGCTTCAAGATAGTGTGTGAGCAAGAGAACAAAGGGAGAGTGTGTGGACACATGGGGAGTGTCTATTTGTGAGTGAGGGACAGCTATATTCCAAGAGACTGTTGGGGTCTGCTGGACCGGGCTCCCCTGACCAGGCAGCCACCACTGCTGCTGAAATCTCTCCCAAACTGACTGGCTCTGCTGCCCAGACTGTACCATCTTGAAGGGGAGAGGGCTGTAATTGGACCCTAGCCTTATCTTCAACCTGGAAGAATCAGTACCTTTTGGGACCCTAAACCACAACACCCAGGGACCAGCTGCGAAAATATGAACACCAGATCTCAAGCAGCTTGAATACAAGGATTCAGATGAGCTCTGCGTCTTCTCACAGAAAGGTCATATTTTGCCCAGATAAAGGTGAGGTCTGCAATTCAGGCTGGAGGAAGAAAGGCATGCAGCAGGATCTAGAAGTTCAGAGGAAGTCTGCACCCCACAAAATTTATGGATTTTGGGACCAGCATGGTCCATGAATGTGGAAGACATCCCACAGGGTTGCTGGCAGAAGGGAACTCTAGAAATAAACCCATAACTGGGATGGCAAAAAAGGCACCCTAAAGTTTTACCAGTATACCAGCTACACTTTGCCAGGGGAAAAAGATGTGTGCAGAGACATGCACAGCTTCATGTGCCGTACTGGGGAGAAAAAGTGGTGAGTTCACATGCTTACTCTGGATCTTTTTTCTCCAAGTAATCAAAATTCTTGCTTTTGATTACTAAGCCCCAGTATATAGGATCACCCAATTAAAAACATTCTCAGAGACTTCAGGGGAAAGTTGTTTTGGTGAAACCTGGGTATCAGAGCAGGAAAAAATGATCAGAAAACCAGCTGTGGGGCAGTCCATTCCCCAAAACCAGTATTAAGTGCAGCAGGGAAAATGAAATCTAAATACTGGGTAGAGAGGACTTATAGTCCTGGATGTCAATACAGAAACACTGCCACAAAGGGGTTGAATCACAAATTGATTCTTGTGTAAATACAACTACAAGCAGGCTGAGAAACAAAGAAATACTGCCTGCTTGAAAATAGGATTGTGGTTTACAACACAGAGGAGTGGTGGGATGCAGAGAATTTAAATACTGTCCTGGCTACCTGACAGGAGACAGGCATGCCAAACAGAACAGTAGAGGAAGTGAATGACCTTCACTACTGCACATTTTTATTTTTTATCTTTTACTTAAGAAACTATTTTTCTCACTTGATTGTACCTTATTATTATATTTTTATTTTTAATCAGTATTATTACTACTATTAGTTTACATTTTTTTAAGTTTCATTTTATTTTCTTTATTTTTTTAATTTTATTTTGGGGTTAGTGTCCTGCATTCTATTTTCATTTATCCTTTAGCATCATTTCACTCAATCTCAAATTTACCTTTATGCCAATACTCTCTTCCTCACTTTCCCCCTTTTGTTGTCCTGTTTCTCCTACCCTATTCCTCCTTTATATTTTCCCTATTTCTTTCTTTACCATCTCACACCTGTCAGAATGGCCAACATCAACAAAACAACAAACGACAAATGTTGGCGAGGTTGTGGAGAAAAAGGAACCCTCGTGCACTGCTGGTGGGATTGCAGGTTGGTGCAAACACTGTGGAAAACAGTATGGAGCTTCCTCAAAAAATTGAAAATGGAACTCTCATTTGACCCAGTAATCCCACTACTAGAAATGTTCCCCAAGAATCTAGAAACACCAATCAGAAAGGATATATGCACCCCTATGTTCATAGCAGCACAATTTACAATAGCTAGGATTTGGAAACAGCCTAGGTGCCCGTCAACAGATGAATGGATCAGAAAACTATGGTACATCTACACAGTGGAATACTATGCAGCCATCAAAAGAAGGAATTATCATTTGCAGTAACCTGGATGGAATTGGAAAACATCATGCTGAGTGAAATAAGCTAGTCAATGAAGGAGAAACACCACATGACCTCACTCTTTTATGTATAATAAAGAACATTATAAACTAATGAACAGAAAGATAGATATAGTGACAGTAAAACAACAAGCAGACTGTCAAATGATAGTGGGGAGGGTAGTGAGATATGGAGGAGATATAAGATCAACCGAATGACTGTTATGCATGCATATAAGTACAACCAATGGACACAAAACTCTGGAGAGGGAGGACATGTATGGGAGGTTGGGGTGGGGCAATGGTAAGCTATGTACACATATAATACCTTAATAAATTTAAAAAAAGAAAGAAAGAAAGGAAGGAAGGAAGGAAGGAAGGAAGGAAGGAAGGAAGGAAGGAAGAAAGGAAGAAAGAATTACAGAAAACATCCCTGATATAGGGAAGAAAAAACACACAAGTCCAAGAAGTCCTAAACAAAATGAAGCCCAAAAGACCGATGCCAAGGCATATTATAATTAAATTGGTAAACACCAAAAATAAAGTAATAATCTTAAAAGTAGCCAGCGAGAGACAGAAAGTTGCCTACAAAGGACCCCCTATCAGACTAGAGACTGATTTCTCAACAGAAACACATCAAACTAGAAGGGAATGGAATAAAATATACAAAATATTGCAAAGGAAGAGTGTAAATCCAAGAGTACTATACTCAGTGAGGCTACCAATCAAAATTGAGGGTGAAATATGGAGCTTCACAGACAAAAAAGGACTAAGGGAATATATCAACACCAAATCATCAATACAAGGATACTAAGGGGTCTACTGAAAAAAGACGAAATAAAAAAGGAACACAGGCATAAAAAATTAAAATGACAACCAACAAGTACCTATCAATAGTAAGTTGAAATGTAAATGAATTAAATGTCCCAATCAAAAGATATAGGTTACCTGAGTGAATAAGAAAACATGACCCATATATCTGCTATCTACAGGAAATCCACCTCAGAACAAAGGACTCATACAGTCTGATATTTAAAGGATGGCAAAGGGTTTTTCAGATGAGTGGAAATGAAAACAAAGCTGGGGAAGCTATACTTATCTCTGAAAATTATATCTCAGAGTGAAGAATTAATAAGAGATAAGGAAGACCACTTCATAATACTAAAGGGAGCAATCCAATGAGAAGATATAACTCTGGAACATAAGTACAACTAAGGAACACAGAACTCTGGGGAGGGAGGGCATAAATGGGAGGGGGGGGCAATGGTAAGCTATGTACACAGATAATACCTTAATAAAATAAAATTAAATAAATAAATAAATAAAAGAGAAGATATAACTCTGGTTAACATATACACACCAAGTACAGGAACACCAAATACATTAAAAAAAAAAAAAAAAAAAAAAAACTTCTGAGGATATCAAGGGAGAGATTGACAATATAGCCATAGTAGGGGACTTTAATATCCCACTAACAACACTTGACAAATCCTCTAAAGTAAAATTCATAAAAGAAACATCAATTCTAAATGATTCACTAGATCATATGGAATTAATTGACATCTTCTGAAAATTTCACCCCAAAGTCACAAAATATACATTCTTTCCAAGTGCACGTGAGTCATTTTCGAAGATAGGCCATATATTGGGAAACAAATTATCTTCATATTCAAGAAGATAGAAATGATATCAAGCATCTTCTCAGATCACAATGGCATAAAACTAAAAAAAAAAAATTAACTATAATAAAAACAATTAAAAAAAAACTGGAGGCTAAACACCATGCTATTAAATAATGACTGGGTTACCAGAAAGATCACAGAAAAATCAAAAGCATGATGGCAACAAATGACAATAAAAACACAACAATCCAAAATCTATGGGATGCAGTGAAAGGGAAGTTTATTGCTATACAAGCCTACTATAAAAAATAAGAATTATAAATTGCCTAACCCTACAACTCAAAGAGTTAGAAATAGAACAACAATAAAAGCTCAGCATAAGCAGAAAGAAGGAAACAATAAAAATCAGAGCAGAAAAAAAAAAAAAGAAAAAAGAAAAAAAATCAGAGCAGAGATAAATGACATAGAGACCAAAAAAAAAAAAAAGAAAAAATACAAAAGATCAATAAAACTAAGAGCTGGTTCTTTGTAAGGATAAATAAATGATAAAAATTTAAAAAATGATGAACCTCTAGTCAGGCTCACCAAGAAGCAAAGAGAGAGGACTCAAATAAATAAAATCAGAAATGAAAGAGGTGAAGTAACAACTGATCCCACAGAAATACAAATGATTATGAAAAAATACTATGAACAACTCTATTCAAACAAAATGGACAAGCTAGATAAAATGGACATATTCTTAGACAACTTCAAGCTCTCAAAACTCAACCAAGAAGAATAAAAAACCTGAATAGACTGATAACTACTGAAAAAATTGAAACAACAATAAAAAATCTTCCAGCAGGAAAGCCCTGGTCTAGATGGCTTTACAGGCAAGTTCTACCAAGTATTCAACGAAGGACTGAAACCTATCCTCCTCAGACTATTCCAGAAAATTCAAGAGGAAGACACACTTGCAAGATTTTTCTTTGAAACCACATTACCATAATCCCCAAACCAGATAAAGTTAACACACAAAAAAGAGAGCTACAGGCCAATATCCTTGATGAACATAGATGCAAAAATCCTCAACAAAATTATAGCAAATCAGATTCAGCAATACATTAGAAAGTTCATATATCATGACCAAGTAGGATTTATGCCAGGGATGCAAGGATTATATAATATCCATAAATCAATTACTGTGATATATAACATAAACAACTGACAGACAAAAATCATATAATCATATCAGTTGCAATAGAAAAAGCATTTGACAAAATCTAACACCCTTTCTTGATAAACACTCATAGCAAAGTAGGAATAGAGGGATCATATCTCAACATAATAAAAGCCCTCTATGACAAACCTCTATTGAGTATAGCCAACATCATACTCAATGGGAAAAGAACTAAAGCCATTTCCATTAAGAACAGGAACAAGACAAGGATGTCCACTTTCAGGACTCCTGTTCCACATAGTACTAGAAGTACAAGTCATAGTGATCAGAAAAAAAGAAGAAATAAAAAGCATCTGAATTGGAAAGAAGTAAAATTTTCCCGATTCACAGATGACATGGTACTATTCAATGAAAACCTCAAAGACTCCATAAAAAACAAAAACAAAAAACTACTAGACCTAATAAATGAATTTGACAATGTGGCAAGATATAAAATTAACACCCAGAAATATATTGCGTTTTTATATACCAATAATGAACTCACAGAAAGAGAAATGAAAAAAAAATCCCATTTACCATTGCACTGAAAAAATTAAGTTACCTAGGAATAAACTTAACTAAGGATATAAAAGACCTGTATTCAGAAAACTAGAGAACATTGAAAAAAGAGGTACAGGAAGACATAAATGGAAGAACATACCATGTTCATGAATTGGTAGAATCAACATCATTAAAATATCCATACTATCCAAGAAATACATAGATTCAATGCAATATCTATTAAAATATCAATGTAATATTTCAAAGATATACAACAAACTCTCCAAAACTTCATCTGCAAAAAAAAACACCTAATATCCATAGCTATCCTGAGAAAGAAGAACAAAGTTGGAGAGATCACAATACCATGCATCAAGCTATATTAACAATCCACAATTCTCAAAACTGCCTGAAACAGACACAAGAACCAACATATAGACCAATGGAATAGAATAGAGAATCCAGAAATTGACCCAAGACATTATACTCAATTAATATTTGACAAAGGAGGCAAGAGCATACACTGGAGTCAAAACAGTCTCTTTAATAAATGGCACTAGAAATTTGGTCAGATACAAACAAAAAAAGAAGGAAGGAAGGAAGGAAGGAAGGAAGGAAGGAAGGAAGGAAGGAAGGAAGGAAGGAAGGAAGGAAGGAGAGAGAAAGAGAGAGAGAGAGAGAGAGAGAGAGAGAGAGAGAGAGAGAGAGAAAGAAAGAGAAAGAAAGAAAGAAAGAAAGAAAGAAAGAAAGAAAGAAAGAAAGAAAGAAAGAAAGAAAGAAAGAAAGAAAGAAGGAAAGAAGGAAAGAAAGAAGGAAGAAACTAGATCACCAACCTACATCATACACAAAAACAAACTCAAAATGGCTAAAGGACTTGAATGTAAGACAGATAACCATAAAAAATTCTACATGACCCCATAGGCAGCAAAATTGCAGACATACCATGTTTCCCTGAAAATAAAACATCCTCTGAAAATAAGACCTACTCACAGGTTTCCTTCTGAGTGAAATATAAGGCACCTCCCCCTGAAAACAAGGCCCCCAGGCTCTGTCTCAGGATGAAAATTAATTTACTGTAAACTGTCGCTAGGGCCATCCCGACTGGTGTCTAGCAACCAGTGACCTTATGCGGAGTCCTGACATCACTGCTGTGTGGAGGCAGAGCGGAGGTCAGAGTGAGCGGTGAGTGTGGGGCTGGAGAGAGGAGGAGACTTTCGCAGATGTGTGTAGAAGAATAGGAGGATGAGAGCGGATGGGACGCGGCAAAAGTGGTGAGTGCTGGTCTGTCTCTGGTGACACTACCTGATGCTCATGGCCGCCTTCATGATGACTGAAGGTTCTCAGTCAGTGGCAGACCCTGCTCCAGCCCAGATCCAGGCTCCAGCAAGCCTAGTGACAGGCCCCAGGGGGTAAATGTCTGATATAGGGGTAAGGGGGATGTCTGGTGAAAATGTTCAGTGGCACAGGGGTGGGGGGAGTGAAATTACTTAAAATGACACCGGAGGATCAGAGGGGGCAATCAAAATGACACAGGAGGATCAGAGGGGACAATCAAAATGACACAGGAGGATCAAAAATGGTTGTTAAAATGGTAATCCCCCCTCTGATTCTCCTGTGCCATTTTTATTACCTCCTCAGGTCCCCCCTGTGTAATTTTAAGTGACCCCCCACGCCCACCTTGATACCCCAATTCCTTTTTATTACCTCTAGAAATGAGCGCAAAAAGAAAAAGCTACTCTGTGGAGTACAAGAAATGAATCGTGGAAGACTCTTGGGGCCAAAATTTTACTTCTCTCTGCAAAGAGAAGACAGTGATTCCACTTCTAGGAATATATCCCAAAAAACTGAAGCATCAATCAGAAAGGATATATGCACCCCTGTGTTCATTCACAGCAGCACACTTTACAATAGCTAAGATTTGGAAACAGCCTAAGTGCCCATCAGCAGATGAATGGATTACAAAACTGTGGTACCATGTTTCCCTGAAAATAAGACATCCTCCGAAAATAAGACCTACTTAAAGGTTTCCTTCTGAGCGAAATATAAGGCATCCCCTGAAAATATGGCCCCCAGACTCTGTCTCAGAATGAAAATTAATTTACCATAAACTGGTCACTAGGGCCTCCCCAACTGGCTTCTAGCAACCAGTGACTTTACTTGGAGTCCTGACGTCACTGCTGTGTGAATGGAGAGAAATCAGCATGGAAACTTTGTGAAACCTAAACTGCAAGAATTTGTGACTTGGGTGAAGAATTCATGGGAGAAAATCACTGACAATTGCATTGCAAATGCACTGTGAGCAGGCTACCTTGACAAGAAGTACTCATTTAAAGACAGTGCTATTGCTAACCATGGGAGATTTGGTCCACTGATTCTGAAAGAAATGGAGTCACAAGAAATTCACCAGGAAATTCAGGATTTGGATTGTTATGATGATGTTCCAGAAGATGATGATATGATTGTCATTGAATAAATGAGTAAATTCTTAATACTGTAGTATTCACAGTTTGTCTGGTTTGTGTTGACAACTACCGTACTACCATACCGTATACAGGTAATAAATATCCTTTATTTTCATTTAACAATAAATGGGTACCATGTTCTTCTTCATGGAAAAATAAGACATCCCCTGAAAATAAGACCTATCACATCTTTGGGAGCAAAAATTAATATAAGACACTGTCTTATTTTCCCAGGAAATAGGGTACATCTACATAATGGAATATTATACTGTGATTAAAAAAAAAAAAAGGAATTCTTACCATTTGTAGCAGCATGGATGGAACTGGATAGCATTATGTTAACTGAAATCAGCCAGACAAAGAAAAAAACACACCACATGATCTCATTATATTTAATTTATGAAATATAATGAACAACATAAACTGATTAACTGAAAGATAGATACAGAGGCAGAGAAGCATCAAACAAACTGTCAAATTACAGCAGGAAGAAATCTGGAGCAGGTTGTGGCGGTAGGGGGGTATAAGACATCCAACAGAGGACTTGTATTCATGTATATAAGCATAATCAGTGGACACAAAGCACTGAGGTGGTAGAATGAGGGCATTTTCAGCGGGTGGGGGTAGAGAAAGATCAATAGGGGAAAAAAAGAAGGCATATGTATTACTATTTGTAATATTTTAAACAATATGTTTTAAAAGCTTAGGTGGTCCTTGAACCCTCGCATGAAGCTCCACTTCATCACAAGATGGCCACCTTCACATAGTCACAAGATGGACAGCACAAGATACCTGACACATGATGGCTGCCACAAGCTGGCCATCACAAAATGGCTGCTTCAAGATGGCTGCCATAAAATGACCAAAGGGGGAGGGAAGTTGTGGACCATCAGGCCAGCAGGAGAGGATATATGTGGGTGATCAGGCTGGCAGAGGAGGGCAGTTGAGGGCAACCAGACCTGCAGGGAAGGGCAGTTGGAAGCAATCAGGCCAGCAGCAGAGGGCAGTTGGAGGCCATCAGGTCGGCAGGGGAGAAGTTAGGTATCAATATGGCCACAAGGGGAGTGGTTAGGGGGCTATCAGGTTGGCAGGCAGAAGCTTTTAGGGACAATCAGGCAGGCATGCAGTTCGGAGGCAACAGTCCCAGATTGTGATCAGGCCTAAACCGACAGTCAGACATCCCCCGTGGTATCCCATATTGGAGAAGGTGGAGGCCAGGCTGAAGGACACCCCTCTTCTTGTGCACAAATTCTGTGCATCAGGCATCTGCTATGTAAATAATGTACACTTTCATATTAATATATTTTAAACTGTACACCAAAGAAATAATTTTCTAGAATAACAGTTCTCAAATATCTTTGGGATCAGAAACTCTATACTTTAAAATAATTGAGGTCCCTAAAGAACTTTTATTTACAAAAGTTATATCTATGAACACATAGTTTAAATAATGACAACATTAATATATACATGTATTAACTTATTTTATATGAATTAATTAATTTTAATATAACAATAATATATACCCATTACATGTTAATTTATATATCAAATTTTATGAAAAAGCAACTATATATTTTTAAAACAAACAAAAAACAAGAATACTTTCTGTGTTTTGTGTGTGTGTGTGTGTGTGTTGTTTTGCTGTAATTTGTCTTAATAACACATTAAATCAGCAAAAAATCAGACCTGAGTTCCTGGAATCTTGAAAACTACTCAGGAAAAAAAGGAATAATAGGTAAATAACACTTTAGTATCGTATAATAATTATGAAAATATTTTGTAATTCATAGGCCTCCTGAAAGATTTCCAGGAACCACAGAGGTACTCAGAACATACTTTGATACATGTTGATATATATTAGTATATTCAAATTCAAATCAAGAAGAAATTAAATACATGACTAAATGTCACCATGTAAATAAAATATCAGCAACTAAATGTTCTATTAATCTATCCTTCCCCAAAAATGGATAGATGCAGGGAAGATATTAAATCTAGGTAAGTTTTACCAATTTATCAAGAACGAGTAGCCCAAAATTTGCATAAAATAGACAAAAGAAGGTAAACACTCTATGTGATCAGCATAACTCCAATAAATAAATTTTAAAAAGCAAAGAAAGAAAATTTCAGCTATCTCACTAATAGCATTGCTGAATAAAAGTTTGTTAGGATTTCTGGATATGAAATTAGCACACAAAAATGAGTAGAATTAATATCTTCTGCCAATTTTGTTATGTATTAGAATAAGGAAAAATAATTTTATTTGAAAATACAATATAAAGCATACATTATATGGGTAAAACTTTTACAAAAAAGTGTCTCTTCATGAAGCAAATTAAATCATATTATTAAATGAGACAAAATAAAATCTGGAAAAAGGTGCCATTGACCTTTATGGAAGGACTCAATAATATTTTAAAACAAAAGTATTCTATGAATTAATATCAGTATTTTAACCTTTTCAATGGCTTAAAAATTAAATTTGAGCAAATTATTTCTAATTCCTTGATGCTTACTAGTAAATTCTAGGTTTAGAGAAATCTCTGAGGCCCTATTCCAGACCTACTGAATCACCAACCCAGATCACAGGTGCTTTATATCAATCCAAGTTTGAGAGGCACCGAGTTTTCAAAATTCGAAGAATGTCCAACACTGAAAGAACAAAAATTGGAGGTTCTTGCCCTACCAGACATAATATTATTGTGATAGCATTTGATGCAAAGCAGCATTTATACATAGATGTTCCATAAAACAAAATATATTTAAAAATAGACCCTATCTTTTATACTATGGTGTCATATTATAAGATAGATGAACCATTTCAAATCTGTGGGGATAGGATAGTCTATTACATAAATGTTTGTATCATTTTTTTAATATATAGAGACTAGAGGCCCAGTGCACGAAATTCATGCAAAAAGTGTGTGTCCCTCAGCCCAGCCTTTAACCTCTCCAATCTGGGACCCCTTGAGGGATCCCCGACTACAGGGATTGGGCCTAAATGGGCAGTCGGACAAACCTCTCACAATTGCTGGCTCTCAACTGCTCACCTGCCTGCCTTCCTGATTGCCCCTAACCACTTCTGCCTGCCAGCCTGATAACCCCCTAACCACTCCCTTGTCAGCCTGATTGATGCCTACCTGCTCCCCTGCCAGCCTGATTGACCCTAACTGCCCTCCCCTGCAGGCCTGGTCCCTTTAAACTGCCCTCCCCTGTTGGCTATCATGTGGCAGCCATCTTATGTCCACATTGGGAACACCTTCTTTGACCACATGAGGGCAGCCATCTTGTGTGTTGGAGTGATGGTCAATTTGCATAGTACTCTTTTATTAGATAGGATAAAGTCAGAACAGGTATCCTGATCTGGATCAATTAGTGCCCTGGTAAGAAGAAACATTAGAGAGCTCAGTGACTCTCTGCATACATACAGAGACCATGTGAGCACACATCAAGATGGAGTACACATATTAGCCTAAAGTAGAGGCTTCAGAATTAAAGCTGGCTCCTTAACTTTGGTCTTCCCAGCCTTTACAACTCTAATAAATTTTATTGTTTAAAGCCACGTGGTCTAAGGCACTTTGTTATGACAGTCTGAACACATTAATATGCCACCAGCCTTATGAGCTCATCTAATCTGTTACCTCTGAAAACCCCTATATCCAAATACTGTCACATTAAAGGCTAGAGCTTAAACTATAAATTTGTGGGGACACAATTCATTCCCTATCATTATATAGGATTCAAAAATTACAAAGCAAAAATTAGAAGATTAATCAATATGATTGCATTATGTAAAATAATCTGTATGACAAATACACTATAAAAAATTATAGTGCTAGCCATAGACTTAGAGTAGATCTGTTCAACATTTGTAATAAATAAAAAGTACTGATAAACATAAGTACTATAATTAACTGCTACAAATCAATAAAGACAAATAGCTAAAAAGAAAATGTGTGCAAAATATATAAATAGAAATTACTAAACAAGGAAAAACAATGACCAATAAACATATGAAAAGACTCTAAACTATTTTGCATTTCTGTAGGAAATTAGAAATTGTGAAAAATGAGATTCCTTTCATACACAGGTGATTAACAAAATAAAAATGAACCTGCCAATATCAAGTATTTGTAAAATAATGGTAAAAGAAAATTGTCATAAAACTTTTGTTGAAGAGTATATTGGTAAAACCATTTAGTACAGACGTTTCAGTCTTCCTAAACTAATTGGATACTTGCATTTTCTGATACACCCATTACACTTTTATTAGTTATCTTACTGAAATTCTTTCACCAATAAGAAAGAAAACATGTATAGACAGGATAAGCCCTAAGATATTGTTTGCAGAAGTGAAAAATTGGAAATAATCCAAATGTCTTCATCATTAGTGAAATCCTATATAATAAAGATGTACTATGCAAATTAACCACCATGCCATCACAAGATGGCTGCACCCACAGGAAAGACAAGCTTCCCATAATGAGCGATTAGCAGTTACCTGAGGCTGCGTGGTTCCAGGCTGGGTTGGGGGACTTCAGGCCGCACCCCCTGCCCCAGCGCCAGGCTGAAGGATGTTAGGCCATGTCCCTCGCCCAGCAGGGCTTGATTGGAGACCTCAGGACACTTTCCCCACCCAGGTCTGAGTCTTGCATGATTTCAAAGCACTCACTGGAGGGTGGGGACTTGACTCTGGATCCAGCACCATGCCCAGATTCTGACAGGAGGGAGATTTTCATATACATTTTACTAATTTTCTTTTATTTTCTGACACTTCTATTATAGAAAAAGGGCAAATAGCAATATTGAAATATTTCTTCTGATTAATTATTTTTAAATGTGCACAAATTTCATGCATTGTGCCACTAGTAGAGATATATATTGTGATTTATTTATGCAATGGAATATCACATGGGATTTAAAAACAGTAAACTAGATTTTACATAAACCAACATAGGTACACTTTTAAACAGAAGATTGGGGAAAAATAAAAGAAAAGAAAAAACAAGTTAGAAACCCTACATAAAATAAATTTTGCATAACTTGTAGACTGTGCAAGGCATAAGGATCATGAAAGCTAACAGTAACCTTGAAGTTATATAAATTTTATGAGAAAGACTTTCAAGGCCAGTACAATAGGAGCAATAGAAGCAAGAGTAATAACTATGCTCATCTCCAATTAGCTTTTTCCTGTCAAAGATTTATCACAGCGCAATAACATTAATAGTCCAGATAGTACAGAAGCTGACCCCAGGACTAATGCAATTCTGAAAGCAAAGATCAATGGGGTGTGCTGACCCCTATCCGTCCAGATGAACAACCATAATCACACTTAAGATATGCTCTGGTAGGTATTACCTTCCATAAATCCCATTCCTAGCTATGTTCATAATGGTCTGATCCTTCCAAATGGACCATCTCATAATTACGCTTGACCCTCATGATTTATTGAGGTATTCTCTGAATGTAAAGTATTTTCCGAGAGCTATTATTTTTTAAGAATATTAAAAAAAAAGTCTTGCACACTTGAAAAGAAGGCTAGGATTGATTGGTTTGTGGCTGGCCAGGTGGATGAGCGAGAGAGAATCCCACTGGGGCCAGGTAAATAGCCTAGGTTTGTTCTCAGCAGCTGTAACAGCTAGAGAAGTGGCTATTCAATAACTTTCTTGACCAGCTGCTCTGGCTCTCTGCCAGTTCTAGGGAATTAGAATGACTGGCAAGCAATGGGAATTGCCAAGTTTCTTGGACTGGCTAGCTAATTTTGAAAGGTCTTTCCCACATCTCTAGTCCTACAGCTCTGTGAACAGGAGAGAGTCCAGAGAAGACCATTGAGAAAGAAATGAATATTTCACTCTATATTGTCTGTATTTCAAGTTACTGGCCTGATCCTGGTCATGTTATTGCAAATACCCTTCTAATGCTAAATGATTTTTGTTTTTTTAAACATAATCACTTGTGTACTAAAACAGTTCTGATATTTCCCAATTTAAGTCCAACGTTTAGCATGCCACCTGGAAGCAAAACTCATTTTTAGCCTGCCACTCTGTTCTGGAATCTGTTTATCAACCCTGATTCCTCTTACAGCACTGATAAGAACACATTATGCAGATGTCTTGAATTAGTTTGAGTTCTAATTGACAGAACACTTGAATTTGACTGAGAAGATAAATATTAACTAATCTATGTTTATACCTTTGTTTATCTGCTGTTGGCATTTCTGTAAATGTTTAGAAGAGAAAAATATCAACTATTGAATAGCTTTTGATGCAAATCTTGGAGGCTAGTTATTCGGTTAATTCCAAATATTTGAAATTTTTTTCACTAAAAATCATATCACTGAAAAATGCATATACTCTTCACAGAAATCAACTGTACTTATTTGCTTTATACTTGAATGTAAAATGTTTGTAACAGCAATTTTATTATTTGTTTGTTTGTTTCTTTATTTTTATTGGTTTCAGAGATGAAGGAAGAGGGAGATAAATAGAAACATCAATGATGAGAAAGTTATTGAGCAGCTGACTCCTGGATGCCCCATATTGGGGACCGAGCCCACAACCTGGCATGTGCCCTGACAGGGAATAGAACTATGACCTCCTAGTTAATAGGTTGGCACTCAACCACTGAGCCATGATGGTCAGGCAACAGCTTTTTTATTTCAATATTATATTAAATATTTTAAAACTTATTGGACAACATTCTTCACATTTATATTTTACCTCCATATGAATGAATAATTTTACAGAGCTTACTTGTTCTATAGATTGATTATCCATAATTTTATACTCTTAGCAAATTAAATAATAGTAATAATTATTCTTAGAATTAAACAATAGTAATAATTATTTTTTAGATTATTTTATTGAAAGAAACATTGCCTTGTCATGAAGCCATTGATGGGAAATATGGAACTTTATATTAATATTTTTGTTGTGTATTCCTGAAGAAATTTTCCAAGCACATTAAGTTACTTATTTTTATTGCTCACTTTTTGTTTATATTTACCATCCAAATATTTTTTATTTAACACTATTGTTGCCATCAACATTTTAGGAATGATAATGCTTGACTTATGCTTTAACTTATTTAAAGATCACCTACCTTACTCCCTAAATTAAGTATGCAGATAATCCAATCAATCCATCAATAAATCAGTATTAAGTTACCACCAAAATTTCCCTCTTCTCTGACTTCTCTGTTTTAATAAAATTTTGTGCAAAATTGAATGAAACTAAAAAGAACATTTTTTTCTACAATGTTTCACTTTAACAGAATTTTTTCCACAAATATGTTGTCTCTAATTAAAAACCTTAAATGTTTTCCTTTATTATTGGTCATCAGCAGAGTACAGAGTACTTAACATATCCTGATGCCAGACTTGTTTGTTTCTTGATCACTGTTTCAAAGCTATTACTATTAGAGATGTATTTGAATATTTTAAATTTTAGGGTCTTTTTTTGTTTGTTTTCAGATAATGAGTTTCTACTTGCTTATTATTGTAAAATTAAATCTTTATTGCTGAACACATTACATATGTCTGCTTTTTTCTTCCATTAACTCCTTCTAGCCCACGCCTGCCCCCACCCAGGCCTTCACCACCGTATTGTCTGTATCCAGGGGTTATGCATAAATGTATACAAGTTCCTGGATGATCTCTTCCCACCCACAATCCCCTATCATCCCATTGAGGTTCCACAGTCTGTTCTTTGCTTCTATGTCTCTGGATCTATTTTTTTCAACACTTTGGTTCATTAGATTCTATATATAACTAAGATTGTGTGATACTTGTCTTTATCTGATTAGCTTATTTCACTTAGAATAATACTGTCCAGGTCCCTCCATCCTGTTTCAAAGGGTAAGAGATCTTCCTTTCTTATAGCTGCATAATATTCTATTGTGTAAATGTACCACAGTTTTTTGTTTTTTTATCTACTCATCTACAGTGAACACTTGGGCTGATTCCAGATCTTAGCTATTGTAAACTGTGTTGCTATGAACATATGGGTGCATGAATTCTTTCTGATTGGTATTTCAGGTCTCTTAGGACATATTTCTATAATTGAGATCACTGGGTCAAATGGTAGTCCCATATTACATTTTTTGAGGAAACTTCATACTGTTTCCATAATGGCTGTACCAGTCTGAATTTCCTGAAACAATGTACTAGGGTTCCCTTTTCTCCTCATCCTCACCAGTACTTGTCATTTGTTGATGGTAGCCTTTCTGACAGGTGTGAGTTAATACCTGATTATTGGTTTAATTTCCATCTATCTGATAATCTGTGACTTTGAGCATTTTTTTTCATCTTGGCCATTTTATGTCCATTTTGGAGAATTTTCTATTAGGTCCTTTGTCCATTTTTTAATTGGATTGTTTGTCTTCCTTAAGTTAAGTTGTATGAATTTACTTATATATTTTGGATATTAACACTATCAGATGTATCATTAACAAATATGTTCTCCCATACTGTGGGCTTCCTTGTTATATGGTTGATGGTTTATTTTACTGTGCTGAAAATTTTATTTTGATGAAGTCCCATTTGTTTATTTTCTCCTTAGTTTATTTTGCCCCAGGACAGGGGTTGGCAAACTCATTAGTCAACAAAGCAAAATATCAACAGTACAACGATTGAAATTTCTTTTGAGAGCCAATTTTTTAAAACCTAAACTTCTTTTAATGCCACTTCAAAATAGACTTGCCCAGGCTGTGGTATTTTGTGGAAGAGCCACACACAAGGGGCCAAAGAGTAGTATGTGGCTCGCGAGCTGCAGTTTGCTGACCACAGCTTTAGGAGATGTATCCATAAATATATTGCTATGAGCGATGTCTGAGATTTAGCTACCTATGGTTTCTTCTTGGATATTTATGGATTCATGGCTTATATTTAAGTCCTGTGTCTATTTTGAGTTTATTCTTGCATATGGTGAAAATCAGTAGTCTAGTTTTTTGGGGGTTTTTTGCATCTACCCGCCCAATTTTCCCGGGACCATTTATTGAAGAGACTCTACTATATGATTTTGCCTCCCTAATCAAATATTAATTGAGGGCAATGGCTTAAGTTGATTTCTGGGGTTTCTATTCTATTGCATTGATCTATGTCTGTTGTGCCAGTACCAGGCTGTTTTAATTACGGTAGATTTGGCATATAGCTTGACATTTGGTATTGTGATCTCTCCAGCTTTGTTCTTTTTTCTCAAGGTTGCTACAGTTACTGGGATTTTTTATTGTTCCATAAATATTTTTGAGTATTTGTTCTAGCTCTATGAAATACGCCATTGGTATTTTGATAGGGATTGTACTGAATCAGTAGATTGCTTTGGGTAGTATGGACATTTTAAGGATGTTAATTCTACCCATCCATGAACACAGTATATTCTTCTACTTGTTTATATATTCCTCTATCTCTTTTTTCAAAATATGTGGTTTTCGCCAAAACCGGTTTGGCTCAGCGGTAGAGCGTCGGTCTGCGTACTGAAAGGTCCCGGGTTTGATTCCTGTCAAGGGCATGTACATTGGCTGCGGGCACATCCCCGGTAGGGGGTGTGCAAGAGGCAGCTGGTCGATGTTTCTCTCTCATCAACGTTTCTAGCTCTCTATCTCTCTCCCTTCCTCTCTGTAAAATATCAATAAAATATATATTTTTTTAAAAATCTGTGGTTTTCCAAATACAAATTTTTACCTCCTTCATTAAATTTTATTCCTAAGTATCTTAATGTTTTTGTTTCAATGGTAAATGGGATTGTTTTTTAGTTTCTCTTTCTGAGAATTCATTATCTCATACAATAAAGAGGTAATATGCAAATTAGCCATCATACCCTTATAGATGACTATGACCTGGTCAGCAGGGGGGTTAGTGAGGGACAACCAAACAACTTAAAAGCAGGCTGTGTGGGGCGACAAGGCCAACAGGGGGGTTAGTGAGGAATGACCAAACAACTGCAAAGCAGGTTGTGTGGGGCAATCAGGCCTGCAGGGAGTGAGTGAGGGACAACCAAATGACTGAACAGCAGGCTGTTCAGTGAGGTGACCAGGCTGGTGGTAGGGGGGGGGGGGGTTGAGAGCATGATGGGTGACTAGGCCGGTAGGTGAGGCTGTTAGGGACAACCATGCTATCAGGGGAGGGGGTAAAGTTAGGGGCAACCAGGTATGTAGGCAGTTGAGTGATTAGGAGCCAGTGGTCCTGGATTGTGAGAAGGATGTCCAGGGATCAGGCATAAACTAGCAGTCATACATCCCCCAAGAGGTCCTAGATTGGAGAGGGTTCAGGCCAGGCTGAGCCTCTCCCCCAACTCCCCCCCCCCCCCATGCTGCACAAATTTTGTGCACCAAGCCTCTAGTTGGTGTATAAAAATGCCATTAATTTCTGGGTGTTAATTTTGAATCCTGCTACATTGTTGAAATTCTTTTATTAAATCCTGTAGTTTTTTTGTTTGATTGTTTGTTTTTTGTTTTGTTTTTTTGTTGTAGTCTTTAGGGTATTCATAATATCTGTGATAATGAGTGCTATATTTCATTCTTTCCAATTTGAGTATTTTTATTTCTTATTCTTGTCTAATCACTGTGGCTAGGATCTCCAATACTATGTTGAATAAGAGTGGTGAAAACAGACATATCTGTGTTGTTTCTGTTCTTAGGGGAAATGGTTTTAGTTTTTGCCCATTAACTATGATGTTGGCTGTAGATTTGTTATATAAGGTCTTTATTATGTTGAGATATGCTCCCTCTAGTCCCACTTTGCTGACAGTTCTTTTTTTTTTTAATATATTTTATTGATTTTTTACAGAGAGGAAGAGAGGGATAGAGACTTATAAACATCGATCAGCTGCCTCCTGCACAACCCCCACTGGAGATCTGCCCACAACTAAGGTACATGCCCTTGACCGGAATCGAAGCCGGGACCCTTCAGTCCACAGGCTGACACTCTACCCATTGAGCCAAACCGGTCTTGGCTGCTGACAGTTCTTATAAAAAAATGTGTGTTGAATATTGTCAAATGCTTTTTCTGTGTCTATTGATATGATCATATGATTTTTGTTTTCAGTTTATTTATTTGATGTAAGACCTTTATTGATTTGTGGATATTGTACCAGCCTTAAATCCTTGGAATAAATCCAACTTAATCATGGTGTGTAATCTTTTTAACATATTGTTGGATCAGATTTGCTAATATATTTTGAGGATGTTAGCATCTATATTCATCAGGGATATTGGCCTGTAATTCTCTTTCTTTGTAGTGTCTTTATTTAGTTTTGAAATTAAGATAATGCTGGCCTCATAAAAAGAACTTCTCTGTGGGCCTTCCTCTTGGAGTTTTTGGAATAATTGGAGCAGGCGAGGTGTTAATTCTTCTTTGAAGGTTTGGTAAAATTCCTCTGTGAAGCCATCCAGACCAGGACTTTTGTTTGCTGGGAGTTATTAGATTATTTCTTCTATTTCATTAGTTGTTATTGGCCTATTTAGGTTTCCCAAGTTTTCCTTATTGTTTTAGAAGATTGTATTTTTTTATGAATTTGCCCATTTCCTCCATATTATCGAGCTTGTTGGCATATAGTCGTTCATAGTATATCCTTAAAACCCTTTGTATTTCTATTATGTAAGTTGTTATTCACCACTTTTGTTTCTTATTTAATTTATTTGGGTTCTCTCTCTTTGTTTCTTTATGAAACTGGCTAATAGCTTTTCTTTATCTTTTCAAAAAATCAGTTCTTGGTTTAATTGATTTTTTTATGTTATTTTTTTAGCTTCTATGTTATTTATCTCTGCTCTCATCTTTATTATTTATTTTCTTCTACTTACTCTGGCCTTTTCTTATTGTTTTCTTTCTAATTCTTTAAGTTGTAGGGTTAAATATTTTATTATTAATTTTTCTTGTTTTTTGTTTGTTTGTTTTTTGTATTAGAACTGTAGTGCTATGAACTTCTTAGGATTGCTTTTGTTGTGCCCCTGAGAGTTTGGGTTGTTTTGTGTTCATATTCATTTGTTTCCAGGATTTATTTTTTATTTATTTCTTGATCTTATTGTTGACTCATTCATTGTTTAATAATTTCATGCTACTTAGCCTCCTTGTGTTTGAACATTTTTCATGTTTTTATAGTAGTTGATTTCTAATCTCATACCATCTTGATCTGAGAAGATACTTGATATAATTTCAAACTTCTTGAACTTGTGGAAACTTGTTTTCTGTCCTAACATATGGGTTATCATTGAGAATGACTCAAATGCACTTGAGAATAATGTATATCCTGCAGCTTTGGAGTGAAATGTTCCATAAATGTCAATTAAATTCATCTGATCCTGTGTCATTTAGATTTTCTGCTTCCTTATTAATTTTTTGTCTGGACAGTCTATCCAGTAAAGTCAGTGGGGTGTTAAAGTCACTTATTATTATTGCATTGTTGTCAATCTTTCCCTTAAAGTCCTCTAACATATATCTATATATCTGTATATCTGTATATTTATATATCTATATATCTATATATCTATATATCTATATATCTATATATCTATATATCTATATATCTATATATCTATATATCTATATATCTATATATCTATATATCTATATATCTATATATCTATATATCTATATATCTATATATCTATATATCTATATATCTATATATCTATATATCTATATATCTATATCTATATTTCTACATATCTACATATCTACATATCTACATATCTACATATCTATATATCTATATATCTATATATCTATATATCTATATATCTATATCTATATCTATATATCTATAATCTATAATCTGTTATCTATATATCTATATATCTATATATCTATATATCTATATATCTATATATCTATATATCTATATATCTATATATCTATATATCTATATATCTATATATCTATATATCTATATATCTATATATCTATATATCTATATATCTATATATCTATATATCTATATATCTATATATCTATATATCTATATATCTATATATCTATATATCTATATATCTATATATCTATATATCTATATATCTATATATCTATATATCTATATACCAATGTACCTATAGACCTATATACCTATATACCTATATATCTATACATCTATACATCTATATATCTATATATCTATATATAGATATATCTATATATCTATATATCTATATATCTATATATCTATATATCTATATATCTATATATCTATATATCTATATACCAATGTACCTATAGACCTATATACCTATATACCTATATATCTATACATCTATACATCTATATATCTATATATCTATATATAGATATATCTATATATCTATATATCTATATATCTATATATCTATATATCTATATATCTATATATCTATATATCTATATATCTATATATCTATATATCTATATATCTATATATCTATATATCTATATATCTATATATCTATATATCCCTATATCTATATACTATTTAATAAAGCCAATAAGAAAAGAATATGCTAATTGACTCACATGCTCTCAAAGATGGCAGAGCCCACAGCCACAAGAAGGTGGTGCCCAGTCCCTTCTGTCCTGCTGGGGTGACAGGCAGACCCGGTCACTCCATGTGCCTGCCTCTGGAGTCCCCCAGCCCCCTCAACCCACCAGCTTCCCAGGGCCTGTCTGAAGCACAGACAAGCCTTGGATGTCAGCTGCCCAACTGCCCAGGGCTGGCCCAAGGTGCAGGCAAGCCGTGGATGGTGGCTGCCCAACCACCCAGGGTTACCTGAGCCTCAGAGCCAGCTGAGGCTTATGCTGCCAGCAGTGGCAGCAGCAGAGGGGTGATGGGGACATTGCCTTCCACTGATAGCCAAGTTATCTCCAGCCCCTGAGGGCTCCTGGACTGTGAAAGGGGACAGGCCTGGCTGAGGGACCCCCCTCCCTCCAGTGCATGAATTTTCATGCTCCGGGCCTCTAGTATATATACATTGTATATGGCCCTAAATTGGGTGTATATATATTTGCCATGGTTATATTACCTTGTTGGATCAATCTATTTAGTATTATATAGTGATCTTTATTGTCCCTTGTTATGGCCTTCATTTTGAAGTCTATTTTGTCAAATATGAGCATTGCTTACCCAGCTTTTTTTCTTTTTCTTCACATTTGCATTTTTTTCTATCCCATCTCTCTCACCCTGTGTCTTTTGTTCTGATGTGTGTCTCTTGTAGATAGCATATCATTGGATCATATTTTTTATCCATTCAGCTACCCTATGGCTTTTGAATGGAGCATTTAATCCATGTACATTTAAGGCTATTATTGATAGGTACTTATTTATTGTCATTTCAATTCTTTATGCATATGTTTCTTTCTCTCTATTTCATCTTCTCATTACACAGGTTCCTTTATAGTTTCTTGCAGTGCTGATTTGGTGGTGACAACCTCCTTTAGCCATTTATTGTTTGGGAAGGTCTTTATTTTGCCATCTATTTTGATTGATAAACTTGCTGGATATAGTATTCTTGATTTTAGATAATTTTTTAAATAAAAAATCTTTATTGCTCAGATTATTACAGGTGTTCCTCTATACCCCCTCCTCCCCCATAGCTCCCCTTAACCTGATTCCCAACTCCACCCAGTGCCCTTACCCCACCCCTGTCTTCATCCATAGGTGTAAGATTTTTGTCCAATCTCTTCCTGCACCCATCAGACCCCTTTCCTTCTGAGAATTGTTAGTCCAATCCCTTTCTATGTCCCTGATTCTATTATATTTACCAGTCCATTTCATTCATCAGATTTTTTATTCACTTGATTTTTAAATTCACTTGTTGGTAGGTATGTATTTGATGCCTTTTTGTTGTTCATAATTTTTATCTTTACCTTTTTCTTCTTCCTCTTCTTAAAGAATACCTTTCAGTATTTCATGTAATCCTGGTTTGGTGGTGATGAATTCCTTCAGCTTTTTCTTGTCTGTGAAGCTCTTTATCTGACCTTCAATTCTGAATGATAGCTTTGCTGCATAGAGTAATCTTGGTTGTAGGTTCTTGTTGTTCGTCATTTTGAATATTTCTTGCCATTCCTGTCTGGCCTGCATAGTTTCTGTTGAGAAATCAGCTGATAATTGTATAGGTACTCCCTTGTAGGTAACTAGCTGTTTTTCTCTTGCTGCTTGTAAGATTCTCTCTTTGTCTTTTGCCCTTGGCATTTTTATTATGATGTTTCTTGATGTATTCCTCTTTGGATTCCTCTTGTTTGGGGTTCTGTGTGTTTCCTGAACTTGTAAGTCTATTTCTTTTAGCAGGTAGGAAAAGTTTTCTTTCATTATTTCTTTCAGTAGGCCTTCAATTTCCCAGTCTCTCTCTTCTGGCACCCCAAAAATCTAGATGTTGGTGTGTTTTAAGCCGTCCCTGAGGCTCCTTAGACTATCCTCACACTTTTGAATTCTTCTTTCTTTCTGCCTCTCTGGTTGGGTGGTTTTTTTCTTCCTTATATTATAGATCGTTGGTTTGATTCTTGGGGTATGTTGATCTATAGTTGAGTTTCTGTATATTCTTTGTTTCAGATATTGTATGCTTAATTTCTGACTGGTCCTTTTCCATTCTTTTTTTTTTAATTTTATTTTATTAAGGTATTTTCTGTGTACATAGTTTACTATTGCCCCCCCTCACCTCCCATTTATGCCCTCCCTCCCCAGAGTTCTGAGTTCATTGGTTGTACTTATGTTCATTCATACCAGTCCCTCGGTTGTTCTCCTATCTCCCCCCAGGTCTCCTTCCCCTCCCCGCTGTCATTTGACAATCTGCTTGTTTTATGGTGACTATCTCTGGACCCCATGAATAAAATCTGCTCCTCGTTTGGCAGTCTGCTTGTTTTATGGTGACTATCTCAGGACCATATGAATAGAGTCCGCTCCTCCTCTGGTTTTCACCGCCCCTTCCCTTGGGTCCCACTGCTTCCCCTGGGACACACGGCTCGCCCGGGGCACTCGGCCCCCTGGGACACTCGGCCCACCCGGGCACTCGGCCCCCTGGGACACTCGGCCCACCCGGGGCTCTCGGCCCCCTGGGACACTCGGCCCACCCGGGGCACTCGGCCCCCTGGGACACTCGGCCCACCCGGGGCACTCGGCCCCCTGGGACACTCGGCCCACCCGGGGCTCTCGGCCCCCTGGGACACTCGGCCCACCCGGGGCACTCGGCCCCCTGGGACACTCGGCCCACCCGGGGCTCTCGGCCCCCTGGGACACTCGGCCCACCCGGGGCTCTCGGCCCCCTGGGACACTCGGCCCACCCGGGGCACTCGGCCCCCTGGGACACTCGGCCCACCCGGGGCACTCGGCCCCCTGGGACACTCGGCCCACCCGGGGCACTCGGCCCCCTGGGACACTCGGCCCACCCGGGGCACTCGGCCCCCTGGGACACTCGGCCCACCCGGGGCACTCGGCCCCCTGGGACACTCGGCCCACCCGGGGCACTCGGCCCCCTGGGACACTCGGCCCACCCGGGGCACTCGGCCCCCTGGGACACTCGGCCCACCTGGGGCACTCGGCCCCCTGGGACACTCGGCTCACCCGGGGCACACGGCCCCTCTAGGGTGTTGGGGTCGCATACTGGAGGCGCCGCACCAGCTCCTTGCTAGCATGGGGGGCAGGCTGAGACAGCTGCAGTTGGTCTGAGATGGTTTCAGGCAGGGGGACCACCCCCAAAGGTGTCTCGTTCGGTGTGGGAGCGGAGCAGCTGCAGACATGGAGGCTAAGTTCTGAGGTTGCCCACTCCCTGAGCCCAAGGCGTGGTGAGCTCTGTTCTTGGTGGATTTCCTTTATTCTTGGCAGCAGTGGTGGGTGGCGGTGCCAGGTGCAATATTGACGGTCACTCCTGTGGTTCAATTACCACTGTAGTTTTAAAGTTCATATGGCGGTGGTGGTGAGAGCTTCGGCTTGGCCATGTGGCATCGGAGGATAGGCTCGCCTGAGTGGGTAATGGAAGGCACTGTTCCATTTCCTCACCAGCGCGCTCCATTTCCCTCCCAGCATGGTGGGTGTGCTGGGAAGATTGTGGGCGGGCTGTGATGGCTGCATGGGGAGAGTCTGCCCTGAATGGTGTCCTCTTTGTTGCGAATGTGGATCTTCTGTGGATGCAGAGGCTAATTTCTGAAGCCACACTCTCTATGAGCCCGGCCTTTTCCATTCTTTTGGCATTCTTTTTAAGACCCTTGAAAGTCTCACCAAGCTTCTTGGAGGTCTCATCAAGTTTCTCAAACGTTTTTAGAAGATTCTTGAGTAATCTTATAAATGTGATTCTGAACTCTGTGTCGTCCATTAGTTTACTTTCCTCCCTCTCTCCCATTTGTGACATGTTTCTGTGACTCCTCATTTTAGAGGAAGAACTGTTGTGCTGGAGACACGCTTTGTTTCAGTGGGGCTTTGGTGCTCTCTGAGACCATCTCCCGAATGTGTCAGTTATGGGTGTGAAGGGTTGAAACTGACCACTAGGAACACTGACTTCTGGATCACCAATGGGGTACAGTTCATTTGCTTGTGACTTGGAGGTTTTGTTGCTGTAGCTGCAGTTTATTTCATTAAGCTGCCACAATACTGGCCATTTATATGCAAAAGCAGCTGTGTGGTGCTTTGGTGGGTCTGTAAAATGTGCTGGTGGGGCCTCAGGGCGGGGCCTCAGGGTGGGGCGGGGTCTTAGGACATCACTAGGCTGGGGTGTGGCTAACAGCAATGGCTGCCATCAGCCATCCCTGCTCTTCCAAATTTCCAAGTCCCCTGCATATCTCTGGGATTCAGCGCAGTAAACAGTGATTGCTGCGTGCACCTCTGTGAGGGACTTCCAGACCTGATGGCCGACAGACCAGCTTTTCTCCGTAGGCGTCTGGGCCCCCACATGACCACAGAACTGGATTTCAAAGTGAAAGATATCTGCAGCTTGTTTCCCTTAGGGTTGAAAAAAAAAAAGCTGTGTGCCTAGTCACAGCCACCAGCCCTATTCGTGATTCGTGTGTCTCTGTACCTCGGCTCCTCAGCTTTTCAGTAGTTGCACTCCTTTCTCTTTCAGCCAGCCTTCCCGAGGTTTTGGGTGATAAATGTCCTTTATATTAATTTTAATTCCTCTAAATTGTTGTATGGGGTGGGAGACCAGCCATTCATCTATGCCGCCATCTTGGTTCTTCCTAGATCCTTTTTTTTTAATGACTATGATTACTTCATGGCATTTCCATCTGTCCTGTAGAGTTTCTGATGAGAAATCATCTGAGAGTTTAATGGGAGCTCCTTTGCAGGTAGCAAATTGCTTTCTTTGGCAGGCTTTAAGATTCTTTGTCTTAAATTTTGGCATTTTTTTTTTTTATAATGTGTCAGGACATGGGTCTGTTTTCATTCTTCTTGCTTTGGACTCTCTGTGCTTTCTGATCCTGTGTGCATTTTTTCTTCACTTGGTTACAGAATTTTCTGCCATTAGTTCTTCAAAAAATTTCTTTATCTCTTACTCCCTTTCTTTCTCTTCTGGCATACCTTTAATGTTAATACTCTTGTGTTTCATGATGTCCCACAGTTCCCTTAAGCTGTGCTCTTGTTTTCACATGTTTCATGTGTTTTTCTTTTTGGTTCTCGGAGTAATTTTTTCTACCCTGTCTTCTAATCTTCTAATTCACTGATCTGATTCTTGGCTTCATCTAATCTTCTGTATATTCCTTCCACTGTGTTCTTTATTGGTGCTGCATCATTTCTCATAATAACTATATCTTTTCTTATGCTGTTGGGCATCTTTGCCAACATTATTCTGAACTCTATGTCTAATAAAGTTATCATCTCCATATCATGTAGCTCTTCTTGTGGAGACTTCTCTTGTTCTTTAGTTTGGAGCTTGTTTTTTTGTCTCCCCATTTTTGGTTCCTGTTTGGGTTTGTGTCTGTGTACTAGGTAAGTCTGTAAGACACCCAATGTATAGTATAGGACAATGTCTGATGCCGTTTATGACTGGCCATGGGTACCCTGTTTGGAGCTCTCAGCAATCCACAGCTTGTGGCTCCCTCTGCTGGTGCTGGGTGCCTTGGAAAGAACCAAGATGTGCACCAGGATCTGCTTTTTCCTACCTTGTTTCCCCAAAAATAAGACAGTGTCTTATATTAATTTTTGCAACTAAAGATGCTCTAGGTCTTATTTTCAAGGGATGTCTTATTTTTCCATGAAGAAGAATACAATACACATTTATTGTTAAATGAAAATAAAGGAAATTTATTACCTGTATACAGTACGGTAGTTACGGTAGTTGTCAACACAAACCAGACAAACTATGAATCCTACAATATCAAGAATTTACTCATTTATTCAATGACAATCATGTCATCATCTTTTGGAACATCATCATAACAATCCAATTCCTGAATTTCCTGGTGAATTTCTTGTAACTCCATTTCTTTCAGAATCAGTTGACCAAATCTCTCATGTTTAGCAATTGCACTGTCTTTAAATGTGTACTTCTTGTCAAGGTAGCCTGCTCACAGTGCATTTGCAATGCAACTGTCAGTGATTTTCTCCCAGGAATTCTTCACCCAAGTCACAACTTCTTGTAGTTTAGGTTTCACAAAGTTTCCACGCTGATTTCTGTTCATTCACACAGCAGTGACATCAGGACTCCACGTAAAGTCACTGGTTGCTAGATGCCAGTTGGGGAGGCCCTAGTGACCAGTTTATGGTAAATTAATTTTCATTCTGAGACAGTCTGGGGGTCTTATTTTGGGGGCAATGCCTTATATTTCACTCAGAAGGAAACATGTAAGTAGGTCTTATTTTTGGTGGATGTCTTATTTTCAGGGAAACATGGTAGCTACAGGCCCAGGATCAGATTAGGCAAAGACTAAAAGCCTAAATCCCATTAACACAAACACTTGATTTGCCTCTGGCTATTGACCACAGAATAGGTTGAGAGGTCTTCCAACAGGGTGGAGCAACTACCCGCCCCCAGGGCAAAGACCACCTGGTTTACAAAGGTCTGCCACTGTACAAAGATTTCCTCCTCATTGTGAGGGAATAACTCAGCATAGGAAACCTGGGAGGATACCCTCCTAGTTCCATCCCCAGAAATTCCAATCCTGCCTTCTGCTCACATAGCTTCAGTCCACTCTTCTTCATCTGCCAGAGCCCCCTCTGTTCATTCCTGACATAAAATACTAAGAGTGGCTGCTCACAAAATTTTGTTCATTGGCCCTTTAAGACTGTGCCTGCACTTCTAGCAGCCTCAGACTAACAGTCAGAAACCTCATTGCTTTTCACAGCCAGAGGTCATATGGGCACTCTTCTCTGTTCTGGTCCTCTGGAATGAGGAGCCCAGCTTGGAGTTTAAGATTCTAGAGTTCTCAGTAGTAACCCCCACAGCTGAGATATCTCTTTAGAATTTCAGCTATTATTTGTGGAACCTGGCCAGCCCTTTCACATCCCCACACTTTGTAGGAGTCTCCATGCAATTTCTTCTTTCCATTCTTGGTTATCAGGGTTCTCTCGATCTAAACTTCAGATGATTTTTCAGGCTGCTTTTTCAGTATTTTAGTTGTATTTCCTGTTTGGTCTTGGGAAAGTGTGCATGTAGCTTCCATCTACTCCATCACCATTTTGGAATTAGAGGGCTTTTAAAAAATATATTGATCATGATTAATGTTTACAAACAAATAAAAACCTTCTTGGTTTCCTCCAATTATATGAACCCTTCTTTTTATAATATTATAGTCTAGAACTATTATCCTATATAATGAAAACCCAATATGCAAATTGACTGAACAGTGAAGTGACCAGTGGCTATGATGTTCACTGACCACCAGGAGGCAGACACGCAATGCAGGAGCTGCCCCTGGTGGTCAGTGCACGCACTAAGGAGCAGCAATCAGACAGGTGGTAAGGAGTGAGGGGTTCCAGACTATGGCAGGTGGACATCTCCTGAGGGGTCCAGAACTGAGAGAGGGTACAGGCCGGACTGAGGGGACCCCACCTCCCACCCCAGTGCACAAGATTTTGTGCAACTGGCCTCTAGTACATACATAATTACATTTTAATAGAAGTAAATAATATAAGCTTACAGTCCAAAATAAATGAACTAGTGGTTCTCAATCTTTATGACAATATGGCTAATCAACAGTTTATTCCTGAACCCATCTTGTGCAAATATTCAGAATTTGTGTTTATAGTATCCCTAGGAAAGACTGTCCTAATGACAGAAACAGAATTCAGTTCAATAAAAGTTAAGCATTTCCCATTCCTGATATGAAATATTAGGAACCAAAGTGTAAGTAGATGAAATCAATATTAACTAGACAGAGTGGGTGGTGAAGTCTTCAAAGAAATAAGTTACTCTGTATATCTTAAAAGATTAGTGGAGGGAATAGTAAAGCTACAGGGACCTGAATAAACATAGTTGACTTAAGAGTGTAGGTGAGTGATCTGGTTAAAGTGGAGCATTTACATGGGGAGCACTAGGAGATAAACCTTAGATATTTGACAAGATTGAGAAATCAGTCAGGCATTTCTATCAAGCCCATTTAAAAGAATTAATATATGATTAAAAATAACTATGAAATGGTATTGTTGAGGGTCAACTGAAGAAGAAAAAAGTTAAAGAATGAAGATCATTTGGAAATCATGGCCATTAAAACTGCTAGCTAATTAGGAATTAGTGTTGTGGCCATGAAAACTAAAAATAATTAATATATTTATGTTGCTTTCTGTTTTATACATAGGAATTTATATTCAAGTTTTAAAAATTACTAATTTGATATTAAGTATAGAATTTTATATTTAGAACAAACAGGTGATTATATTAGTAAATTTAGAATATTTCTAGCTGTTATAATAATTAAAGTAAATTATTTTCATTACTGTGCACCATGGAATTTTACATTACACTCAAATAACTGTTTAGATGTTTCTGATGGGTGAGTAATTTCCTTTCACACTGTAGTTCAGATTTTCATATCTTGGCTCTACCCTCCTTCCTTGGAGTTCTCTAAATTTATCCAGCAGAAAAATAAAGGAAATATGGAGAAATACACTTGCTTCTTTAAAGCTCAGTCCTTCGGTAATATAAATCATTATATTACACTAGAACAGTGATCGGCAAACTCATTAGTCAACAGAGCCAAATATCAACTGTACAACAACTGAAATTTTTTTTGAGAGCCAAATTTTTTAAACTTAAACTTCTTCTAACGCCACTTCTTCAAAATAGACTCACCCAAGCGGTGGTATTTTGTGGAACATCCACACTCAAGAAGTCAAAGAAACACATGTGGCTTTTGAGCCACAGTTTGCGACCCTGGCACTAGAATATTTCCTAGATGTAGGAATGGAAAATATAGCCTGTGGGTGTGCAGCTTGAAAGATAGCCTGTGGGTTCTTAGCAATGATTCTCTCTATATGTGGAAGGGGGAGTATGAATTTTGGTGGCTACAGAGACCACCTAGCCTAATTTTTATTTTGCAGATAATTTCCATGTTCAGAGAGATTAGCCAAGTATCTCAATTTACATAAGAAGTGACATGAATCCAGACTATATAACTCTAGTCATTGATTTATTCATTCATTCAATGATTATTTACATAGTTTTTATCTTGGGCCAGGCACTGTGGTAGTGTTACCCCCTGGGGCCTTGGTTCTTCTAATCTACACAGAAAAGAATTACAGGCTAATAAAATGTAAGTAAAGCAAAGCTGAGGATCAGGCCAAGAGAAACAATGGCCTCTAGCTCTGTGGACTATTTGATTTAAATGAGGGATTTTCTGGGTGCAGATCCTCATTTGCATCCAGGGATAATTGATGAAAGAAGTTTATATAACTATATTTCTTCTGCTCATATCCTTACCCAAAAAAGGCTCATGGGGCATGGTGTGTGTGTGTGTGTGTGTGTGTGTGTGTGTGTGTGTGTGTGTGTGTGTTTTAATTAGTCAGGAGCCCTAGCAAGGTTGAATTGAAGTCATGTTGTTTTCCTTTGCACTTGCACTGAGAAACAACTTGTTCCTAATTTGCCCTTTGACAGTCTGCTTCAGGAACTGGTGACTGTAGGGCCACCCATAGAGAGGTGGTCTGAAGGCAATGCTGGCCTGCCCCCTGTCAGGACCTCAGGGCAGACCCAACCCTAGCTGCTCATGTCTAGTTTTCTACCTAACAATAGGTGGTATGAATAATTTGTTTAGACAACACAGAAATTATATGCAAGCTGAGTGGCTACTCTGCTTTACCATAGTGAGTTGTATATACTAAAATTATTACAATGAATTTATTTTAAAAATTACAACTTCTAATCTACTTTTTCAAATGGTAGCTAAATGATTAAGGTTGGGGTCAGGCAGAAGTTGTGTAGAGTAATAAATAACTGCCACTTAATGACTCAAAGGCTCTAAGTACTTTGATATGTTGTGCCTTGATTTTCTTGTTTTGAAAATTGAAACAATGTTAGTAAGTGCTTCATTAATTCATTTCATTTAACCATAATTTATTGAACACCGATCATGTACTAGATTCTAAGTCTATGTGAGAAAAAAATTCAAGTTAATCCTCTAACTTCTCTGTGGTTAAATTACAGGTAATATATCAGATATTTTAAGTTATATAGAGAGACACAAAGCACAGTAAGGGATGTAGAGAGTGCTTGAAAGGTGGATGTACTAAATAGGGTGGTCATGAAAAGCTTCTCTGGTAAGCTGACAGGTGAGCACCAATCAGAGGAAATTAGAGAACATGCCCTGTAGGAAGCTGACAGAATAATAACTCAAACAGAAGGTCCAGCAAATACAAGTACTATGAAGCAGAAATGTGTTTGAGGAAGAAGTAAACTAGTGTGTCCGAGACTGAGGATATGAGAAGAGTAAGGACTGTTCAAGAAAAACGTACCATTCCCTCAGCATGACTAAATTGTAAACAAGTTTCTTCCTGGCTCTATTGCCCTGCCCTTCCTTCTCTAGAAGATGAACACTATACACTTACAGTTATAAATTACTAGAGGCCCAGTACATGAAATTAGTACATGGGAGGAGGGGGAGTGTCCCTCCTTCACCCTCTCTAATCTGAACCCATTGGGGGATGTTCAACTGCTGGTTTAGGCTCAGTCCCTGTGAGACTGCTGGCTCCCAACTGCTTGCTTGCCTGCCTGCCTGCCTGATTGCCCCTAACTGTTTTTGCCTGCCAGCCTGACCACTCCCTAACTACTCCCCTGCTGGCCTGATTGCCCCCAACTGCCCTCCCCTGCTGACCTGGTCTCCCCCACCCCCCGCAACTACCCTCCCTCCGCTACCAGCTTGGTTGTCCCCAACTGCCTTTCCCTGAATGCCTGGTTCCCAACAATTGCCCTCTCTGGCAGGCCCAGTCCCCCACAACTGCCCTCCCCTGCTGCCCCAGTTGCCCCCATCTGCCCTCCCCTTCAGGCCTCCCCGCCCCCCAACTTCCTTCCTTCTACTGCCAGTCTGGTCACCTTTAACTGCCCTCCCCTGCAGGTCTGGTTGTCCCCAACTGCCCTCCCTTGATGGCCTGATTGCCCACAACTGCCTTATCCTGCTGGCCCTCTTGTGTTGGCGATATTGTGACCATGTGGGAGCGGCCATCTTGTGTAAAGGTGTGACAGTCAATTTGCATATCACCTCTTTTTTATATAGGATTCTCTGCCTCTTTGAAAGGTATGCAAACCTTCTCCCATCCTATTATAAGTTTACAGCCCAGGATATGTCTTTCTTAAGGATCTGGGAACCATGCCTTTGAAATATAAACATGGAAAGAGATAGCTCTCGCATCTCCTCATTTTTGTGGCTGGGAGGAACTTAATTTCTGTGAGCACATGGCTCCAATTACAGAAAGCATGTGAAGTATTACTTTTCTTTTGGGTGAGGCCAATTAGCAAACACTAGTAACCTATGCTTCCCCCTACCCAGCTCTAGCCCTTTGCTTCAGTGGAATTAAGTTTAGTCTCTCTTTGATTGAAATACATATAGTCTTGAATGAAGTCTTTCTTAACTATTTAACTTTGACACTACCAGTGTTATCAGAGAAATTGAGGTATATCCTTCCTCCTGGGTGCTGGGGTGGAGTTCTTACAATATCTCAAAAAAAATAATTTTCTGATACTTGTATGGGAGGATGAGTGATTTTTATTTGTGCAGAATTACATCCCTAGATTTCCAAAATCCCATTGCAGTCATAGAATAAGTACAGCTGGGGTTTTAGTGAAGTTAAAAGCAAGGCCAGTGTCTAGAGTTTCCATTCCATGTTGGAGCAGGATCCAGTGTAGTATCAGGAGAACACACCCTGAGCAGTAAGAGTCCCAAGAGCATAGAGGAACAGAGAGCACAAGAGCACAAACTTATTTGTTCAGGGGATTAAGCATCCCAAATTTTGTTCTCTTGCAGTGGCCATGCCCATTCTGGCCAATGACCTATTCCTATGTGTGACTGCCAGACAAGCACCATCCTGATGTCATCCCAACTTCACTGTGTGTGTGTGTGTGTGTGTGTGTGTGTGTGTGTGTGTGTGTGTCTATTCTCCTCCCTGTCCAGTCCCTTCCCCGGGGATTTGCGGGGAATAGACCAATAGCTCCCTGGGGACTGTAAAGCTTTAGCTTCCTTATGGAGCTGCCCTAATGACAGGCCTATAATATTTGGCTTTCTCTTTGCTCCGTTCATGTTATTACTAACTCAGTTAATTATAACATTATCACTAGGACACAGTTCACAAAGTTAGGGCAAGGCCAGGTCACAGTGGTCACAGTGGTCTTTTGACTATGTCAAATTATTGGCTTTCTTTCGAGTGACTGAGGATTGGATTTCTCTGGAGTTCAGAGCAAAGGACAGTTATAATACAACTTATATTCCAAAAGAATCACTATGGCGCCGAAGTCCGTTTGGCTCAGTGGTAGAGCGTCAGTCTGCGGACTGAAGGGTCCCAGGTTTGATTCCGGTCAAGGGCATGTACATTGGTTGCGGGCACATCCCCGATAGGGGGTGTGCAAGAGGCAGCTGGTCGATGTTTCTCTCTCATCGACGTTTCTGGCTCTCTATCTCTCTCCCTTCCTCTCTGTAAAATATCAATAAAATATATTTTTAAAAAAAGAATCACTATGGCTATCATGTGTAATGGAAATGGGAGGTAGAAATAGGAAAATCAGTTACTAGTAAAAAACAAAAAACAAACAAACAAAAAAACAATGATTGCAATATCCTAATCATTGCAACCTTAAAAGGAAACACTCTAGTGAGCTGAATTTTGGACACTATATCTAATTCTTCATTTTCCATGGAAGGAAAATGGGCATTCCATTGGTACTGATCTGAAACAGAATTTTTGGGCTGGAGCCCAGATTCTTTGTCTGCCAGAGTCCAAGAATGAATCCACAGACAGAAGTTAGTATAGCAAAGGTGGAGGTTTATTGAAGAACAAGTACAGGCTCCCACATGAGGAGGGAAAGGTTCCCATTGAGTTCCTTTTCCCTATGGCATATAAAGGCTGCAGATCCTGGTGCCTTTGATATCCCCTCTGATTGGTCACTATTCCCTCAGACTGGTTACTATAGTAACTCCTGAACTCAAAGGTCAAACACCTTCCTTCCTTCCTTCCTTCCTTCCTTCCTTCCTTCCTTCCTTCCTTCCTTCCTTCCTTCCTTCCTTCCTTCCTTCCTTCTTTATTTTGTAAATATAGACCTTTTTGGCTACTTCCAGCTCTCTTGTCTTATGTAAATGTAACTGTTCCTGTTCCCTGCACCAGGATTCCTTGTGTTATGGAGATACACCTTCTCCCAATCTGTAGCCCTGTGTTTTCCCATGGACCCCAATTCTAAATTTTCCCTAAGCCTGCCTATACTCCCCTAAAATTCCTGTTTCAGATTCATGGATATTGACTATTTGTTTCGTTGGTGTGGGACTTTAGTTGGTATGGGATATTAGACTGGTAGACTTGTGTCAAGGTCTGGAGAAAAGGCATTTAGCATTTACCTCTCAGAAGATGACAGAGTATGAGGATAATTGTCTTATTTAAATGATTATCAGAGAGCAGTGGCTGTGTCTGCTTTATTGCTCAAACCTGGCAACCCAGGTTCTTATACAACCTCCTTACCTTACATACCCTTCCAGAGTAATGTTTGGTGGCTCTTTGAATTTTGCTGATCTCTGCTTGCTTCACCTCTTCATTTGTTTGGCCTCAGCAATTGTAACATCACTATAGTACTTGTAATATTATAATCTCTGTATTAAACTAACTGATGTTCTTGTTTGTTTGTTTTAAATCCCTGACTATTCACTGACTAATAGAACTGGCTACTTTTTTCTATAAGAAGTAATTGAGCATCAATGCATTCTTTTGGACACAGTAATGATTAGTCTGTCATTTTACTGTAAAAACTAAATAGGTTTGTGTTTGTTCATTCTTTTAGTTGGTTAGGTTTTGTTGTGTTGAAGGAATTTATTTAAGATTTTATTTGGCCTTCCACATTATAGAATCAGGAGGCCTTGGACAAATGATCTTGTTTTCTTGGAACCAAATAGATATCTGGCTTTATACCTATGAATAATTGACAAGAGAAGTGAGCATGGCACACTTTACTATATGTTTTGCTTAGTAGATCCCATCAACTATATAAAACTGTTCAGAACCCAATACCCACAAATATTTCTTCTATATAACTTCTCAAACAACGTCTACCTTGAGTAATGAAAAAAGTGTCACAGTGGTACACAGCAATACATGAGCTAAAATCCTGCAATAGCTATGGGGCTTCTTAAGAGCTCTATTGAGGTATAGAGGAAAATATGAATACAACTTCTATGCTACTATCTCTTTATTTGTGAATTGGAACAATAATACTGATCTATATCTGTTGGGTGATATACAATTAATTAGAATGTTATAGTTCTTTGAGAATTGTGGATAAAAGTGACTCTACAAGAACACATTTTGCTATCCATTTTTAATGTTGCTAACACTAAAAACTAACATTTCTGCATCTTTTTTATTTAGTTAGAGGTTTCTAATTTTTAATTTTTAAATACTCTAAAAGATTGCTAATTATATATGTATATATATATATATATATATATATATATACACACATATAGTCTCAGAAAAAGTTTATGAAATAGAATGTGAAATACACTAGGGATGGAATTTTATTCATTGCTATGTCCTGAACATATATAAGCATGCCTGGCACTGTTCAGTATATATATTTTTAATAAATAGCTATAAACTTGTTTTGTTAACATACATGCATTCATGGCTATAGTAAAAAAAAAAAAAAAAAAAAAAAAAAAAAAAAAAAAAAAAAACTCACCACAGTACCAATCTGAATTCTTATCTACATCAAAAAACATACCACACATAACACACACACACACACACACACACACACACACACATTCTCTCAAATAAAAAAATAATTACATTATATAATTTCTCCATAAGAAACCATTTAAATGAAAGAAAAAATTAAAAAAATATATAGTTTTATTTTTTTTGTTTGAATGTTATAAAATGTGAAAGTAACCTTAGCTGATATTAATATAAATAAGAACCAATGAAAATGCTACTTTAATCTTATATTATTTCCTATATTTGTATGATGTTTGTAAATCATTCTTATGCAATTGTGTAGATATGTTTCTTGGATTTTGGTGCATCAACATAGGCCTTTTGTGTATAGTGCATTCTTTCCTCACATATACTCTGTTTTAAATTTAATAAAATATTGTCTTCTTACTTTCTCATTCCAAAATCCTTTAGCCCTCTGGTTCTGATAGAAATCTAAAATTCAAAACAGGTATTCTTACCATGGAATTACATTAATAGCCTTAATTTACAAAACTAACACAAATAACTCCTGTCATTCTGTCAGTTACTAAACTTATGAGAATCTATAAGGGAACCTTAGCTGATTAAATAAGAAATTTGGACTTTGAGTTCTTTAAAACAAAACAAGCAAAAACAAACAAACCAAAAAGAAACAAAACATTAAAATCATTATGATTTCTCAGCATTACTGATTGCTTTTATTATTATACTAGAGCATGAATTCATGCACTAGTAGGGTCCCTCAGCTTGGCCTATGGGATCAGGCCAAAATCAGCTCTCTGACATCCCCTGAGAGGTCCCAGATTGTGGGAGGGTGCAGGTCAGGCTGAGGGACCCCACCAGTGCATAATTGGGGCCAGAGAGAGACACAGGAGATTGGCCAGCAAGGGAAGGACTGCAGTAGGGCTCCTGGGCATGTCCAGCGCATCTTGTTCAGCCCCAATCAACTGGACCCCAGCAGCAAGCTAACCTGACACTCGAAGAGTCTGCTCCCTGGTGGTCAGTGCACCTCATAGCAAGTGATTGAGTGGCCTTAGCATATCATTAGCATATTAGTCTTTGATTGGTTGAATGCCCTACTGGTCAACCAGACACTTAGCATATTAGACTTTTATTATATAGAATATCATGGTTGTCATTGTTGTTGCTTTGGCTTTCATGGTTAGATTTTGCCTTGCCTTGTGGGCCTGACTCAATTTTTCTGAAATCCAGGTTTCTCACATTAATGAACATTTCTTTAACTCATCTGGGGAAGAAGAACTTACATCATTCCTTGCTGGGGTTCTTGTCCCCGCATTACAAAGGGTTCAGCAATCTGGAGAAAGAGGCTGATGCGTAGATTAAGAAGAAGTCCAAAGATGAAAAATAATTTTGAAAGACTTTGGGGGTCAGAGGATTTTCAGCTAAAGGAGCTGAAAGACTACCCCTTGTCTAAGGACCCCGTGCTATTTATTAACACAATTTGTCCTCAGGCAAGGTGGAGATAATACACTTCAAATGGTAAGTTTTACAGAAGCATTGTCAGTTTGGGGAATAGCCTATAGTTGTTCAGGTTTTTGTCCAACAGGAAGCAATAACATGTGGATTTAAAATGCCCTGAGCTGTCTGGCAACAAACAATAATATATACAAATATTTAGGTTTGGGTAAGATGCCTTTTAGTTGTCCCAACAGATAAGTACATTTTGTGACTCAGCCCTTGTTGAGTCTCCAAACTTCACCATTCTTTTGGTGAAACTCTTGTAATTATGAGATGCTGGAATTGGTTCCTGGCAATTCCTACTTTCTGCTCTATTTTTAGCAAAATATTTTATTTATTTATCTTTTAAGTGCTCAGGGATTACTTCCATTCATCAGAGGGGACCCATTTAACCAACATATGGCTTTCCTTTTGTGGCCTCTTAAAATGTACAATGGACCCACAAATTTCCTATTTCATGCTTATCAACAAATTAAACTTTCTGTAAATCCCTCTGTCCATGTATTGGCATCCCATAGTTTATAGATATGGTGTATTTCAAATTTCCATTTACAGGTTGGTTATTTAATGCCTAACATGCATTATCAGTGGAAAACAATATCATAAACCATAAACTGTGTTTATAGCATCAAGCCAACACCAAACCCTATGAACAATATTTTTGGCTATATTATTCGAAATAATTGTAATAATATTTACTTTGGGAAATATATACATGTGTCTAAATTGACATAACCCATATCTCTAAGACTATAGTGACATGAGTGTAAGAAATTAATAGGTAAAACAAAATAAGTACCGTATTTGCCGGCGTATAAGACGATTTTTTGGCCCTGAAAAATACGTATTTGCCGGCGTATAAGATGACTGGGCGTATAAGACGACCCCCTAACATTTCCACTAAAAATACAGAGTTTGTTATATACTCGCCGTATAAGACTACCCCCCACTTGGAGGCATATTTTTCAGGGCCAAAAAGTCATCTTATACGCCGGCAAATACGGTATATTGTAAATATATATTGATTATGACACCAGCAACCCTTGGAAAGCCTGATGACATTGCCTTCAACTTGTTTTTCATCAAAATTACTTCAAATTTGTTAAGTTTCACTGAAATTTTGCTGGTAGTTCTAAATAACTAATTCACATTTGTTTTAAGACTTATCCTAAAAGGTATTGTGTTATATATTGTTTTAGCTTATTTGCTGTCTTCCTTTTTTTCTCTTTTAGCTCTGTACTACTTGACGTAATTTCTTATTGTTGTGCATTTAAAAAATGCTAGCGTTGTCAATAGTAACCACTGACAGTATTGCCTCTTCAGTTTGTGCTACTTATTTTCAAGGTTTAATTCATTGCTGTCACTTCCACCAATGGCAATACTGTTGACCTTGCAGATGTTGTCTTCCTCCCAACAGTTCATATATCCTTTCTAATGCCAATAATGTGGAACTTTAGTGCTCAGTCTTCCAAGATTATAGAGAACTAGTTCTTTTGATTTACTAATTCTTTTATCAAAACCTCCACAGCTTATACGAAAAACAAACAAAAACAAAGAGAGACATCTGAGTTAGGCAAGAGGAAGAAATTGTGGGGGGAAAAGAAAATCTAAAGTGCTAAAAGGGAGTTAAAAATAAACTCTATGATAAAGTCCCCAGAATGTTTTTCCTTCTTATCTGCTTTCTTCTTTCATCAACATGTATTGCTTTTTTATACACTGATTAACAAAAAAGGATGGAAATATAGCATGCATAAGAAGTGGGCATAGAAACATAAATGTGTTTTATGTTTCTTACATAAGAAATTTTTTAAAAAATTTTTAAAAATTTTAAAAATTTTTTAAAACTTTAAAAAAAATTAAGTATCAGTATAGCTATTATTAAGGCCAATATATCAAACATTATCTTCTATGTATCTTCTTCTATGAGATGCTTCTTTGAATTACTCTAATTTGATGTGTATGGCTATAGCATTTTTATGTTCACTGCTGTATTATAATCATTGTATGAGTATACTGATAACTATTATTCCATTTGTAGCTATGGAAGATGGGTGGTGTACCATTTTATTGGCATAGACAACATTGATATTAAAAACATTTTTACAAATATATCTTGATACATGTGTGTAAGAACTTTTCTAGGGTAGATATTGAGGAGTAAAATTGCTAGTTTTGGGTATGTGCAGGCATGTTCCATTTTACTAGGTTACACAAAACTGATTTCCAGAGTGGTAATAACTAATAATTTCCATCAACTAATATTCTTGTCAGAACATAGTATTATTTAACTTTGCCCATCTGCTATATGTGGAATTAGATGTTATTGTGGTTTTAATTTTCATTTTCCTGATTATTAATTTAACATACATTCTTAAAATTTATAGACCATTTGTGCTTCTTCTTCAGTGAAATTTATGATTACTTCTAGTGCTTAATTTTTATTACTTTGTCTTTTTCTGTTGAGCCATAGGAATTATTTAGTATGTATTCCAGATAAATGCTGTGTTGCTTTTATGTTTTGTAAAGTCCTTCTCTTAGATTATTGACAGATTTTCACAATTTATGTATCTTTTGATGGGTATAAAGTTCACCTGAAATTGTTCTCTGTATATTGTATGAGATAGGAATGTCCTTGTCCCAGGAACATTTATTGCCTACTAGTCTACATTACCCCTTCCTAAATTTGGAATGCTTGTCAAACATTCTATTTATATAAAACTTTAAATTTAGCTCAAACATATGTAATAATTAAATTACTGTGGATGTAGATTATGCCAAAGGAAGCTGTATATTTCCCTCTGATTGCAGGTACAATTATTTCCCAAGGTTTATTCTTCAAGGTAAGGATATTAACTTTTTTTTCTCTCCTCTATTACTGACGGTCTTAAATTGATAAATCTGACTAGGTCTTAACTGATGACCAGAATGGTGAGCCAAGGAGTTTTTCCAGGATCATGTCTCATAAAAAGCAGTTGACCAAAGATTTAAGCAAAAGTGTGGAAAGTTTACTACAAGCAGATTCAGAGTCCCCAGTGAGGAGGGGGCCCAAAGAATGGGTTGTCCATTAAAGTCTTGTAGCCCAGGGGTATATATGTGATACAAGCCTGCTCTTTGTCTACCTGTGTGGTCACCTGATTGATTCCCTCAATTGTTTTTTTGGCCCAGCAACAGATCTAAAATTTCCCTGTTTCTAAGTGTTCTTTCTCTGTTCCAGTGCTGAACTTTCTCTATTTCTATGTGTTTGCATATCTTGTTGCTATAGGCCTCCCTTGGTTTCCCAGGCCTCCTGCTTTGAGTCCAGTAACATTTTATTATTTCTACTTGGTTGGTTCCTGTGGTTAGGTTGCTCAAATTACCATGTCTGCCCCTGCCTATGTTTTACCTGCCTTTAGTTCCACTGAATCCTGACTGTCTGCCTGTGTTTCAAGTTAACCTTCTCATTACTAAATTCAGAGCCTCAATAGAGAAAATGAAAAAATTAGTTTGGTAACTTCAATTGTATCTTTTGTTTTTTTTTGTTAATTCTCAGCCAAGGATATGTGTTCATTGATTTTTAGAACGAGTAAAGGGAAGGGGAAAGACCGCGATAGATAAACATCAATGTGAGAGAGATATATCAATTCATTGTCTCCTGTATAAACCCTGACCAGATCCAGTGATCCAGCCTGCAACCTAAGTACTTGTTCTTGACCAGAATTGAATCAGGGGCCCTTCAGTCTACAGGCCAATACTCTCTCCACTGAGTCATACCAGCTTGGGTTAGACTGTATCTTGCTTATATACCGTGTTTCTCCGAAAATAAGACATCCTCCTCCGAAAATAAGACCTACTTACAGGTTTCCTTCTGAGTGAAATATAAGGCATCCCCCCAAAAATAAGGCCCCCAGGCTCTGTCTCAGAATGAAAATTAATTTACCATAAATTGGTTGCTAGGGCCGCCCCGACTGGCATCTAGCAACCAGTGACATTATGCAGAGTCCTGACATCACTGCTGTGTGAATGGAGAGAAATCAGCGTGGAAACTTTGTGAAACCTAAACTGCAAGAATTTGTGACGTGGGTGAAGAATTCATGGGAGAAAATCACTGACAGGTGCATTGCAAATGCACTGGGAGTAGGCTACTTTGACAAGAAGTAGTACTCATTTAAAGACAGGGCTACTGCTAAACATGAGAGATTTGGTCCACTGATTCTGAAAGAAATGGAGGCACAAGAAATTCACCAGGGAATTCAGGAATTGGATTGTTATGATGATGTTCCAGAAGATGATGACATGATTGTCATTGAATAAATGAATGAATTCTTGATACTGTAGGATTCACAGTTTGTCTGGTTTATGTTGACAACTACCATACTGCCGTGCTGTATACAGGTAATAAATTTCCTTTATTTTCATTTAACAATAAATGTGTACTATATTCTTCTTCATGGAAAAATAAGACATCCCTTGAAAATAAGATCTAGCGCATCTTTGGGAGCAAAAATTAATATAAGACACTGTCTTATTTTCGGGGAAACAGGGTATTATTTTACCCTGTGTTCTTGAAAAAGTCTGGGAAAATCTTTGGGTTTCTAAGTATTATCTACAACAGCATCAAAATAAAGTATTTCCCAACCCCTAATCATTAGTCCAAATACTTATCCAAAGGAGCATTGTTTATTGGTTATAGTAATCTGCAACATTGATTGTAGATTACATTTGAGTCATTATACCTAGAGGGTCTTTATGCCAATTTCCAAATAGAAACTTAATCAAATATCCTCTACTATAGTTTTTGTTACTCTGTTTTCTAATTGATACTTCTATATGAATGTTTTGCACAGATATAAAATTTCATTATTACAGAATTCTTCTTTAAGACTTGAAAAAGGAGAGATGCAAATCAAAACAACAATGCGGTACCATCTCACACCTGTCAGAATGGCCAACATCAACAAAACAACAAATGACAAATGTTGGTGAGGTTGCAGAGAAAAAGGAACACTAGTGCACTGCTGGTGGGATTGCAGGTTGGTGCAACCACTGTGGAGAACAGTATGGAGCTTCCTCAAAAAACTGAAAATGGAACTCCCATTTGACCCAGTAATCCCACTACTAGGAATATACCCCAAGAAACCAGAAACACCAATCAGAAAGGATATATGCACCCCTATGTTCATAGCAGCATAATTTACAATAGCTAGGATTTGAAAACAGCCTAGGTGCCTGTCAACAGATGAATGGATCAGAAAACTATGGTACATCTACACCATGGAATACTATGCTGCCATAAAAAGGAAGGAATTCTCATCATTTGCAGTAACCTGGATGGAATTGGAGAGCATCATGCTGAGTGAAATAAGCCAGTCAATGAAAGAGAAACACTACATGACCTCACTCATTTATGGATATTAAAGAACATTATAAACGAATGAACAGAAAGATAGATATAGTGACAGTAAAACAACAAGAAGACTGTCAAATGACAGCGGGGGTGGGGGGAGGGTAGGGAGATCTGGGGGAGATAAGAGATCAACTGAAGGACTGGTATGCTTGCATATGAGAACAACCAATGGACACAAAACTCTGGGGAGGGAGGGCATCTATGGGAGGGGAGGGCAATGGTAAGCTATGTTCACAGATAATACATTAATACATTTTTTTAAAAAAGACTTGAAAAAGGGCTAAAACCGGTTTGGCTAAGTGGATAGAGCGTCGGCTTGCAGACTGGAAGGTCCCGGGTTCAATTCCAGTCAAGGACATGTACCTTGGTTTTGGGCACATCCCCATGGGGGGTGTGCAGGAGGCAGCTGGTCGATGTTTCTAGCTCTCTATCCCTCTCTTTTCCTCTCTGTAAAAAATCAATAAAATATTTTTTTAAAAGACTTCAAAAAGGTCTTCCTTTTATTAGGGTCAGCAAATAAGACTTGAAAATAATATTATTTGTTCTTCTCCCTGATGATCTTTAAGATATAAATAGTTTTTACTTTGGTGCTTTCACTTCTTCATAGAGAGGAATCATGGTAAACAAAACCATTTATAGTTTTAATGAGTAATGATACACTTGCACACACACTGTCAATGCTTATAACCTCTCTAGAAACATAAATCAGAAAATTAGAATTATTAAGGGCATTTCAGGAATAAATGGGGCAAGAGCAACACCCTTAGAAATAATGTGTTGTTCTTTTCTTGCATCTCTTAAGATTTATTTGAAATGAATTCCTTTAGTTTCTCCATCAGTGTTTTCATTATTCTATATTAGAATAACATTTAAAATATATTTGAGTGAGTTACTTAAATTTCAGAATTTCAGTAAACTTAAAATTTATTTTTCCACCTTTTTTGTTTTTAAATTCTTTATTATTAAAAGTATTGCACATATTCCCCTTTCCCCCCATTGATCTCTTCTAGCCCACCTCCACCCCCACTCCAGGTCTTTACCAACCTATTGTCTATGTTCATGGGTTATGCATATATGCATACAAGCTCTTGTTTGATCACTTCCCACCCACACAACCTCCCTTGCCTTCTCTCTGCAATTCCACAATCTGTTCCTTACATCTGTGTCTCTATTTTGATTTTAAAATAAAAACATTTTTTTCTAGAGAAACAGTACAATATATCTGGAATTACAGTGGATATAATTCACAAAGTTGCAATTTACCTGTTCTTTTTGTTTAATATAATATAATATAATATAATATAATATAATATAATATAATAATATCCAAAATCAACTAGCATATTACTATTAAGCCGAGCACTGGCAATGTTAACTGACAGAAGTTTTATCACATATTAAAAACAGTTTTATCCTTTATCGGTGATAACATTGGCAAATATGTTTTCCCATGCAGTGGGCTTTCTTGTTGTTTTGTTGATGATTTCTTTTGTTGTACAGAAGCTTTTTACTTGGATGTAGTCACATTTGTTTATTTTCTCTTTAGTTTCCATTGCCCAAAGAGAGTATCAGTGAAGACATTGCTTCAGCATATGTAAGAGATTCTGCTGCCTGTGGATTCCTCTAATATTTTTATGGTTTTCTGTCTTATGTCTAAGTAATTTATCCACTTTGAGTTTACTTTTGTGTATCATGTAAGTTGGTGGTTTAGTTACATTTTTTTGGAATGTATACGTCCAATTTTCCCAATTCCATTTATTGAAGAGACTGTCTAGACTCCTTTGTCAAATATTGAGCATAGTGTTTTAGGTCAATTTCTGGGTTTTCTGTTTTATTCCATTGTTCTATATGCATGTTCTTGTGCTGGTACCAGGCAGTTTTGAGAACAGTGCCTCTGTAATAAAGCTTGATATCCAGTGTTGAGATTCCCTCCTACTTTATTCTTCTTTCTCATGATTGCTACATGAGAAAGCTATTTGGCGTCTTTTATATTTTTATTCTAGATGAATTTTTGGAGACTTTGTTCTAGGTCTGTGAAATAATCTCCAACATTTACAGAAAACTCATACAATTTAGCAAAAGGAAGATAAACAATCCAATCAAAAAATGGACAATGGATCTAAACAGATACTTTTCAAAAGAAGACATAAGGAAGGTCAAGAGATTTGAAAACATGCTCCAAGTTACTAAATATCTGAGAGATGCAAATCAAAATGACAATGCAGTATCATCTCACACCTGTCAGAATAGCTATCATCAATAAATCAACAAAGGACAAGTGCTGGCAAGCATGTGGGGAAAAAAAAGGAACCCTTGTGCTCTGCTGGTGGGAATGCAGACTGGTCCAGCCACTGTGGGGAACAGTGTGGAGCTTCCTCAAAAAAATAAAAATGGAACTCCCATCTGACCCAGTGATCTCACTTCTAGGAATATATCCTAAGAAATTAGAAACACCAATCAGAAAGGATATATGCACCCCTATGTTCATAGCAGTACAATTTACCATAGCTAAGATTTGGAAATAGCCTAAGTGTCCATTAGTAGATGAGTGGATTACAAAACTGTGGTACATCTGTACAATGGAATACTATGCTGTGGTAAAAAGAAGGAATTCTTACCATTTGCAACAGCATGGATGGAACTGGAGAGCATTATGCTAAGCAAAACAAGCCAGTCCAAAAAAAAGATAAATATCACTTATTTATGGAATATAATGAACAGTATAAAGTGATGAACAAAAACAGATCCAGAGATAGAGAATCAGACTGTCAAACCTCAGAGGAAAAGCAGGGGATGGAGAGGGTAAGGGGGAGAAATCAACCAAAGGATTTGTATGCATGAATATAAGCCTAACCAATTGACACAGACACCAGGGAGGTGAGGGCATAAGTGGGTGGAGGGGACACTGGGGGGAAAGAACACATCTGTAATACCTTAATCAATAAAGAGAGAAAAAAAGAAAAAAAGAATAGTTTTATCAATTGCCATAAATATACAAAATAGAAAAGAAAAAGTGGCATTTGCAATTTAAAGCTCTCAGGCAGGTGTGTAATGTCACATGTCTGCAGAAGCCTATTTATAAATGTACATTTTAATATCAACTCATTGGCCTGATTCATTAAGGAGAAAGTGCTGATTAGAAACAATTTTCATTTTTTCAGTGCACCCTGAATTCTTTCTTTCTTAAAAAAATAATCTTTCTAAATATATAGTTTAGACTTGTTTTTAATTAATTTAAAAACTTTTATGAATTCATAAATATTGTTTCTCTGATATTATTGCTGAAGCAGTATACTATACATTTACATAATATGCAAAATATAAATATATATGCATGCATGTGTGTGTTTGAAGGTGATACCGAATGCTTTTACTTGAAAAGAAAATCAAAGTGGACAATAGATATCATAAATTTGTATTATAATCCTTCAATGGTTTGAAAATAAACAATGTAAGATTTAAAAATAATAAAATCTAACATATTGATAAAAATTAAGAGAAATGCTCCTCTTATGCATATTGTATGTTTTTCTAAGAGAACTATTTTTTCCCTGCTTATGTTTCCTTTCAGTATAATAATGTACTGTTGTTGGAATCCTTGTTCTTCAAAGCCAGTTCTTATATAAGTGTGTATTTAATTTCATAATTTTAATTTTTAAAGTAAGAGGGAAATATGATTTGATTTATGTTTTAGAAGCACACATTCATACCCAGGCCAAAGTGCAATAGAAGAAGACTAAGATATTTGCATGTAAATCTTAGGAATCAGAGAAATTAATTAGGGTACCATCACTTAAGACCAGCTCAAGGATGATGAGCCTGTGAACAAGAGAAGGAACCTGGGAATGGAAAGGAAAAGACAGATCTCAAAAATCAGGAGATGGAATTAACACAAGGTATTGACTGATTAAATGTGAGAGATGAGATAAATGGATGACTTGAGGATCATAATGAGGTTTCCCAGCTTGGGTGATTCCCTGAATAGTGATTTTATTCACTGAAAGGAAAACTAAATAGCTTTGGAAAGGAAAATAACTGACTGGATAGCATTGACACTAAAGTACTTTATAAGATATGCATGTTAAATTTATCTAGCAAACCATTTTATAATACATTTCTAGATCACATGATAAGGTGGTATTATAAATAAAGATTTAAAAATTATTGAAGTAAAGGATTGTTCTTATTAAGCCATTAGGTTAACCCACTAAAATATTGAATGAGCAGAAAAAATGAACCAATAATTGAAAATTGGGAAACACAAATATTTAAGGGGCAGGTGGTAAAATGGAATTTGGGATACAGGGCATAAAAGAAATGGTCAGAAAGGAGAGAGCCAAATTAAGTGCTTTATATTATATCATTGAGTTTCATGAGGGAAGGCATGGTCAACATTATTGATTGGTGCATAAATTTTGAGAAAACAACATTATAAGATCACTATTGACTTTTAGACTAGTTTTAGAAAGAGTATTTGGAGCAAACACCAAATTGCAATGGGTAGGAGAGTAAACTGTATGATGAAGAGCTCATAATCTCATAGAATATTCTCAATTATTACTTAGTAGCAGTGCCAATTTATAGCCTACTTAAGAATGCAAATAAGTTGGTGATAACTTCCTGGTATTGGCACTGCTACTAAGCCTATTTCTTTCATTGGATGCTCTCCTTCACTAATACTTAACAGAAATTAGTCCACATGCTTAAAAACATTTAAGACTGAAATTACAATAATTTTTCTCACTCTTTGGGGAAATTTGTAAATTTTAATTCTCTGCAAATCCTCCCTTTTCTCAGATTATTTGTTTTGCATATAGCATTTTGGTAGCTATGATAAAAGTTATTTATTCCCTCACAGAGAGAATTTTACTTTACTCAAGTTTGAAATTATCTGAGACACAACTTAAATAATCCTATATAATAAAAGTATTATTTATATGCAAGTATGAAAAGCAACTAACCAGTGGAAAACTGGTCGCCATGACACACACTGACCACCAGGGGGCAGATGCTCAACACAGGAGCTGCCCGCTGGTGGTCAGTATGCTCCCATAGGGGGAGCGCTGCTTGGCCAGAATCCCAGAAGCTGGGCTCATCGTAGGTGAGTGCAGCAGTGGTGGCAGGAGCCTCTTCAGACTTCATGGCAGTTGGACATCTCCTGAAGACTCCAGGACTTAGAGAGGGCTCAGGCCTGGCCCAGAGACCCTCCCTCCAATCCCAGTTCACAAATCTCACACACTGGGCCTCTAGTTAATAGACAACAAGATAGCAAGGGATATTGTCATTTCAGACAATACTGCTTCAAATTGTTAGATCTGCCTTATTATAAATGAGTAGAAATGAATAGAAATTAAGACACTATGTTAAGATCATTAGGCAAATCTGGTGAACATTTCTTTGATATCACACCACATGTCTGCCTTTCTTCCTTCCTTCCTTCCTTCCTTCCTTCCTTCCTTCCTTCCTTCCTTCCTTCCTTCCTTTCTTTTTTTCTTTCTTTCTTTTTCTTTCTTTCTTCCTTTTTTTGCTACAAAACATGGATTAAGTCATTCTACAACTGAACTGCTTAGGAATCACCCTTGGATGCCATGTAATAGAGTACCTTACATTTGCTTTAAACATGAGTTCTACCCTGGCAAGCATTTATTATTTAATGTCCTGGAGTTATTTTATTCTAAAACACTGAATTTTCTACTAAGTACCATTCATTTAATTTTCAAATTTCCATCTTGCATATGTAATCTTTCCACACACATTCAGGACAATTTAGAAATAGCAATGCATATCATATAGATTTCCAGCAGGAAATAAATAGTAGATTTCAATTTAAATAAATAGAGGATGGCTTTATGGGGGAAAAAAACACACAAAACTATGCACATATTTGTGGAAAGGGCTAGGAAATTCACAAGAGATAGTGAAATATGCCAGGGCTAGCAAAGTTTCCAAACCACCCTTTGATATTTGGAATGAAGAAGGAAGAGTTAGTAGGAAATTAGAGACAGAGAGGAACTATTAGATATGCTGACTTATACAAAGCCAAGACCTAGTATCTATAAAAAATCACAGACAGTTTACAGCAGAGCCAAAGGAAAGGGGTAGAGAGAAGAAATATCTAATTCCCTTTCCTCCTTGCCTCTTTCCCATCCCCCATTAGTGATCCTTATTGAGGAAAAGAGAACAGAAGGGGTTTTGTTGGTAGAATCTGCGGGGGCCTGATGCAGCGGGGATCTCCCTTTTCCGAGTCCCGCGTGGAAAGAGAGATGAACGAACTGGTTCTAAGTGGAGGCGGCCAGGGATTAAGAAATAATAGAAATAAAGAGAGAAGACACAGAGATAGATTTCAAGCTGGGAGCTGGTTGGACAGCCATACTGTCTGCTGGAGAGGCACGAAGAAGAGGACGATGACCCCCTCCCAGCTCATTTATTTTATACCTCCAATACCAGGAAGTATCACCAACTTATTTGCATTCTTAAGTAGGTCCTAGCATGCCTGGATTTACATATCTAATCCCGCCCTTGCCAAAACCTGGGCTAATATGAAGGCCAAGCTGACAACATGTCCACCATGTTGGGAAACATGTTCCCAGGGTGTGGCTCTGCCTACGCCTTGAGTTCAGCTGACGATAATTAAGGAAAATTGCCCCTGTGCCTTCCCAAGTGGCCCTCTACAGAATCAGTACAAGTTAATATCCAGGGACATAGAACTTAATAGAAAAGCATGAATAATGGGTCAGGATAGGATAAACTAACTAAATGAATGAATGATGATTGAATAAATGCATGAATAAAATTTGTGTTTTATACATAAACATTATATATATATACAGATACAGATTACAGATACATATATGGGGTGTGTTTAACATGGGTAGGCCTCAGGGAAATGAAAACTAAAAACTAAATAGCATCCCAATATAAACCTATTAGAATGACTAAAAAAGCCAAAAAAGCAATATGTATGGGAATTAATGAGGATATAGAGTAACCTAAACATTACTAGAGGCTTGGTACACAAAATTTGTGCATGGGGCTGGTAGGGGGGGTGTCCCTTAGCCCAACCTGCACCCTCTCCAATCTGGACATCCCTCTCCCAATCCAGGTCTTCTGTCTCCCAACTGCTTGCCTGCCTATCTTCCTGATTGCCCCTAACCACTCCCCTGCCAGCCTGATTGGTGCCTAACTGCTCCCCTGCCAACCTGATTGCCCCTAACTGCCCTCACCTACAGGCCTGGTCACCCCCAACTGCCCTCCCTTGCAGGCCTGATCCCTCCCAACTGCCCTACCCTGCTGGACGTCTTATGATGGCCATCTTGTGTCCACATAGGGCAGCCATTTTTGACCACATGGGGAAAGCCATGTGTGTTGGAGTGATGGTCAATTTGCATATTATTCTTTTCTTAGATGGGATAGAGGCCTGGTGCACCAGTGGGAACCAGCTGGCTTGCTCTAAAGGGTGTCCTGGATCAAGGTGGAAGTTCCCTTGGGGCATGGGGCAACCTGGATGAGGGGCCTGTGGTGGTTTGCAGGCCAGGTATGACCCCTGGCAACCCAAGCAGAGGCCCTGATATCTGGGATTTATTTACCTTCTATAATTGATACTTTGTAGCCTTCAGCAGAGCCAAGCCTCCTGCTTGCTCCATAGCCAAAGCCATTTTTGTTGGAATTTATCTATCTTCTATAAGTAAAACTTTGTAGCCTCGAGCAAAGGAGGCCAACACAGGCCAGGATTGGGAAAGCGTGGCTTCCTCCATCACCAGGGGGCAACTCAAGCCTCTTGCTCTCTCCAGCTCTGTGGCTGCTGCCATTTTTGTTAGGATTTATTTATCTTCCATCATTGAAACTTTGAAACCTTGAGTGGAAGCCTGGGCCTGCCAGGGTATGCAGAAAGCTTGGCTTCCTCCATTGCTGGGGAAATCCAAGCCTCCTGCTCTCTCTGTGGTGGGGTGTGTTCTCAGCCAAGCCTGTTCCCTCTCCATTCTGGGACTCCTTGAGAGATGTCCAACTGCCCGTTTAGGCCTAATCCCAGGATTGAACCTAAATGGGCAGTCAGACATCCCTCACACAATCTGCTTTCCTGCCTGCCTCCTACCTGGCTTTCATCTGCTTGCCTGCCTGCTGTCTGATTGTCCCTAATCACTTCTGCCTGCCAGCCTAATCACCCCTTAACCACTTCCCTGAAAGCCTAGGTTCCCCTCAACTGCTCTCTCCTACCGGCCTGGTCACCCCTAACTGTTTTCCCCTGCTGGCCTGATTCACCCCAACTGCCTTCTCATGTAGACCTGGATCCCCCAACTAACTGCCCTTCCCTGCTGGCCATCTTGTGGCCGCCATCTTTGACCACATGGGGACAGCCTCTTGTGTGTTGGAGTGGCGGTCAGCTTGCATATTACTCTCTTATTACATAGGATGACCAAATAATTCCATTTCTGGATATATAGAAGTATGTTATTTTGTATATCAATGAGTTATACAAGAATATTATTACTTCTTTTTTACAATAGCTAAAAGTAAATACAAACCAAATGTCCACCAATACTATATAATGAAAGTGGATATGCAAATTGTCTCCTTGACTGAAGTTCTTCCAGGAATTCAATCAGGAGGCAGGATGGCTGGAAAAAGGGAGGGAGACCCCGATGCTAGCAGGTGGCCAGGCGAAGGGAGGGAGGTCCTGGCCAGTGGTTGCAGCAGGGGCTGGGGGAAGTGAGGGAGTACCCAGTGGGCAGCAGGCAGCTGGAAGCTGCTAGGGAGCCAATGTATGAATTTCATGCACTGGGCCTCCAGTAGTGAAATAAATAGATAAATTGTGGTATGTTCATATAATGAAATTCAAGATAGCCATGACAAGAAACATCCATCATCATAGAGAAACATCACATACAGTGTTTACTGAAAATAGTCAAACACTAAAGGTTGATGCTCAACCACTGAGCCACGTGGGCTGGGCTAAAATTGTATCTGTGATGTGTGCAGCTTTCTATACTAGTAAGTATTTTGTTGTTGTTATACTTTTTCTATTAAAACATTTCACCAAAGTGTCTTTTCAGACAGATATTTCTGCTAGATATTAGGTCTAATAATCATTTCAGTTAATATCTATTTTTGGAATTGGTCAAACAATATATATAGCATTTTAAGAAAGTAAAACTTTAAGCAACATGTTTTTTAAAATCATGGAGAGATATAATTTTATTGTTTCAAATGTCTCCATTAATACAAATTATTAACACTACACCCATATACTTTGTAATTTTTTAATCCTTGCCTAAGGATATGCTTTTTTGTTTATTTTTGTTTCTAATTGATTTTTAGAATGAACGGAAGGGCAAGAGAGAGATAGTCATTTTTTTTTTAATTTAAATTTTATTTTATTAAGGTATTTTCTGTGTACATAGTTTACCATTGCCCCCCCTCCCCTTCCATTCATGCCCTCCCTCCCCAGAGTTCCGTGTTCATTGGTTGCATCCATGTTCATGCATACCAGTCCCTCGGCCGCTCTCCCATCCCCCCCCAGGTCTCCCTCCCCTCCCCACTGTCCTCTGGCAATCTGCTTGTTTCATGGTGACCATCCCAGGACCATATGAACAGAGTCTGCTCCTCCTCTGGTTCTCACCGCCCCCTCCCCTGGGTCCCACTGCTTCCGCTGGGACACACGGCTCGCCCGGGGCACACCGTACCCTGGGACACTCGGCTCACCCGGGGCTCTCGGCCCCCTGGGACACTCGGCTCACCCGGGACACTCGGCCCCCTGGGACACTCGGCTCACCTGGGACACCCTTCCCCTTTGGGGGGTACGGCTTACCCGGGGCACATGGCCCCCTGGGACACTCGGCTCACCCGGGGCACTCGGCCCCCTGGGACACTCGGCTCACCCGGGGCACTCGGCCCCCTGGGACACTCGGCTCACCCGGGGCACTCGGCCCCCTGGGACACTTGGCTCACCCGAGGCACTCGGCCCCTCTAGGGTGTTGGGGTCACATATTGGAGGCGCCGCGCTAACTCCTTGCTAGCATGGGGGTTAGGCTGGGACAGCTGCAGTTGGGCTGAGATGGTTGCAGGCGGGGGGACCACCTTCAAAGGTGTCTCGTTCGGTGTGGGAGCGGAGCAGCTGCAGACATGGAGGCTAAGTTCTGAGGTCGCCCACTCCCTGAGCCCAAGGCATGGTGAGCTCTGTTCTTGGTGGATTTCCTTTATTCTCGGCGGCAGTGGCGGGTGGCAGTGCCAGGTGCAATATTGACGGTCGCTCCTGTGGTTCAATTACCACTGTAGTTTTAAAGTTCACATGGTGGTGGTGGTGAGAGCTTTGGCTTGGCCATGTGGCATCGGAGGATGGGCTCGCCTGGGTGGGTAATGGAAGGCACCGTGCCATTTCCTCACCAGCACGCTCCATCTCCCTCCCAGCATGGTGGGTGTGCTGGGAAGATTGTGGGCGGGCTGTGATGGCTGCATGCGGAGAGTCCGCCCTCAATGGTGTCCTCCCCGTTGCGGATGCGGAGCTTCTCTGGATGCAGAGGCCAATTTCTGAAGCCATACTCTCCATGAGCCCGGTGTGTAGTGAGCTCCGATTTCGGTGGACTCCCATTCTTGGGGGCAGCGGTGGGTGTGGCAGCGATGGTAGCTCCTGTGGCTCAATTTCCCCTGTAGTCTCAAAATCCGCATGGTGGTAATGTCTGATGCTTTGGCCTGGCCATGTGGCAGCGGAGAGAGGATTCTCCGGGTCTGCCAATGGAAGGCGCAGCGCCAGCACAGGGCGCGTGAAGGCCTGGCAGAGCAGGCTGAGGGCGGTGGCGGAGAGTCCCCGCGACGTCTCAGTCCTTCAGACTTAGTGGAACGCTTCCCCCGAGCCAGGACAGGCAGCACCACCACCACAAATATTGGCCAGCTCAGTGTTGCCCCTCTACAGGTGACAGCAGGGGCATCCTCACCTCGGCAGGCCTTCGCTCCTGGAGGTCTCAACCAGTGGAAGGCAGCATGGCACAGAACTGCCCCACCCTCTCAGTCCTCAGCTCATCGTAGTTTTAAACTCCACATGGCAGCTGGGGCGCCCTGCTTGGGGTCTAGTTGTAGCCTTCCCATTTCTGGGCCGAGCTGGTTGTGCAGGAGGGGAGACGCTGCGCCCGCTCCTCTCTAACACTGCGGGTGGGCTGGGAGGTCGCGCTCACGGGCTTCTCTTCCAGGCAGGAGCCAAAGGCGCCGCGAAGGCGCAGCGAAGGCGTGGCAGCAGCTGCGGTGGCGTAGGCCCCCATCAGCTCCCGTAGTGGTGGCAGGGCTGGCCCACTCCCTAGGCCCCTGGGCGGGGCGAGGTCTGGCTTCCCCCATTTCCAGCGGCAGTGGCAGGTTCAGTTTCTCTGTAGTTTTAAACCCCACATGGAGGCGGCGGTGCCCTGCTTGGTGCCTAGTTGTAGTCTTCCCACTTGTGGGCTGGTTGCGGACGGGGAGACGCTGTGCGATTTCTTCGCCTGCACAGTAAGCGCGGGGGCTGGGCCGGCGGGGAGATACTACACCATCTCTTCGCCCGCCCGGCAGCAGCGAGTGCGGGGGGGGGGGGGGGGGGGGGGGGGCGAGCCCAGGCGCCCACTCCTCTCCAGCACTGCGGGTGGGCTGGGAGGTCGTGCTCACGGGCTTCTCGTCCAGGCAGGAGCCGAAGGCGCAGGCGCGGGCGGTGGCGGCGGCAGCGGCCCCCATCAGCTCCTGTGGGGGCCGGCGGGGCTGGCCCACTCCCTGGGCCTCGGGGCGGATCTAGGTCTGGTTTCCCTCATTCCCGGAGGCAGCAGCTCCGGCAGGTTCAGTTTCGCTGTAGTTTTAAACTCCACATGGCAGCAGCGACGTCCTGCTTTGTGTTTAGTTGTAGCCATACCATTTTGCCAGCTTTCGAGAGATAGTCATTTTGATGTGAGAGATAAATACCCATCAGTTGCCTTCCTTTTCCCTGATCTGGGATCAAATCATCAGCCTAGGTATGTGGATTGACCAGGAATGGAACCTGAAACCATTTTTTTATTCAAGATGATGCTCTAACCACCTGAGCCACCTGGCTAAGGCACACCCATATTTTTAAATAGGAAATTAAATTTTAGCATCTTAGAAGTTTGTACATACATTCCAGTCTTTTGAAAATTTTCCTATTCAGATGAAACTAAAGTAGTTTTCTTTGTATAGAAAGAGAGGTTAATTTTTTTTTAAACGTATTGAACATTTTATCTTATGTAAAGGTAAAATATTGGTATGTTGCTATAAATACTACCAGCCAGGTGCATGAAGAATATATTTAAAATAAAGAGGTGAAAAGTTTAAATTGTGCTATTTATCCAGGGAATTTATTATAGATTGAAGGGGATTTGTAAGTCAAAGGGAGTGAAATGAAAGCAAGAAAGGTCAAAGAAAATAACCCAGATAGAATGCAGAATAAGTAAACGTGCCCCTAGGGAAAAACACAACAGGAAAGGTAGAAAGATAATGGCACATATCTCAGTCTAGATGTAAAGAATTCAGTGCCAGATTAGGTATGTAAGCTGGTGTTAAGTAATTGGAATAAAGAATTTTCCATTATGAACTTGTATATATAAGGGTTTCCACATTAGATAGGTGTTTTTCTCATTGACTGTCTAGCTTAATTACGGTAGTGTTTACCATGTATCCCCCCATACACTCCTCTACCACCCCCACTCCTTCTTTTCCTCTGGTAATTACCAAGCTTTTGTCTGTGTCTATGAGTTTGGGGGGATCTTTTTTTTGTTTCTTAATCTATTCACCCCTCTTCTCTGTGAAGGGGTTCTCTATCTTTGAGTTTGTTTCTATTTTGTTTGTTAGTTTATTTTGTTCATTAAAGTTCACATGAGTGATATCATATGGTACTTGTCCTTCTCTGTACACCTGAAAACTACATAATTTCATTAACAAATGTCACCCCAAATAAATGAAATTTTAAAAGGGTAAAAATAATAAAATAAAATAAGCGGTGTTTCCTGGGACAATGCTCATATTACAATTAAATGAGGTCTGCCAGAGCTCCTGTGCCTATATTACATGAAATAGTTTTCTTTAAAGTTGATTTTAAGACTGTCAGAGTGAACAAAGTACAACTAACAGGTTAACTTTTTATGGCACACTTGAGACTTAGCAAAGTTAGTAAAAAAGAATGGGTGAAGAAGATCCTTTTAGAGTTATGGAATTCACAATGTTTTACTTGCCCTATTAAATGTGAGTGCAATTCATCAACTAAGGTCTATTATGTGATATGTTATATTAATGTACGTTTCCACAACTTATGTCTGTTTGCTCTTCCCAAATATGTTCGTATCATACAAAGGTAGAGATGAATGCTATAATTACCATCACCAAATAGTTCTTTTATTAATACATATAAAGCCTTTTTGCAGCTCAAAATCACTAATGTTTCTCCCACTATTTCTCTGCTATTAGGAATTCAATGTTTCTCCTAATCTAGTCATACAAATTCCATTCATGTTAAATTGAAGTGCTAATAAGAGTGTTTTTCTGGACTATGCAGTAAACACAGCTTGCCAAATTTACTTATGGTATATAAATCTTTCCAGTATATTCCATATTTTTTTCTAGTAAATCCTATCTAATAAAGATGGAATATGCAAATTGACAGTCACCTGGTCTCTCAGGGCCTCTGGGCAGCACGTGAGTGCAGGTATGGAACGGTCAGGGTGAGGTATGGAGCAGCCAGAGTGAGGTGGGATGCCTGCTATTAGGGGAAAAGAAGGGTGGGGGAGCTACAGGAGGCGGCAGGGCCAAAGAGAAGGCCGAAGATGACTGGCTGAAGTGAAGGCAGAAGGCGGATCCAGCAGGAGCGAAGGCCTGGGGCCCCGAGTGCTAGAGGGAAGCTCGTGTCAGCAGCCAAGGGAAGGAAGGCCTATTCTTGCACAAATCCTCATGCATTGGACCTCTAGTTTGATAATAATATTATAAATGTTTCTGTAGTGATGCCTTCACCTAATGTTGATGAAAATGAAGATTAATAAATTTACATCCATACTGTGCTTTATGTTTTTAAAGTTGTTTCATTTTCATAACTTTATTTTGCCTCTTCTTACCATGCAGTGATGTAGATGAACAGTCAAGTAGAAATATGCCCATTTAAAGACAGTATAACAGAGCTCCTTAACAAGTTAAGTGAAAAGTTTGACAAAACACTATATTCAGTTGACACCAAAATACCTGTCTGTTGGCCCTGTTGGGGAAATGTAATCTACCTATATATATAAAAGCCTAAGCAATCATAACAACTCAAAGGACAACCTAACAGGCTGCATGGGATAACCAGGCCTGCAGGCAGGTTAGTCAGGGTTGACCAAATGACCAAGCAACAGGCTGCATGGGGTGACCAGGCTGGCAGTGTTGGCAGTGAGGGTTGACCAGGCTGGCAGAAGGGGGCAGTGAGGGGTGACCAGGCCAGCAGGGGGGGTGCAGTTAGAGGCAATCACGTAGGCAGGCAGGTGAGCAGTTAAAAGGCAGATGTCCTGGATTGTGAGAGGGTTGTCTGACTGTGAGAGGCAGTCAGACATCCCCTGAGGGTTTCCTGATTGGAGAGGGTGCAGGCCAGGCTGAGGGACCCCTGCCACCCCCATGCACAAATTTCATGCACTGGGCCTCTAGGATATAGATATAGATATAGATGTAGATGTAGATGTAGATGTAGATAGATATAGATATAGATATAGATATAGATATAGATATAGATATAGATATAGATATAGATATAGATATAGATATTTATAGATTATATTTATAGATTATATTTATAGATTATATTTATAGATTATATTTATAGATGATATTTATAGATGATATTTATAGATTATATTTATAGATGATATTTATAGATGATATTTATAGATGATATTTATAGATGATATTTTGGATGATACTTATAGGTATTTATAGATAGATAGATAGATAGATAGATAGATAGATAGATACCTATAGATCAGGGGTGGGCAAACTTTTTGACTCGAGGGCCACAATGGACCGGAGGGCCGGAACAAAAGCAACCTAACCATGCTGGCACTCTCATCTTGGGCTGCTGATGAAAGGAGCAGAGGGGAGAGAAAGAGAACCCTCTGCTTTTTCGGCTCCATGGGCTAGATAGAACAGCCGAACAGGCCTGATCTGGCTCTCGGACTGTAGTTTGCCCATGGCTGATATAGATCTATTGATATAGATAGATAGATATACATATATAGATATATATAGATTCAACGATATAGATAGATATATATACTAGTGGCCCAGTGCAGAAAATTTGTGATGGGGGGGTGGTCCCTCAGCTAGGCCTGCACTCTCTCCAATCTGGGACCCCTTGAGGGATGCCTGACTGCCTCTCAATCTGAGACCACTGGCTCCTAATCGCTCGCCTGCTTGCCTATCTGAGGATGTGAGGGCATGATAATAATTTGCATATTAGCTCTTTATTATATAGGATAATATATATATATATATATATATATAGAGAGAGAGAGAGAGAGAGAGAGAGAGAGAGAGAGAGAGACCCCTAACCCCTCTGCCTGCCTTATCATCTTATCATTCCTAACTACCTCTGTGTACCTGCCTAATCACCCCTAAATGCTCCCCTGATGGTCTGATTGCCCCCCTAACTGTCTCTGTCTCAGCCCACACCCAGGACCCAGGATTCCCTACTCTGGCTGGTTGCAGGCACCCAGGACCAGGGCTGGCTTCACCTGGGGTGGTTGCAGCCACATGTGCCCGAGAACACAGAGAGGGTGGCTTGCCCCTCTCCTGGGCCACACCCTTCCTGGTCCCCATTCTTCTCTCCCCAATGTTGAGTGTCTAAGGGCATGAGGGCTCAAGGGCATAATGACTATTTGCTTATTAGCTCTTTATTATATAGAATATCTACATCTATAGATAGATGTTAGATCATGATAGATGATAGATAGATGATAGATAGATGATAGATAGATAGATAGATAGATAGATAGATAGATACCCCAAGGTGGAAATCCTCTCTACAAAAGTAATAGAAGAAGAAAACACTTTCATTATGGAATAAGAATTAAACTGAAATGTGATGATCACATTCCTAACAGACTGCGAGAGCTGACAGAACAAAATTTCACCTGTTCAGATAGCAAAGCAGATATTACCCATTACATATGTGACTTTAAGATAAACAATAACTAGTCCTCAAGTAAGTTACATACAGATCATCCTAACTTTAACTAGTAATTGGGGTGACCATCTGTGTTACCTAGTAATTGGCTTTATCCCAGGGGAAATATAAGCTTCTCATTTTTTATAGCAGGTGATGGTTTGACAACTTGGACAAAGGTTCTCACTAAAGTCAGGCTCCTCCACTCCCCATAAACTGGTAGAGGGATTCTATCATCCATGCTTACTTTTCAAAGAGAGGACTTCTAGGTTCTTGAGAAAAACATTCCTGAATAGTGGACCTGCAAAAGCCAGATGACAAAAGGCCTATCTACTCTTCAGAAAGATTTAATTGCATCCTATCTAATAAAATAGTAATATGCAAATTGGCCATACCTCTACTACCCCCAAAAGCCACAACCACCAGCCAATCAGGAGTAAGTATGCAAATTAACCCAACCAAGATGGCTGTGTCCACAGAGGGAGCAGGAGGCTTGGATTTCCCCAGCAATGGAGAAAGCCAAGCTTCCTCACACACTCTGGTGGGCACTGGACTCCACTCAAAGCTATAAAGTTTCAATGATAGAAGATAAATAAATCCCAACAAGAATGGCTGTGGCTATAGAGCAAACAGGTTTGGGTTTCCACAGCAATAGAGGCAGCCAAGTTCTTGGACAGCCAACGCCTCCACTGAAGGCTACAAAGTTTCAATTATAGAACATAAATAAATCCCTAATACCAGAGCCTCCACTTGGGTTGCAGGGGGCGGGGGTGGAGGGTAAGTGGCTGGCCTGAACTCCACCACAGACCCCTCGGCCATGCCACCCCATGCTCCAAGGGAACCATCACCCTGATCCAAGACATCCTTCAGGGAAAACAAGATGGGCCCCAACCATGCACCAGGCCTCTAACCTATCTAATGAAAGAGTAATATGCAGATTGACCATCACTCCAACACACAAAATGGCTGCTCCCATGTGGACTCAAGATGGCCACCACAAGATGGCAAACAAGGAAAGGCGTTTGGGAGGGAAAAGGTCTGCAAAGGAGGGCAGTTGGGGGTGATCAGGACAGCAGGGGAGAGCAGTTGGAAGGGATCATGCCAGCAAGGAAAGCAATTGGGGGTGATCAAGCCTGCAGGGGAGGACAGTTAGGGGTGACCAGAATTGCAAGGGAGGGCAGTAAGGGTGACCAGGCCTACAGGGGAGAGCAGTTAGGGGCAATCAGGCTATCAGGGGAATAGTTAGGCATCAATCAGGCTGGCAGGGGAGTGGTTATGAGGTGATCAGGCTGGCAGGCAGAACCAGTTAGAGGCAATCAGGAAGGCAGGTAGGTCAACAGTTGGGAGCCAGCAGTCCTGGATTGTGAAAGGGATGTCCAACTGCCCGTTTAGGCATGATCCTACCGGAATCGGGCCTAAACAGCAGTCAGACATCTCTTGAGGAGTCCCACATTGGAGAGAGTGCAGGCTGAGCTGAGGGACACACACCCCCGTGCACAAATTTTGTGCACTGGGTCTCTAGTTGGTTAATAAAATTATATGGGTTTCAAGTGTACAATTTTATGAAACATCATCTGTATATTGCATTGTGTGGTTACCACCCAAAGTCAAATTTATCTCTAATAGTATTTGTGTTACATACCTAGTAAACTTCCAACTACAGGGATTATAACTGGCCCATGTCCCTTTGTACTGGTCCTTGGCCTTCTATGGCCATCACCAGCCAATATTTGAGACCAAATAAGGATTCCAAAACAGATCTATTATTTGAAAAAATGGGGCTGTTTAAGATGTTTTGCCTACCCTTTTCATCTCTTTCTTTCACTGAGAGAAGACTTGCATCACTGTCCAGAGACTTTCCCTTGATTTACTGACTCTCTCTTCATTTCCTTGGAGACATTTACCCAAATAAAATTCTTTCATGTTTAATGTTGTTTTGGTATTTATTTTTTTAAAGACCTAGGTTAAAACATGGTGGGCATAGCAAATAGTACAATCACTGTGAAGTGGTATTATTCAAATTTAACAATATGTTTAGTCCTTGGAATTCAAAATGGAATCAGGTATTATAGCAGTGATAATTGCCAAGACAATGCCAACTCTGGGAGTTTATCATTCAGAGTGCCTGCACAAAGCCAAAGTGATATATGTAAAAGGTTATACATCACCACAGCGTTGTTAACAGCATGAGATTGGCAACAACACAAGGAATGTTTTGTAGCTGTACAAAAGATAGAGGGAGCGCTTGGTATGCTAATATGGAAAGCTCTCCATGAGTTATTTTATAATTAATTAATTAATTAATTGTCTTTATTGATTAAGGTATTACATATGTGTCCTTATCCCTCCAATGCCCCCTCCCACTTGTGCCCTCACCCTCCTTGTGTCCATTGTTTATGCTTATATGCATGCATACAAGTCTTTGATTGATCTTTTCCCCTTACCCCCACACTCCCCTGCCTTCCCTCTGAGGTTTGACGTTATAATGGATGATTCTTTGTCTCTGGATCTGTTTTTCTTCATCAATTTATGTTGCTTATTATATTCCTTATCTCCCCATTGTCGACCTCACCTCCCCTCTCCTCCATGCTCATGCCCTCACCTACCTAGTGTCTGTGACTATTGATTATACTATTTGAAACAGCATGGGTGGAAGTGGAGAGCATTATGCTAAGCAAAATAAGTCCATTGGAGAAAGATAAATATCACATAATTTCACTCACATGTGTAATATAATGAACAACATAAACTGATGAACAAAAACAGATCCAGAGACAGAGAAGCATGGATTAGATAGTCAAACCTCATGAGGTAAGTAAAGGGTTTGTGGGCAAAGGGGGAGAGATCACCCAAAGGACTTATATGCATGCATATAAGCATAACCAGTGGACATGACTTATTTTTAAGAGAAGGATAAAAAAAGATAGAAAAATGTTTATAGCACATGTAATTTTCATGCAATTAAAGGGAGGTAATAAAAATATATTTTAATATTTTCATTTGCATAATGAAACACTCTAAGACTGCACAATATATTAGACAATAATTTTTTAGGGAATATTAGGGGATAAATTTGGTAGAAAAGGAACATGTGCAATCAAGTTTCTCTCTCTTTCTCTCTCTCTCTTTCTCTCTCTCTCTTTCTCTCTCTCTCTCTCTCTCTCTCTATATATATATATATATACACACACACACATATATATATATATATATATATATATATATATATATATATACACTTTACTGAAGTTTGAACCATGTAAGTTTGTTACCAAATAAAAAATAAAATTTAATTTAATAAAAATTAAGTGAATTTTCTTAGAACTATGTGGACCCTTGTGTAGAAGAAAGAACTAGTACCATATATTATTTTTGAAATATATTTTATATTAATCCTTCTACTGTTTAACAATTTGATAATGATTCACTTGTTAAGTTAGTAAATTTTCAAAAAATTATATTTATCAGGCACTATGTTAGATGCTAGGGTAGATGACTATAATAGATAAGGGTCTTATTCTCATGGAGCTCTTAACCAAATTTTTATTTTAAAAATATATTTTATTGATTTTTTATAGAGAGGAAGAGAGAGGGATAGAGAGTTAGAAACACTGATGAGAGAGAATCATAAATCAGCTGCCTCTTGCACACCCCCTGTTAGGGATGTGCCCACAACTAAGGTACATACCCCTGACTGGAATTGAACCTGGGACCTTTCAGTCCACAGGCTCTATCCACTGAGCCAAACTGGTTTTGGCTCTTAACCAAATTTTTAAAAAGAGAGAAAAAATAGCAATTTCCAAGTGAGGTGAATTCAGTAAAACTTATATACTGGGAAAAATGAAGTTTACAAGTGAAACCACACAATTCTATCATTCAGTCAGGAAAAAGAATCACATAATTCTAGCATTCAGTCAGGAAAAAAATCAGTCATTATAATAATAATAGAGGCCCAGAGTGCGATTGAAATCGCAGGAGGAGGGGTCCACCTCCCATCATGCTAGGAGGCACCCTCGGGGGGACCGGGATCCATGCCTGGCCCGTGTAGTGCTGGTTACTGCATTGTGTCTGCTGGGGTGGGGGCAGGCACTCCTGTGTGTTGTGTCTCTGCTCTGGCCTGAAATGACTCTAAAGTTTTATAATTTTATCTTCTACATATTTTTTTTACCTCAAATTGTTTTTAACTTATAGACTAATGTGAAGGAAATTCTATTTACATTTTTGTTTAATTTGAATACATGATTGGCCAAATATATATATATATATATATATATATATATATATATGCCTAATATACAAAGTGTCCTCTCGGGAGTTTGACAGACTCAAAGTTCGATTTCTCACTATGATCTGTGCTGACCACCAGGGGGTGGCACAGAACAAAGGGTGGCCCCATCTAGCACCTGGCAGCTGCTAGGGACTCTACCTGTGCACAGATTTCGTGCACTGGGACTCTAGTAATTTAATAATGATTTAGGTAATTTTGTTGCGACCTTTTCTCAGTGGTACAAGTCAGTTCCAGAAGTCTCCTGCCTATTTAATTTAATGGATGTATTGTACTTTAAATCCTAACTGTTGACATGAGGTTGCTACTTCTTTCTGCTTTGCTTTTTACCTGCTCTAGCTTTTACGGGCTAATTTGCTCATTTTTCAATTGATTTTTGTCTCTATTATTTTATACTAGAGGCCCAGTGCGCACAAAATCGTGCGTGGTTAGGATCCGTAGGCCTAACCTGGCCCTGCAATGCTACGTGAAGCTCCCTGTCCTGGGATGCTCTGCAATGCTTGCGGACCCTCGGCTGCTCCTCCAGGCTACCCCCAGCCCTCCACTGATCCGTGAAGCTTGCTGCTGCCCCACAAAGCTCGCCATCGGACTCTCTGTGATACTCCCTCCTGCCCCACCACTGCTCCATGGAACTCCCTCACCCAGAGATTGCTTCACGAAACTCGCTGCTGCCTGGGTGACTGCTCTGCTAAGCTCAAGGCCACTCCGGAAGCAACCTACCTCCGCTGCTCAACAGTCCCCAGTCCAGCCTCGCCAACAGCACCCTCTCATGGTGAGCGGCTCCGAGGCTGCGGGAGAGGGGGACCGCGAGGTCTTCATGCACTTCATGGTGACCAGTCTCCTGTTTGGTTGTGATTCCTCTTAGCTCTTTATATATATATTAGTATTATAGTCCCTATCTTGATTTTTTTAATGGTTATCCTAAAAATTATAGTATGTGAAATTATCAAAATCTCTATTAAATATTATCTTTACCCTACTCCTGACCATTAGCATGATATAGAACACTTAAATCCCAGTTACTTTCTCCCAATTTAAAGGCCACCGTCTACTTAATTTAATCTTTTGTTTAACAGCATAATTCATTACCATTATTTTTTCCTAGTCATTGTGCTTTTGTTTTATATTCTCATCCAAGAGATTTGAGAGAGAGAGAGAGAGAGAGAGAGAGAGAGAGAGAGAGAGGAAGAGAGAGACTGATGTGAGAGAGAAGCATCAGTGGGTTGCCTAAGGTGTGGTCCCTGACCTAAAGCACAGCCTGGTTAAGTGCCCTGACCAGGAAGCATCCTCGCCACCTTGTGGTGTATGAGACAATGTTCCACCCAACTCAGCCACTGGCCAGAGTCTGTTTTCGTTTTGATTTGCAAACTTATTAATGACTTTCTTAGCTTTTTATTCCTTCTGAAATATTAGATCACATGATCTGAGATTGTTCTTTTGCCTGAAGTTTAACTTTACTGTTATGTGTTTCTGGCATCTTGGTGAATCTGATTCTACTGTCTGTTGATTTTTAGACCGTCACTATTCATTGATTTGTTTCCTTGTGGATTTTGTGATTTGTGAATTTGCCCATTTTCCTCCTTGTAAAGCCTTTGATCATTGGAAAAGAATTCTTTCAGACAGGATTTTCTTTTGCTTTTATCAAAACCCTATGTGCATTACAAGTCCTGAACCACTTTAAAGTGTTGTATTTTTGTTTTGCTTTTAATCATTGTAGAAATATTTTGAATTCTACTCAGTTGTGAGAGTTGGCTTTTAGTTATAAATTATCAAGGATGAAAGCAGACATAAACATTTCTGCTAAAAACAAAACAAACAAAAATAACCTGAACAAATGGGTTTTATAATTAAATTTATTTATTAAGTGAATCCATTACATCATAGATTCATACACTGTAGTTATGTCAAAACTTTAGTGAAAATAAGAAGCCATTGGTGTAGGTGACTTCTGAAGCTATTCTTTTGCCCAGTTGAGAGAGTTTTCACTTTGTTTTCTACCCTTCATGTTTCTTAAAAAACAAAAGATAAAATGTAAGGTTTGCATGCTCCTAGAAACGCATGAATAAAACATAACCAACTTAGAGATAAATAGAGGAGAGAGTAGGTATAAGCAGGTGCAGGCCCAATGACTGTGAAAGGAGGAAATGAGGATTAGATGGGAAGAGCCTCAGCATGAAGTGCAGCTCTGAGACAGTCTTGGTCAATTTTATGAGGAGCTCCAAGCAAGATTTCCTGTTAGAAGGGTTTTGAATCAGACAAGGTGACTCCCTATTTGTTGTGTTCTCTCAGTGACTGAGAGGAGCGATGCAGAGCCCAGTCACTCATAAATATGGTGGCTGAAGGCATAGCATCTGGAGGCTATCAGATAAATACACCCTTTGCAGCAAGTTTTCCTGAAGCAATATCTGCTCAGTTCACCTTCATTGTTACCATACCTGAATACGGTGGAGAGGCTGTGACATAAGAAATATGTATTTTCTTTCTGCCCCTAGGTCCTGACACAGACATACAAAAACTCTTGTAATTTTCTGAATAATAGAGTGATAGGAGTGTCTTAGAAGTAGCTTCTAAATCCTTTGATATTTCCTGGGCCATATTTCGTTCTACTGATGCAATTGTGATCTCTTTGGTAGTTTCAGGAGGGAGGGTAATCATTGGAAAGACCTAGTCATGATTAGGAACTGAACTATCAGCCTCATTACCCCCTCATCTTCTGGAGAGAGGGGAGACGCTAGAGATTGAGTTAATAATTGATAATGCCTTTTAAAAACTATGGGGCTCAGAGAGTGTTGATATTGTTGAGCACAGCCACATGCTGGAAGGTATTGCAGCACCCAACCTGGGCCTGTGCCCTGACCAGAAACAGAACTGCGACCTCCTAGGTCACAGGTCGATACTCAACCACTGAGCAATGCCAGCCAAGCTATCTGTTTCTTTAATTGAGCTTTTAAAATTTATATTATTTGAATAAAATTATAATTTTTTCATTAACCTATTTTGCCCTTTCTTAAATATGATGACTATAAACGTGATAGAAAATTAAAATTGCCCATTGCAGGAGAAAAGCAATCAAGCTAGATTGACCAATATGCTTACATACTTGTTGGGCATATTTCCCACACCCCTAGATTGAAAAGCTAAAAGTAGAGAATCACTATAAATATCTGTTTCTCTGTCTATAAAGAAATGAAATCATGAAAGCTCAGGTTCAGAATTTCTATGAATCAATTTTATAGAAGTATATCTAATTTTTTTTATTTCTTAGGGTTTTCTATTTTAATAATAACAATAAGACATTCTGTGTTATTTTTATATGACTGATATAAATTCAGTGATTTTCAGTGGCAAGCTTAAAATGAGTTCCTAAATATTTTATTATAAAATGATTTTTAAATCTAGGGGAACTAGATCCTGCTCACAGGTGTGTAGGTCCATTTGCTAGACAGTGTACAAGACTGCTGCTGTACATGCTATAAGGATTTATAAATTTAATCATCTTACCATTTTAAAAATGAAGGAAGGTTAATAGATAGGCTGGGATGTCACAGGAAAAAAATGTAATGTGATACCAGGAAGAAGGGGAAAATAGCTATCCAATAAAGGCCAGGGATACACTGCACTATACAGTGGAATACATGGAATACACCCAAATTCTCTCTCTCTCTCTCTCTCTCTCTCTCTCTCTCTCTCTCTCTCTCTCTCACACACACACACACACACACACACACACACACACACGATCATGCTCATAGATTCTAAAACCAAAGAACTCTAATATAGCTGGCACAGAAACCCCTTTTCAGGGTTTATAGACTTTATAGGGATAAGGGTTATAAGAAATCATATATCACACAATGAAAATAATTCTTTACAAAAAGACATTGAAAGTGTTATTTATCCTGTATAGTATACAACCACTTAACTCACCCTAAAATCCATCTTCTCAAATAAATACTTGCTTTTGTCCTTGTACTCTATTATAATTCACTCATTTTAATCCATTTTACAAAAATACACACGTAAGGAGCCATTTCTCAAAACAACTGGAACAAATGGCAAAGAAAGTAGAACACTGAAATTGGCTGTGTGTGTGTGTGCGTGTGTGTATGTGTTTTGAAATAAATTTAAGCTTGTTTGAAAATAAGAAATTTCTGCACATTGGTGTGCACATGATCTAAATATGATTCATAGTCATAACTCTTCTTAAAATACTTCTTTATTTTGTTATGGCTGAAAAGAATAATTATGTCTTCTTCCATTAGAGATAGTTATACTCTGAATTAATATGGTATCTTCTTTTTATAACCACATGTAAATACAGGGAGACCTCAGTTTCCCTTGAAGATATATCCTCAGATTTGATGTGTAAACCATGCTTTTCCCACTTGTTATGGTCTTTCATGGAACTATGATTTCCCATCATATTTTAGTGTGTATTATATTCTAATCAACAGTCTGCCCCAAAACCAGATTGCAAATTCCTTGTTTATAAAAAGGACTTCAATTTCTTTTTCTCTGTAGCACCATTAATAATTAGAACTAGAGTCTGAAAATAGCAGGAACAGGCCTTGGCCCAACAGCTCAGTTGGGTAGAGCATCCTCCCAAGGTTGAGGGATGAATCTCCACTCAGAGCACATAGAAGAATGAACCAAAAAACAAAAAGGGCAGCAACAAATCAACAAATCATTGACTCACTCTCTCTCTCTCTCTCTCTCTCTCTCTCTCTCTCTCTCTCTCTATATATATATATATATATATATATATATATATATATATATCTTTCTCCTTCCCCTTTTCCTTCTCTCTCATTTCATCTCTTTCTAAAATAAAGAAAGAAAATACTAGGAACAAATAAAAATGTATCTGTTGATATGCTATTGTGAGACGTGTTTCCATGGGATGATTATTAGAACTAGAGGCCCGGTGCACGAAATTCATGCACGAAAGAGGGGGTGTCCCTCAGCCCAACCTGCACCCTCTTCAATCTGGGACCCCTTGAGGGATGTCTGACTGTCTGTTTAGGCCTGATCTAGGGTGGGATCGGGACAGTCAGACATCCCTTTCACAATCTAGGACTGCTAGCTCCCAACTACTCATCTGCCTGCCTTCCTGATTGCCTCTGCTTCTGTCTGGCAACCTGATCACTCCCTAAGCACTCCCCTGCCAGCCTGATGGATACCTAACTGCTCCCCTGCTGGCCTGATTGTTCCCAACTGCCCTCCCCTGATACCCTGCTCACCCCCAAATGCCCTCCCTTATATATTCCCTCTTTATTAGATAGGTTTTTTTTCTTTAGCATATTGGACAGTCCTAACTGGTTTGGCTCAGTGGATGGAGCATTGGCCTGCAGACTCAAGGGTCCCAGGTTCAATTCTGGTCAAGGGCATGTACCTTGGTTGGGGGCACATACCCAGTGGGGAGTGTGCAGGAGGCAGCTGATCGATATTTCTCATAGATGTTTCTAGCTCTTTATCCTTTTCCCTTCCTCTTTGTTAAAACATAAATAAAATATACATTTTTAAAAAGAAACATTTAAAATGCCTTCATATCTGCCTGGCTGGTGTGACCTCAGGGGTCACTGAAGGGGATTGTGCCTTGGCCAGGCTGAGACCCCAGCCCAGGCTGCCTCCGGGACCAGAGGATCGCGTAGGTTGGGTTCCAGGTCCTGCTGATCTGAGACCCCAGACCAAGCTGTCACCTCGGCCAGGGGATAGCACCCTGCTTGTGTGAGGTCCTAGCCCAGGCTGCTGCCGCTGGCCTGAAGATCTCTCCATGGGGATGCATGGGCCTGCCAACATGAGTCCTCAGCCCTGGCCAGGCAGGCCTGAGATCCCAGCCCATGCTGTCGCCGTGGCTTTGGTGCAAGGCCTTGCAGGTCTGAGACCCCAGCCCAGGCTGTTGCTACTGGCCGGGATCAGCCAGGATTGTGCCAGTCGCTGGCACCTCTGAGGGGGACATCCTGGGCTGCCACCACTGAGCAGGGATTGCTGGGGGAGGAGGGGCGGTTGTCTCATAGCTAGACACCCTGGACTGCTTCTGCTGGGCTGACTTGGGGACTCCAGCAGGGCTAAGAGGACTGGGTGCCACCATCTTGTGACTATGGGCACCGCCATTTTTTTCCCACTGAGTGATGGTTAATTTGCATATTACTCTTATTAGATAGGATTAAAGTAGAAACCCTGGTCTCACCAAAAAGTCCATGTAAATGATATTGTAGTCAAATTAATGTAATAATTATAACAACCTGCATTTTGAGTGATAGGACTATCCATTATCCATCCAGAACTTCAAAGGGAATGCTGTTTTCTCCTCATTATCTCCTATAGCAATAACCTTAGACACAATTTTGATACAGGGCATGTTAATACTGGCAGTGATAATGCCAGTCTTCATTCCCTGAGTTCAATATACTTCTCAGGTCCCTACTTTGGGAATAGGAGGAAGAGCTCATACCTATCTATGTAATTCACATTGCAAAGATTCACATATTCAGACCAATCACAATTTCCTCTTTTGGTGAGTAACTTGATTTTGTTTGTCAGGAAAAAGCAACAGGCACAAACTTACTTGATTAACACATGATTGATTGATAACCTCAAACCCTTTCTGTTTATTTTTATTGAAAAACTAGTAGCCTGGTGCACAGATTCATGTACCTGTGGGGTCATTTTGCCTGGCCTGTACCCTCTTGCAATCTGGGACTCCTCAGGGGGGTGTTGGACTGCTGGTTTTGGCCTGATCCCCACAGGATCCATTGGTGCACGCATCTGCACCAGCCTCTAGTATGCATATAAGACCTTCGGTCAATATCTTCCCACCTTCTTCCCTCCACCCTTCCCTCTGAGATTTATCAGTCTGTTCCATGTTTACATGCCTATTCATTGAGTGTCTGCCCTCTAGTGGTCAGTGCACATCATAGCTAACAGTTGAATGGTTGAATGGTTATCTGTTCACTTAGGCTTTTATATTTATAGATATGGTGCATGCTAACCATAATAAATTTTCTCTTGGTGAAATTCCAAGCACAGCTTTGTTTTATAAATGTATGCCTATAGATATAAGACTTTTTTTCTTCTTCTTCTAAGTCACCTCCAAATTCATGGACTTGTGTTCAGAAACTATTTGTAATACTGCTTCTTCCATTGCAATATTTAACTGCAAGGATTTATTCTCCAAATAACCTCTTTCCACACAGAAGGCTCCCTAGCAGTCACAAAACCCATGTCTTCCAAATTTGCCACTTCCTGGGACTTTTCAACCAGCCCCCCTTCTTGGTCAGTCATAGCTGCAGGATCATGTCCTCTCTTCATTCCTAGCCTTTCTTTCCTGTAAAGCCTCTCAGTCAACCCAGAGGCAGCTGTAGGAAAGCCTGGTCACCAGGAGACACTGAAAGCTCAGAGCCCAATATCTGGCAAATAGGAATGTTTACATAACATATATGACCTCAGAGTTAAGAGTTCAATGAGGAATGGATGAGGAATAGCATAAATAGACATTAGATATGTAGAGATAGCAATAGAAACAGAGGATAGAGATGTATTATGCTATACATACTGTATATACTAAACAGAGAGAAAATTGAATGTGCCAGTAGAAATCTATCTGAAAATATGAACAGGCATTCTCTCCTTTTGTTTCAAGATTTTTTTGTTTTGTTTTGTTTTGTTTTTAAATGTATTTTATTGATTTTTCACAGAGAGGAAGGGAGAGGGATAGAGAGTTAGAAACATCGATGAGAGAGAATCATCGACCAGCTGCCTCCTGCACATCCCTACCAGGGATGTGCCTGCAACCAATGTACATGCCCTTGACCGGAATTGAACCTGGGACCTTTCAGTCCGCAGACCGACACTCTATCCACTGAGCCAAACCAGTTTCGGCTTGTTTTGTTTTTGTTTAAACCAATTTATAGTGTCTATCTGCATAAGGGTGTAAAGAAATGGGCATGCATTTTAAACAGATGGTAAGGAAAAAAGGCAAAAATTTTCTGCAGTGTAATTTAGCCATATTGTGACAAAATAAATTAGGAGCTTCCAAACTGTGCAAAATATTAAATCTAACAATTAAACTTGTATGAAATTATCAGAATATATATTTATAGACTAGAGGCCTAGTGCATAAAATTTGTATACTTCGGGGGTCCCTCAGCCCGACCTGTGCCCTCTCACAGTCTGGGAGCCCTCGGGGGATGTCCAGTTGACAGCTTAGGACCGCTACCCATGGGGAGTGGGCTAAGCCGTCAGTTGGGCATCCTTAGCACTGCTGCAGAGGTTGGAGAGGCTCCCACCACTGCCACTGTGCTCGCCAGCCTTAAGCCCAGCTTCTGGTCTTCTGGCTGAGTGGCACTCTCTCTGTGGGAGCACACTGACCACCATGGGGCAGCTCTTGCATTGAGTGTCTGCCCCCTGATGGTCAGTGCATGTAACAGCAATTGGTTGTCCTCTTGTTTGGTTGATTTGCATATTAGCCTTTTATTATATAGAATGTGTTCATGTTTACCACAAGTATACTTAACACATGATAGTGAAATGTAGATAGTTATGTAAATACCTGACAAAGATAAAATATTAATTATATACATACATGCACATATATCCACTGGGAAAATATACAGCTATTAAAATGGCATTATAAAGGACTTGCATATATATATATATATATATATATATATATATATATATATATATCACATATATAATTAGGAAATTGCTCATCTTTATATATATAAAACTTTAATATGCAAATAGACTAAACATTGGAACAACCAAACAACCGGTCACTATGATATGCTCTGACCACCAGGGGGCATGTGTGAAGCATGGTGGCATCAACCTCAGTGGGATGGTGAAGCAGGTGATTGGGGGTGCCAGATGAAGGTGGAGTGCCTGTTGCTCTCATTGAAGTAAGCCTCTAGTGGTTACTGAAAATTCTTTGCTCCCATACACTGCAGTCCTGCCCAGTGCTCACACCTGGCATTGGCCCAGGTCACACCCACTGCTGGCAGCCAGTGCTGTGATCAGTTGGCACCATCAGCGGGTTCCAGAAGTGGCTACCAGCCCCAATGGCCCTTCAGAGCTTCTCTACCTCCCCCTGCTCCTGAGAAGTGATTGGGGCATCAACCGTCACTCACACCTGCTGCTGGCTCCGACTCCAATGGCTCCTCACTGTCAGTGGGTGCAAGCAGGGCTAGCACTATCAGCATGTGGGAGTGGTGGCAGTGGGAATGGGGCTGCCATCAGACAGGGGCCTGGGGGCCTCAGCAGGAGGGGCCAGGTAGAGACACAGAGGATGGGTGGAGACTTGCCTCTATGCCCACTGTAGCCTTTCAGGCCATAGTTCATTTCAAGTTGCACAAATTTGTGCATTGAGCCCCTAGTCTTCTATAAAATGACAAAGGATGCTTACATTTTATACATATAACAAGATATATATAGGTATGTGTGCAAATATACATGTATGTACATACCTATGTATATACATACAAAATGAAAACTAGAATGAGGTACATAAAAAAGCAACACAATTTATTTCTGAGGTATTACAGAAATTATTCTCTTCTTCTTTGGTGATGACTATTTAAGTTTTATATTTTACTTGCTTAGCACATTTCAATTACATAATACTATGTTACTAACAATGGTCACCAAGTTTTATATTAGATCTTCAGATCTCACTCATCTTTTAGCTGAAAGTTTTCACCATTTTACCAACCTCTCCCTAATTTCTCACCCTCAGCCCTGGGAACCAATTTCCTACCTCCATTTCTATGAGTTTTACTTTATTTTTGGATTCCACACGTTAGTGATACCATGCAGTATTTGTTTTGCTCAATCTGGCTTATTTCACTTAGCGCAAGACTCTGGAGATCTATTTATGTTTCCACAAATGACAGAATTTCTGTGTTTCTCGTGACTGAATAATATTTCATCGTGTGTGCGCATACATGTGTGTGTATGTTGTGTCCATACCTTGGCTATTGTGAATACAATGAACAAATGAGTAGAGATACCTCTTCAATATTCTGCTTGCATTTCCTTTAGGTATATACCAAGAAGTAAGATTGCTGGATCGTATAGTAAATCCATTTTTAATTTTTTGAGGCACTTCTATACTATTTTCCATTGTGGCTACAGATAATTTTTATAAGTGAATATAATATTACTAAAGATATATATATATATATATATATATATATATATATTGAACAAATGCATGAATTAATAAATAAGTAATGAAATAGGTGGATGGCACAGGGTTAGTCATGGTTAAATCTCCTGACCTGTGCATAATGCCTTCTCCTTTTATTCACTCTGATTATAGAGGTTATCTAATCGCTCCATGTTTCTGACAGTGTTTGTCATAATACAGGGATGGTGTGAGATGGGAAGTGGATACCTATTTATAAGTTGGATTCACCTGTACAATAAGTTGTGTGTATTTCATACTTACACGTTTTTAAAAATAACATCTATTGTCATAAATTATATCCTATCATTTTTATCATTTTCTGTTAATGCTTTTATAATTACTAATTTTTAAATGTTATAATGTAGTTTGCTTCTCTGGCTAATTTTTATCTTGACAATGTGGTCTTCTAGCACAGAGCTTTTGGAACTAGTGGTGTTGAAGACAAATATTTTTTTATTTCTTGATTTATTTTCATGTGCAGATCAGAAACTCCATTGTGTACAATAAGAATTAATCACTAGAAAAAAATGTTGAAAAATACATGCCAAATCAAATCCAAATTCTTAATATTTTATTCAAAACATAAAATTCATTTTTATACATATCAACTAAAAGAAAGAGAAAACAATTATAAAATCTGTAAACTATCCTTTGAAAAACTCCCTATTCTATTTATAGGGTTTTTTTTTTTACTTCTCCAACTGTATATCAGAGTTATAAAGGAAGGATTATGTATACTGTTAACACTTTGAACTAGCACCATATACATATATGCAGTTTTTAATGTAAGAGACACAGAACTCTTACTTGACATTTATTCAGCAAGCTGCCAAATAAAGTGTAAAGCATGGTTGGACTGTTTTAAGATAAGAAAATGGACCCAGTGTGTCTTTCTCCAAGACTGATGACCAGATATTCACATATTGTGTTCAAGAGGGCGTGAGATGTGGTTCCTGTGAAAATGTGCAATACCCACAGTGACTCATGTTACAGGGTTTTTTCTGTAAGCACTCTGTCTGATAAAAGAGAATTTAAACAGGAATTTGGAGACAAACAAGACTTGGTTTTCAAAAGATAAGAAACTATGGGTATGCTTTGGTAAGGAGCAGTAATTCAGCCATGCTTGAGTTGGTCTTTTCAGAAAACTGTAGAGGAAATTCGTTAGGACTGAGACCTACGCAGAGAGACTGACCAATGTGGGTGAAGGTAGATGGACAGGCTGCAGCTCCAGGGCCACATGTACCCAGAGTACCATTCAGGTGTGCCCACTACTGGATTTGACAAATACAGGCAGATATAGGAATTTTAATAGAATTAAGAATCTGGTGTGTTTTTTCAGTGGAAAAGGAAGGCTGAATTTACAAGTAAGCAAAGCTAATGACATTAAGGATTAATAGCTGTTTTTCCCCCCAGAAATGTTGGTAGATTTCTTTGAAACTCAGTGTTTTTAGCTACAAAATGGGAATTAAGATAACTCTCCTTTCAGCCTGAAGGATCATTATAAACATCAAACCACACATGTCAAGAGTGTGTATACAAGCCTAGCCAGTTTTGCTCAGTGGATAGAGCGTCAGCCTGCTGACTGAAGGGTCCCAGGGGATGTACCTTGGTTGCGGACACATCCCCAGTAGGGGGTGTGCAGGAGGCAGCTGATTGATGTTTCTCTCTTATCAATGTTTCTATCTTTCTCCCTTCTTCTCTGTTAGAAATTCAATAAAATATACTTTTTAAAAAAGTGTGTATAAAAAATTCAGCAACATAAATATGTAGTTGCATGTGTATGCATATGTGTGTAACATTATTTTGACTATTAATTTTATAACCTGAGCCATCTGATTATCAAGTGTGTCATAGTTACTGAGTTTGTGCTCCTTGATGTCCTTTCCTCCTGCGTCTCTTGGGCAAAGATCCTATATAACAAAGAGTTAATATGCTAATAAGACCAAACGGCATAACAACTGTCCAGAGGACTCTCTGGAGGACTTCTGGACCAAGCTGGGCCTGTGAGGGCCGAGGCCCTTGCATGAATTTCGTGCATTGGGCCTCTAGTTACTATATATGTATTTTAATTGGCAGTGGGCTTTTTTTTTTTTAATTCAAGAAATACTTCTTTCCTTTGACTCAGTTCTACTACTTTCCTTAGATATTTGCAACCTTTTTTAAAAAAATGTCTTCATGTGTTCATATAGATCTCCTTTGATATTTATAAGTGTGATACCTTCCTAGTTTTTCCTTTTAAGTCTTAGGCTTTATACTCTATGCCATCATCTACTTTACCAGATCCTTTTCATAATTCACCCTCTTTTTCCTTCAAAAAAAAAACTTTTTTTTTTTTTAAATCTTCAGTAAAGCAGTCCTATCCCCTCATTCCTTTACATGAGCTGGTGGAATTTAAAGTTTGTTGCCCAAAGTATTGTTACAGTTCACTTTGAAACATGACCTTCTTTTAAGTTATCCTACATTTCCAATGGACTAAGCAGCCCTGCCAGAAGTGCCATGTATTTGCAGAGGAGGGTAGGGAAGGAGGGGAGAGGAGGGGGAAATGGTGCACATAGAACTAAGGCACTGGAACACTTGTCACTAGGAGTTCTTTACTTAGTCTTGCCCTATTTTCAAGTGATAGAGTTCTCTTCGTTTTTCATGTACTTTCCTTACCATGCCTTATTTTTATTGTGCTCCATCTTTCTCTCTATAAATTGAAGGCCAATCATTCTCCTTGCACTGGTCTCAGCATTGTCACATTCCATAGAGCCACTTTTGCATCTGGTATCATAATAATGGATTTGCTACTTTGATCTGTTTAGTTGTAATTCCCACTGCTCTAGGGAGGACACTCGTCATATTTGTCTACAGCCTGTGCTCCTCCTGGAACTCAAAGAGTGTCATCTGCATGAAATAAAATTCATTTCAGACTATATGGAGCATCCCATTTTCATTTGTGTATTTCATTTCCCTGGAAGCACCCTAAAATCTCATTGTAAAAGAGTTTGCAGACCAACACACAGAGAGAAACTAGACAAACAGGCTTGTCTCATTTCTCTGGCACCTTGAATTACACACCCTTCACACACATTCACCCACCGCTGTGTATGGGCAGCTGATAGGGTTGCTGGTAAATGTGTTCACATATTTTTAGCAATGCTCAGGCAGATGGTCTTAACAAGAAACTGTTTGTGTTGTTGTTTTTCCAATCAAACATTTATTTCGTTGAAATAAAAGTAATGTTCTTCCCACTTCCCTTAAAGCAGGAAGTCTCTTCAGATTCCTCGACCCAATAGCTTTTTTCCCTCCTACCATGGTGCCTGTTGCATGTCATATGCTTTGAAAATTCTATAAACCAATGTCTGGTTTAAAAGTTTGGCTTTTAATATATGTCTTTAAATTTAAAAAGAAAACACATAACTTGAGATTCACTTATGATCACCATTTTAATATTGTAATAAATAATATCTAAAATGTGCCTAATTGGGACAACAAGATGGCGGCAGAGGTAAAAGCCTAACTGCAGCCGCCCTCAACAATTTAAAAAAATACAACTAAAATATAGAGTGGACACTATCCAGAACTACAGGAAAGTTGACTGACTGGAAATTCTACAACTAGAAGGAAAGAGAAAACCAGAAGGAAAACCAGAGGAGCCGTAAAAGCCTGAGGTACTGAGGCGCGGTGCGCGCGGGGAGAGGACTAAGCCGGAGAGGAGGGGCGGCTGAGTGCCTGGCTGGCGTTCCCCAGCGGGAAGGAGATAAAAGCTCCGGACCGTGCTGAACCCCAACTCCAACTGCACTGAACCCCAGTTCTGGGCGAGACCCCGGGGGTCCCAGGCTCATACAGAGGGAATCTGGGCTGTAAGGCGGAAGCTCAGCGGAACAGAGGCGAAAGGCTGAGCCCCGGAGTCGCGCACATTGCGCGCAGAGGAGGGACTGTTCCCTGAGCTGCTGAATTGCCCCAGCGGGAAGGACTCAAAAGCTCAGGACTGTGCTGAGCCCCAGTTCTGACTGCACTGAACCCCAGTCCTGGGCAAGACCCTCGGGCCCCAGCCTCATACAGGGGGAATCTGGGCTGTAAGGCAGAAGCTCAGGGGAGCGAAAAGCAGATCCCCTGAGTCGCGCACTTTACGCGCACAGAGGACAGACTGTTGTTTGGGCCGCGAGACCGCCCTAGTGGGAAGGAGACATAAGCTCCGGACTGTTCTTAACCCCACTTCCAACTGCTCTGAACCCCAGTTGTGGGCTTGTTGGGGGAGAGACTACACTGTCTGGAAGCGGGCGAAGTTCCAGGGCGCCTTTCTCTCAGAGGTGCTTGCAGCGAGTACCAAAGGACACTGAGGTACACTGAGACTCAGGAACCTCAGAGGGCGGGGCTAACCGGAAGCCAAGGCTGTAGGCTCCACCCTGAAACTCTGCCCCATCCAAGCTGAACTCAGAGAGGCTTTTGCAGGTTTCCAAGTCTAGTGGAATAAGGTTATCTCCTGGCATAGACACAGCTGATCCTCCCAACCTACCAACTCAGGGAAGCAGCGAAAATGTCAAAACGAGGAAACAGATCACAAACGAAAGAAATGGAGGACAAAAAGCGACGGGATATAGAGTTCAAAACCACGCTTATAAGGTTGTTCAACAATCTCCTAGAAAAGGCCGATAAAATAAATGAGACCTCTGAGGATATGAAAAAAGATCAACAAGAAATAATAAAGGGTCAACAAGAAATAATAAAAGGTCAACTAGAAATAAAGAATACAATCTCTGAAATAAATAATATTATACAGAGTCCTAAAAACAGAATGGAATATTGTAAGAATCAAGTCCAAGATTTGCAACACAAAGAGCCAGAGGACACTCCTCCACAGAAGCAAGAAGACAAGAGAATCCAGAAAGTTGAAGATAATGTAAGAAACCTCTGGGACAACTTCAAGCGAACCAACATCAGAATTATGGGCATCCCAGAAGATGACAGAGAGCAAAATACCGAAAACATATTGAAAGAAATAGTGACAGAAAACTTCCCCCACCTGGTGAAAGAAATAGATTTACATGTCCAGGAAGCACACAGAACCCCAAACAAAAGGAATCCAAAAAGAACCACACCAAGACACATCATAATTAAAATTCCAAGAGCTAAAGACAAAGAGAGAATATTAAAAGCAGCAAGACAAAAGCAGGTAGTTACCTATAAAGGGACACCCATACGACTGTCAGCTGATTTCTCAACAGAAACCATGCAGGCCAGACGGGAATGGCAAGAAATATTCAAGGTGATGAACAACAAGAACCTACAGCCAAAAATACTCTACCCAGCAAAGCTATCACTCAGAATCGAAGGCCAGATAAAGAGCTTCACAAATAAATTTAAGCTAAAGGAATTCATCACTGCCAAGCCAGAATTATATGAATTGTTAAAAGGGGTTCTTTAGGAAGAGGAAGAAAATAAAGATAAAAATTATGAACAAACACGTAACTATCAACAAGTGAGTCTAAAAACCAAGGGAAGTAAAAATGATGAACAATATTAACTGGTGAATATAATAGAATCAGAGGTATGGGAGGGGAGTGGACTGATGATTCTTGGGGAAATGGGGAGTGGAGCGGAGCGGGAAGAGACTGAACATAAACTGCACCTATGGTTGAGGACAATGGGGGATGGGGAAAGGGCAGAGAATTGAATGGAAACTTGGTGTAGGGGAGCAATGGGGGGGGGGGGAATGAGGAACATTTGTAATAATATGAACAATAAAGATTTATTAAAAAAAAAAAAATAAAAAAAAAAATGTGCCTAATTTATCCGCAATATTTCATTGGAATACTTTCTCCCTTGGATTCACTTCTTGACCTATGATAGTTTCCAACAAAATGCTTATTCTTTCATCAGCATCTTGCATCAGCTCAGATTCCTTCTTTGTTCCTGTTTCTCAGTTAATTTCTTTATTTTTAAAATATTTTTTATTGGTTTCAAAGAGAGGAAGGGAGGGAGGGAGAGAGAGAGAGAGAGAGAGAGAGAGAGAGAGAGAGAGAGAGATCAATGATGAGAGAGCATCACCAATTGGCTGCCTCTGGAATGCAGTGGGGAGGAAGCCTGAAACCGGGCAAGTGCCCTGACTGGGAATGGAACCGTGATCTCCTGTTTCAAAGGTGGACACTCATCCACTGAGCACACTGCCAGGCTCTGACCTTTCTTTCTCACAGCCACTCCCATTATTTAAGGAACACAAGTGCATGACAGGTGTTTTCCCTTAGTGCCAAGCTAAACCTTAACTTTTTTGCTTTCCTCTACTCTGTCCTGTTTTCCTGCACAACCTCACCTCGCTGTGGAAAGTGTCTTTGTCTTCCTCTTTCTTCCTCATCACCCTGTCTTATAGACCTGTGTGAATTTCTGCTTCCAAATCCTCACCTTGGTTTTCTGTCTGTGTATGCCTTTAAACATTTCTGCAGCTATTTTGCTCCTTAAAGCTCTTGGCTTGATTTCTTCTCTAGGGAATTGTCTTTATATAATTTTTTTAAAGTATGAGTCACCACTTGTGACATCTGGAAGGGTAAGCAGGGATTCTCTACCCTTGATCATCCCTCTTATATATTTTTTAATTTCTTCTTGTTCTCATAGGGATAATCTCAACCTCTAAATATCTCTGCCAAATTCCTCAGCTTTTGAGAAATTAATTTTAGCTATTATCATAGCAGAGTCAGAAAAAGTAACATCTTTTACATTGCATTATACAACCTCTAGTTTCTCTTGTATAAAAATACTATCAGTTCCTCTGACCCACTTTTTCAGAGGTTTTTGGTAAATATTCACAACTATAAGCATGCATATCTAAACTAGAATTCTTCAATCTGATATTACAAATTGGCTTACACATTTGACTTTATTGCTAAGTATTTTGGAGTTAGGATGCCCTGAAACTTTAGCCACTTATTAACTAAATGATTCCATGTCTCAATTTTCTCTTGGCCAAAAGAAAATATTATTTACTGTGATTTTTATTTATTGTTGTTAACTGTGTTGCTGTTTTTGTCACATCAAATTGAAATGGAATTTTTGGACTGGAACCCGGATTCTTTGTCTGCTGGAATCGAAGAATGAATCCACAGACAGAAAGTGGTATAGCAAAGGTGGAGACTTATTAAAGGATAACTACAGACTCCCACATGGGGAGGGGGAAAGTGTTCCACTGAGTTCCCTTTCCCTATGGTGTAGAAAGCCTGCAGATCCTGGTGCCTTTATATCCCCTCTGATTGGTCACTATATCCTTAGTTACTATAGTAACTCCTGGGCTCAAAGATCTAACCTTACATGGGACATGTGAGGTCCCCCTACACACACACACACACACACACACACACACTCCTTATTGTTTTACTATTCACTTTGGGCTATTTTCTTCTTCTGAATAAAGGGCTTCCTCCCCTTTACTTTGTAAATATAGACCCTTTGCTGTTCCCAGCTCCCTCATGCTATGGAAATATGCCTTCTGCTGCTCTGCAGCCCTGTGCTCCCTCCATGGTCACCTTAATTTCCAAAATTTCTAAAATTTCCTAAGCCTGTCCTATTTTACTTCCAAAATTCCTATTTCAAAATGTAACATGTGATATTTGTGCAAAATACTTAAATCTCTGACCTTTAATTTCCTTATCTTTAAAATGAAAATAATAATACTTCCCTGCAGAGATGCTACATATCTTAGCGATATAATGACTGAGAAGTCCTTGGCATTCAAAGTATTGGTGATGAGGATGATGCCATCATCAACATATGCCTTTTACAGTTTATTCTATCCCTATAGCATTTTTCCCTGAGAGCTGAAATCATCTAGTATCAGTTTTGTTAATGAACAAAAAAATACATTGAAACCTGTAAAGAAGTTTTGTGAATTTATTTGAGCCAAGCTGTTGACATATGCCGGGAAGCAGAACCTCAATGGATTGAGATAATGCTCCGAAGAATGGTGGGTTACATTTCTATATTTATACATTGCAATCAAAGGAAAGGGATGTTGGTGAGTTACATGAAATTCATTGGTGATAGATTAGGGAGGTGGGACAGAGTAAAGCTGGGAAACCTCTGGGATAGGGTAAAAGGTGAAATGATGGACTTGAGCTTCCTTTACAGAGATAGATACAGGATACTCTAATGTAATTAACAGTTGACAATTAACTAGATAACAATAACAATGAGGGAATGTCTTAAGGCCATTTTTTGTGCCCTGAAGGGTCAGGGGTAAAAAGGAAGTTACAAGTTACCCAGACATCTCACAGATATGTTATCTTAGAGGCAGGAAAGTCAGTAAAGGAGATCTAAATTGATCTTTGTTAGGTGAAATATCTGGGACCTGACTACCCACTATAACCTGTTTGTAGTTAGATATTTAATTTTCAAACCATCTTTTGTGGTTACTTTAGGTCTCTGAGTTTGTAAGAATGCCACACAGGCCTTCCCCGAGTTTGTCAGGTTAGCATGTGGCTCTTTTCTTTCTTAGTTTGTTTTTTCTTTTAACATGGTGAGAAGTTATATGGCTTAAAAACACTTGAAGCCCTAGCCAGTTTGGCTCTATGAATAGTGTTGTCCCCCACTCTGAAGGGTCGTGGATTCAATTCTGATCAAAGGCATGTGCCTGGGTTGCAGGTTGCGGGCTCCATCCTAACCCTGTTTGGGTACATGCGGAGAGCAATCAATGGATGTGTCTCACATCAGTGTTTCTCTCTCTTCCCCTCTCTACCATTCTATTTAAAACTCAATGGTGCTTTCTGGTGGTGGCTTTTGGGTGAGACACGCAGAAAAGGCACCTTGCAAGGGGAAGGAAAAGAAGGAAGAACAGGTCATCATCAGCCTTGGATCTCAGGTGGCTGAAGAAGAAAATGTATTTTGTGTCTGCCACATCTTTGCATCCTTCAATGACACTTTTGTCCATCCATGTCACTGATCTTTCTGGCAAGGAAACCATCTGCCATGTGACTGGGGAGATGAAGGGAAAGGCTGACGGAGATGAGTCCTCTCCACACGCTGCCATGTTGGCTGCCCAGGGGTGAAAGGAGCTGGGCATCACTGCTCTTCACATCATACTCCGGGCCACAGGAGGAAATAGGACCAAGACCACTGGACCAGGGGCCAGTCAGCTCTAAGAGCCCTCGCCCAGTCAGGAATGAAGATCGTACAGATTGAGGATGTCACTCCATCACCTCTGACAGCACCTGCAGGAAGGGGGGTCACCGTGGTCACCATCTATGAACAGGACTCCTCAAATTATTGTTTTCTGTTAATAAATGCCTCTGTGTCAGCTAAAAAAAAAAAAAAAAAAAAAAAAAAGCAAAAATATCCTTGGATGAGGATTAACCGGAAAAAACAACAACAAACAAACAAACAAACAAAACAAAAACACACACACACAAAGCAAACAAAAACAAACAAAAAACTCTGCATATATTTTAAATGGGAGATGAAGTCACTTTAATTTATCATGCTTATTTTTCTCCGTTTCATATTTCCATTCATACATTGTACACTTGAATGCCATGACGTGCTTGTTCATAATATTCACTCCAACATGACAGACCAGTGCACAGAGCCTGGAATACAGACCTTGAACCCTCAGTACAGCCCCCTCTATGAATTTGATGTTAAGTTATTGGACTAATATATACATTTTTTAATATTCCAATTACATGTTTTTTCTTCCTTTATGTGACACTTCCTGAGTATCAAAAACATGCCAGGCAATATGCTAGCTACTAAAAATACAAAGGTGAATGTAACGTCCTTGCTCAAATGATTTCAAACTACTGGAAGGTGCACACACATGAAACACATAATTACAGTAAAAGTAATTTTTGTGACTCATATCCTAATTCTCATTCTACCTTAATGTGAGAGCAAAATATCAGTTGGCTGCAATGTCCCTCACTGGGGATCAAACTACAACCCGGGTATGAGCGCTGACCTGGAATCTACCAGCATCCTTTCAGTGCACAGGACGATGCCCAGCCAACTGAACCACACTGGCCATGGCTGTCATTTTTCTTTAGCATCTTTTAATATAGAAAAAAATACATAATTTTTTTTTACATCATTGACTTGTTGAAAAATTATAATCAGTGATCTTATTAAATGACCCACATAAATTAAACAACACCTTTATGGTGTCATTTAACTTCTTGCTCTAACTCCTATATTTTCTATAAACTAGAAATAAGATATAAAGACTGTGATTTGCATTCAGCTTTTGGCAGGAGCATTTTTTTAGGCGGTGCTCTGTACAGTAACTGCATCAACCAGGAGACTCACAGATCTGGTTGCCCTGGTATCAGTGGTGATGAGCTACTTCAGTAAGTGTCAATGTTCCTTCCATTACAAAGTCATGACTTCTTAAAAATTTCTTTCTCATCTTGATAACAGCAAGAAATCTTTGGAAGTAATACTCTTGGTCTTTAAGAATAAGCATACCCCATTAAATTCTCACAAAATGTTTTTAAGTACTTTGATGATGTGTGCCTGACATAATTATTACATTAATAATTGTAAAATTGTAATTTGTAAGTCTGTCTTTTCTTCATGTCTTAACTAGAAATCACATATAAAGAATTTTTTCTGCATTAACCAGGTTTTTTTTTAACAATATAAAGTTTATTTCCTAGAGAAAAGGGAAGAACATGCTTATTATTTTCATTTATAACCAATTTTCTGAGTAAATTACTAGTTCACTTCATATCCTAATATATAAAATCCCTGGGTCGTAATGACCAGTAATGACCAGAGGCTGGACCAGCCAGAAGTCAGTGCTGGCCCTGCCCCCAAGCAAGCAGTTAGGGCAATCAGGCAGGCAGGCAGACAGAGTAATTAGAGGTGATCAGGTAGGCAGGCCAGCAGTGAGGGGTGATCAGGTAAGCAGAAGGCCTCTTGCAGGGCTGGCCCCTCCCCTAGCAAGGCCCAGGCCAGCCAAGCAATTGAATCCCAGCCTGTCACCTGAAGAGGGAGGCCACCAGTGGCAGGGGAGAGTGGGCAGCGTTGCACTGATGCCAAGCAGTGGCAGCAGTAGGAGTGGGGCCAGCTGTAGGAGTGGGGCCAGGAGTGGGGAAGAAAAGCCCCCCAGGCCCTGATCTCAGGCCAGGCCTAGGGACCCTACCTAAGGGGTTCTGGATTGTGAGAAGGTGCAGGCCGGGCTGAGGGACCCCGCTGAGTGCACGAATTTTCATGCACCAGGCCTCTAGTCTTTAATAATGATAAAGGTTTTCATTGTTTTAGCTTCCTATCTTTCTGAGAACCATTTTTAATACCATGGATATAAAATACATATTTAATATTTTAAATTAATTTCAGTTATTGTTATTATTACTCTTAAATTATCCCAACTTTGGTAGTGGAATCTCCTTAAGGTTGTGAACTGTGACTTTTCAGAATGCCCACATTTGTCTTTGATAGTTTCCTTGATATCTAGCATAGCAAACTATGTTGTTTTTTACATTTTGTTCCTTAGGCCTGAAATAAGCTATTTTCCTGCCCTGACTAATTTTGGTAAGAATAACATTTAGACACCATGATATGTACATGTGCGTGCTCAGAGCAAGTGAGTTGATATAGTTTCTGGGTCTTTTCAGTAGACAGAACTGCAGAAAAAAAAATTTTAAACAACAAATAGTCTGAGTTATACTTAACACCAAATACAATATTATATGACTTTAACTTTTTGACAATTTATGCTTATATCTCCTGTTTTACAGTAATAACTATAAAATTATTAACTTTTTATTTGCTTTATTCTGTAATATAATTCTGTAATACAAAATTTTGAATAACCATAGTGATAGATATCCTAACTAGAACAATAAATTCAATAAGTTTTAAGTACCTTATGTTTCTTTTCTTTGTAAACATTTCCTTTAAAGATGTATAGCCAAAATATTATGTTTTAAATCTTGTTGAAATAATTTGTCTGTGTAGTTATATTCTGAACATGAAATATTTGTTTTAGTTTGTTCTCAATTTTTAAGAATGCATTTTTATGTAAGTTAATTTGTAACACATAAAAAGATTTTATGTTTTAATTCAAAATTAGTAACAATATATGCTCAGAAACATGTTACTTCCATTACAATCTTCTGCCTCTATTCTGGGCCTTTTCGCATAAATAAGCATTTATAAAACTTTTTGTTTTGGTCTTTCAGTGTTTTGTTTGTGCAGTTTTCTTTAAAAATATTAATATACATATTACTATAATATATGCTATATTCTACTTGTTTTTCTCTTGTTGACTCTAGACAAATCTGAATGTTTATTTGTTAAGGAAAATATACAAGTAAACAGTGCTTAATATAATCACAAATTTAATAATTTCAAGACAGAAGATACTTGATGTTGTAACTCAAATAATGAATGATGGGGATACTTTTATAGATATTCTGGTAAGGTGCCTATGGGTAAGTTATATTAATCCTGTGAGCTGTAAAAACCAGAGAGGAAGTTGAATCTGGTACATCCTAGAAACTGAGCACTGGCCAGTGAATTTGAAAATTAATGGCAAGGAAGGAAAGGAATTAAGTTGGAGAGTGGAAAAATAGGAAAAGGTTTATTATGCCAAGAAAAATGAATATTTATTTTATTTGAAATACAAAAGAAAATGACAAAATGGTTAGGGCAGAGAAGTGACATGATCTCATTTATGTTTTAAAATAATGGCTGCTATTTAGAAAATTGGAGAACAACAAATATTAAAACTGTCTTCTATATTACCTCCCTTCTACCTTATTATTTGTTCATTTCTGTTTTCTTCCTGGTTAGTTTGATTTACCATAACAGTGCTACAAAAGCACTTTCGTTGTTTGCAAGCTCCAACCTTTTTGAAAGCTTTTTTGATATAAAGGCACAGTTGATCTCTCCTTTCATGTGTTTCTATTTCAAACAATTTACCATTATTATAACATCTATCTTTTTCATTTTGTAATTGTGTGTTTATAAGCCATTTATGCTATGAATACATGAGTAATCTGAGAGGATAGTATAGTAATTATCTTTTAAACCACAATAGCCAGCATTTCATAACACATCTAGTGCTCCATTGAATTTTTAAAAATAAGTTTAAAAAATGGATGATGTTAACATAAATCTTCACAAACATTCAATTATTAAACTTCTATTTTACAAACTATATATATATAAAAGCCTAAGCAACTGTTATGACTAGTCAACCAGTTGCTATGATACACACTGACCATCCAGGGGCAGAAGCTCAATACAAGAGCTACCCCCTGGTGGTCAGTGTGCTCCTACAGTCAACCTCCTGTGGCCAGCCAACCTCCCACAGTCCTTCCCCCTGGCTGGCTGGCCCCAATTGGCCCCAATTGCCATCCAGGTGGAGGGACCCCACCTGTGTAAAATTTGTTCACCGGGCCTCTACTAGTCTCATAAATTTGCTAGTAGAAGGCAATTAAGTCCTTTTGGATACCATACCCTATCTTTATACTAGTCAAATTCTAATTTACTTCCATATTTTATATGAAATTGAGGAAACAGATGGAAGCTAAATAGATAGGAATGAGGCCATGGGCTGGGGGATATGTGGAATTGGGGAGGGGAGTAGAACCAGAGAACCCAGCTAGGTGGAATTACTAAAACAATTCCACTGGGCAGGAAAACTAACCTTTAAAATGAAGGGGTGGTGCTAAGACAGGCAGCTTGCAAATAATCAATCACAAGGCAGTGAGGCATATAAACCAATTCCAAGGATGTTCCTGAGGCAGATTTTTTTTTTTTTAAAGACCAATCAATAACTAGCAAGGTTGTATCTACCCCTAAACAAAAAGCATGAATTTCCTCTAATCTCTCTCTCTTTGGCTCACACTGGGTTCCACAGGATATGCTCCCCTCCACCCAAATGGTTTATGGACATGTGAAATTCCACAAATGGACTCAAGGAGTTTAATTAGCTTGGATACTGAACTACACCCAGCAGGAACATGGAATAAAAATGTTAGGGATGAAAATAGAATATTGGGGACTAGCTATGATTATGGGAAATATTAATCATGCTCTATTAACCATGTGTTGGTCAAAGAAAGGACCTTCTGACCTGGCTGGTAGTTGTTTACCTCTAGGACCAGTGAGTCAACCTTGGAATGCGGTCCATTCTCATTCAAGAACTGCCTATTATCGTGTTATCATGGAAAGATTAACAATCTTGTTGCCAAAACAATGGAGCCTTCTACTTCCCTCCCCAGCCTTCTACTTCCCCTTACCTGTAATCTCTACTTCCCCATGTAATCCTGGTCCTTCCCTATATAGACTGGTGGTTTATGAGGGTTGTTGCTCTCCCATACTGCTGGCAGTATTGGAATAAACACTCATATATGATTCAACCCTTTCTCTGCTTAATTGGCTCAAGTAGTGACAGGAAGCACAGACCCATTGACTGTCTGTTACAGAAGTTCTGGACACTAGCCTGAATTGGTTCCCCAACTGCAACTTTCCCAGAACTGGCTTCTCTCAATAAGCTTGGCTTTCACTAATCGTTTTTATCCAGGAATCCATTTCTTGGTTTGGCAAGTCAACAAACTCTGACTCAAACACCACATTTTCATTTCAAAATCAAAACTTACCTTTATAAAAACATCTTGAAAAACATTATCTCTTTAAGCTTCTATAACATTTTTTGGAAGAATTTGTATCCCATTTTATCCTATTGTAAAGTTATACTTACTGGTGTGTGTGTGTGTGTGTGTGTGTGTGTGTGTGTGTGATAACAGTAAGCAAACTTCCTAAAGATAAGAACCATTTCTTCTTCACCCTATTGTATTTTACACTATGTGAGGAGAAACAAATGAGTCTATTTCTCCTTTAGCCCCTATCATTTTCCTTAATTAAAAATAAATTATTATATATATATATATATATATATATATATATATATATATATATATATATATATATATAATTGATATTTTACAGAGAGGAAGGGAGAGGGATAGAGAGCTAGAAACGCCAATGAGAGAGAAACATCGACCAGCCGCCTCTTGCACACCCCCCCACCGGGGATGTGCCCACAACCAATGTACATGCCCCTGAACAGAATCGAACCTGGGACGCTTCAGTCCGCAGACCAATGCTCTACCACTGAGCCAAACTGGTTTCGGCAATTTTCCATAATTTTTCTATTGTATTCTCAAACTATTCCTCCCAGCTGACCAGGATGACCTTATTCATCCTCTCAGTTAACTGAGCTTTGGACAGGTTTTTTTCCTGACCACCCTTATCTTAGAAAACTTTCAATTGTAATTTCTACTGTCCTCCTGTTAAGATAAAAAAACAAACAAACACTGAAACCTGTAAAGAATTTTTGTGTTTATTTTGAGCCAAACTGTAGACATATGTTGGAAAGCAGAACCTCAGTGAATTGAGATAATGCTCTGGAGATTGGCAGGTTACATTTGTATTTATACATTGCAATCAAAAGAAAGGGACATAGGTGGGTTACATAAAATCCACTGGTGATAGTGTAGGGCCCCAAGATGGAGGAATTGACCTTCCCCACTGCCTGTTCCAGGATGTGACCTTTACGGTTAAAGATTAGACAGGGAGGAGGTCAGTTCTTTATGGTTGAAGATTAGGCAAGAATGAAATCAGTCCCCAGAAACTCCCTACCCTGAGGACTTACCCAGAGGAATGGGAAGGGGAGAGACAAAGGGGACTGTTGACTAAGCATAGACCCTGTCATAAAACATGTAATTAATGAGCCCAGCTCTCCTTCTTGGAATTTCCTTGTTCCCGTCTTCCCCCTCCATGTGTAACCCCACCTGCGTGTGGTCTTTGCCTTTATAAACTCATGTTCTGCTGTTACTCGGGGCTCCAGGCAGCCAGCACTGATGCTGTCTGCCTGAGAAGCCCCTGCGCTGCGCTTGTATTAAAACCTCATGCTTTTTGCATCAAGTTTCGGTCTCAGCGTTTGACTTGGGGTCATCGCCCCCTCCGTCGGACTCACCGGGGGTCTTGGGACCTTACATTTGGGTGCTCGCCCCGGATGGGGCGACCACCCCTCAAGCGCAAAGATCGGTCTTGGAGGTAAGCAGTCTCCGGAGTCGCTCTGTGTTTGTCTTGTCCTCTGTTCGTTTTTGGTGTTCTCTGGAATCTGGGAGGGATATCATCCCTTGTCTGGGACAGGATGTGGGTACCGTGAGGAATCGGCACCTCTGGTTGAAGGGTCTTCGACCAGAAAAGCTGTCACCCTGGGGGACGCCCCAGGGACGGGTGGTGACCAAGAGGTCTTGGTCACTTCTGGTAGCTGGTTGGCGATGGGCACTTGCGTGTCCGGCCGGGCTGGCGTCTGGGAGGGATGTGATCCCTCGTCTGGTATCTGGGAGGGATATTGTCCCTCATCTGGTATTTTGTATCTGTGTAGGTTCATGTGGGTTTGGTGTCTTGCTGCATCGCTTTTTGTTACTTTTGACTTGACCACACTTTTTCCCAGGTCAATGTCGGTCTGTAAGATAACTGTCCTCTCATGGTTCCTAGAATATTAGTCTTGGTTTCTTTGTCCAACATGAGTGCCATTTCTGTTTTGCTGAAACACTATAATGTTACTTGTTTATTGAAAGGGTATAAGTACAGATGTTTGTTTGATATTTTGTTTGTCTGCTTGGGTATAATTATTTGTTCATGTAAGTGTGAAAATCTGTGAGGAAAAAAAAGGAGAAAGAAGGAAACTTTTAATTTGTTTAAAACTAAGTGCTCTGACGGCTAGCAAACCGCCCCAAGTGGCCACGGGGAACTCTTTCCCCAGGGGTGCTTGCTTTCTGCCAGAGGGAAAATGGCCGGCCTAACAAAAGTTCTATGTATGTTTATTAATTTGAAGGTATGAAGTTGTAACAATTGTGGTACAAAAAGTTAAAAGCAGATACCAAATTCTTAAGTTAACTATTTGCAAGAAGGAAGCTTGTGCTGGCAAAGTCACCAAGTCTGCCCATCAAGCTCAAAAACTAAATGAATCTTATTTCAAACACCTGCTGTAAGGTCCCAAGACCCCCGGTGAGTCCGACGGAGGGGATGACGACCCCAAGTCAAACGCCGAGACCGAAACTTGATGCAAAAAGCATGAGGATTTATTACAAGCACAGCGCAGGGTCTCTCAGGCAGACAGCAACCCGAAGGAAATGCTGGCTGGCTGGAGCGCCGAATAACGGCAGAACATGAGTTTATAAAGGCAAAGACCACACGCAGGTGGGGTTACACATGGAGGGGGAAGAAGGAAACAAGGAAATTCTAAGGGGAGCTGGGCTCGTTAATTACATGTTAATCTTGCAAGCCCCTTGGTCTCTCCTCTGGGCAAGTCCTCAGGGTAGGGAGTTTCTGGGGACTGATTTCATTCTTGCCTAATCTTCAACCATAAAGAACTGACCTCCTCCCTGTCTAATCTTTAACCGTAAAGGTCACATCCTGGAACAGGCAGTGGGGAAGGTCAATTCCTCCATCTTCGGGTCCTACAGGGGGAAGGTGTAATGCCTGTACCGTGACAAGATCCGGGCCATGGTTCACTTGGTCATGGGAGCTGCATCGTGACTATTAGTACGGACTGCTGGGCAGCTACCAGTTCTGTACAGTCTGAAGAGCCTTCCTTTTTTAAAGCGGGGAGGTCACTCTTCTGTCCTGCACCTTGGTGCACACTGGGACAGGGGCAGGGCATGCAGTGGGTAGACCTGGACACCCAGCTTGCATTTGCCAGCAGTTAGTAGAAAATAAAAACCGTTTCAAACAAAAAATAAATAAATAAAATAAGAAATGCACGAAAAGAAATGGGCTTAGGAAACAAATTATGGAGATCAAGGAAGGGCTTTTATTTGCAGTGAGGAAGGAAATGGTTAATTGCCTGGGGCAGGGCAGGGAGGGGAGGGAAAGGAAATGATCCCAGGAGAGAAAACCCCTGGGATCCTAAAGGTTGTAAGTGTGGAGATTCAATGGGCGGTCCCTGGCAAAAATCTCAATAAGAATACTCAGTGGCATTTCAGGACTGTGGTCTCTACTGATTGGCTGGCTGGGGTCTTTATTTCATGCAATTGTTCATTATTCCTTGCAGCCAGTGCTGGTTTTATTGCTTATCTGGGCCTGCCGCTTGGGCTTTTCTTTCTAGTGACCTTCCTTGCAGAAACCGGTTTGGCTCAGTGAATAGAGCATCAGCCTGCGGACTGAGGCGTCCCAGGTTCAATTCTGGTCAAGGGCATGTACATTGGTTGCTGGCACATCCCCAGTGGGGGGTGTGCAGGAGGAAGCTGGTCGATGTTTCTCTATCATCGATGTTTCTAGCTTTCTATATCTCTCCCTTCCTCTATGTAAAATATCAATAAAATATATATTAAAAAAAGAAAGAAAATCCTGTAATATCCTCTCCAGCTCGTCTCACCTCCTGTAAGGTCAGCTGTAAAGGGGACAGTATCGGCAGTGCAGCAGTTGTACTAACTTTCATATTTGGCTGTGCGCCAGTTTCTGGCCATAAAGTTGAGGGGTGTTAGGGTCATTTTTGCAAAACTGAGAGCAAGATCTTTCTCATCATCTAAATCATCTCGCTCATGGTAATGTTTGCCTCTCTTTTTCTCAATCTCTGGCTTCCGATCATATTTAGGAGGTAAATCCTTGTTAGGCTGGTTGTTAGTTACAGATGCAAGAGCATCTACAGGAGCAGCAGGGGGTGGAGGCGGGAATGTTGGGGATGAGGAGGAATCTCTTTCCTGAGACTCTGAATTACCCATGTTTATATCCAGTTATTCAAATGAATTCACAATACACAATACACAATCCACTTCCCTAAAACTTAACCCCCTCATCTATTTTCTTTCCATACTCAGTCAGGTCCCTGTTCGGGCGACAAATGTGGTGTGGTGTTTCTACTATTTCTGAGTCCCACACTGAAAGGGAAAAGGCCAGGTTCCTGAGGGGAGGAGCTGGGGGTTAAGAAATTAGAGAAAGAAAGAGACAAGAGGCAGAAATAAATTCAACCTGGGTGCCGGGTAGCTTCCACTCACCTCAGACAACACAGCATATTTATTGGTTTCCAAAAGGGATTTTAAGGTCAAAAGGAGTTTCAGGTGTGCCCCGATCCTATTCATCAAGATATGGGTAAGCTCATTTTTTGGTACAAGATTTAGCATATCAAGACCTGGGTGGGTCAAGATCCTTTTTGTTGCTCATTCCAAGCATGTGGATAAAGATAAGAAATCAGTACGGATAATAGGATTCTGCCAATACCCTTGGGGTCAACTTGATAAGAATTAAAAGAATGTCCATGTGCCTTCGCAGATGGCACTCTACTGCAGTTAAAGAAAAAACACATGAGCAGAACAAGGATGATAGGCCAGGTTTGAAAGCCCCAGACTCCTAGTAATTGACAAAAAGCAGAAAAGAAAGACCTCACCACCAAGGTAACCTTTCCACTTCCAGCATATTACTGGTCATGCTATTTAGAACCCCTGACCTTTCATATTGATGGCCATGGGGTGTGGACCCTCCCCTGACCTTTCTTCCCTTGGTGTGTTGCTAGTCATTTGAGTTAAACCCTTTAGAAGGGAAATGAACAAGGAGGCCAGAGAATAGCCCTTACACATTCAGCCCCAAGGATCACGAGGTTCTGGGCCACATCAAATACACCTCAGTTGTGCTTTAGCGCCAGGCCCAGTAAAGAACCAAAACCAGACAAGTGATGCTATGGCTGACATCAGAACTAGCTGCATTGACTACTGACCTCTGCCCTTTTGCTGACCAACCAGTGGAAACCACCACCCTGAAAGGACACACCTGGAAAGCTGATGAATATTCCATTGAGATTCCTCCGCCTACCCACGTCCTCCCCATCCTTAAAAATCCTTATGATGGAGAACCCAGGGCACTCTCCTTCTCAGGAACACACAGTGCATTCCCTTTGCCCTTCTCTCTCCTAATCACCAAGAGCCCTATTTTTTTTTTAATTTTTAATTTTTTTTTTTTGCCTCTGTAACTTGTTTCCTAAGCACATTTCTTCCTCAGCTCACTTCTACCTCACTGACTCTCTAAATAAACTTTATCTTACAGTTTGAGTCTTGACTGTGAATTCTTTCTGTGCCAGAACTCAAGAATTGAAATTGCTGAACTCAGGTCTGGTCTGACTCCACAGGTCTGATACCTAGTGCCATCATTGCTGCCTATAGTTTGACTCTGGCTTTCTAAAATGCAGCCCCAGTCTGGTCCCTGAAAAACTAGTATCTGGGCCCCTGAAAGAGTGACAGGCTAACTTTTGTGACTTGTTAAGACTGCCAAGGAGATGGCGAACTAAAAATGTTGACATATGAATGTAACCGGCAGAGGTTATATATAGATCTCTATTACGAGTGGCCTATGTTCTGTGCTCTCTAGTGTGATCTCCAGCTGAACAGATTTCTCAGTGTTTCATAGTCATATGATTAGTGAAGGGGTGGAGACCCATGGATAAGTTTTCCTTCCTGTATCTATGGCTCACTGAGGGCAGCTAAGATAAAACTCACCTTTGCTTTCTCAGATTTTCTACCAAATTATTTTATCTCCTAAATGTGAAACCATAAATACCTTGAACTCCTTTGCCCTGGATTAAACAAAGATAAACAGTAAGAAGAAGTTCTTTGGTTTATTTTTTTAAACATTTTTATAGGAAAATAAAGAATTGAATGAAATTTTAAATATTAAAAAAAAATCTATATTTCTACAAGCTAAGGATAATCCCACAATTTTTGACAGTTTTTTTTAAAATTTCTTTTCAATCATTAGTTCCTTCTAATCATTTTTTCCATATCTTTTTTTTCTTCAGATAATCCTTTTATTTCAAAGAAACCATACTCAAAGTCCCATTGTATGAACAGACAGAAGCAGAACATGCCAAGTCGGTCAAGTCTGAGTTTAGATCCCAGGAAACCAAACCTCTCCTTTGCCTTTAAACATGGCTCCAGAGCAAATATTTTTGTATGTGGACGTTAACTGCATTTAAAAAAAAAGAAAAAAAGAAGAAGTCATGGATTCTATTACAGATATCCCCATTTCCCATTTTTGTCCCCCTCCACCCTCTTCCAGAGGAAATTTTGAATACTAAGCCATTTCCCAGAGTCTAAAGGTGATTACCTATTGAGATCTCATTTGCCTATCCAGAGCACATTGCAAACTATATGATGTTTTTCAAGTTAAAAACTTCTTTCCTACTCGAGTTCTCTAAGTATGATAATGTTATTTTCAGGAGAAAAAGTGTGCTGGCAGTAACTCTTGTGATACATAGTCACCATCAGTACACTAGGAGTTGCCCTTTCTTGAAAAAAACAAACAAAAACCCAAAAGGGATTAACAGGCACCTAAGCTTTTTAGCTCCTCCTTTGGGCGTGGCTACCACCCTTTCCTTTAAAGCTCCAGAACAAGGGTCAGGTCTCTGCATTGCTGGCAGCAGTCTTGGGCTTGCAGATCCCTGGGTTCTGGTTGTTCCAGGTTCCAGGTTTTGGGTACTGGTGTCCTGATGTAGGCTGCAGGCGACACTTGGGTTCTGGCTAGGAACGACTTCAGAGGAAGATCCAAAGTGTAAGAGAACATTTGCTTGGTTCACAGCTGTGTAGAGGTTTCAGAGCGGGGCTGGGGAGTTGGGTGCAGGACAAGCTCCACACCGAGCAGCGTTGAGGCATTGAGACACAGACATGCAGGCTGGCCAGAGACTTCGCCCTGAGACTGCTGCACAAGGTACCTCTGGAGGCGGTGGTAGAAAGGAACAGCCTGCCATGGCAGCCACGCTTCTGGCCTGCTCTCTGCTGGAGATCAACCCTTTGTACAAGCTGTGGGAGGACCGCAGTGAGGAGCTGGTGAGCAGGGCTGGGAGCAGCCTCCAGAGGATGCGTGAACTACTGGAGCACCTCAGGAAGCAGCAATGCCAGGAGGAAGAGGAGATGGAGGAAGATGAGTCTGAAGAGGAGACGGAGGAGGAGGAAGAAGAGACTGAGGAGGAGACGGAGAAGGAGGAGGAGGAGGAGGAGATAGAGGAAGAGCCTGAAGAGGAGACTGACAAGGAGACAGAGGAAGAGGAGGAGACGGAGGAGGAGGAGGCTGAGGAAGAGGAGACTGAGGAGGAGGAGGAAGAGGAAGAGGAGACTGAGGAGGAGGAGATAGAGGAGGAGGCTGAGGAGCAGGAGACAGAGGAGGAGGAGGAGGAGGAGGAAGAGTTTGAAGAGGAGACTGAGAAGGAGACAGAGGAGGTGGAGGAGGAGGAGGAGATAGAGGAGGAGGAGGAGGAGGCTGAGGAAGAGGTGACTGAGGAGCAGGAGACTGAGGAGGAGGAGATAGAGGTGGAGGAAGAGCAGGAGGAGGCTGAGGAAGAGGTGACTGAGGAGGAGGAAGAGGAGATGGAGGAAGAGACAGAGGAGGAGACGGAGGAAGAGGAGTCGGAGTAGGAGATGGAGGAAGAGGAGACGGAGGCATCAGCTCTTCCTTTACCACATTATTATTATTATTATTTTAATTTAAATTCTTTGTTGTTGTCTTTGCCTCTCCTACCCCCTTTCTTGTCCTTGTTATTTTAATCCATTAATAAAGATAATTTTGTGTTGCTGAAACCAGTTTGGTTCATTGGATAGAGTGCCGGTCTGCGGACTGAAAGGTCCCAGGTTCCATTCCGGTCAAGGGCATGTATCTTGGTGGCGGGCACATCCCCAGTAGTGGGTGTGCAAGAGGCATATAGTGGATCTCATCGATGTTTCTAGCTTTCTTTCCCTCTCCCTTCCTCTCTGTAAAAAAGTCAGTAAACTATATTTAAAAAAAAAAAAAAATTTGTGGAAAATCAAGGTTGGTACCCGGTGGTTCTTTCTGGCCATTATTAAGGACCTTGGGGGAAGGTGTAAGGCCTGTACCCTGACAAGGTCCATGCCATGGTTCACTTGGTCGTGGGAGTTGCATTGTGACTATTAGTAGGGACCCCTGGGCAGTTACCACTTCTGTACAGTCTGAAGAGCCTTCCTTTTTAAAGCGGGGAGGTCACTCTTCTGTCCTGCACCTCGGTGCAGCCATGGGACAGGGGGAGGGCATGCAGTGGGTAGACCTCGACACCCAGCTTGCGTTTGTCAGCAGTTAGTAGAAAATAAAAACCGTTTCAAACAATAAAATAAATAAATAAAATAATAAATGCACGGAAAAGAAATTGGCTTAGGAAACATAATATAGAGATCAAGGAAGGGCTTTTAAGGCTTGGGAGTGAGGAAGGAAATGGTTAATTGCCTGGGGCAGGGCAGGGAGGGAAAGGCAGTGATCCCAGGAGGGAAAATCCATGGGATCATAAAGGTTGTAAAGTGTGGAGATTTAATGGGAGGTCCCTAGCAAAAATCTCAATAAGAATACTCAGTGGCTTTTCCGGACTGTGGTCTCTACTGATTGGCTGGCTGGGGTCTTTATTTCATGCAGTTGTTCATTATTTCTTGCAGCCAGTGCTGGTCTTATTGCTTATCTGGGCCTGCAGCTGGGGCTTTCCATTCTAGTGACCTTCCTTGCCGAAACAGGTTTGGCTCAGTGAATAGAGCATCAGTCCGCGGACTGAGGCTTCCCAGGTTCAATTCCGGTCAGGGGCATGTACATTGGTTGCGGGCACATCCCCAGTGGGGGGTGTGTAGGAGGCAGGTGGTTGATGTTTCTCTCTCATTGATGTTTCTAGCATTCTATATCTCTCCCTTCCTCTGTGTAAAATATCAATAAAATATATATTAAAAAAAGAAAGAAAGAAAATCCTGTAATATCCTCTCCAGCTCGTCTCACCTCCTATAAGGTCAGCTGTAAAGGGGACAGTATCGGCAGCACAGCGGTTGTAGTTACTTTCATATTTGGCTGTGCGCCAGTTTCTGGCTATAAAGGTCGGTGTTAGGGTCGTTTGTGCAAAACTGTGAGAAAGATCTCCCTCTTCATCTAAATCATCTCGCTCATGGTAATGTTTGCCTCTCTTTTTCTCAATCTCTGGCTTCTGCTCATATTTAGGAGGTAAATCCTTGTCAGGCTGGTCTTTAGTTACAGATGCAAGAGCAGTGGCAGGAGCAGCAGGGGGTGGAGGCGGGAAAGTTGGGGATGAGGAGGAATCTTTCCTCAGACTCTGAATTACCATGTTTATATCCAGTTAATCAAATGAATTCACAATTCACAATAAACTTCCCCAAAACTTAACCGCCTCACCTATTTTCCCTCCATACTCAGGTCCCTGTTTGGGCGACAAATGTGGTGTGGTGTTTCTCCTATTTCCGTGTCCCACACGGAAAGGGAAAAAGACAGGTTCCTGAGTGGAGGAGCTGGGGGTTAAGAAATTAGAGAAAGAAAGAGACAAGAGACAGAAATAGATTCAAGCTGGGTGCCGGATGACGTCCTGTCCTGTGATAGAGAGATGTTCACACTCACCTCAGACAACACAGCATATTTATTGGTTTCCAAATGGGATTTTAAGGTCAAAAGGAGTTTCGGGTGTGCCCAGATCCTATTCATCAAGATATGGGTAAGCTCATTTTTTGGTACAAGATTTAGCATATCAAGACCTGTGTGGGTCAAGATCCTTTTTGTTGCTCATTCCAAGCATGTGGATAAAGATAAGAAATCAGTACTGATAATAGGATTCTGCCAATGCCCTTGGGGTCAAATTGATAAGAATTAAAAGAATGTCCATGTGCCTTCGCAGATGGCTCTCTACAGCAGTTAAAAAAAAAACACATGAGCAGAACAAGGACGATAGGCCAGGTTTGAAAGCCCCAGGTTCCTAGCAATGGACAAAAAGCAGAAAACAAAGACCTCACTACCAAGGTAACCTTTCCTCTTCTAGCATATTCCTGGTCATGCTATTTAGAACCCCCGACCTTTCATATTGATGGCCATGGGGTGTGGACCCTCCCCTGACCTTTCCTCTCTTGGTGTGTTGCTAGTCATTTGAGTTAAACCCTTTAGAAGGGAAATGAACAAGGAGGCCAGAGAATAGCCCTTACACATTCAGCCCCCATGATCATGAGGTTCTGGGCCACATCAAATACATCTCAGTTGTGCTTCAGCGCCAGGCCCAGAAAAGAAACAAAACCAGACAAGCGATGCCATGGCTGACATCAGAACTAGCTGCATTGACCTCTGCCCTGGTGCTGACCAACCAGTGGAAACCACCACCCTGAAAGGACACACCTGGAAAGCTGATGAATATTCCATTGAGATTCCGCCCCCTACCCACCACCTCCCTATCCTTAAAAATCCTTGTGATGGAGATCCCAGAGCACTCTCCTTCTCAGGAACACGCAGTGCATTACCTTTGCCCTTCTCTCTCCTAAGCTCCAAGAGCCCTATTTTTTTTTTTAATTTTTAATTTTTTTTTTTTGCCTCTGTAACTTGTTTCCTAAGCACATTTCTTCCTCAGCTCACTTCTACCTCACTGACAGATGTCCTGCCATCATCACCAGACGAGGTACTGTTCACGGATGGGAGCAGTTATGTACAGGATGGGATCTGATATGCCGGGGCAGCAGTAGTCACCATGGACCACACAGTTTGGGCAGTTCCTGAACTTTGGCCTTAATCCAGGCCCTTTGATGGGGACACAGTGCCATCCCCCGGGAAAGAGGGTTACCAACTCCAGCCAGAAAGGACATTATTTTAGCCTTATTTGAGGCCATCTGACTCCCAAAGGCAGCTGCAATAGTGCACTGCAAAAGACATCAGAAAGGGGAGACAATTAAAGCCAGAGGAAATAGAGCCGCAGACCAAACGGCTAAGAAAGATGCCCAAAAACCAGTGGGGCCTTTATAAGTCTTAGTAACCCTGCCGGACCCCGACCTGCACCAAGCAAAAAGAGGAATTGGCTGAACAGAAGCAAGTCATCAAAGGACCAGATGGTTGGTGGACTCTACCAGATGAAAGACTGTTGGTCCCAGAGGCTTCAGGTCAGACATTAGTTGCCCAGTTACACCAGGTTACCCACTTAGGTGTCACCATGTCTTCTGAACTTCTTTAAGGCAGATGCTACCAAGCTTAGATAAGGTAATTAAAAACATAGTCACTAGAAGTACTGTCTGTGCACAGGTAAATACTAAGCAAGGTAAGCGGGTCCCCCTGGGAATTCAGGCCCCAAGGAGATTCCCCAGGAGAGCATTGGGAGGTGGATTTCCCAGAGATTAAGCCACCAACATTAAGGTATAAGTACATGTTAATTCTTTTGTTTTTTTGTTTTTGTTTTTTTTTGTAAACACCTTAGGTCAGGTTGAAGCATACCCCACTAGAACAGAAACTGCCTCTAGATTTGGGCTGCTAGTAATCATAGGATCAGATAACAGCCCAGCCTTTGTAGTAAGATAAATTTGTCCTAGAAACCGGTGAAAATTAGACCAACCCCCTGCCCTTCTCCCTCTTATGAACCAGATGTGCCCTCTACTGGGATGGGTTCCCCATTTTTTGAGATCATGTATGGTAAACTTCCTCTCCATCCTTCCCAGGGTCAGGGAAAAACTAAAAGCTAAAATTTGTAACCGTTCCCTTGCTCAAGTCCTTACAGGCTCTGCAGTTTACCCAGAGAGCCACCCATAAACTTATTGCAGATGCACTGCTAGTGCCCACCATGGACCCTGTACACCCCTTCCGGCCTGGAGACTCTGGACTCTGTGTGGGTAAAGAAACTCACTGCCCAAAGACTAACACCAATCCGAGAAGGACGCTACACTGTTATGCCCATGGCTGTTGAAGTAGACGGCACCCAGACCTGACTACACCACTCCCCGCTCCTGCACAGAAAACGGCCTGGATCCTGGCAACCAGCGGCCTCACCTGTGAGATCCCTAGCCTGAGCTCCATGGGCCAGGAGGAGACTTGATGCCGGCAGGAGGGGAATTGGACTTCAATGGGAACTGCGGTAAAAACATTTTTGCTAGCCAGTGAAAAAGTCTGAGGCTTAGTAAAGCTAAACGTGCGAGCAAGAATTAAGTCAACAAATAGACCAGGATTTAAGTACCCTAGAGAAATCTATAGGCGAATTAGAAAAATCGGTCAGGTCCCTAGCAGAGGTACCTGCCCCTCTCTCAAGATGGAGACCTATAATTCCAGGATTGGAACTTCCCTGAAAAGAAAAGGGGGGAATGTAGGGCCCCAAGATGGAGGAATTGACCTTCCCCACTGCCTGTTCCAGGATGTGACCTTTACGGTTAAAGATTAGACAGGGAGGAGGTCAGTTCTTTACGGTTGAAGATTAGGCAAGAATGAAATCAGTCCCCAGAAACTCCCTACCCTGAGGACTTACCCAGAGGAATGGGAAGGGGAGAGACAAAGGGGACTGTTGACTAAGCATAGACCCTGTCATAAAACATGTAATTAATGAGCCCAGCTCTCCTTCTAGGAATTTCCTTGTTCCCGTCTTCCCCCTCCATGTGTAACCCCACCTGCGTGTGGTGTTTATTTCCTTGTTCCCTTCTTCCCCCTCCATGTGTAACCCCACCTGCGTGTGGTCTTTGCCTTTATAAACTCATGTTCTGCAGTTACTTGGGGGCTCCAGGCAGACAGCTCTGTTGCTGTCTGCCTGAGAAGCCCCTGCGCTTGTACTATTAAAACCTCATGCTTTTTGCATCAAGTTTCGGTCTCGGCGTTTGACTTGGGGTCGTTGCCCACTCCGTCGGACTCACCGGGGGTCTTGGGACCTTACAATAGATTGGAGAGGTGGGAGAAAATAAAGAGGGAGGGGGACCCCTGAGATTGGATAAAAAGTAAAATGATGAACACATACTTCTATGGGTGCAAGAACAATTAACATGATAATGAAGGAATCTGTGCTGTCTGTCCTGGTGCCCAGCACATTAGGTTGTGCCCCAAAAAGGGAAGCTACAAGTTACCCAGACATTTCAAGGGTATGTTATCATAGATGCAAAAAGACAGATCAACTCAATTAAGGTAAATGTTGACCTTGTCAGTGAAGATATTGGCCTAGGAGGTGACTACCCACCATAACTGCTTTTAGTTAGAATTTAATTTCAGACCATCCTTTGTGTTTACTTTAGATCTCTGAGTTTGCCAGACCACCAGGCTGGCCTCCCCTGAGCTTGTCAGGTTGGCATGTGGCCCCTTTCATCCAAACTCCTTTGGAGATGTAAATCTTCTCCCAGCCTCCAGACAGTTTAAACCCCAGAGATATCTTTTCCAAGGACCTAGGAGACATTCCTTTGAAATGCAATTATAAAAAAATATAGCACTATCGTCCTGTCTCTGTAGGAGGGCAGGAATAAATACCGATGGCCTATCACATCTAGTATTTCTCTCCTAGGTCACCCCAAAGTTTAGAACCCTCTGCCTTTTGTTTCCCTGAAGTTGACTTTAATCTCTCTCCTCTTACAGTAGTCTTGAATAAAATCTTCTTTGCCTACTCAACTCAGAAGTAGTTTTTGACACATTCCTCTTCTAAATGTTCAGTTGCAGATTACTGCCTTCCTGTTGGTGTCTGATACTGGGATAGGCAGATGTAGTGAGAAACAAGTCTTCTGTTATTTTTTTTTTCTTCATTTACTTTTCAAGTTTAAGTGATAAATTCAAATAATTTGTGCTTATACCATGGGGATAATGGTTCTATTCTCTCTTCCACCAGGTTTTGACAATGAGTTTGTGCTACAGCATGGGCAGAGTCATGGCCCTGTCCTTATACATTTATCTACTTAACATCTTAAACCCGAATCAATTGTAGGCTATGGTAAAGTGGAAATTTCAGGTGACCATATGAACTCTATTCTGCATGTGCTGTACTCTTCTATGAGACTTTCATGTAAAAATAAGGTAAGGATGACAAGTTTTATATCTTCATTTATCAGACAAGGCTGCAACTTATGTGACTTGGCCAAAGGACAGCCAAGATTAGCCTCACATTAATTCCCTTTCCCCTCTGATAGAGTCACTACTGAGGAGAGGGTCTCTGTAGCCCAATATGATTTCAGGACAAACTTGGTTCAAATTTTCTTCAGGAAAAACAAATTTCTAAGACCAATTGATTGAAAACACTATAATGACATTGATATAATTTACTGATTTTTAAAATTTAATGAATAAACTTGAAAATACTGAAAATCAGGCTATCTCTAAAATGAACTCATCATTTACTTAACCTTTAATGAAGACTGATAATAACACATTGGAAGAAAAATAACACAAAATTACCTTAAAACTGCAGGGTGTCATCATTGGTCTTGCTTTGTTTTTATTATTTTTTAAAGTATATTTTATTGATTTTTTTTTTATAGAGAGGAAGGGACAGGGACAGAGAGCTAGAAACATCGATGAGAGAGAAACATCAACCAATTGCCTCCTGCACACCCCCTACTGGGGATGTGCCCGCAACCAATGTACATGCCCTTGACCGGAATCGAACCTGGGACCTTTCAGTACGCAGACTGACGCTCTATCCACTGAGCCAGACCAGTTTTGGCTTGCTTTGTTTTTAATTGAAAACAAAACAGGAGCAAACAAGTGCAAATTTGAGCAGTAGAATAATATCCAACCACAGAAACATGGGAAAAAAATGCTAAACTATTTTTTTCTAATAAATTACATACTAAAGAAATAATGACAAAAATCATTCTGTCACTGTGTATTATTTAAATTGCCCATATAAGACTAGAGTAAGTGAACTCTGAGTCTTCAAAATTAAAATCCTCTCTTTTTTATTTTATTTCTTCTTTGATCATCTTAGCTATTCAAATAATCTCTTTATATGATGAATTTGTCAAATGATATGTTTTTCTCCTCTCTGGAAAAACTTCATGAGGGATGTTTATTAGGACACATGTACATTTGATTGCTATTTTCCCCCATGGCTAGTATAGTATAAAGACACACACTTTTAACCTTTTTAAATTTTTTTTTAATGCTTTATGTATACAATTGACTTTGGATCAATCCTGAGGTGAAAGATTAAAAATTTACATATAAGTAAAGATGGCTTTCTGCATATGTGGATTCCCACCAGCAGATCAAACATAAATAAGTAATTAAAGTACAGACATGGTAGATGAGTTATCTCTAAGCTGTGAATCATTTGTTTTCCATTAACATATAAGTAGGAGTGTACTTCTCCTCTGATACTGCTTTTGGCCATGTACATTTACTTGGTTTAATGGTGAGTGGATTGTACTTTGGGCTTGGGCATGTCATATGTTTTAGCCAATTGACTATTAACTGGTTATAGTCATATATATATATATATATATATATATATATATATATATATATAAGCTAAACAAAATCTGCATGCATGGTGAGGTACTCATTTCTGTGCTTCTGGCATCATCTGAAGCAAGAAATGTTTAGGTGGCCAAGAAGAATAAGAGGTATATGAAACATACCTGGACTCAATCTGTAGCTCAGACTCAAGTTCAAATCAGTACAGCCTAGAACAATTGAACCTCAGCCAACCCACAGGTATCTGAAATAGAATAAATTGTCATTGTTTAAAGATGTTAAGTTTTGGGGTGTTTTATATGCAGCTAAATGATACCAAAATGTATAAAAATTAAAGAGCTACAGTGAAAAGTCAGTTTCCTTACTATCTCTTTCTCTATGAGTAGAGTCCTTGACCAGAAAGTAAACACTATTATTAGTTGCTTCTGTTTATTGAAGATAGTCTATACATATATGAACAACTATACACTTATAGACACACACATTTCAAAAGTAGATTATTGTTTACATATACTATTCTATATTGTTTTTATTGATTTGAGAGAGAGATCAATTTGTTGTTCCACTTATTTATGCACTTATTGGTTGATTTTTGTATGTGTCTTGATTGGAAATTGAATATACACTATCAGGTTGATACTCTAACCAACTGAACTACTATTTTGACTTCTTTTACTTTCTATATCTTCCATATCTGTACATAATAATTTGTTTCATTCTTTTCAATGCCCTAGTTATAGTCTATTTATGAAACTGTCATTTCTGTACGTGAGTCCCTTAAAAATGTTACCTTCTATTATTACTTTTTTTTTTAGCAGTAGTGGATTAATACTATTTTGTCTTTTAAGAAGGGCTGTATACATACACTATCTCATTTAATCCTCAAAATTGTCTTATGAAGTATGTTTGACCATTATTTTCCTATTTTACTGTGACAGAATTAAGTTAATTGTCAGGGTTCTTGTTCTAGCATTACAAATGGTTCAGAAATATGGAGAAAGGCTGTGCATAGATTAAATAAGAGTACAAAGAAGAAAGTCAAATTTGAAAGACATTGGGGGTCAGAGGAGCTTTAGCTAAAGGAGCTAAAAGTTCTCCTTATCTCAGGACCCTTGCTTTTTATTAACACAATTTGTCCTAAGGCAAGGTGGAGATAATACAAGTCAAAGGGCAGGGTACAGAAGCATTGTCAGATTGGGGAATAGCCTTCTGTTTTTCAGGTGTTTGGCCAACAGGAGGCAATAACATGTAGATTGAGATGCTCTGAACTGTCTGGCAGCAAACAATCATCCTTTTCAGGTTTGGGGGAAGTGATTTTCAGCCATTCCAACAGGTGATTACATATGTGATTCAGCCCTTGCTGAGTCCCCAAGTTTCACCAACCTTTTGATGAAACTCTTGTAATTATGACATGCTGGAATTGGCTTCTGGCAGTTAATAGGTCAAACTCAGATTCTCTGCTATAGAATATTGCCTGACCCACTGAGGACTTGTTGAAAATGCAGAGGGTCCAATGCTTGCTAACTTGAACACCATTCCAAATAAAATTCATGAGACTTCTCTTTCTGTATAATATGACAGAAGTGGAAGTTAAATAAGCAGGGAAATAGTAAAATATTTCAATATCAATCCATTTATTCAATGCCTACTGCACATTTAATAACACAAAACATTGTAATATGCTTGCATCTATAATGAAATATGTATTCCAAAATAAGCAAGAATTTATTTTCCTTCCCACTTCTGTGGTTTGTATAAAATGTGGTGTTCAACATAAGATTTGGTTGAAAAGGAAAGCAATTAAACTGTTCTGCAACTGGGCTTGGAAATTTTAGTTGAGTGAAATTCAGAACACAGTTTTCAACTGTAATGAAAGATTCATAAAACAATTCTAACTCCCAAATAAAAAAGCAGAGATTTAAAGAAAATTAGTAATGAGTCTCAGGAACATTTTTATATTATCCATGTATTCTCAACAAATGACTGAACAATGTATTGAATCCTCATCTAGCAAAGTTCAAATCCTTTCATTTATTTATACACTGATTCTAGAACTAAGTAGAAAATGGATATGTAAAGACTCCTAAATGAGACATAAACTTCTCTTCATTTTCCTTTTCTTCATACTGAAGATAAATTATTTAAGTGCCCTGGTTTTGGTGTATGAAGTAACCTGACTTTAGGTATATCAATATGATAAAGTAGGATGTGTTTACAGTGAAGAACAGCTTTCCCTTGTTATGTAAACTTATTTCTCAGGACCTGAAGAAATAATCTCTCTCTCTCTCTCTCTCTCTCTCTCTCTCTCTTGCCACTGCACTTATAGAATTCACCAAATATTGTATAAAACTTTAATTTAGAGATATATGTACTTGCAGTCAGAAACAAAACAGAATATTCAGATGTTCACAAATCTAAAGTTGCTAAGTTATATAAAATAAAATAAAAATGTAATATTAGTGCCCAAAACATTCACAGTAGAAAATATGAAACAGGTTTCAGTTACCAGTAAAGAACTATAAGAGTCTTGCTGTTTTATAAAATAAAAAACCTTTTCAAAATTTTTCTAACTCTATTTATTTATCAAATAAATAACTCCTATTTGCTTTCAAATTTTAAATATTTCCAAGTCACATCAACTGGGAGAAGGAGATTCAATTCAAGTGTGTTTACATGATCTTTGCATAAATAATTAACAAAGTAAAAGATAAACTAACAAAATGCAAAGGCTGGCTATAATGTGGCAATATTGTAGTATAAACTGATATTTAAAAACAATACAACTTTAAGGTATCCTAAAACCTTATATTAGGCTAAGTAAATTTAAACACAATCCTATATAGTAAAAAGGTAATATGAAAATTGTCCTTTTAACTGGGAGTTCAACCAGGGGGCAGGGCTTGCCAGCCAACTGCCCACAGCCCCTCCCCAAGCAGGCCCAACCCAATCAGGGCAGGCTTGGCTAGACTCCACCTGTACACAAATTTATGCACCAGGCCTCTTGTTAATAATAGATTTAAATCTACCTCTCTCAGAGTAGAGATTTTATAACAATTGAAGTTAGATATAAACTCAGTCAGCCCCTTTTTTAGTGCTGATTCTCACACATTGCATCTTAGCCACTTTACCACCCCCCCCCCAATATGGTGCAATTTTATTTACAAACTAGAGGCCCGATGCATGAAAATTCATGCACTGTAGTTGGGGGAGGGGTGGTCCCTCAGCCTGGACTGCCCCCTCTCACAGTCTAAAATCCCTCAGGGACAGGAGGCGACCTGGTGATCAGGGAAAAGCGATGCCCCCATCACACCTCTGCTGCTGCCACTGCAGGAAGCACAAGCCTCGGCAGGCCCTTGTTACTTGGGTGGGCCTGGGCACCAACATTTTTGAGGACATGCAATCAGTCAATTAGCATATTCCCTCCTTATTGTCTGTAGGCACCACCATCTTTGTAAGGGTGCAATGGTCAATTAGCATATTCTTTATTAGATAGGATATTTTCAGCATTATTGTTCTCCAACTCCTGCTAACAATTATTTCTCAATAGAATTGATGTCATTATGGATGGTAAAAAACACAATGTTAGATAATTAATCGAAAGCATTAACTATCATTAAATTTCATCATCAAGAAATTTATTTCCTTTAAAATAAATTATTTATTGATTGATTTTAGAAAAAGAGAAGAAAGGGGGAGTGAGAGATAGAGATCTGTTGTTTTATTTATTTAAGTATTCATTGGTCTTCATTGGTGATTCTTGTATATTCCCACAAACTTGGCACAGAAGAGATTGCACTCTATCCAACTGAGACCCAGCCAGGGCAATGATATATTTATTTCAATATCTTTAAATAAACATTTTTAATAGTTATTAGTTCTTTAACATTTTCTGTCATTAGGTAACATTAAAAAGCACACAAAAACAAACAAACAAACAAACAAACAAACAAAAAACACAAGACAGAAACAAGCCTTGGATCACTTGGTTGAGCATCATCCCACACACCAAGAGGTCACCAGTTCATTCAAATTTGATTCCTGGTCAAGACATATGCCCCAGTTTCTGGATCAATCCCCTATAGAGGGCATGAAGGAATCAGCCGATTTATCTATGTTTCTCCCTTTCCCTTCCTCTCCAAAATAAATAAAAACATATTTTTAAAAAACAAACAAGAAAACAAGCCACAAACAAGGACTCCAAAAGCAATATCCATCTAGCAAAAAATTGTTGTTTTATTTGTTTGAGTTTCTTCCCATTTATCCCAATTAAAATTTTGCTTTGAGATGGAAATACTTCAACCTAAAATGAATCAATTTACAAACTGTTAGGTAAATAACCATATAGGACATTTTAGTCCATGGTAGAAATTATAAAAGTTCATGAAATACTAACTTTTGGGTAACACTTGCCTATTACAAAGAAATTCACTTTATTTTTTTAAAGAGAAATTCTGCTTCCAACTGCTAAATTTTCCTCCAGCTACACTTACATAATATGATTTAAAATTAACATTTGCTTCAGAATTTTTAAAAAGCAAGTGTCAGAGAAAGCACAATGTAGTATGCGATGCTCATCATTTGATGAAAGGAAACATGCCGTTTCGCTGGGAGTGTTGAAACTTCTACTTCTGCTGATTCCACAAACTTTTCATTGCATTATTTCTTTTGAAATGGCACTAGACTACATAATATATGATACCTTCAGCAATAGATTAACAAAAACAACGGCCATTTCATATGGTTTCTTAATTTCAGCTTCTGCAGAGAAAATAAAATATTTTAAGAAATTGAAAAAAAAAATCTATTCTAGACCTCAAATTACTGAGGCATAAATCATGGGAGTGATGGTTTGGGCCTAGCAATTTAAAGGCTGCTAATAATAGTGGGCTGTTAATATAAAAAATAAGAAAGAAAAATGTACTCTACTTTGGATTGTCAGATTCAATGAAGGATGATCATGTGATAGGTGCACCAAAGTGTGGTGAAATATGTCTTCAAAAAAAGACTTTCTAAATAAAACAATTAAATATTGTGCATATTAAAATTGCTAAAATAATTATTTAATTTTAAATATAGATGGTGTTAACTTGAGATCAAGAATTTAAAAAACAGACTTTTACTGTCCAGGTAGGCAATTTGTTGCTTGGAGTCTCTAGAATTTCTTCGGTAACTAAATCTAGTCACCATCAAGTAAATTGACTAATTCAAATAAACTGTATATGTGAGTAAATTCAATATTCACCATATAATTCTGCTCCACTTGGGAAAAATATCTAATATATATATATGTTTTTGATTTCACCCACATTTCAGGCTGTCAGAATTGCAAATATCTGAAGGTTTCTAGGGATTGGGGAGCAGTCAGCTAACATGGTGGGGCCCCTATAGAACATGAAGAATCAGAGAGTAGAGTTCAAGCTTGTGTTCCTGTACCTTCAGCATCTGATGTCCTGCTAATCTGTTCTCTTGGCACAAGTCATTCCTAGTGATGGTTATGATGGCAATATATTTGTCTATGCTCTGAAAGGTAATGGGACATACTAGTAGAGTTTACTTTTCTTATCATGGCTGAACTTTTTACCCTCCCATTTGGACTCATGCTGCTTGTATGCTCTTCATTCTTCAATTTATCCATAAATATGTTGTTCTGAGCATCAGGAACGTGTACACACTTTTCATGACTCTGTAGGCCCTGTAATTCATCCTGAGTGAGCTAAAGGCTCCTCTTGTTTCTAAATGCCTTGTGCCAGAAATAACCTTGCTCTTCTAATATTTGCACTAACAAGAGACCTAGAGTAACAGTTAAAGCAAAGAACAATTATATTGAGTTTGCAAACTGGACTAGACATGATTTTTGAATGTTGAATTTAGCTAACATAAATAATTAATTAGATAATAATTCACTTGAAAATATTTAGATTATCTCTGCCAAAATTAGTAGGAGTTCAAAAATATAAAAGTATGTTCAGTTGCAAAAAAAAAGTGTTAAATCATTTATTTCTTAGTATTATCTATGTTAAATCCTCAACATTTATTTTTGACAGAATTTGTAAGGCTGCTGCCATCAAACTTTGGTCTCCAGAGAGCATGTAGTGTCTCCTTATCTAATTGTCTCTGAATTTCTTCAATTGACTTTCTGTTCCCATTTCTGTTCTAATAGTTAGAGAAAGTCAATCTCTTGTCAAATTGGTCATCTTGTATCTTCCAATGTCTTCATTGTCTCTAATTTTCTACTTCCTTTTTTGCAGTTCTTTTAATATTTGTGGAAAATGCAAATTTAAAAAATTTACTATCCTATTACAAGTTTACACAATGATTATTTTCCAGTTGGGTCTACAGAAATATTTGTGTTGACCCAGAAATTCTTTCATTACTTATGATGGAGTTCTTTCCAATAATATCAAAGGCATAGATATTGTTTAAGAGGATCAACATAGGATCAACCTGGCTGGAGCCTTGTTCTATGCACAGAGAGGTCAACCCAGTTTGATTCTTGGTCAGAGCACATGCCTGGATTTCCAGCTTGATCCCCAGTAGGAAATGTGCAGGAGGCAGTCAATAAGTGGTTTTTTTCTCATGGATATTTTTCCCTCTCCCTCTCCCTTTCTCTTTTTCTCTAAAATTCAATATAAACTTATTTTGAAAAAATAATCAAATAAAAGGATCCACATAGCATTAATCAGATGATGGTGATAACTTCTGTTACTTGCCATATAAACTTATATGCTATCCTGCAATGTGAACTATGTGTGCTCCTCAAAGCTATCCTTTCATAGACCGAGCAGACAAAAACCCAACTCATACAGAGACATTATATCGATCACACCATTGTTCATCTATTTCTTTACATTCTGAAAGAATAACCCGAGTACAGGTTAAGAGACTCTTATAAACATATTTTTATTTTTGCTTTGCTTTCTACTCCCTGATAAATCAGAATTTTTGTTTTATGAATGGGTGTAAGTTTCAAATTTGATTAAAGGCTAAAATGTAGGTGCCTTAGACTGCTTGAGCTAAACTTCTTCCCTCCCAAGCCAGAAAGGAGTCATTGACAGCAGGCTTCCAGAGTCCACGGTGAAAGAGGCCTGCTCCCAATCTAAAGAATGTGGCATGGAAAAGTCCTGTGCACTAAGGGCCACTTGTCCTTGTATTCCAAAACCAAGCCATGATACAGGACAGAATCTGAAATCTGCCAAGAGTCCCTCACCAGAAGACTGTCAAGCAACTTGTATAACCATCGCAGCATTGGTAATAAGATTTTGGAAGAATTTTTAATAAAATTGGAAAAAATAATTATGCAAAACTAAATACAATATACTGGATTCAAATATATATATATAAGCAATATATTGATTCAGTTGTAATTATTTTGATAAACACTATTTAGCAGGTACTATTATAATAGAAGATGGAGATATTCTGGTAACCAAAACCAATGAAATCACCTATCATCTACCTACCCATCTACCTATCTACCTACCTACCTATCCAACTTTATCAGTCAGCTATTACTGTGCAAAAAACACCTCTTGAACTCAGTGATAATAAAACACTTTTTACCATCAGAGTTTTGCTTTTATACCTGTAGATCACCTAGCGCTTTTTTAATGTAGGCGGGCCCTTCTGAACAGTTGCATATCCAACTGCAGAGGGCACTGCAGGCTGTCTAGAAATCAGGACAAGAAATATTTCCTGTGTTGGGATTCTTGGGCTCCCCAACATAGAGGCTGAGATGAAACCCCAGAGAAGTTTCCAGATGAAGTTTATTAAGCATATGCTGGAGCACAAGGGAAGCAGCACAGAGGTCAGGATGGTCCTCTCACCTGGCTTGGGATGGCTGTGCTTGGCGGCATTTATAAGCTGGGAATGAAGTAGGCTTGTGTGAAAAGGCCGGCTTTTTGAAAATGGCAGACTTCTGGAATTTTCCATTTCTGGTTGGGTAACTCCCTTCCCCAGCTGTGTTGCAGGGTAGCTATGTTCACACTTGGTCTGTCAGCCACAAGAAGACACTGCTCACACCACCCCCCTCCCCTGCCACTAGGAAGGCCACGTCATACAGTGGTCCACCTTGATCAACTGCACATGCAGTTTAAAAGAGCAGTTAGAAGAGAGATAAAATCGGCTACTGTTATGCCCAGATTTCAAGATCCCCAAGGACTACTAGGGAGCTGAGTCCGATGCAAAAGCAAAAGAGCCTTTATTCAAACTTGAGCCTGGTCTCCCTGCTTCTACGGATGTAGTGGCAGGATACAAAGAGCCCCAAGCTCTGAAAGTGTAGTCCTTTTATAGGGTTTAGGGTTGGGTGGTGGGGTGATGCTTGGACCACTGAGTTGGCTGGTTCTGATTGGTGGGGTGAGGGCCAGGGTCCGGTTACACTGTGTTACTTCCCTCTATATTTCTATTGGCTGACTTAAGGGTGGATTGGGTAATTGATATATTTTATGATTTTTCTCGGTAGTCCTGCTCTGCCCTTGAAACAAGGCCTATGTGCTGGGAAGGGGCCATGAGACCGTATCTCAAGGCCTGGCCTGGTGTCAGCACTGATAACTCTATCTGGGGCATAGTCCACAGCATCTCTGGAAGCATGCTCCAACATTCTCGCTCTCTAACATTACCAATGCTTTTTTGAGTAGGGAGTGGAAGAGTGGTGACATTTCTGTAGTTCAGTGCTCCTACTGGCCATGGGGTGTCCTTGGGGTCCTGGGCCCAGGTCCCTAAGCTGGCTTAGGGAAAAAGGATTTCCTTCCCTGTGAGTATAACACCAGCAATATTTCATTACCCAGGTATTAACGATTGATTGTATATTGAAGTTTTTCTGAAATTCACCACACCAGTCTCTCCGTACCTGCTGAGAGACACCAGCACCGCTGGTCAGGATAATATTTCACTTCCAGCTCTTTCAACTCCAAAATTATTTTTTTATCAGCTGAGTAATTCCAGTACCAAAAGGTTTGTATCCAAGCTCTACATCAGAGGCCCTAAGGCACCAACCTTCTCATGAGGTCTTTCCTCCAAACTCCTTTAACTATCTCAACATCTTTCCTTTTATCCTCCAGCCTTAAGTACGGTAACTATTCCCACAGCTATTATCTCCTTGATAAAGTAGTATTCCCCTTGTTTTAAATTTGCCTCTAATAGCTAGCTATTGAGATTAATTTACATCAAATTATCTATTAAAACAACTAATGTGTTTTGTGTTTCTTGACTAGATTCTGAGGTATATTTTAGTGACCAAGAAAATCACATCACAAACCAAGTCCAATATCTGTAGAGTGGGACTATATATTCTTCATCTGCTAAGGAATTCAAACCATCACATTATAATCTATCTACTAATCTATACTCTTCCAGTATTTTTTTCCTCATCTGTGTGTCCGATTAAGGAAATGATTAAAAATAGATTTGTGTGCTGTTGAAGAAAATAATTCAACATACCCACTGTTTTTACATTCATTTATATTTTCTCTATTTTTGTTTGTGCAAACTTATGATAGTAACAATAGCTTATATTTATTCAATGCTTACCAAATGCAGGCACTAATGTCTAATCTTTATAACAATCTTATAAAAAAAAGTAATCTTACATTCCTAATCTATACTAATAATAGACAAGTAAATTAACCATACCTCCAAGACACCCTCAGCCAATCAGGAATGAGTATGCAAATTAACCTGCCACATGTGCCAAGTGGCTGGGGTTGGGCGGGATGCCTGTCAGCCATTCGCCTAGTCAGGATGACATGGCAGGCATCCCCAGAACCCCTCCTGCTCCAAACCTATGGCCTGCATGCGAGCTGGTGCCAAGTGGCTGGGGTTTCGGGGATACCACTGGAGTGTCCGGTCCTGCCAGTCTGGCTTGGGGATGGCTGGAGTTCACAGTCCTTTAGGTTTCTGCATCCCCTGGACCAGAAGTAGAAACCAAGAGTGTGGGTAGCACCAGAAATTTTGGTGGCATCCCCTGGACTGGAAGCAGAAGCCCAGATTGTGGGGAGCACCAGGAATGCTGGGAATCATAATTCTGGTAGCAGATTCAGTGCTGGACATCCTAGACCTAGAGCAAAGTGAGCCTGTAGCAAGTTACTATTTTGGTGGGGAATGGAGGGAAAGCAAAGGTGAGAGACATAGGTAAGTAAAGCCAGAGTGTCGAGGAAAAATTAAAGGGAAGATATCCTGCAACTTCTAGAAATCTCTACCAATGGAGCAAAGAGAATAAACACACAAACCTCTATTATTCGGTGAGCAACAAACAAAACTGGGTTGGGGTCTCAGACAATTTGCTCATATGATTGCAGACAAACAGAAACTACCAGATTGGAGAGGGTGCAGGTTGGACTGAGGGACCTATCGCCCGTGCACGAATCTTCATGCACCGGGACACTAGTATAAAAATAAGAAAACTGAGTTTGAGAGCTGTTAATTAGCTCAAGATCCCACATTTTTCATTTGGTATAGTCAAGATTCAGAAACAATGATATTTTGGCAGAGCTCATATGCTCAATTACCACAAAACAACTGCTTCAAAATGAAATTTTACTGGAAATAACAGTCACTTGATTTTAATTGTCCCCTATTCCTTTGGTAATTACACATTTATACAGTACATATTCAGAAATTCTAATTTTTGTGAAAATTGTCTAGGTTGAAACCATGTCTTCATGTGTACCAGAGAATACAGGGGGACATACATTGATTTGTTTACAATATAAGTGTGTGTGTGTGTGTGTGTGTGTGTGTGTTTGCATACCTGGGGCATTAATTCTTGCCCCAGAGGGGTCCCTTGGCCTGGTCTGCAGTATTGGGCCAAAACCTGCTCTCTTATATCCTCCAAGGTGTCTCTTTGTGAGAGGACACAGGCGTGGCCAAGGGACCACACTGGTACACAATCAGGGCCATGGAGGAAAGTGGGAGTTTGGCCAGCTGGGGAGAGACCGCAGGAAGGCTCCAGGGCATGTCTGGTCCATGACACTCAGTCCTGACTGGCCAGACCCCAGCAGCAAGCTAACCTACTGGTCGGTGTGTCTGCCCCCTGGTGGTCAGTGCACGTCATAGCAAGCAGTTGAGTGGTCTTAGCATATAGCATATTATACTTTGATTGGTTGAATGGCCAACCAAATGACTGGACACTTAGCATATTAGGCTTTTATTATATAGAATTCTTTTAAGCATACATTGTTAAAAAAGTTACTAGTTGTTTCTCATTATTATGATTTCAGACAAATTTTGAAAAGCTTCAACTTAAAATTTAAAATATAAATATATTGTCAATTTTCATATGCTGAAATTTAAAGACAATTCAAGAAACTTTTGGAAGGGTAGGGAATTAAATGAGTTATTAAATTATTAAGCATAATGCGATCCTTGACTCCTTTTTCTTTACACTGCATTCATATTTTTCTTTCTTTATGACTAAAGTTATATGTCTTGGTTATTACTGTGTGTGTGTGTGCCTGTGCTTGTGTGTGCATGCATGTATGCATTTGTATATGATCACTGATGGTTTGCTTTTTGCCATGTTAGAATGTCAGTTGAGAGGGAAATGACAGTAGCAGAGAAACTATTATATGTGACCAGAGAATACACAGGAACTGGCATCAGCTTATTCACTGAATCCTCACAGTGAGCGACATAAATCAAAGCTCCCCTTGACAGTACAGAAAGGCCAGTAAGTTTTGGCAGAAAGATGATATAGGTATAGCTTTCGGAGAATAAGATAAGCTTCTTTCCATGGTGCCATCTACAGCAACTGCAAGGAGCTTACAATTCTGATGTTCCATGATGAGATTTTTTAAAATATGTTATAGGGATCTTTTGCAATGTTAATGGGCTTAATAATGGGAAATGAATACTTAAGATGGACTAATGAAAACATTGATTTACATTCACCTCTTATGGATAGATATAAATGGGTATGGTGATGTTTACTGTAATTAAGGGTTGCTATTGCAAAAAAGGCAGAAGCTGCCCCCTGGTGGTCAGTGTGTTCCCATAGGGGGAGCACTGCTCACCCTATATACAAAGTATGACATAGCTTATCACATTAGAGTCAAGAAAAAGAAGGAAGAAGAGGAAGAAGAGAAGAAGGGGAAGAGAATAGTTCCATAAATATAATTTAATATACTTGGGCTTAGATTAGTAGTAGGAAACATTCCAACATTGCATTTATGTTCTAGGACTTACAGGAAGGTGTTTGTTTGTTTGTTTGTTTGTTTGTTTGTTTGTTTTTATTGTTGTTATAAATACTATTAAATGTATCCATTCCCAGACAAGTATAGTGTTTGATGCAACATTAGGGACATGATATAAAAGAACACTGACAATATATATCGACGATGATTTTAAGTAATTGAACATATTTTATGTTGATATAGTATCTCCATAACAATAATTTAATAATTATTTTATCATTCTCACAAAGGAAAATAATTGCTGAACTTGACAAGGGACAAGAAAAGCAAAGAGTTGCATATGGCTATTAACAAAAGAATGAGTGATGTGAAAGTGTGGAGGTATATTTTTATTTTCATTATTTTAACATCTGATTATAAGTTCTATAATCTTTTCAATGGTTTAACATATACTAGTGACTAGATTACAACTTTTCATCTGAAGGCGGGGTTTTTGTTCGCTTGGTTATTTTGTTTTTATGCTTCACTGCTTTATTTCTGGCACCTAGCACAGACCTGACAGGTGCTCAGTTCAGTTGCTTAGATGAAAGATTGTTTGGGGGAACCACAAGGATAGCCCTTTACTAGTTATCTTTTCCAAAACAAAAGGGAAAGAAAACATCTAGTTGAAAACTTCATTTTTTTCTGATATTTTTTTTCCATCAAATGAGGACATAGGCAGTTGTGAAATCAATATAAGTAAGCATTTCACAAAGAATAATACAAGTAGCCATAAAAATGTGGAAAAAAATAGTTATTTTTATATACACGTCCATAATTAACACTATAGTGAGTAATATTATACCTAAGAGATTGGAGAAAATAGCTACCCTTGTGTACCAAAAATTGTTGCTGATAATAGTCAAAAATTGAAGAGTGGAAACAATTAATTAATACCCTTGGATCTGAAGGGTTAAGGGAAAAAAAAAAGGGTTATCAGAATACTCTTAGGAGTATAGTTGGTAGTGCTTGACAGAGCTGTGAACATTAACAGAGAAACACACAAATTAAAAAAAAAAAACACACAAAAAAACACCTCAGTCCAGCAAAGAGGAACTGAAATTAATAAGAAATCTGATATTTCTCTCTTTCTCTCCTTACTTCCTCTAATGTCTGACCCAGGCCTTTGATTAGCGGAACACAGTAAGCAAGCAAAAAAGAAAACCAGATTGATCAAGTCCATAGGCACAGCCTTTGTTGTACCAAGCAGGGTGGAGAATGGTGGGAAGTAAATCTGGAGTGAGCAATTAGGGAATATGCAAGACATCACAGAAGCTCGTGGTGCCATGCAGTTTCTTCACATGTACAAATGTGGTTCCTTTGAGCCCAGAGACCAATGGACTGGAATTACAAGGCGTCTGCCCACCATCTCTCCACAAACATATAAAGTTATTTACAGCTGTCCAGCAAAGGCTGGATAAGTACCTACAGAAAGACAAAAATGAACAAATACATGAGTCATAGGTCCATAGAAATTCTGAACTTCCTGTTAGGACTAAGTGAAATTGCTTTATCCTGGGGAGCTCTATTTGCTTCCCAGCAGAAGTGCTAGGCATTAGATAAAATAAATAGCCCAATAATTTAGAGCCTTTATATAGTGCAAGTGCCTGGCATTAAGCTTTTTTATTTTAGTGTAAGTGGCTGACATTAAATTTTGATTGCTGAGGCATCTATATTAAAAAAATCCATCTTGAATAAACATTTTGCCAGCTGTATAACATAATCACTAGCTAAACAACCAAATAAGAAATCGGATCATCAATAAGGAAGTTCTACCAATGGTTTACCTGAATTAAGCCTTGAGTCTGCTTTTTTGAGAGGCCCTACCTCTCAACCTATTTTCATTGGTCCCTGGCTCCACCCTGTGGAACGTTCTTCCTATTCCATTACCATTCTTAGCATATCTGATGAGGACATTGGGCAATATACCCTCTTTAGCTCTGTAGAGATTTGCCAGCCTTTTTTTGGCATTTGAATTATTAAGAATAAAATGATTTATGTCTGAAATACTCACATGCTTCTTAGTCTAGATGTAATTTTTCATTGGCAATATAAAATTCTCAGAAACTCAATTTAATTTTATTAGATTTATTTTTATTTATGTTTTTCCTTTATTGGATTTAATATTTTGGTAATTTTTATATGTTTTTATTATTATGGTAAGGATTTCTAACAGAAGATCTATTATTTTAACAAATTTTTCCTCTTTTAAAAATAATTTTTAAAGAGCAAAAAAGGAGAGGGAGATAGAAATATCAAAGTGAGAAACATTGATCAGCTGCCTCCTGCAATTAGCAATGAACAAGTAAAATTTCCAGGAAAGGATTGACTTTCATATTATTAGTTCCAGGAATGTTTTTCTTTTTTCTTTTTTTCTTTTTTTTAACTATTTCAGATTTTCTGCATGGATGTCTTCCTTACCAATATAAGTACCTTTCATTTCCTTTTCTTGTCTGGTTGCATTAGCAAGGACTTTCTATATAGTGTTGAAAAGGAGTGGTAAAGAGAATACATCCTTGACTTACAGCTGGTCTTAATGGGTAAGCTTTGAGTTTCTCACCATCAAGTAGAGTGTTAGCTATAGTTTTTTTTTTTTTTTAATAGATTGTCTTTATCAAGTTGAGAAAGTTTTTATCTCATAATAATCAATAGGTGTTAGATTTTGGAAAATACTTTTTTGCACCTATAGATATGATATTGTGGTTTTTATATTTATTTTTATTTTTTTAAATATATTTTATTGATTTTTTACAGAGAGGAAGGAAAAGGCATAGAGAGTTAGAAACATCAATCAGCTGCCTCCTGCACACCTCCTACTGGGGATGTGCCCACAACCAAGGTACATGCCCTTGACTGGAATCGAACCTGGGACCTTTCAGTTTGCAAGCCGACGCTCTATCCACTGAGCCAAACCAGTTAGGGTGACCTTGTGATTAAAAAAAAAAAATCTGTTGCTGTGTGTGTTGGATTATGTTTATTGATTTTCAAATGTTGAATTATACTTGCATTCTTTATATAAATTTAACGTGGTTATAGTATATAATATTCTTTAAATATTATTAAATTTAATTTGATAATATTTTGTTGAGACTTTTGCATCTATTGTTAGAGAAATGTGTGGCTGGCCTTCTCTCCATTGGTAGTGGGAGTGGGATTCTTGGGGATCGGCTGGAATAAGCATTACCAGAGGCCTCCACAGGAAGATGAGATGTGGTAGAAAGCTTTATCTGTGTGGAATTACATCCCTGGGTGTGCAAAGTCCTGTTTCTTTTAATTCAGTCCTGGGAGATGTGCAGCTGGGTATTCAATAGAGCTAGGAACAAAGCCAATATCCAAAGTTTCCGTTGCATGGTGGAGCTGGGTCCAGTTTAGCATTAGACCAGTTGCAGTCCATTAGTTCACTGTTTAGAGTCACATAGCTGTGGGCCACATGGCTGACTATAGGGGAGCCAATAGAGCATACCCCCTGCCACAAGAGTCTTAAGAAAGCAAGAGAGTGAACTCCTTTGTTTAGAAGGTTAAATATCAGAAATCTTTCCATGGCTGCTTGCTGATGAAAAGTCTGCTTTTCTTACACCTGCAATGACCTGTTCCAAGGAGTGACTGACAGACAAATACCTTCCCCTTGTCACTTAGACTACACTTAGCATGTGCCTGTTCTTCCCCTGTCCAGTCCCTTCCCCAGCAGTCCTGTAGCCAAGACCTGGGGAGTGTTAAGCTATAATTTCCTGGAAAACTGCACAAAGGGCATGCCTATACTATTTGCCCTTCCCCCTGCTTCTTTTATTTTAATTAACTAATAACTGGGTTAAATTATAATGATATCACTATGTGCATGAGAGACATTGGCCTGTAGTTTTCTTTTCTTGTGTTATCTTCATCTTGTTTTGCTACCAGGGTAATGATAGTATCATAAAATTGGGTTAGGAAGTGTTCCCTCAGCTTCTATTCTTTAAAAAATATTGTAGAGACTTCTTATAATTTCTTTCTTAAATGTGTGGTAGAATCAATCAGTGAAACCATCAGGACACATGCTTTTTGTTTTGGAAGATTTTTAATTATTGATTCAATTTTTTAATAGATATAGGCCTATTCAGATTGCCTATTTTTTCTTGTGTGTGTTTTGGAAGCTTGCGTCTTTTAAGAAATCAATATATTTCATCTAGGTTATCAAATTTATGGAAGATGTGTAGCAGAGGAGAAAGTTGTCTATAGTATTCTTTCATTATCTTTTTTATTTCCGTGGTGACTGTGCTGATATCTCCCTTTTTCACATTATAATATTAATAATTTGTATACTCTTCTTTTTTCTTCTTTGTTAGAGAATAATCTTTTATTCTGAATAGAGATTTATTGATTTTATCTTTTCTAAAAACCAACTTTGACTTAATTGATTCTATCTTTTGATTTCCTCTTTTCAATTAATTATTTTCTGCTCTACATGTTATTTATTTTCTTCTGCTTGCTTTGGACTTGATTTGTTTATTTTTTCCACTTTTATAAAGTGGAAACTTATATTATTGATTTTATAATTTTTCTAATATATTCATTCAGTGCTGTAAATTTCCCTTCAAACACTGCTTTCTCTGCATCCCACAGATTTTGATAAGTTGTGTTTTTATTGTAACTTAGTTAAAACCATTCTACATTTCCATTGGGATTTCTTCTTTTATTCACGTGTTATTTAGAAGTGCATTGCTTAATCTCAATACATTTTTGGAATATCCATTTATCTTTCTGATAGTGATTTATTTTTTCATTTCATTATATTCAAAAAGCAGAGATTTTATGATTCTTATGCTTTTAAATTTGTTAAGGTATGTTTTATGGCCCAGGAAATTGTCTATTTTGGTGAATAGTTTGAGAAAAATGTGCATTATGCAGCTGTCAGGTTAAGTAGTCTATTGATATCAATTATATCTCATTGATTGATGATACTGAATCAACTATAGTCTAACTGGTAGATCCGTGTATTTCTGAGAGATAGATACTAAGATTTCCAGCTATGATAGTGAACTTATCTATTCCTCCTTGCAGTTCTATCACTTTTGCCTCATGTTATTAATTCTCTGATGATAGGTGCATACACATTAAGGATTGTTGTCCTCTTAAAGACTTGACCCATTTATCATTATGTAATGTCCTTCTTTACCCATGATAACATTCTTAATTTGAAATCTGCTAATGTTGAAATTAATATACCTGTTCTTTCTAGAGTGTTCTTTGCTAGTGCTATGTCATTGTTCATAGTTACTATACAATTTCTCATGCTGTTGACAATCTTTGCCATTATAATTCTCAAAACTATGTCTAAATTTCTTATCTCCATTTCATTTAGCTCTTCTTCTAGAGAATTCTCTTGGTCTTTCATTTGGGGCTTGTTTTTTTGTCTCCCCATTTTGGCTGCCTGTTTGAGTTTGTGTCTATGTATTAGTTATATTTGTTATACCTCTGTTTCTGACTGGTTCTGAGTACCCTTTTTGGAGACATCATTAAATCCATGACTCTTGGCTCCCTCTGCTGGGACTAGGTGCCTTTGGAAAGGACCAAGATATGCACAAAAGTCTGCTTTTCCTAGCCCTGCAATAGATCAGGAAGACTCAAAGCCTCCAGATACCCACCTCTGCTTGCATCTTATGTACTCAGGCTTAATTAAACTCAGGTTATGGAACACAGGGTGTGAGAGGTTTTCCAACAGGGTGGGGCAAGGAGTTTTCCAAGAAAGTTCTCTGCCTTTTCCTGCAGGCAAAACCATCTGGATAGCAAATGTCTACTGGAGAAAATGTCCTTTGCATTGAGAGGGAATGATTTACCATAGGAATCTGAAGTATTTTCATTCCATGGTCTAACCCCAAAGTCTACAATTCTGGAATCTCCATACACAGTTCCAGTCTACTCTTCCCTCCCTCTGTGGGAGCCCAAATTGAGTGACTGCTCCTCAAGTTTTGTACATTGTCTCTATAAGAGAATGCTTGCATTTCCAGCTGTCTTTCCCTGGCATTCAGCAACCCCATTGCTTTTCACAGCCAGATGTTATATGGGCTCCTTTCTTACTTCTGATTCTCTGGACTGGTTAGCACAGCTTGGGGTTTAGACTCCAGAGTTCTCAGTGGTAACCCCATAGCAGAGATATCGCTCTGGAGCTTCAGCTGCTGTGGGGGTGTGCCAGACCTTTTGTGCTCTGCACTTTCTATCTATGTATACATGAAGTATATGCATAAGATATATACACAAGCATACATAATTTAATATATTGTTGCTATTATTTTCAATAAGTTTATCTCTTGTATTAGTTAAAAATAAAAATTAAAGGTTTTATTTTACCTTCCTTCAGTGTTGTTCCTTTCTTCACATACATCTAAGTTTCTGACCTATATTATCTTTCTTCTCTCTAAAGAACTTCTTTTAAAATTTTCTCAGAAGACAAGACTATTGGCAATATATTACTTAAATTATTGTTTGTCTAAGAAAGTTTTTATTTCTCCTTAACTTTTCACAGGATATAGAGTTTTATCTTGATGGTCTTTACTTTCAACACTTTAGATATGTAACTCCACTCTCTTTCTGCTTACTTTGTTTCTTAGTAGTCAATGTAATTATTATCTTTGTTCCTCCATTAGTAAATTGTTTTTTCACTCTAGCTTCTTTCGGGATTATTTTCTTTATTTCTTGATTTTCTGTAATTGAAGATGACATGCTAAGGTGAATTTTTTTTTTGTTTTGTTTGTTTTGTGGGGGTACATTTATTCTTGGTCTTTCTGAAGTTCTTGTATCTTTGGTTTGGTATCTGACAATACTTTAGGAAAATTCTCATTTATTATTGTTTCACATACACTTTCACTTCCTTCTCCCTTCTCTTTTGGAAATTCCCATTATACTATGTTACATTTTTTGTAGTTGTCCCACAGTCCTTGAATATTCAGCTCTTTTTTTTCCAGTCTTGGTTCTCTTTGCTTTTTAGTTTTGGAGGTTTTAATTGATATATCCTCAATTTAGAGAATCTTTCCTTAGCTGTGCCCAGTCTACTGATAAACCCATCAAGGCATTTTTAATTTTTGTTAAAGTGTTTTTTTCCTTTTTAATCTTTCTAGCAGTTCTCTTTGGTTCTTTCTTAACATTTTCACTCTTTGTACATTGCCTGCCTGTTCTTTTGTTATCTATTTTATCCATTAGAGAACTCAGCATATTAGTCATAGTTGTTCTTAACTTCTGATCTGATAATTCCAACCTCCCTGCCATCTCTGGTTTGGATGCTTGCTCTGTCTCTTCAGATTGGTTTGTTGTTGTGCTTTTGTTGGAAAACAACTTTTGGATGCTTACATGTAGTTTTCAACAGAATTTTCCTCATGCATAATTTCCCTTTGATGAGTTTGCTTTATATCTGTTTACTTTAATAAATAATAATTATGAGTCTATTTATAGAGCTTGGAAACCCTGATTTGGCTCAGGTAAAGTCAGTGCTCTTGCTTTAAACTGGAACATGGGTGCCTAACGATGGTGAAGGTATGGAAAAGGAGTGCGTAGAAAACATATGCGTATGTTAAACCTCTCATTGAATGTGACACAGGGGTAAAAAATGTTACATGGTCCCAAACTGCTGGACAGGGCATCTTGGCATATGTAGATTGGAACATGGACTCTTTGGTGAATGATGTTGTCAAAAGAGTAAAAGTGTTTGTAATTTAGGAAGGGAATGTTAGAAGAAAAAATTAAACAGGTTGCAACAATCAGAAAGCAAAACAAGATTTAAGTAGAGTTTTATCATTAGAAGTTAAGTTGACCATGTCCAGCTTCAACTTTTAATACAACCTGATGTCAGTGCAAGGGTTTATGCATATTATCTCTATTTTATAGATATGCTTTCTTAGAAACAGAAATACTGGATATGGATGAAAACTTACTTAGGGATAGAGACTGAAAAAAAGATGACACTTGTTTGAGTTGTGTAAATTCACTGAAATAAGGGAAATATTAAAAAGTAGATTCATTGAATGTTTGAATAACTGGAACTAAAATTATTAAGTTGAAAAGATGTAGTATGTTATTTCTAGTATGCTCTTACAGGTGGGAATTTTAAAAGTTCTCTAGTCTTCCAAAGTAAACATGAATTTTTAAAAAACAAATAATTATCAAATATAAATGTTTTTGCTTTTTTTTAGATAGTTCATGTAAAATTCTGGACTCTGAGGTATTTCAATTGTCCAGTTCTCAGTCACTAGTTTATTCACATTTAACCCGGTTACCAAAAACACAATAAGTTTCAGAGGAGGCTATTTTTACTTAATTTTTTATTATCTAGCCCATAATTTCCTAAACACTTGCCTCTAAATAAAGCTATCAGTAAACAATATTTTAACTAAAAAATATAAAAATGTATATATAATATACATATTTAAATATAGTACTATGTTGGAGCAAAGCAAGCCAATTTATTAAAGAAGGAAAACAAGCAAATTTATTAAGAATACCCTTATCAGACACCACAAGCAGGCAACTCAGCTGAATGCCCCACCTGGTGGGGGTTCAAGAGTTTTATACTTTTCCCCTTTTGGGTTTTCGAGGTTCCCTTGCCAGAAAGACAACATTCCAAGGTCCTTATTTACATTGTTAAAGCTTTCCCCAGAATTTATTAGAACATCTGTTGATTTTATCTTGGCAAATCCCAAGATTGCTCATTTCTTTGGTAAGTGGGTGAAATAAACTCCCATATTTTTATTTTATTTTTTTAATTTTTCTCCCTTTCCCCTCATGACTTAGAAGCTATCTTCCCCGTCTAACATTCCTTTCTCCAGTGATACCATCCAAATGCTTTTGGTATTTCTTGTTATTTGTCCCCCAGACTTCATCTGTCCTTGGGTTTAGCTGGTGCAAATGTATTAAATGGGTCTTTGTTCTCTATTTTCCCAGGCGAGGGTGATTTAAGCTATGAATTCTCTGATTAGGGAGGAGAGGAATAAACCATTTGCTTTCAAGTGTCTTGTTTGGGGAAGAGAAGGTATTGCGATTCAAAGGCTGACTGCAAGCTGCTAAAACTCTTTGACCTTTTTAAATGATCTTGTCTCAGTTTCCTTATTCCACTTGCCCAGAAATTTTTATAGCTTCTTATTATTCTCCCACATTATCACAGCTAAAGAAAGCAGGAAGGAAAATAACTTAAGCTTTGGTGACTTTAATAAACTGCTGAGTAAGAATGTAGGAAATGTTTAAAAACTGTTACAAATGCCTTAAATGCTATTTTAAAGAAATTAAGATACAATTGTATAGTTCTTTAATTTCAAAAAGAATAATTGGGAAAATAAAAGTTAAAGAAATTTCTGATTAAACAAATTGAAAATTGGAAAAGCTCTCTAGACAGTCATTTGCTGTGAAATGTTACAACTTTGAAATAAGCATAATGATGATTAAAGATTAACAATTTAAAGAAAACCATTTCCCCCTATTCCAGAACTTATAACATGAAGTAAAAGCTTAATGGCAGCTGTATTGAAATAAATTTAAATAAAAATATAGGAACATTAAGAAGAAGAAGAAGAAGAAAAAAAAAACACATTGTGCCTGGCCAGCATGCTCTGTGGTTGAATATTGACTTATAAACCAGTTCAGTTCCCATTCAGAGCATATGCTTGGGTTGCAGGCTCAATCCTCAATGTGGAGCATGTAAGAGACATCAATCAATGATTCTCTCTCATCATCAAAGTTTCTATCTCTCTCTTCCTCTTATTTCCTCTATGAAATTAAAAAAAATTATTATGCTAAGTTAAATGCGGTAAGCCAATCTGAGAAAGATAAGTATCACATTATATCACTCATAAATTGGGTATAATGATCAACATAAAATGATGAACAAAAATAGATACAGAGATAAATGGCAGGAGAGGTGGTGGGAGGGGGGAGGTTAGAGAGCAACCAAAGGACATGTATGCATGCATCCTATATACTAAAGAGCTTATATGCTAATTAGACCGATTGGCAGAATGGCCCTCTGGACAGCCTTCTGGACGAAGCATGGGTTGCCAGGGCTAAGGCAGCTAGGGCTGCGAGGGCCGAACCCCTTGCACAAATTTCATGCATCAGACCTCTAGTATTAGCACAACTAATGGACACAGACACTAGGGCAGTGGGAGCTTTTCTGGGGTGGAACTGGCTTGGGAGCAGGGGCAATCAGGGAAAAGGGAGACATAAAACTTTATCTTTTTTAATTTTAAAAAATATTTTATTGATTTTAACAGAGAGGAAGAGAGAAGGATAGAGAGTTTGAAACATCTATGAGAGAATAATAGATCAGCTGCCTCTTGCACACCCCCTACTGTGATGTGCCCTGAACCAAGGTACATGCCCTTGTCCGGAATCGAACCTGGGACCTTTCAGTTCACAGGCCGATGATCTATCCATTGAGCCAAATTGGTTTCAGCGAGACATGTAAAACTTTAGACAATAAGAAAAAAGGAAGAAAGGAAGGAAGGAAGGAAGGGAAGAAGGGAGGGAGGGAGGGAGGGAGGGAGGGAGGGAGGGAGGGAGGGAGGGAAGAAGGAAGGAGAAAGAAAGATTGTAAAATAAATTCAAGTTTCAGCAAGACAGTTCATATTATTTTTTATTATTATCATTCTAATGAAATAACTTTTCCCACTTGGGGTATGGCATGTGCACAGGGTGGGAGGAGTGAAGGTATTTGACCACGTACTCTTGCAAGAATGTGTAATGCAAATTCTGATATATTTTTTCAAGATGAGCATAGTTATAATTTTATTTGAATACTAGAGAAGTGATGCACAACATTTGTGCAAGAGTAGGACTTCCTTCCCCCGGCTGTCAGCACCAGTTTTCCTCTGGACCCAGGTTTCTTTCTGGCTGCCGGCAAGCACCCGGGACCCAGGCTTCCCTTGCAGCCCCAGCTTTGTACAGAAGGTCATCCAGTCTAATTAGCATATTATGTTTTTGTTATTATAGACTAGGGGCCTGGTCCACAAAATTTGTGCACTGGGGGAGGGAGGGTCCCTCAGTCCAACCTGCCCCCTCTCATATACTGAGTGCCCTCAGGGGATGTCCTACTGATGGTTTAGGCCTGCACCCCACTGAGAGTAAGCCTAAGCCTCAGTCTGATCTCTCTCTGTGGGAGGCAACCAGACTGATCAGGGGAAGGCACCAGCCCCATCACCCAGCTGCTGTTGCCACTGCCAGCCACTGTAGCAGCCAAGGTGTTTTCATCAACATGGACTCCAGTCCCTTCGCCATGAAAAAAATGACAACTTTCTTTAGGCATTTTCAAGATGTGTCTTTCATATGATATGCATTTCTTTATTTTTTTATGTTTTTATTTTTTTATTCTCACCTGAGGATATGTTTCCATTGACTTATAGAGAATGTGGAAGATAAAGGGAAAGACAGAGAGAAACATCAAAGTAAGAGGAACACTTTGATTGGTTGCCTCCTGCATGAGCCCTGATCTGGGTCCTGGCCAGGGAGAAACCTGCAACCAAGGTACATGCCCTTGATCAAAATTGAACCCAGACCCCTCTGTTGGCAGGCTGAGGCATTATCCACTGAGTCAACCCAGCTAGGGCAGGATATGAAATTTCTTAGCCCTCCAGCAGTGGATCTTTGTTTTATTTTCTGGAAGTGTGGTGGAAAAACCCTTTTTGAGTTCTTATTACCCAAGTTACTAAGAATATTACCAGTGACATACAGGAAGCTTAGCCAATGTGCAGTCAGAAAAGGTGTTTCCTCTATAGTTCATACCAATTATGGGCTGGGCCCTGCCCAGGCCTACAGCCTCTGGCCAAAGCTTTAGGCCTGGGCAGGGGCCCTCCAGCTCCCTCTGATCACCAGCTGTGAACCTGCCTAGGCCTGCCAGGCCTTGGGCAGGGGACCCCCAGATCCCTGCTCTGCCCCTGCCCCCTCGTTCTGATCACAGGCTTGGCCCTGCCCAGGAGCCCGCTGGCTCAAGCCCTTCCCATGCTGCTATGGGCCCACCTGGCCTTACCTCACAGTGACCTGGGTGCCAGGATATTCCCAGGACCCAGGTATGTATGCAAATTAACTGCCCATCTTTTTGGGGGGTTTATTTGCATACTCACTCTGATTGGCTATGGGCATAGCGAAGGTATGGTCAATTTACATGTCTGTCTATTATGAGGTAAGATAAACAACATGTATTTTAAGTCAGAAAATTCAAATGCATTCCTGCTTATGGCAAGAAAACCTCAAATAAAACAAAACAAACTATTTTTATCATAATTTATAAAAAGAATGCTATTTATCTATGGATAGATTTCTAAATCTAGGTTTATCTATCATTATTTATATATTTTTCTATGTCCTGAATTCAGTGGAGATTGTCAGGGTGTACTCAATGTTAAACAAGCTATTCAATTTCGAAACTATAACCAAAAATCAATACATATCTTTCAAATTTGGTTTGATTTTCAATAAGTTTAAGGTGTCATGCATCAATTATCCTATCTAATGAAAAAGTAATATGAAAATTTACCCCATGTGGTTAAAGATGGCTGCCTCCATGTGGACACAAGATGGCTGCCACAAGATGGCCTGTAGGGGAGGGTAGTTGGAAGGGACCAGGCCTGCAGGGGAGGGCAGTTGTGAGCAATCAGGCCAGCAGGGGAGTGCAGGTGGGAGGAATAAGGACTGCAAGGGAGGACAGTTGGTGTGTGGAACCCATGCCTGTAGGGGAGGGCAGTTGGGGTAACCGGGCCAGCAGGAGAGGGCAGTTAAGGGCAATCAGGCCAGCAGGGGAGGGCAGTTAGGGGCAAATGGGCTGGCAGGGGAGCAGTTAGGCATTGATCAGGGAGGCAGGGCAGTGGTTAGGCGGTGATCAGGGTGGCAGGCAGAAGAGGCTAGGGGCAATCATGCAGGCAAGCATGCAAGTGGTTGGAAGCCAACAGTCCTGGATTGTGAGAAGGATGTCCGACTGCCTGTTGGGATCAGGCCTAAATGGGCAGTTGGACATCCCTCCAGGTGTCCCAGATTGAAGAGGGTGCAGGCTAGACTGAGGAACATCCTCCCATGCATGAATTTCTTGCACCAGGCCTCTAGTAAGTACATGATAATATATCTTTAAGATGATATTGAAAGATTTTCTTTGAGTTGTCTGTATGACAAAATAATGAAACAGACTTGGGCTTGAATTTATGGAAAACCCTTGTAATTAAAGATGCTTTGGTGAGTGCATTAAAATGCATTTTAATTAAGACATCTTACAAAGCCATAGTTAGATAAAAATGTAAAAAACTTTAATAACCAGATCATGGATCTGCAAGAGGGTGGGGCCCCAATCTACAAGTGGGCAGTGAAAAGTTACAGGAGGAGGCAGGGCAGCAAGCTATGGGGGGAGGGGGGAAGTGGGGGCAGGAGGAACTACAGGAGGGCTGAAGAGAACTACCGGCACATAGATTTGTGTGCAGGGCTATTAATGTGTGTGTGTGTGTGTGTGTGTGTGTGTGTGTGTGTGTGTATTATTGCTAGCTTTACTTAATGGCCAGATAAGTTTCTATTTCTATTAAATGAGTACAAAAAACGTTTTTACATAAATGTTAAAGGGACACTTTAAAATTATGTATATATATATGCACTAATCTAATTTACAAAACACCTAAAAATACCAAACAAATCGTAAAAGATGTTGCAATGTTACCATATGATATAATATCTACAATTGCTGTTGCAAAATTCCCCCTTTGAAATGGTCTGAAATGGTATTCTTTGGTATATAGGGTGCCTCCCCCCAAATGTATACAAAACACTTTGAATCATTATAAAGGCATTGTTTACTAAAATGCATTTCATTTTCAAAGTTGAGCTATCAGCTGTTAATTTGAGTATATGTTTTTTTGGGACACTATATCCTATATAATAAGTACCTAATATGCTAAGTTTTGGTCATCTGTTCAACCAATCAAAGCATAGTATGCTAATGATATGCTAAGGCCTTTCCACCACTCACTATGACATGCACTGAGTACCAGGGGGCAGATGCTCTGACCTGTAGGTTAGCTTGCTGCTGGGGTCTGGCCTATCAGGACTGAGAGGGGCCAGACATGTCCTGGTGCAATCCCCAGCTCCTCCCCAGCTGGCCAACCTCCCGTGTCTCTCCCAACCCTGAGGGTGCACCGCTGGAGTCCTTTGGCCTGGTCTGTGCCCTCTCACAATCAGGAACTCCTTGGGGGATGTCAGAGGGCCGGTTTTTGCTGGATCCTGCAGGCAGGATGAGGACCCCAATGGCACACAAATTCATGCACCAGGCCTCTAGTTTATACTAATAATTTTAAAGCATGCCTTTAACATTTATGCGAAACAATTTTTGTACTCGTTTAATAGAAACTTATCTGGCTACTGGGTAAAGCTAGCAATAAAACTACTGGTCAGCAATGTGTTAATAATATTAAGATGCTCCTGACTCTCCTTCCTCTCTCCCACCCCCCACTGTGATCTACTAAGAGAATGTTTAGAAAAAGGAAATAGGAAATCTTGGGTATGGGCAAAGATGAAAGAAAGCAGTATGACCTGCACTCCACAATCCACTATAATTATTCCCTTCCATGATAACCCTGCTCAAGTTATTCTCTATCCCATTGGCTCAACATCCCCCCAGAATCACCACATGAGTCTCCATTCCTCTCCCCTGCACTGCTCTCCCTCCACCTTACATCCCATTTATAAAAGAACCAGCCCTAGGGCATAGGTGTTATGAATAGTTGGTCACTAGCAGCCCCACTGGAATGTTAGAACCACAGTAAGGAAAAGTTAATACTGTGGCATCCAAAGCACTTTACAATGCGTTAACCTCTAAATAAGATTGTTGTATGTGACAGATTCTCTGGCACTTTCAACGGTATACCCTACTGTGCTTCAGGTACATTTAAAAAAAAAAACAAACTTAAAATGGGCCAGCATGAGAGATTATTTACCATTACATATGGCACTTTTTTGGGGGGGGGAATATGTCTGCATTCAGAAAACTAGTTTTTAGCTTCTTATGTTTAAGATGATATGCTTCTACGTACTATATCCCAGATGCTCCCTTGCTGTTGGCAGATCTCAATCATTTTAACACTCTGGGCATTTTCCACCCTTTACTCCCTCTGTCTGGTGGGATTTGGGGAGTATAAATTGGACATGCTTAACCATCTTTTTTTCTAATTTTTATTTTTTTAATTGATATTTTACAGAGAGGAAAGAGAGAGAGATAGAGAGCTAGAAACGTCGATGAGAGAGAAACATCAACCAGCTGCCTCTTGCACACCCCCTACCGGGGATGTGCCCGCAACCAATGTACATGCCCTTGACCGGAATCGAACCTGGGACCTTTCAGTCCGCAGACCGACGCTCTACCACTAAGCCAAACCGGTCTCGACATGCTTATCCATCTTAAACTTTTTTTTCTTTTTAGAAAGAGATGCCTTCAAGGTTCTGCTTTTCCATGTATTAAGTATTAGCTCATCATATCCTCCCCTGTACACATTCATGTACTCGCACATGAACACACACACATTCCTAACTAAGCAACTGCCTGCAACTTATGTCTTATTCCCATGGTCGGCAAACTGTAGCTCGAGAGCCTCATGTGGCTCTTTGGCCCCTTGAGTGTGGCTCTTCCATAAAATAACACTGCTTGGGCAAGTCTATTTTGAAGAAATGGTATTAGAAGAGGTTTAAGTTTTTTAAAAAAATTGGCTCTCAAAATAAATTCTAGTCATTGTACTGTTGATATTGGCTCTGTTGACTAATGAGTTTGCCGACCACTGTCTTATGCTAATGTGTATTGAGGTTGACACTTTACTTCCAAATGTTTTACTAAGCTGTTTATTTCTCAATAAATAATCTAAAATAAATAAATCAATAATAAATAGAACAAATACAAAAGAAATGGAGTAAATAAAAATAAGTAGAATAGTTCAGAACCAAGCTGTAAAAGAAGAGTGATAAATATTGTACCCTTCAAAGGCGCTAAAATAGATTTAGTAATAAACACTAAAATACAAAACAAAACATGAACATTTTGGGGGAAATATTTTAAAAACAAGGGGAGGTTTTGATGGAGCTAGAACATGTGGCTCTGAGCCTTGTGCTCTAGGGCATTTTGATGTCATTGTGCTGAGGGGCTTACACTGGGGCTAGAGAACATTTACTGTGAGTGGTGCTATTGGATTTTAGCTTCTGTAGCCTGACCTAGAGGCTTTAGTATACAGGCTGCCTTGGCAGATGACAGCTGCAGGGAGGATTAGCAACAGAGGCATGGGCCACATGGCCTCCAGCAAAAGCACGGGTGGTCTTGGCCAAATGTGGGGGACTTTAGGATACAGCCTGATACAGCTTGATCTTGAACTACACTGAATAAATATGTTGGCAGCCAGGGCTTTAGCAGATGTCTTGGCAGATGCTGGAAAATCACAGAGGCCTTAGTAAGCAGGCACAGCTGAGGCAAATATACAACTATAGGGAAAAGAGTGTCTTCACAGGCCATTTAGCTATCACTGGTTGGCCGAGCAGCGTTTTCTACTTTAACGCTATGCATCAGTTCTACGTGCGCTCGGAGCTCTAGGGAGGTTCTAGCTTCAGACTGAGTTCCAGACTAAGAAAGGAAGCACCGAACAGTGCTACCTATTTCACTGTAGTATTCTAGAACAGAAGAACAAAATGGGATAATGGAAAAACACTTAAGCCAAATTAGAAACAAAATACCAGACACTTATTGCAGTAGTACTGCAGGAAATGCAGCAATAATGAAATGCTATTTATTTAAAGTTTGTAAATTAAAACAAGGAAAGATTATGCCTCATGGGCTGATTTCTATGAGCACCCTATGGGCTGGGTTTCAGAAACTTTAACAGCAACTTCAGAGGCAAAGGCTGTCTGTTTAGTTGAAACTGAAGTGGATGGGTAGACACCTTGTAGGAAGCAAGTTTCTTAGGTCTAAGGTAGTAGAGTGCCCTGTCAGAAGCAGTGGGAATGACTCAGAAATGGAAATACCTGTTTAAATGCGATTGTGGTCTCTGTTACCAGATGGAACCTGTATTCAAGTCAGTATTGGAATGCCAAAAGCATGAAGCGAGAAGGGGAAATGTCAGTGAATATGGTGATCACAGCTCTTTGATTAATCACTTGATGGGAATGAGTTTTGGTTCAGAAGATTTTGGAGACATAGAACAGAATGAGTAATTTTCAGGTCATTCCAGCAAAACTAAATCCAAGATTTACTACATCCTCTCTCCTTGACTCTCTAAACACCAAACCTCCAATATGGTTTCTTACAGGATAAAAAACAAGTTCTGGAAATAATGTTTTTCCAGAGTTAAACTTTATGTCCTAGATGTGGAAGAGAGTCCTCTACTTTGGGTAGGCTTGGGTCCTGTGTTGTGAAATATTATGTGCATTTTTAACTTTTTAAAAAATCTTGATTTTTAGAGAGAGCAAGAAGAAAAGAGAAAGAGAAATATTGATGAGTTGCCTTCCCACTTGCCCTGACCAGGGATTGAACCTGCATTCTGGGTATATGCCCTGACCCGGAATCCAGCCCCACCATCTTTTGGTGTTTGGAACAATGTACCAACCAATTGAGCCACACTGGCCAGCGTTGCACTGTTAACTTTTGGACTCTATAGGAAGTGAGGCACAGCACAGACTCGGCATTAAGAAGTACAACTCCTAGGGCTCTAACGAGCCACACCCATTTCCATGAGAGAGTTCTAGCTGTAGCCACTGAAGCAACAAAGCTCAGACATCAACATCCATCTGTCTGAGACTGAACAGAACATAAAGTTGGGGAGGGTGACATCTCCCATTAATTTATTTGAAATATAGTGTTGCAAGGACAAAGAGAATTCCATTTGCACTTCAATTTCTATGAGTTTTAACATTTTAGAATTTAAATCTGTGAGAGGATTTAACCTTAGTAATTTTAATTTGCCTTTGGGAATTCATAATAGGAGGGAGATCATATTCACATTTGAATCATCTCTTTGTTGCTGGCATTTTGTTGCAGTGTCTATTTTATTCTTGGAGCATGCTGCCTTCAATTTTATTGAGGGGTTTAGATGGACTATATTGGACTAAGTGAATATACATTATTTGCAGTGTGAACTAGAACAGGGAATGGCTATTTACCCTCAGTATAGTGAAGACTTGAAGTGGAGTTAACGTGCTTTTATCTATTTGCATCCTTCAGTGGTTCCGGGTGGATAACAGCAGTACGGTGGCTGTGACAGGGAGCCAGGCATGGTGCAGGGGGAGGCAGAATTGCCCCAAAGTCCGTTCCACCTTCCGCCAAAGGGCGATCACCAGGACTCTGCTTGGCTATGGAATAAAGGTGACACAGTTAGAGAAAAGAACAACAACAAATCCTAAGAAAACCTGTGGCATATTGAGGCAATGACATCAGTGATGATATTCTCTCTCCTAAGGTTTCCTTCCTGTGAAGGGGCCTCAATCACTGTGAAATTCTTAAGGTCTCTCCATCTCAGAGGAGATGCCATGACTATCTGTTGGACATTTTTGGAATGATGATTTTGACGAAGTTAGCTCATCCCTTTTTCATTTTGGAAGTGAAATACTCACAGGGGAAAGACATTCTATTTTTGGTGAGGATTTTGTTTTTTGTGTAGCAAGTTTAGTTTAGGCTGACTTCTCCCCCTCCCACTGACCTCCTCCCCAAGTCCTGCTTGGAGAGGACTTGCCCCTGGTAGTTCAATTCAATTGATGGTGCTGGTAATCTATCCAAATCTGGGGTTCAATTAGCAGGACCCCATTGACTGTCTACTAACATAAATGCTCCAGTTTATCAGTTACCAGCTTTAAGGATAATATTTTGGCCTCCAATTCCTTATTCTTTGCCTTACTTATCAAAATTTTCAGAACCCAGGTGGTGACAAAAAGTAGTATTTATTAGTTCCCTTTAAAAAAACACACTTTTATAATACAAGCTGTTGTTAAGTTTGGTTGCTAAAAACCATGTACAGTCCTACAATTCCTCCTATATGTAAAGCCAGCAGAAAAGGCAACTCTAGCTGCGGCTGTTTCTTCCAAAATACATGGTAGCTGTGAGCAAAATTCACTCTCATTTAAATCAGTGTATCTCAGAATCTAGGGAATGGTATGATGTGGAATTATGTAGACCTGGAAAAAATATTAGTTCATATTTAAATAGATACAAATAATTCTGGTTTTAGATACCAAGTTATCCTGATTCTGATACAGTTTTTAGTCATGTTAAACAAACAAGCAAAGGTGACCACTTTCATGAAGAAAGAATTGGTTAGAACCATCAAATTAGGATTTTTTTGTTCTCGAATATGTTTTGTGAAATTTATTTACATAGTTATCTAAGACAAAAGTATTTTTTTATGAAATGATGTTTCAGAAGGTCCAAAGATGTAGAGTAAAACATTTTTTCTTTTCAAATTATGCCAAGTGGAATATGTGGTAAGAATGAAATCCCTCTAGGGTTCTGGGAAAGCAGGCCGGTACTGAAAGCATGGAAATAAGTTAGAAGGATAATGTGTACCATAGGTATAATACGAGCTCGAGTGGGAAAATAAAAAAATATAGAAACCTTGTGTGCCTAAGGAAAGGCACTGACATTTTCAAATGATATTTGATAATGCCATTTCTGTAAATATGTTTTAAGTACAGAAACCTTTTGCATGAAAAACCTGTGGAAAGTTTTTTCTTGGGAAGTCTTTAGAGACAGCTAAGAAATCTTTAAAAATAATGCTTGTTTTCACTTCATGGAACGGATAACCAGATATCCTAATGCATGCTGAGGCGAAATATCATTTTGATGTTCCAACAACTTCTGCACTTTCCCATTTCTTTCTTAGTCTCCACCAGGTCTCAAGCTTTCATTTTTAGTTTATGGTACGTAATTCTGATCATGGTGCTGAATTCTTTCCCAGAAGGACTTCCACATTGTGGAATCTATGTACATGGAACGAGTCACATTTTGTAGTAATAATCTTATATCTCTCTTTGCTTTTGTTTGATGAGGGATAAAAACAGTGATGGAGATACCCAAGTTCTAAAGTCCAGTTGATCTGGCATTTACTGCCTTTGTAACTAGATCAAGTTATCTAAACTTTCTTAGGTCAGGCTTTTTATTTATACTAAATCGTAGTCATCTTTGATGTATTTTATAGTGTTGTCAAGAATTATATGCAGTACTATAAAAGCATCTCACATAAAAATAGTATGCTGATGGACCACTGCTGCTCATTGATGCATGAACCAAGGGTTCAGCAGTTGGATTCCTGACCAGGGCACATGCCTGGGTTGCAAGCTTGATCCTCAGTAGGGAGCATGCAGAAGGCAGCTGATAGAAGTATCTCATCAATGTTTCTGCCTCCCTCTCCCTACCTCTCTCTCTCTCTCTCTCTCTCTCTCTCTCTCTCTTTTCTCTCTCAAATCAATAAAAAATATATATGTTTTAAAGTATTCCAATAAATATTAGGTATTTCCTCCTACCTCCGTAGCTCTACTGAAAAACTGGTGTCTATTGGAGTTCTAGATTACTTACTTCTTATACACTAGTTGCTGTGATCACCAATCATATAAATTTGATTATCATAAGTGGGACATTTTTATACTCATACTTTTTTTAAAATTGTCTAAATTTATTTGTATATTCCTCATGGGCTTTTCCAATTTCCAGATGGATTTCACATGATAGAGACATTGTTGGAGATAGCTAATCTACCCTTTTTGCAGAAACCATTCAGTGAGCAAACAATATCTGATAAGACTATGACAAAGCGGCTGGGAAAGTAGGCCACCTTTAACATTTGGCTTTGCAACAAGAAACATTGTGTACTATTGTTTTTATTTCTACTTAAAAAGCTCTGTGACTTTAGAAACATCATGGATCTCTTTTGGTGTCATTTTTAATATATTGAATCATTTTATTCTATGAAGGTGTTTGGTTAAAATGATCTGTATACATTTAGCTCAGACACAGAACAAAATTACATAACCACAAGAAACATATAAGCAGAAATCTAGAATTTCCTAGATCTCAAACCCTGTTTCTTACACTCTGGGTAAGTGGTACCTAATACCTCTGCCTGAGGGTTCAGGATCATCAGAATGTTAAATCAATCAATCAATACATACATACATACATACATACATACATACATACATACATCTATATAATAAAAGCCTAAGCGACCATTAAGACATAACCACCAGAATGACTCATTGCTATGATACACACTGACCACCAGGGGGCATATGCTCAATACAGGAGCTGCCCCCTGGTGGTCAGTAGATTCCCACAGGGGGAGTGCTGCTCAGCCAAAATCCAGGCTCATGGTTGGTGAATGCAGCAAAGGTGGCAGGAGCCTCTCCTGCCTCTATGGCAATCCTAAGGAGCAGTAGCCAAGCTGTAAGGAGCAGCAAGAAGGCAGACAGTAAGGAACAGGGATCACAGACTGAGAGAGGGTACAGGTCAGGTTGAAGAACCCCCCACCACTGCAGTGCATGAGTTTTGAGCTCTGGGCCTCTAATAAGTAAATAAATAAGTAAGTAAGTAAAATTAAAATTAAAATTAAAATATGTATTTAATCTGAGCAAGAAGCAAACTAGAAACCCATACATAAAAAGTATTTGGTGCATTATCAAGTTCTTATGCTTTTGTCTTAAATTTGGAACATTTTTTTCAAAGCATTGCATTCTCAAATTTCCATATGAAGATCAGAACTCATAACTTCTCTTTAGGTCTCCAAATAGGAATTTCCTCTTTTCTGACACTAGGTTTCAGAATCCTGGTCATCCTACACTCTTGTATATATAACTCCATAAATATAGTATATATATCTGCCTGCCTTCCTGCACTGAATATTTTTTTCTACAGGCAATCCTACATAATATAGAGAGCCTGCAAGCTAGCTCTATTGCACCTACTTCTAAACTGCTTTTCGAATCCTAAAAAATAATCAACTCTTCTCAGTAGTACCAAATAGTGTAGTAGTGCAAGACATGACTAGAATTCACATGATGTGTGTGTGTGTGTGTGTGTGTGTGTATGTGTGTGTTATAAAAACTTAGAAAATAGAATTAAGAGCACACCCAGAGTGATACTGAGTTGAGACAAATTGTTCTGATCTTCGAAGCCTAAACTAGAATTTAAAATAACCTTGACAAATTAGAGAAGTCATCCATCAAAAACAGTATGAAGTTTAATAGTGACAAGTGCAGGGTAGTACAAGGGAGAAAACAGCTAAGGATGCATGCAACACTCACAGTTGTGACTCTAAGCAAGTCTGAAAAAAATATATATGGAAACTATAGGGGAGAAAAGCTGGGAGTTAATCAGCATTAAACTGTTGTTAATTTTCAAGAGCTGATATGACACTCAGATACACAGTATTATGAGCTATCATAGAAAAGCAGAGAAGTAATCTTTTGGCTCCGTAAAATCTGAGGATTATCCTCTTCTGAATTTTTCCAGTAGTGAGAACTTTATTACTGTAATATTTTTATTTGTTTCATAAATATTTATTAACATCCTACTGTGTAGAATGTGAAGTGCCCCAGACTGTCATTTGATACTTCATCTAATTATCATAGGTAACAAAACAGTATTTTTGTCAAGGGTAAATGTTTCTTGCATCACATCCTATAATTTCATTGTATTCTATAGTGGACTTCTGTTAAATTTTTGTTGTCCAGCATCTTCTCCATTTTAGAAATGATACCCTCCCCATTTGGTGGGTAGGTTTGATACCACTGTAATTTGACCTAATTATTAATAACTGGAAGGGAGCAAAGGGAAGGCCAAATACTATGGGCATGTCACCCAGACAGCTTTCCCAGTGGCCACCGGTCTATTCCCCGCAGACCACTGGGGAAAGGGACTGGACAGGGGAAGAAGAGACACATGCTCAGTGAAGTCTGGGTGACATAGGGAGGGTACTTGTCTCAGTCACTCCTGGAAACAGGTCCTTGGCCTGTCTTATTTCTATAAGTTTTGTCCAGTAGAGTATGAAAATATCATGGCCACAGCCAGCAAGGGAAGATGTGAGATATTTAATCTCATAAACAAAGGAGTCCATCCTCTTGTGCTCTTCTTGTATTTTTGGGACTTTGAGAATTCTCATTGCAGGGGGCTCACTCTCTTGGCTCCCCTGCATTCACCCACATGGCCATGTGGATCCCATATAATGGACTGTAACTAGCTTGATGCTACACTGGACCCAGCTACACTATGGAACAGAAACTCTGGACACTGGCTTTGCTTCTAGCTCTATTAAATCCCAAGCTGTCCATCTTCCAGGACTGGATGAAGGGAAATGGGATTTTAGAAGCCAAGGGATGTAAATCCATGCAGATAAACACCATTCATCCTCCTGTGCTAGTCTCAGAAAATTACTTTTCTCGAGACATACGGTAGTAAGGACCCCACCCCGGTCACTCAGTGTGGAAAGGGATACCTCACTTTTAGTCACACAGCCATGCCTTTGCTGTCACTGGCCAATCAGGCAGAGTGAGTTACTGGAGGATGGACATGTGATAATCAAAGAGGCAATTTCTAAGCCATACCAGCATTCTACAGGGTTGTGAAGAAAAAGCTTTTCTCTTTCTCTGGAACCCTCCGTATAATTATGGGGTAAGGCTAAAAATGTGTTGACTGTTCTTAACCTCTCTGTGTGGAGAATCATCTTAAATTTGAACTAATCTAAAGAAAATAGGAGTTCAGAGCTATAAGGAACAAGACACCGTCTAATGATATTACTTAAGCCCTATGGATTGAATTAGGCTGAAGTAACCCCCAATTGTGGACATTTAAGTTAAATGAACTAATATTTGTTTTTTTGTCTGTTTGTCCTTGCTTAAGCTAATTTGATTTCCATTGATGGCACTTGCAAACAAAGAGTTTGGACTAATAACTACTCATCATTGGCTATCTTAATATATCCATAGCATAAGATGATACTTTGGGTAACAAGAGCCTTCCCCCACCCCGAACACCACCACCACAAGAATAGAGGGTTTTACTGTCAATTCTATGAGAAAAAGGCAGATATATCTGTAAAAAATAAAATACACTATTTCTTGTATTCTACTTTCCAGATTCATTTCCTTATATTCTTCTCTGTCCTTTCAGTAACTGCTCATTTGCTACTTCAAGATGCTTTATCCCTCTTATAATTTCTTATTAAGAAATAAACTAGATGTTCCCTAGAAATGTAGATAAACTTGGTTGCTCGAGCTGTAGAATTAACTATAAGGTAGCAGGAATCAAGTAACATCATAAAGTTCTTCATACTTCTATATCTCAGCTCTTGAGTTACTAACACATCTTTTATTTGGTTAATCTAGACAAAAAAACAAAAAAACAAAACTGGGTTCTCAGTTCTTTCCATAGAAGAAATCTGTAATATTCTTAACAGAAGTGATATTACATATTAGTACAAATAAAAAACATCTTAAAATAAGGGAATGCAAAGAGGAGTACAAAGCAGTTTCTTGTATGGAAACTAATACAATGATTAATAAGTTATAATACAAGCATAAACTGTGTTTGCATAGTCACAATTATAAACTTACTTTTGTCTCACTCTGTATATTTTAATAGGTGATTGCAATTAATCTTATCTATTAATTCCAAACTATTTGCTGTTGGAAAAAACTCAGGTATAATTAACAATGGTCAACAGTAATTATATAAAGAAAATGAAATCAGTAAATACATTTATTGAATATCTATTTTATTTATTCCTACATAGTTTGCATTTTGCCAACTCATGTATTTTTTTAAATAAAAATCTAAGTGGAATTATATATATATATATATATATATATATATATATATATACATATATATATATATATATGCTGAAGTTTCCGTTTGCTGGTTCCACTTAAGAATACTTATAAGTTCTTATTAGGAAAATGATGCCCTAGAATAAGACATAAAGAAGAAAGATAAGTGAATCCATATTCACACAAGTTAAACTAAAGGGTAGTCAGTTTGGATGAATACACCCATTAGTTCAGTGAATAAATATTGAGTTATTACTATTTTTTTCATGCCTTTTCTAGTTGCTAGAAACCCTGTGGATGAGCAATGTCCTTGCATTCTTGTAGTTTACATTCTAGCTAGGGGGTGGGAGTTTGGGAGAGCCAAAACACACAAGTAAATAAATCAATTAAATAAATTCAGGTTTATAAGAAACATAAGGAAAAATAAAACAAGATAGATGTGCAAAGAGTGAACAGATGGGTTGAGGGCAGAAGAGCATCAGTAACTGACTCCCTGAGAATATCATATTTGAGCAGACTTCTTGCTAAGGTAATGAAATGACTTATGCGATGATACTAGAAACCCAGCACGCAAAATCACACAGCCCTGCCCACTCATGCTGGGTCTTTGGTCTTTATGGTGTTAGGGCCACAGGCCTTTTATAATATAGATTGAATGAGTGTTCCATGTAGAAAAGCTTCACATTGGTCATTTTCAAAACTACAATTTTGCACATCAGCTGCTTTTAAATTCTAAGATCATATGATCTTCTATAAAGTATAGTGACTGTTCGCTTGTTTGGGGGAAATGGAGCAAAATAGTTGTTATTCTTGTTGAATTTAAGAAAGTGTGGTGGTCATATATCTTACGTCTTTTAGAGTAACCATTCTACATAACAGCACAAGGTCAGTTTTACTCTATTAATTGTGATTTCATCTTTTCAAATGAAATCATGTGCATATTCTGGTTCATTTATGTAAAAATGCAGAAATAGCTCATCTTGAGGTTATAAATTTCTGAATTTCTCTTCAGGCATTGATATACCGTATTTGCCGGCGTATAAGACGATTTTTTGGCCCTGAAAAATATGCCTCCAAGTCGGGGGTCGTCTTATACGCCCAGGCGTCTTATACACCGGCAAATACGGTATTTTCAGGGCCAAAAAATCGTCTTATACACCGGCAAATACGGTACTTCATTACTATAATTTAAAATTCTTGCAATAAACATTTGGTGTGGGGTGTGATAAAATAAGTTATAATTCTGATGGAGGACATTGAATGTTTTATAAATAGTAGCAAAATTCTAAATTAAATTGTAATTAAAATCAGTTAATATTGTTATATGCTATCATATACAGTGGTGGGCAAAAGTAGGTATACAGTTGTGAGTAGTTGAAATGTGTTATTTATTAATTATTGTATTATTTATTTGTATTAATTTCATACTGGCAACTATAACCCTAGTTTTGCTCATCCTTGTATATATCATATATGTATGTAATATATGCTATCTATTATATTATATTACTATATATTGTAACCAAGGGCTCTTAACATCTTTCCAACATAAACAGCTGACCTCATATTTAAAATGCTGTGAGCATGGAGAATGACAATCAAGGATTCCAATAGTCAATAAGCTAATTTTATTTCACAATGGTCTACATTTTCACCAGGCCACAAGATTTCTTTTTCTAGGTAAATTTGCTTCAAGAGTCAATTTAGTATAAGAGTCAACTTAGCCGAAACCGGTTTGGCTCAGTGGATAGAGCGTCGGCCTGCTGACTGAAGGGTTCCGGGTTTGATTCCGGTCAAGGGCATGCACCTTGGTTGCAGGCACATCCCCAGTGGGGTGTGTGCAAGAGGCAGCTGATTGATGACTCTCTCTCATTGATGTTTCTAACTCTCTATCCCTCTCTCTTCCTCTCTGTAAAAAATCAATTAAAAAAAAATATATATTAAAAAAAAGAGTCAACTTAGCATGGATTTTTATAGTTTTAGTCCTGGGGACCCATAATGACTATATTTGAAGTATTTAAATATTTTACTTAAATTAAAAATTTAAAAACAAAATAGAAATATTCTAAGTAATCATATGAAATCCCAAGAAATGTATCCATAGTGGTAAAAAATGATGTCCCTTAATAACTTCCCATTATCATTTCAAAACATTTTGACACAATAAAACTGTTTTTTTTTTGTTATTTTTTCAGTACAGAGGCATAATTTACAAATAAAAACAAAAAATTATTTAAAGTGTACATTGTGATGATTTCATATATGTATATGTTTGATATATGTATACATCTTGCTAATTATCACTCATCACTTTAAAACTTTTGACAGATTACTTTGCTCACTGTAGAGTAAAAAAAAGGTACAAATATCTCACACTTGATAAATTCCAATTCTCTCTTACTGGTGTAGGAGCAGTTATAATGTACAAACTGAACTCCTCTGTAAAATCCATCTTAAAAGAATTCTAACTCATACAATACTCTTGCGGGAGGAGGAGGCTGTCATTCTATTGTGTGACAGCAGGAGCAAAGAGAACCATCATATCCAAAGCAGGGAAAAAGTGTGTGCTATTTTTACATAACTTTTAAAACAGTATTAAATGAATGACTTGCATGTAAAGCATTCATTTCTTAAAAAGTATTTCAAAACATGAAGTTAAATGTTAAAAAATAGTTTTCCATGAAGTGAAGATGAATACAAAGCTTAATGATAAACAAACTAAAGCTGGACAGATGCCATCTTTTTAAAAAAATATATGTTTTTATTGATTTCAGAAAGAAGAAGGGAGAAGGAGAGATAGATAGAAACATCATTGATGAGAGAGAATCATTGATCAGCTGCCTCCTGCATGCCCCCTACTGGGGATCCTGCCTGCTACCCAGGCATGTGGCCTAAACCAGAATCGGACCATGACCTCCTGGTTCATGGGTTGTCACAGAACCACTGAGCCACAACAGCCAGGCAGATAGATGCTATCTTTTGGCAATTTATGATATTCATCATCTGATGATTCATAAGGGGTCAGGTAATTTGTAGATTTAGAGACACTGATAATATATAGAGAGATAAGAATTGTCCTAAAACTATACATGAAGATATTTAAAGATGTTTAATTGCATTCTAAGAAATATTTCACACTTTATAAATGAATTTACTTATTAAATGACAACTTTGACCATTTTGACTATAGTCACACTTTAAAATATTGAAAGCTCTTACAACAAAGGAGCATTTGATATTTTAAAAATAATTTATAAATAGCATCTAATCATAAACTATTTAGGAGATATAGTATTACCTGTTTTTGTTTTTGTTTTTGTTTTTGTACTTGAAGATGACATTACTTACCTAAGTGGCCAGAGTTTGCATTTTGAGTGCTTTTCTCCCAGGACTGGACTAAGTGCAAACTCCAGTGTGGACTACAGAGAGCTTTTTTTTTTTTTTTTTTTTATCACATGAAAGTTTATGACTATCATCACAATCAAACTTGCAATTATTTTAAAAATACCTAACTAAATTAGTCTATTTGTTCCATAGCTTACAAAAAGAGTTACTTTTCTATTGTGATGACAAGGAGATTCCTGGGGTTCCTGAAAACAGTAATTTAATCTTATGGCCTTTTTAGTCTTCTAGAACACCCACTGAAATGCTCCCTGTGTTTGAGTGCTCAGTAAAGCAGTATTCAATTTTTGTGTACGTATTAATCACCCTGGAATCCTGTTATAATGAAAGATCTGGGACTTTGCTGTTCTAACAAGTTCCAAGGTAATGGTGATGGTGATGGTGTCTGAGGACCACATACTGCATAGCAAACCTATGGACTACTTCATGGTAGAAATTCTAATTGCTCTGGTAGTTATCACAAGAACAAAAACATGATTTGCTTCTTAGTATTGATCATAAATGCTGAGATACTCATGTTCAGTTGGGGCATTTTCTTGAATACAAAAATCTTAGGATAATGATTTTTTTTTAAAGATCTGTGAGACTTTAGAAGTCATCAAATGCAGCGTTCTCATATTAGAGTTGAGGGAATTGAGGGTCAGGGAAGTTAAATGTATGCCCAGGGACATAGGATTATCAGTGCTAGAACCCAGGATCCCTGACTACTGCTTTAATAAAGAAACCCCAACTTATTTGGCATTCTATTTGCTATATTCTTCCTAACAAAGAGCCTGAGCATGAGTCAATAATGATTAGAATTTCACCCTTTGATGCTCACAATAGTTTAAATGACAGCAGTATCTTTGGACTGACTTTCTTAACGGCTAAAACTCACAGTGGGCCACTATCTCCTATAACAACAAGAGTATTCACACATCCTCTTTCTTCTAAGGTCCCCTTGCAGTTTTATTATGGGCATTTTATTTCTTAATTTTGAGAACCTGGGGAGGAAAGTGGACAGAGAAATGAATAGGTCATTCGTTAAAAGGCAGGGATTGAATTTGTGAAAGGTTGTGGCAAAAAAAAAAAGCAACAAATGAGAAAGAGCGAAGGGCATCAATATTGATCTTGCCTCTCATCTTTCCCTCTGCCTTCTTGCTTGCAGGTTTCTATTGTGTAGTCTTTCAAATAAAGCAGACTTTATTTATGGCGTGACTGATTTAACCCTACTGGAATAGTCCATCTTCTGCTAATTTGGTCCAATTAAAAACTGGTCATAGGGAAAAGCTTGGGAATTAAGCTAATTTGATAACACAACTTCTGATTAATTTTTATCTTGCTCATTTATATCTCCTCTTTTAAAGAACACTTTTCATGATGAGGGTTTTATAGGTGTGTTCTCCCCCCTCCAACCCCCCAGATTCCTGAGTTCCTTTCTATGACCACTTAAGGTTGCGTCCCTGAAGAAAATACAGTTGTGCTTTTTCTCCCCTCCTTAAGACTATTGAGGTAACATTTATAGGGCATTGCCTAAGATTTCCTGCTATCCTGAATTGGAAAAGCCCCACCAAACAGCTAGAGCCATCATTTATAAAGCACTTACACATTGCGTGACCCTGAACTAACATGTTTGCATTCTCAACTAATCCTTACAACTCGGAGTTAAGTACTATTATTATCCCTGCTTAGAGTTGAGGAGGCTTCGGATTTAATCGTCTAAGTAAAATGATCAAATATTATGAAGCAAGAAGAGACAGCATGGTGCATGAACCAGGGTCTGCCTGATCCTAGTAAGGACTGATACTGTCACCCACTAAACAGGCTTTAGTGAGATTTACGCTTAGACCAAGTCAAAATTCTGGAGAACAACAACAACAACATAACTTTCTCCCCGTCCCCCGACCACCCCCCTAACTTTTTCCTTCCCTGCCACACAAGTTCTTGCAGGCAAGGTAGGTGTGCCAGTCCCTATTCTTAGCATCTCCCACGCCCTCTGCAATTTTCCCTTTTGCTGCTGGGAGCGTCGAAGAATGGTGCCGCAGCTGGTGAGTGGGCAGGTGCACCACCATCTGCTCTAGGGAGTCCAAATGCGCCAGAGAACTTCGCACCCAGGACTTGTCCCAGGCACCGGGGCTGCCAGAGCCTGCTGGGGACACGGCTAACCCCGCCCCCTCGTGGCGACGATTGGCTGAACCCTTTCCCAAGTGCAAAGCCGTGGTTAACGGAGACCGCCGTCTTTCCCCGCAAGTTAAGACGAGGCCTCTCCCGGGACGTGAGAGACCCGCCCGGGGCGTGTGAATGGGGGCTTCAGTTCCTCCTGCCCGAAGGGTCCTTGAGAAAGAAGCCTGTTTGTTTTTCCCGGCGCCTGTCTCCACCCAGCCCTTCCTCTCATTGGCCAGGCCCGGTGGGCGGGCGCGTCCCCATTGGCCGGGGGGCGGTGTCTGTCTGGCCGGGAGGAGGGCGGGGCCTCCGCGGCGCTGAGCTTGCCCTTGTGTCTGGTGCGCGTTAGAGCCGCCGCCGCCGCCGCCGCTGCCGCCGCCTCAGCCGCCGCCGCCGCCGCCGCCGCCGCAGCCGGAGCATCCGGGAGCCGCCGCCGCCGCTAGCGCCGCTTCCCCCGCTCCCGCCTCCCCTCCCCGGACCCCGCGACACCCCGAGCGCGTGCGGCGGCTGCTGCTTGCTTGCACCCCGTCTCCCGCCGCCCCTCCCCGCCGTGACCTACCCACTCCTTGCAGCCCTCGCACGCACCTTTCCCGACCCCCCAGCATCCCTGCGCCACCTGCTCGGGCAGCCCCGGCCGGCGCTCGGACTTGCCGTGCGCGCCGAGAGGGAGGCAAGCTCGGACCCCGTGCCCGGCAGACGGGCTGTCGCGGCTGCACCGTCACCCGCGGCAGCAGCAGCAGCAGCAGCAGCAGCAGGAGGAAGAGAGGAAACTATTTCGCCCACCGCAACCCCGTTCTGCGGGCGCTTCGCCGCCGCCGCCGCCGCCGCCGCCGCCGCTTCTGCTGCCGCCGATCCGCGTCCGCGGGTTCGAGCACCGCAGCGGCGGGGACCGTGGTCCGGCGGGCGCCGCGAGGAGGACGACCCCGGCCGGGAGCCCCGCGCTCCGCCGCCCCGCTCGCCAGCAGAGCCTTGCCCCGGGCTCCCTCCCCAGCCCGTGAGAGAAAAGGGACCATGATTTGGAAACGAAGCGCCGTCCTCCGCTTCTACAGCGTCTGCGGGCTCCTGCTGCAAGGTAACCCCCGCCCCGCGGGGAGCATCAACTTCACGCCCATTCCCCACATCATCCCACTCCACCCCACATCTCCACGCCCCCCCTCTCCGGTCCCCCCCCGTCCCCAGAGGGCCCCCGCCCCCTCCCCCGCGCAGCAGGGGGCAGCGGCAGTCCGCCCGGCCCCGCGGGTCTCTGCCGGCGGCAGCCCCGCCGCGGCACCTCTCGCCTTTTCATCCACCTGAGCTCCCGGGATCGCCCCCTCCATCTCCCCCTCCACCCCCTCCACCCCCACCCCCGCCGCCCCCTCCCCGCGCCTTTTGGCCGGCCACTTGTGCCTTTTCCGCACCTTCCGCCCTCTCACCGCCCCCGCCCCCCGCCGCCCACATGGCGCTCCCGACCGCCCCTCGCCACCCCCGGCCGCCCCTCCACCCTCCCTCCCTCCCGGCTCCCCACCCTCATCGCCTCCTGTGTCTTTAAAAAGTGAGTGAGAGCCTGGGAGCGAGCCGCCGAGACGGCGAGGGAGAGCCGCGGCGGCGGCGGCGGCGGCGGCGGAGCGCCGTGTGCATGGCAATCACAGCCCGGGGGTGCGCGGGGGCGGGGGAGGGTTGTGAGTCCTGTCACCCACCTAGGAGGAGAGGGGAGGCTGTGTTTGGGATAAGGAAAATAAATAAATAAATATATAAATAAATAAATAAAAGAAGAAGAACGAGCGAAAGAAAAGAGAAAGATTTTAAAGAGAGAGAGAGGGACAGAATGAATGAATAAACCGGGAGGGGGGGATGCGCGGGGGCGAGAAGAAGGAAAACAATTAAAAGACCCAAATCCACTTTATCAGCAAACCGACTTTTTATTATTCAGTCCATGTGGTTTTCTTTTTTTCTTTTTCTTTTTCTTTTTTTTTTTTTTTCCCTTCCTCCCAGCAAAGAAATGTATGCATCCTAACAGTTACTTTCCGCTCGGGGTTTTGCGCTCAGATTCCCGACCCCTCCACCCGCTCTCCGCCGCTCCCCCCGTAACCCACACCAGCCTTCCGCGTGCAGTGTGAGGACCCTCCGGCCGCAGTGGGGGAACTGCACCGGGCGCTGGGACCGTGCACGCCGCCGGGCCGGGTGCGGGGTGCGGGGGAGCTGGGGCTGAGGTGCCCTCCCCAGACGCCCCTCCGGGAGGGCGGAGGGTCCGGGCGGGGGCCGGGGGCCGCGCCGGCGGCCACATAGACCGCGGAGCTGGGAGCTCGGTGCTCGGAGCTGGGAGCCGGGAGAGCACACTTCGGGGCGGCGGCGGCGGCCCGGCTCGGCGGGCAGGGCGGTGGGGGGAGGATGCCGCTTTGGAGAGAGGAGTGCAGGGACTGTGGACTGAGTGGGAGATTCGGGGAGAATGGATGGGAAATGATGGTGGATAGGATTTTTTATTTTTTTAAAGCTAGGTGACTCTTGATCCCTCCTTCAATCTTTTGCCCCCCTCCAACCCCTCTGTCATTGTGTGTGTGTGTGTGTGTGTGTGTGTGTGTGTGTGTGTGTAAAGATAAGTTGATCAAATGCATGTGTCTCTGGGTAAAGGGAATGCGAAAGTGAAGCACATGTAGACCCACAGGCGTGCAAAGCCCAATCGGCCTTCGGAGGATTTAAATGAGGTCAATGAACCATCTTTCAGCAAGTTCTTGGAATGCATCCCCTCTCCTGGCCTCCTCGGGGATGGGGACCGGGACCGTGTGTTTTATGTATGCACACTTATGAATACATGAAAGAAGAGCTAGTGGGCAGGAGGATTCTCCTGGATTAACCAGCTGACCTTGCGGAGGCATTCTTTAGGATGATGTGTGGTGATCCTGTGTGTTTCGCGTTGGAGGCACGTTTCAGATATGGCACAAGCCGCGGTCCCCGAGAAGGCGGCAGCCCGTCCTCCCTGCGCAGGCTGCCGCGTCCCGCTCCCCCGCGCCCGCGCCGCCCTCGCGCCCGGAGCCTGGCGGCGGCGGCGCGGCGCTTGGGTTTCCAATCCGGGCCGAGACCCCCTCCCAGAGACCCGCTTCACCCCCCAGTAACTTGTGTTTCTCAGCTCCCGTGTGAGCGTGAGTGTGTGTGTGTGTGTGTGTGTGTGTGTGTGAGCGCGGGAGCGAGTGTGTGTGTGTGTGTGTGTGTGAGTGTGTGTATGTGAGTGTGTGTGTGTGTGTGTGTGTGTGAGTGTGTGTATGTGAGTGTGTGTGTGTGTGTGTGTGTGAGTGTGTGTGTGCGCGCTCCCGCGCTCGCGCCACGCCGGGTGGAGGAGTGTTATGTGGGGAAATCAGTTTAATTTGGCGATTGTGATGAAAATTCGACACCGCCGGATCCGTTTCCCCTGCCAATCTGAGGGAGCTGGCCCCGGCACGTCATGGCCCACCCTGCTGGGCCGGGGCGAGGGGATTATTTATTACGGAGCGTGTGGGCAGAGGGCTGCACTCGGGGGTCGCCTCCTCTCTGCCTCAACGTGTCCCCGCGAATGGTCTGCTCAGGGCCCTGCGAAATAACTGTCCTCGGCCCCTCCGTCTCAGCCCGAGGAGGATTTACTTTCCCTGCCGGGAAGATTCCATCAGCTGCATTCTCTCTCTCTCTCTCTCTCTCTCTCTCTCTCTCTCTCTCTCTCTCTCTCTGTCTCAGGGCATGGGTGTCTTTTATTGAGTATGTAGACCACTGATGAAGACAGTGTCGCTTTCACGGCCAACTGGGGGTGGGGTGGAAGGCGTGTGGGGATGCCAGAGAAAATGCACCACCGCAACCGGCAGCAACACCAGCAGCAGGTCCAAATAAATAAATAAGTGTCCGATGCAGCAACCAGGGAAAGAGCACCGGCCCAGGGATGTCTGTGTACTTGTGAGCATCTCAGATCAGGCCGTGTTAATACACCCAAAGAGACAGAGGGTTTAAAGAGGAAGAAGAAAAAGGAAAAGAAAAAAAAAAAAAAACACCGAGGAGGGGGAGGGGTGCGGAGCACCGCTGGATTGTCTTCTCATGTTTATGGCTGCCTCGCATTTATCAAACCCTGCTCCACAGGCGCATCGCACTTTGTGGATACTGTCAGTTCTTGCTCAAACAAATTGCTCATGCCTTCCTTGTCTCAGTCTTGTCTGAAAACATTGCTTCGGGGTCCAGGCTTATGTTTCTCCCACCAACCAACCGTACTGTTTTATTAGGACTTGGTGAGGTTGTAAAGGGAACGCTTTATTTCCAGGACACAGATGAAATGCTTAGCAGGTCTGTCTTTTCTGAGTGCAGGGAAGGCAGGTGGCAGGGGCAATAGTGAGCCACTGACCGGCTAGGGGGAGCCTGCTCTGCCTGCTAGCAGTTATGACTAGGCAAATACTCAGGGCAGTCCACAGCTTCTTATTTTTAGTTTTGTCAGCGCTATAGTGGTATCGGGTTACTTCAGTTAATACTGATCAATTTATTTATCCTTTGTGTTATTATCCACTTTCTTGCAAGATGCTTTATTTTATAGAAGAGGTCCATTTGGACATATCGTGTCTGTGTTTTCACTGTTTTATATGTCACCATTTCCCCCCATTTTCTGACAAGCAAATCAATCTTCTGACTTGTTAATGTGCAGAATGACAGGCCAATGGTGAGAATCAAGTCAATGATATAATGCATTAAAAAAAAGAAGACATAAGAAAAAGCTTAAATCGTTTAATTCTAAAACACCTATCAATTCACCCCCAGTAGATCTTTATGAGATAAATGGTTAGGAAATAACATGTTTCTGATTAAAGTATAACTTGGGATTTGACTACTTAGGGAAAAAAAAGTGGATTCAGTGTTAAGCTATTTTCTTATTTTTCTCCACCATAGACAGAGGGAAAATCTGAGGTAAGAGCAAGGGATCCTTTAGAGAAATGAATTTCTTTAGAATGAGGAGTGCAGAAGCCTGCCACCTGTAACTAAGACCTCTCTTGGCTGCAGAGTAGATCCAGTTCAATGGCTAACCCTTGCAGAAGCTATATCCCTCTCCATGCCCGAGGAGGCACTGCAAAGATGGAGACTGTCTTGTTTAACCAGGAACTGTCCTAGAAAAGGGGGAAAAGAGACAAGGGCAAAATATAGCCAGAAAATAGACCCTGATTTTGTTGAGAACTTTATTTCCTTTTTAAGAGGTTATCTTACACAAAAATACATCCAATACAAATATTGGAGCTTTATATTTTTTTTAGTTAATTTTTTTTGTTTATTTGTGTGTTCTTTTGCCCTGGTAAATGATATGTCATATTCAGGAAGAAAGATCTTCAAATTAAAGGTCAATTGGACATACATATTGTTTGCCTGAGTATCTGCATATGTCATTAACTTCTTCATATGTATATATATATAATTTTTATTGTTGAAAGTATTACAGATGTCCTCTTTCTTTTCTCCTTTCCTGCCCCCTCCCAGGCCTTCCCAGAACTATTCTTTGCCCATGGGCTATGCTTATATGCATATAAGTCCTTCGGTTAATCTCTTCCCACCACCCCACCCCTTTCCCTCTGAAATACTTGGGGAGTATCATGCTAAATGAAATGAGTCAGATAAGTATCACATGATCTCACTTATATATGGAATCTAATGAACTGATGAATAAAACAGACCCAGAAACATTGAAACATGCATCTTCCACCTATATTTTTAGAAAATATATTATAATATAAAATGCACTGTGCACATTAAATAAAATACCGATGACTTAATACTTCCTAAAATCATGTTTCTCCTACTATTTTACCTCTCTATATAATAGCCTTAGTCTTGACAAGCTTTAATACTGAATACAGCTCCTGGGATGTAACACCCTCCACCTTTTTTTTTTTTTTTTCCCCAATAGCTGAGACTTTGAAAAGTAGAATCTGCATATAAGAGCCAATGAATATGACTTAACAAACACCAGGCACTTAGTAATTAAGAAAATCTCCCTGCAAATATGAGGGGCGTCTGGACTAGCTTTGCATTAAGAAATGGCAGCTTATTTATGGTCTCCTCCCCATTTGTACACCTGCTAGGACTCTGGGAAATTAATATGACAAGGGTAAGCTTCAACTGAGGTGGCCTCTTCCTGCCTTGTCCTCTAGAAATAAGGTACTTGAATACTATTTGCCCCACACTTACATACTGAGATGTCATTTTTCTTAAAGAAAAAAGTTACTTAAATCACTTCAAGAGCAAATGGAAGTGCAAAATTGTTGGAAGACATCCTAAGCATGCATTTTAAAGTGGCCTAAAATCAATACCAAACTATATCAATTTTCTTTTTAAAATAAGCAGTCTATAGGGTATTATATGATTGAGACAAGTAAAATTTATTTATTAGGAAGGACTTTGGGAACATTAATACTGTAACATAGGCCTGGCATATTGATGTTTTATGTGATCGTGCTAACAAGATGCTATGAGATTTATTGAGGAAGAATTCTCCTTTTGATACACTTTGTGAACCTCCCGGGTAAAATTGTCCACTGCACAGCAGCTGGCTGACCAGGCTGAGGGTCAGTGAGAAAGGAAATGACAAGCCAAGGAAGCAGAGTCCTCAAGCTGAAGTCATCAGCCCTCTGTGTGATGGGAAGACGCTGGATTGTTTACCCTCTAAAACAGCTCTAGTGCCCAGATGGTTATTAACTTAAGCTTCTTGAGGACAAGCCCTGAGCCTTACCTTTCAGTCTTCTTCTATATTTAGTGATCAATAATAAATAGTGCCGGGTTGAAAGTAGCTATGTCCCAATTAATTATGATGGAGTTAAATCGTCCATTCTCTTCGTAATACATCAACACATACTTTGTTAAATAATGTACTTGAGTTAGTTTTAACATCTTATAAACTATATTAATTTAGGAAGCAGTTTGCCTATAGGAAAGTTAACATAGCAACAGCTCTTGATATGAATTTGAAGTGAATGCAATCTGACCAATTCTTCACATTTAGTTTTCAGATGCATTTCTTCTTTAAAAATGCCAAATATTCAAAATATTGTGCATTAGATTAGATTGCAAACTCTCTCCATGAAAACAAAAAAAATATATATATATTTTGAAGGAGGGCATAATTTAAATTTACTGACTTAACCTAAAACATTTAAAAGGACAAGTTCATTGCCACCATTTTATTTGAAAATGTCAAGCATTTTTGGAGTGCAGTTTTGTAGTACCAAAAAAAAGGCATCTTCCGCACATTCCTCGGGTAAAGAGGTGGGTGAGGATTAACCTAGAGCGGTGGCAGCTGAAGCCCCCTGCTGTGTGATGATGCAAATGGCATCTTGGCCTAATGTGCTCTGCAGCGAGCCTGTGCTCACACACAGGAAAGCAGTCCTGGGGCCTGAGTGAAATCGAGACTCTTTCACAGCCTGTAGTGGATGGAACCGGTTTTCAGCTCCTGTAACCAGAAATGATCCAGAAAGTATTTCTAATCACAGGAGCTCATGACCAAGCAATTGAGAGAACACCTACTTTGTTAATAGATTAACAGATTAACATAACAAATCGATCCTAATAAAATTATTGTTTTCATCAAAATGAATGGTGAAATGAATAGTTTTTTGTGAAAACTCTCAGGAACCTGGGCCAGTTTAATGAAGATAAATAGCAAAGTTAAAATAGGATTTCTACGCAGTTGTTTACATGTGTCGGGCCTCCTCTATGTTGGGGTAGGAGATATTTTGCTACCTTCCCTTCCTTCAGTGAGTAAGGAATCATTCATTCCCGCGGCTCTTTTTCTTACTGGACCATTTTCTGTATTACGAGAACACAGTCGTTTTAAAACAAATAGGGATTAAGTATTCAGTATACGTTCATATAGTTTACTTAGGTTTATGACATGGAATGTGTGTTAATGTCTAATTAGTAGAGAATATTTTCACTGTGAGCAATATTATTCATCACAAAGGCAAAAGCATAGAATAGGTTTCTTAATAGAAGTAAGAGTTGTGGACTAATTTTTATGTGTAGCCTATCATGGAAGCCTTAAGTAATGTAGTTTATTTATTTTGATTCCACTTGCTGCAGAACAAATAATTGAACATATTATGCATATAATTTTTACTCAAGAAATGAGAGCAGTTGGTTCTGTAAATGTGTTCAGTGGGTTTCTTTAAACAGGTATGAAATTGTTTTCATCTTACTAGTATGTAGCATATTTAAAAATTAGGAAAGTAAATATTCTGCTAAATTAGGTATCAGTTGAATATTAATGCCAAAATCAGAGATGTAATTATTGAAAAGGGAAATATTCCTCAATCATTTACTTCTATATGCACATATATACAAGTCTAAACTGTACGGTTATTTTTAGGGCTGAAGGATAACTTTATAATTTTGTCAGTAATCAGAGTTTGGGGCTCCCAGGAATAAAGTGTAGGAAACGGCAAGAATTTATTTGCACTCATTATTTTCTTTTACCCTGTTGATGAATGTTAACAAGTATATTTTAAAATGAATTTTCTTAGGTTGTAACACCGATGAACTTTTCTACTTAAAAACACAGAGGCCAGGTTTACCATTTCCGAATCTGCAGTAGGGCCGAGCTTTTCTTCTGGATCTCCTTTTGTGCTTATGAAACTGAGTGATGAGAACCTCTGCCACCTGAATAGACCCAGGGCTGAGACTGCAAGGAAATCTGCCAGGGAGAGAGCTGGCCATTAATTATTCACATTCTATTGTAGAGGACTTTGAAGTAAATATTAAAACAGTCATTATTCAACTTGGGGATCACACTTTCTGACTCAGCAGATAGTTTTTACTCGACTATTTAAATGATATCGCAGCCATTTGGATGGTGAAGGGGAAACCCCTGGTAAGTAACAGTTAAAGGGCTCCTCTGGGGGCCAGATATTGACGCCATTAGGATTGTTGGGAAAATAAGAATAAGCATTCCTTTCCTTTCAGGAGCATAAAGTCTTAAAGCTGAGTGCGTGTAAGTCGTGCAAATGATTTCACGTACGAAAACAAAAGTCCTTTTATAGGTCAAATTGACCCCCTGGTAATTTTGTATACGGGGCAATGGCTTATTTATAGTAACTGCACATTGTTTATGGAAAGCCATCTTTTGGGAACGCAGTGAGAAAGACCTTCCTAATGAGGCTGTGCTGCCGACTGCTAAGTGTATGGCTGCTGTATTGATTTGGTGTAATTTATAAAGCCGGTTAATTTGTTCTTCTAAAGGAATATTTTCAGTGTCTTTGTTAAAATTGTGTGCATTAAAAAATGCAAGTGTCTTTCAAACACCGACTGAAACATCAAGGACTAAGATTTATGCTACATAAAATCCGTGTTTTACTTTCTTAATAAATTCATGTATCACACTAGCTTGTCCTATACCCTCTAGGGAAAATGTCCACCACACCTGTACCTTTAGCTCACGATCACAGCGTATACGGCCCCTGCTTTTCAGTCTGAAGTGGTACTTAGGTTGCAGTGAGAAATGATTAGAATATTTATATTTACCAACAAATAAAATGTATGACGAGTGTCTTATATAATCGTCATTCCTTTACTGCCATCCACTTCACTAGCATGTGCTTTAGTCTGAATAGACACTCAGCTTCCTTAGCACTCTCCACTAATAACACCCCCCCCCCCCATTCCCGACCGTGCTTCCAACCTGACAGACTCACTGAAAGAAATTAGCAGGGAGTGAAGAATAAAGAGAGGGAGCATTGCTGAAACCTGTGTACTGAATACATAGAGTGGGTGCTTTTCCTCTCACCCTCCCCGGCAAGCACCCCGAGGTTTTATTTAGCGAGGTTACATCATGTACTAGCACAATGTGCTTTTACTTGTTTTTGTCATTGCATATTGTGTGAGTTCAACCTCCTTGGTCTCATGCTAAAAAATGGCAAAAAAAGAGGAGGGCAAGGATATAAGCCAGCCAGCCCCACACACACAGAACGCCTGGCAAAGCCCACTAAATTAGCATATGCTAGGCGGACTATTTCCCTCTGCTGTTACATAATCCCCTTCTAATAGGAAATCACTGCTCATTCTTAACCCTTTCAGGAGGCTTGGAATTCTCCCACTGTTAATGTTTTTATTTTGCTTCATTTATTTTCTCATGAATTGTATAAATCATCCGTTGTGGGGCTTTGATGTCAAATTCTTTTTTTCTCTCTCTTCAGTCTTTCTGTATAGAAATGTTCCATTCTGTGCCCAACTTCAGGATTCAAGAATCAACTTTTCTATAGCTTTCACGGAGAGGATCTAATTAGCATTTTAGGCTCTCTTTACTCATGTGCAGCTTTCTTTAGAAAATGTATTAGGTCTATGAGGTTCCTCTAAGGATTCATAATACTCTGGTTTGTTACATGTACTGTGATATTCAGTGTGCCTTAATTATGCACGTGTCCTCATTTCAAAGCCTTTTCAGGGATCATGGGGGATAGAACAGGGGTCTGGCTGTAAATTCAGTGTCATGTATTAATGTGTAGGTGGTATTCAGAGAAGGATTTTTCTGAAGGCGATTATATATCTACGACTCTAGTACAGCAAGCAGTTACTCACATTTTGCCCTTACTTAGTTACCCTGCCAAGGCAGAATGAAATTCACCATTGTGATACATAATACAGTATCTGTTATTTCTAAATAGTTCCTTGCACTGGGGATGAAGTACAATAATGAGTGAATATGTGTATCCCTTATCCTGAATAGGGATCATTCCTTTCACTCTCCCAGGCAAAAAGAAGAATCAGAAACTGTTCCTAAATCAATACTCTATTCCCTAACTAGCCCATTAACACGTTTTGCTATGGTGGCATCTCGAACTTATCCTACTTATTACTTCAGGCTATAGATTTTCAGATCATACTCATTGCCCAAGATCTTCACGGGCTGCCAAATGTCAGTGCATTGCTAAGTTTGAGATATTATATTTTAAGTTTTTGATTTGGATGCAATTAGGACAGCTGAGACAGTATAGAGAAACATTGAACTCCTCAAGCATCCTGTGCAGAGGGAGGGAAGGAGGGAAAGAGAGGGAAGAAAAGAGGGAGGGAGAGAAGGAGGAAGAAAGAGAAAAAGGAAGAGAGAGGGGGAGAGGGAGGGAGGAGGTATCTTTTTAAGACAGGAGTTCATTTGTGAAGGGAGGACTACAAAAATTGGCTCATTTAGCATGTCACCATTTATAAGGAAGATATTTTCTTACTTTGGATGAAATCGAGAGTGTAATTTTAATTAATTGTACCTTTGGCATACTTGTATTCCTCTGTGTATTATATAAAAATTGAGTTTAACTAGTAAATACAGCTGTTATTCTTTTTTTTAAACTTATGACTATTGTGATAAAAACATTTTGTAAGTTGTTATACTAATAATTTTAACATTTTTTTATTTTATTTTATACAATTGCATTATTTTTAAGCCATATTATTATAAGTGGTATCTTATAATTACTAGTATCCAGGAATACATAGGAGATTTTTATTATGTTAATTTTTAACCAGAGTCTGATGTATTTGTGTTAGTAGACAAAATAATGCCATCTGCTTTTTATTAATTATTTTAAGCATTTATGTCTTTTTAATTAACAAGAGAGCTAAACATTATTTTCTCTATGCTACGATCTCTATAACCCCTTTGCATATTTTTTTATAACATTTGGAATGTTTGGCATTTACTTACCTGTCTCTTCTTCTGGACTGTAAGCCCCCAACGTACAGGGTCTTAGTCTCCATTTTATTTCAAGGGCCTAATCCAGTGTCTGATGTGTGCCTTTTTTCACTGTTTTCATTCCACTGATTGATTAGTTTTCCCCCAATCCATTTAATCTTGACACATCTCTTTAATTGGATCCAAATAATACTTAAGAATTTATGTTAGAACTGCCAAAATGCCAATACAGTATACAAGAACAGAATAAATATTTGCAATGAATTTTCATTTGTATGTAATGCACGGAGAGGACACAGATAGATACTAGGAAACACAAACAATTATAAATAATGACATACTTCACAAAAAATATGGAATTATGGCTTTCGCTTAGGGTAGGCAGGCCAGATTTGCACTGAAAACATTTGCCTCACAGCTTTGAATGTCTCCAATTTTCCTGGGCCTTATAATCCCTCGCCTTTCCCCCACTACTTACTAAAAGTTTATATCCTAGCTTCAAAAATATTCCCGATGATGACTTTGGGTAAACAGGAAGCCAAATCATCTTATTGTTCTACTTAGAGTAGCAGGTATTTCTGGATAAATGTATAAACAAAGAGGAATTACAAGCTGACCTTGATCTGCCAGATTATCCCTGTGGATTGACCTGCTTTTGTTACTGCCAAGCTACAGGGTAGACTAGAGCTTCCCTGAGCGGTGGTCCCTGACATACAGATTCAGACTACATCCTTCTCAGTGGAACTGGGGGAGCTTCATCCTTTTTATTTTTAAAGGCTTTTCAAGAAAATCCTAAATACTGGTGTTTTTTATTTGCTTGTTTTGTTTTTTCTTTTTCCCCATTCATTTTGTTTTGTGTCTTAATGCTTACTCACACTCCTGCGATTGGAGACACATTTTCTGTGGCTGAATTTGATTTATTTCTTTTTTTAATATAAAATGACAGTGAGAGGTATGTTGGGAATACTAACTGATTTAGAAGAGAATTTAAGTATAGTTACTGGGATATGAAAGCTAAAGGAGAATAGACTTTCCGCAATTTGTAGTGACTATTTCCACAGAAGGTGGTTAACAAATACTTTTCTCAAAAATTATCAGTGAAAGGTAGCTTTTCTTAAAAGTCATTTAGATTTTCTTTCAATTTAAAAATCAATTTCCCTGATGTATTTTGTTTTTTATTTACTATTTCATGACTCTTGGCATTTGAAAACATATTAACTAGGCTAACTTTAAGATTTACCTGACACCAGGTGCTGAAATCATTGTGTCATCCTTATGCTGAAATACACACCCAGCAAATAAATATCTAACATAGATTAAATGAGCTCAATTTATTAGGCATTATTGCCACTTTAAGGAGTTGATATTCAGAATCACATCTCCCCCCCCCCCCCCCAGCTTCGGTTAGTACCTAATGTCATGCTTTATGTTAAAGCACATCAGAGTGATACAACGACCACAGAAGCTTAACCTCCTGTGTAATGTGACTGTTTAACTCTTGCTGATCAACTTTCCAGAGCCTTGTGAATAAAAGAAATGTAGCTTGGATTATTTTAATGTAGCTTTGTTGACTGTTTTACTGTTTTGATGTGATGAAAAATTATTTCAGTATGTTACTGAATTGTATTCATTACGTTGAGGATATTCCTATAAATATATTACTAGTAATGATATATTTTATTTTATTTTTTTTTAAAATGTATTTTTATTGATATCAGAGAGGAAGGGAGAGGAATATAGAGATAAAAACATCAATGATCAAAGAGAATCATTGATAGGCTGCCTCCTGCATGCCCCTACTGGGGATTGAGCCTGCAACTTAGGCGTGTGCCCTGACCCCGAATCCAACCATGACCTCCTGGTCCTTAGGTTAATACTCAGCCACTGAACCATGCAAACCAGGCAGAAAGGACATATTTTAATATCTTATGTGTAACCACATGGTATCTGAAACACTGGAAATTTGAGGAAGAGTTACACCTTCATATTTTTCAATGTTTTTAGTTGTAATGACTTTTCAATTTGATATAAGAAGGACCTTACCTATTACTTTAAATTCTAAAGCAGTTCAGACCAACATTCTTGTCCAGTTACCATATTAATTATGATACCCATAATATTCATCAAAAGAACACTATAGTAAGTGCATTGCCTTTATAGAAAGACAAGGCCGGTGCATGAGATTCATGCACTGTGTATTTGTGTGTGTGGGGGGTCCTCCCTCAGCCTGGCCTGTGCCCTCTCGCAGTCCAGGAGCCCTCTGGGGATGTCCGCCTGCCACCTGGGGATTGGGCCTACGCTGGCAGTCAGACATCACTCTTGCAATCTGGGGCTCTCAGTTTGGGACCCCTCACTCCTTACCACCTGCCTGCAGGGGAGATGGGAGAGGCTCCCACCAGCGCCACCGCTGCTGTGCTCGCCAGCCATGAACCCAGATCAGGGCTTCTGGCTGAGCAGTGCTCCCTCTGTGGGAGCACACTGACCACCAGGGGGAAGCTCCTGTGTTGAGTGTCTGCCCTCTGGTGGTCAGTGTGTACCATAGTGACAAGTTGTTCCACCATTTGATCAATTTGCATATTGAATTGCCTTTTATTATATAGGGTTTGATGTTAACTAGCATGAAAAACATTATCCTATATAATAAAAGGCTAATATACAAATTGACTAAACAGTGAAACAACCTAACAACCGAACAACCGGTTGCAAGGACATGCGCTGACCATCAGGGGGTGCATATGGAACATGGTGGGCATCGGCAGCAGGTGGCAGAGTGCAGAACATGGTGGCATTGTTCATGGCAGGATGGTGGAGCAGCTGAGCGGGGGTGAGCCTCTAAACGTTACTGAAAATTCTTTGCTCCTGTATGCTGTGGTCCCTCCTGGCGCTCACACCTTCTGCCAGCACTGGCCCCACTTTCACCCATAGCCAGTGCCAGAGCCGCTGCTCGCACACACTGCCAGTGCCCGGTGCTGGTCCTGATCGCTTGGCACTGTCAGCGGGTGCAAGTTGTGGCTGCTGGCCCCTATCACCCCTGATGGCTTCTCCACCTCCCCCTGCTCCCTGCTCCTGAGGGAGATCAGGGCAGCAGCTGCCATTAGCTCCCACTGAAAACGCCAGCCCAGCTCACAACTGTTGCTGGTGTGGGCCCCAATCGCCCCATGCCTTCACCATGTGGGAGCATTAGCAGATATGGGCTGCTAGCAGACAGGGGACCTGGGGCCGCTGCAGGAGGGGCTGGAGGAGGCGTGGAGGATGGGCTGAGATCTGCCCCTGTGCCCACTGCAGCCTCCTGCCCACAGTTCCTTTCAAGGTGCATGCATTTGTCCACTGGGCCTCTAGTGTGTTCGATAACATTTATGAATATTTTGTTAAGAGTAAAAATTTACAGAGGATAATTTTATATCTCTGCTTTATTTTTTAACCTAGTGCTATGGGTGAGATAAGACTAATGGTGTTGTGAAACTTCAATTTGCCCTATCTTTTCACTTCCATGGAATAACTAAGATAAAGATATTGGTAGAAAAAGAAGTTCATAAATTTTTTAGATGTCTTGTATAGGTCATAGAGTCAGATTTGCTTTAACGTCTTGTTTTGCTTTTCCAAGTTTTATTGACTGTGCAAGTTCAGACTATCGATAAAGCAGAACCAATTAATTATGAAGGATGTGATGGCAGAAAAGTACATTTTGTAATGCAACAGCTTTGCAGTTGCAGGTTGGGTATGGACAGCCTGGGAAGACTAGTGATTTGTATATTTTAATGATGGTTTTAGTATTGAATAACATTAAATGTCATCAGGCATTAAAGATAGTTTCTCCTAAGACCTTTGTAACATCTGGATGTGCAAGAATGGGCATGACTTAGTGACAGAGCAAGAGGGAGTGATAGATACCCCTGATTCTTGGTGGAACACACGCAGTGGCTATGCCAAACTACCGTCGGCGTGGAGGTGGTAATGAGGCTGGCTGGTAGGTGTCCTTTATTTTGTGGTGCGAGTTCTCGATTGTGTAGAGGGAAGTGATATCATTGGACTACTTCAGGCTTTCATTTGGGAAAATGTTTGCAGCAGCAAGACATTATAGTAGGAATCAAGGGACCTGAATTCTCACCTAAGCTGTGCCACTATTTTGGACACTTGGGGCAAGTTACTTCTCTTGCAGCTCAGTTTCTGCACTGCAGACTCAGGGACTGGCACCGCCTCCATTCTTCCGTGATGTCTTGTAGAAAGATCTTACGGAGGATTGCAAACTGTAGAAAGAGCATGACTGTTTTTTTATTTTCCATGGAAGGATATTTTTATTACATTAACTGTGTACTCTTAAAATACCTTTACTAATATTTAATTTTTATATCTACCCATGCATTATTCGGTATTTAAAATTTTTACACATGTAAATAGATTTTTATTTTGATACATATGTCTGTATACATTTCAGAAGCTTTCTTTTGCTGCCAACAAGTTTTAAAATTAATTTTGGGTCATACTTTTTTTCCCCTCATGAAATTACATCCATACATCAGCTTTGAAAACTAGTAAATTGTTGCTCCATTAGTCATTTTTATTATTAAGAAGTAGACTGAATTAAGTGTTGTGATTTTGTATTCAATTTTGTTTTTCTCTGCATTTAATTTTAGTGTTTGTGTGTGTATGTGTGTGTAAATTTTTACATTCATTTTATTTTTTATACTCTTTGGGTTGGTTAAGCAGAACTTTCATCATTCATTGATTTATTTTTTTAACAAATAAAATGTTTGAAGACAGTGTTATAAATACAAATGACAAGATGGAAATAGTTTCTACCCTGATAGAGTTTATAGTCTATAGTCTAGTGGCTGAGATATAGAATAGACAAATAAAAATATGTAATTCTTTCTCCTCCCCCTGAAATAAACATTTCATTTTTTTTCAATAGCAACAGAATGTGGGTATATCAGTGAGGATATGAAATAATTAGTTTAACAACGATATTATAAATTTACTGGGCTTTTTAGATATTTACTTAAGGTTGCATTAAAGAGTTCTCATTTCTCTAGTTTGTTATCCTGAAAACATTCTCAGTATGATGCCAGTTTCTTTTCTTCTTCTTTTTATTTTATTTTATTAATACAATGTGAAAGAAGGTGACAAGTTGAACAAGAAATATTCAAGCATGCTCCATTCTAACTGATTTGTTCAAGAGGATGATTCATTTAATTTCATAAAGGCTCAGTGGGCCAGAACAGATGACCAGGTCAGCTGAGGGATGTAGAGGAGAAGAGGTCTGCGAGAGGATCTCTGTAACAAGCAACAATATTTAGTTTTTTTAGAGCTAACGTTCTGCTTGAGCAATTTTGATGTTACCAGCAACAGTCATTTAAAGAGCTGTTGATGCCTCAGGGAAAACGCTTCTAAAGTATCCTATCTAGAAACAATGCTGCATGTATACTGTCATATATATTAAAACTCTGGCCCTTGCTTATATTACAATACATTGTGCCTGATTAAAGCCTGTACTGCTATGATATTGCTTCTTGGGAGTGGATTAAGTGTTGTTCCTGAAATCCTTTTTCTTGCTCAGTCTGCTCTGAAAATGATTGAAATATCAATCACATGGTAAACAAGGCTGGAGAGCACCATTTAGAAACTTCTAACAAAATACATTTTATTTACAATTACTTAAAATGTTAGGAAATGCAAGATCTTATGAATGGGCTGCAAATATTCCTGATGTCTTTATATCACTTCTTTGAGTATTTAAGTTTGACTGATGACCTCAATTTGTAGATGATGTCATATATATATTTTTTTAACATTGTATGACGTTTTTGAAAATTATTATAATGGTATCCGTGGAGTAGATGAAACATATTTTATAGCAAGTAGGATAAAGCATTTTTAATATATAAGTTGGAAATCATACTGGTGGTGGTCTAGCACAGTGATTTGCTGTGGTGTGCTGTGGCACACTGGTGTGTCCCGATAATCTTTAAAACATGCAGCACCTAACCATTTAGTGAGGGGCACTGGCCGCTGTTACCTTAGCTTGTCAAAATTACAACAGCCAACAACAACAATGGCTGTCTGGTGTGAATGAATCAAATGTATATATATATATTTTTTGTCAGACTGGACAAAGAATTAAATATATTTTTTGGTGTGCTGCAGACTTTTAGTAATTTGTTTAACTGTGCTATGGAATGGGGAAACATGAACATCACTGGTCTAGCATATAGAGTGACTCTATTTAAAGACTTATTTACCTGGATTACACACAACAGAACAATGCACAGCTAGAAAAACCTCAGCTAAAACATTATCTTTAATTTTGCTCTTAAAAAAAAATACACTTTAAAATTAAAGCAATTCAAGTAAGTGCTCTGTTGCAAGCGATGAAGTATAGAACCATAGCTTTATACGAAATGATTTAGCTGAAAATGCATTCAGTTTCCCAAAGCGTGGCAGAGATTCACGCTCATCTGGACACGTGTGCAGAGGGAACTAGGTGGTGCTGTTCCGTCATCTTCGTGTCTCCGTGGCTCCTCTGGTCCTGCTCTGGACTCACGTAACGCTTTCAGACAGTAGGTGCACCAGGTAATATACTGTCTGCTCTCCTAGTGGCACTTCCTTTTATTAACTAGGTTTGTATTGATCTTGCATCTTTGGTTTCAGCAGTATTTTTGTACAGCATAAAAAACGTTCTTCCTAAGTAAAAAGTTATGTCACAGTTTACTCATTTCTTTAACGTTTAAGACACTATATTGAATTATGAAATCTTCAGATATTTATGTGTTTTAAAAACCTTTGTACTTGGCTATTTACCTGCTAAGATGTTTACAATATAACTTAGTCAAAATTTAAAGTTGTGAATTTTGGTACAGATTGAATTGAGTTAGTGTAAAAATGCCACACAAAATGTAAGCCCAAGGAAAACACTTCTATTGTGTGAAATACTAAAAATGGAATTAAGCCCTTATACAAAAGAAATGAGAAACCTTTCCTTGAAAAAATATTGTTTGCTTAATTTACTTCTCTGTTAAAAAAATAGTGACCTCAATTAAGCTGCCAGTTAATCTTTTCATGTTTCACGATGTCCTTAAGTTAACTATGCCTTCCAGTAACCTAGGTGATATCTGATAATTCAAGATAAAGTAACACATTTATTTCAAGCTACAGAACAACAAAAAAAGTTACTTCACTGTCCACTTATAGTTGGCACACTGGTCCCTCTGAAGTACAATTTTTGGGTAAGAAATACAGTTTCCTTTAGATCCATTTAGGTTTAAGAAATGCAGATAAGTAAAAACTTAAAGGGACTGGATTATTTTCAATCAACCTTATCCTGTGTTATATAGGAACAATTGTAACTTATGTGTGTTAATGATTTTAAGATGCGTTTGGAGCAAAGAATACCATATAGTTTATTCTTTAATGGAAGTCTAGATGTAAAATAGGATGAAGTACTTAGAGAATTGTACTCGTGCACCACAAGTTCTATTATTTTCATTGGGAACAAAAATTATTTATATTCTTTATTTCTGATACAATAAGTCTTCCTTGCTAGAATTTACATCATAAAACATTGCTGTTTTACCTTGGTAGGGGAATGCATTTTTTTTTATAGAAAACTCTATTTTCTGTTGTCTCAGACACCTTTTATCTGTGGAAGACAGAATCAATATGGAATTTCTTCCATGGCATGCCATCCTAACATTCAAAGAGATAATCTCGTGAGATGAGCATCTTACCCTGGACTAATAAGCCTAAGTGAAAGTGCCGCTAGCCTTCGCTGCCACGTCTGGCTCTCCGGCCTTCTGACATAAAATGGGAGTTGCAGGTGTTGGAATGAATGCCAGCGGTTAAACACGTGACAAGGAGTTCAGCATGGAGAAACTGCATGGGAGAGCTGAGGTTATTCCCTCACAAGAATGCCTCCATTTTCTATCCAACTAACTTGTCCAAAGGAGGATTAGGTAACTGTTTCACAGTGCCGTAACCTTAAAAGGTGAAGAAACCTGGTGATAAATATACACATATTTGGGGACTATATAAAAAGTTGGTATTTATGTTTTGAGTTTTAGTTATTTGTATTACAAAAATACTTAAAAAATTATGACAGTAAAGTTTGGACTACACAAAGGACTTCATACATTGGCTGTGTCTAACTGCTCAGGAACGTGCAGTGTGTGATAATGAATGATATAATTTTGAAAGTTGAAATGTTGGCAGTAATACTAATTAAAAATAGTCAACTTTAACATATTAGATATCATATTTATTTTATGGAAAGTTAAATGACAATATCATTAGGACCAAAGTGTTGTAGCTAGCCTATTTTAAAAATACACTATACTTCAAGTAAAGCATATTTGGCAAAAAAAAAATATTTGGTGGAATATATTTCAAAATTATCTTCTAGACTACAGCGAGTCTGTAGGTTATTTTGTTTTTCTTAAATGTAAAAAGTCTGAAAACTTGTAACTCTGGTAACTTTTTTTTATTTTAGAAGAAACATTATAAGGGAAAAGACTAATGTATCTTAGCAATATGTTTTCTCCTTGAACTGACACTCCAGAATTAACACCAAAGTATATGCATTTTTCATAATTTCTTGTGGTCAGTAGTTATTTACTGACGATCTAGTATTTAAATAAAAGAGGCTTTCTTCACAGTTGTTTTTTTATGAAGACTAATCTCATGAGCCATTCATTGACTGTTAGTAATCAGTGGCCAGAGACATTCCTTGGCATGTCTTTTTTTTTTTTTTTTTTTTCCAAGAGCTTCATTGTATCTTTCCAAATGCTCCTTTGGAAACTTCTGTAGAGGTTCCTTTTCATCTTGCCACGTTTTATCAGTGATGAAAGATTTATATCTCATGGATCTAAAGGTGTTTTTCACTTTAAAAAGTAGACTAAAGAAAAAGAAAAAAAAACAGAATAAGAAAGGGATTTCTGGATTTCTTTTGAGGTCAGAGTCAGATAGCAGAACAGGTGAAAAAAATAAGCAAAGGGAGAACGATGGTAATTAGGAGGAAAAAGCAGCAGTGTAACAGAGAGGACATGCAGATCTTTTGAATCGCTAAGTATAGTTTTCTTCATTAAACAGATAGGAAATATAAATCTTCATATGAGGCTTTATATAAAATTATAGTTGATGTCAACAAATCAAGTTTTGATGGACCCAGTGGATACAGACATCATATAAGGTTGAAGAGACGAGAAGAGAACTAAGTACAGATTGTGAGTGATTTGGGGCAGCATGCCCTAAACCTAATCATGGTGGGGCAGCACAGTAATGAATGCCAACACGGTAAAACATGGGCATCATTGATTTGACCCACATATGACCCCAAAATAAGTTTCTTACGTTTATCCCCCCCTACTTGGTTTAGTCAAGATCGAATTTGTCTTCAAACAGCTCTTGCCTACCCCCCAACCCCTAACCCTGCCTCTGTCAGGCAAAAAATAAAAATTAAAATTAAAAAAAAAAATAGTACTCTTGTCCTCTCGTCTTCCCATGCTGCCATTAATATGACTGGAAGTGGTGGAATGCAATGATTAGGAGGTGCTTGTCTTTTGCTGGTCACTCCCAAGAGACATGCTCCTTATGTGACATTGTAATGTACAAATTGTCAACTTTTTAAAAAAAGTTTCTTATTCTGGCTATAAATGGTCAGAGGCGAAACTGGAAAAAGCAACAAGAGAGAACAGTTTTAAAAACAGCAATGATGCCCTGGGTGGGAGGCTCAGTTAGCTGGAGAGTCGTCCCTTATACCCACCAAAAGGTTGAGAATTCCATTCTGGTAGCCAGGACACATATTTCAGGTTTGATCTCTGGTTAGGTAAATGTTTCTCTCTCTGTCTCTCTCTTCCTCTATATCTCTTTCTCATCATTGGAAGCATACTCTTGTGAGGGTAAAAAAAGTGGCTTAATTATTGATTTCTTTTCCTGAGATATTGATTTCAAAACAAAATCCCCCAAATTTACAAAAGCAGTTGCTACATTTAACTCTTGATGTGTCAGTCAGCAAGCATTTGAAAGGAAACATTGCTGGCTTGAAATTAAAATATTTAAAATTGGGGCGAACTTGGCATTTTAGGGAGCCATCATCCTTATCCAAATGTCTACAAATAAATAAAAAAATTGATATTATTTAAGACAATGTCACTATCAGAAATTATCTTGTCATGTTTTTAACTTGTTTATATTTTCTGCCTTTTTATTACAGACAATAAATTGTGAGTGCAGAGATACTGTTTATTGTTTTATCTTCTCCTTGTAGAATATGGTTTGGTACACATCCCCAATGAGCTAACTGGCCAGGGCGAAATTAATTCATTGATGTTTATACAAAATTGTTCAATATATTTTTTGTGTGTGCATGAATATATATCAAGCTCTTGATTTATTCTTTTAAATAAAAGACCCCCGACATCTTGAGTAACTTCCTTAGTGAATGGAAATCAAATTAACACTGCATTTTAAATATACCTACTTATGATTAGTAAAGTACTTAAATCTTTTTTTAGAAATATTATAACCCATATTTTATTATATTTTATTTATTATTTGAGAACATTTTAAGTTTTCTGTGTTAGGCTTGAAGTCAAACACAATACTGCTATTGCTCACTGACTAAAGGAAAATAGAGCAGGATATTTACTTGCTGAAACACCACAAGAACATTTTTAAAGTATTAGTATATTCCCTATGTTAGCTGTTAATATGACTGGAAGTGATATTGCTGCTATGTAGTGTGTGTGTGTGTGTGTGTGTGTGTGTGCATTTCCCCCCCCTGAAATTTGTTTGAAGTCAGGACATTATAACTTCATTATGTGAAAAAATCAAACCAAAGATCATAATGGGCCATAGGGGAAATTCTGCATAAGAAATCTGTCATAGCAAAATTGGGTGGACATTTAAAATAAGCTCTGTGGTACTTTAGATTTAAGCATGATCTCATTCCACCCCATTTACATCTCACGTCAGAGCAGCAGCACGTGTGAACGGCAAGTCCAAGGAGCGGGGCCTCAGGAGTCAGCTCTGCCCGGACCGGCGCTGGCTCCCCGCCCCGGACAGCTCCGCTCTCCCGGCCCAGGGCTCGCAGGGGGTTAGACTGGAATCGCCCCAAGGTATCTTCAGCTTGAAGAATAACTCCAATTCAGAGTGAAAATAAGTGGATATACTTTGCAAAGATTACGATATGATAATGTCTTTATCATTAAATGGAGTTTTAGCTAAACAAGTGTTCTGATGAAATAAGTTCCTATTTGTTTATAAAATTCTATTGATGAATTTATTATGTGTGTATATAGATTAATAGATATCTTGGCATATTATTGATATAGAAATACATAAACAATAAATCTGATAGTTATAATTCTATTTATTTGAAAATGTGTGTGCATGAATAAGTAATTTAAGAAGACGTGAATAACTAGAAGAGGGGTTATTGAAGAAATTTTTAATTTGTAAAACACTTCTGAGAAAAATCTTAAACTATTAGAAATTGTCAACCTTAACAGGAGAAAAACAAAATAAATAACTCTGATTCCAGAAATGAAGCTACTTTTATACCAAGTGCCATAAACACTTTTTAATATTTGTTAAGGCTCAAAACAAAGATAATGTTCTTAAACTACTTCAAGAGTACTTTAAACTTAATTGAGAAATAATTTCCACCCAGGACTACTAGACGTTGAAATAGAAAGCGGTGAAATGCTTTCTTGGTATTTAAAAGGATCAATACCTTTATTATTTTTCATCTTTATTGGATGATTTAGAAGTGTACCCTCTTAAAGATAAAGTAAGGGTACTGAAGGGCCTCAAATCATGAGATATAACCAGTTTGCACAAGTTGTAGCTAATCTAAAATTTCACTTTTACCAAATAGAATTTGCTCTTAAGAAAGCCAAACACTTGTTATTTTCCTTGCATTTCATTAAATAAAGTTGCATTGGTTAATTTAGAGAGGGTTTCTTACGATCTAACCATAATCATGCAAAGAGTTAAATTCGCTTTATTATGAAGCAAGGCACGTGCAGGGAGTGTAAAGGCTATCTGGAAGGTCAGCACTCAGGCTAATTCACCGGCAGCCCCAGATGCCTGCGTAAGCTGCCAGCGCAGTTGCTTTCCGAGCCTGTCAGGAGTCAGCTGCAGCTGCAGGCAACGCTCTTCCCCGGACCCATGGCTAAGCTGGTGGGTTTTACAATCCCCCGGAAAGGGCAAAATTAGGAAATGTAATTCGGGGTTAGGACACCTCACTCACTCTATAAATGGGTTCCAAATCAATGTAGTATGAGCAGCAAAACATAAACAGATAAGAGTTTTTGCACACATGCATGTCCTCAAATCCTTTTAGTCACATTTTGGAAAGGAACCCAGTGAAATTGCATTCCAGGCTCAGTTCAGTTTTATTCATTTTGGGGATTCCAAGTATCATCATCCATCATCATCATCAACTTTGTGTTGTACTGTTATCTGCAGTTAGAGAAACATAAGCACAGGCCACAGGTGCAGAGGGTGGTATGTGCTGTCTTTGAAACTGTACAGGGTTGGCCTCCGATATTGATTTGCTGTGTAATTTTGAGCCCATGATTTTATCTTTCTGAGCCTAAGGTTACTTAACCCATCTCACTGAGTATTGTGAGTGTGAGTTAGTTAACACAGTTACATACATAACATCATGTCCATAAAATTATGGGCACTGAATAAACTATAGAAGCATGGTCAAAGAAAAAAATGTTCAATTCAAAATTTGCCTTCAGTTCTCAGAATTTTGCATGCACATTGCTCATTATTTTGCTAAAATATTTAATAGGGTATTACAGGAATTAAACGAAAGCTTAGTTAATAAGATAAGTTGGAGAACCCTGAAAATAATCACAGAAAATTTATAAAGGATATAATATTCTTTTATTTCAAAACTTAAGCTTGTTTGGGCAGAAACACTAGAGAAAGGAGGAATACAGAAGGCAGAAAAAGGGGAACTAATACCTATATTACTATTTGTCAATCTACAAATCAGTATTGAGAGAAAAGTAACCATAAAATACACACACACACACACACACACACACACACACACACACACACATATATATATATATATATAGTTGATTTCAGAGAGGGAGAGAAATATATAAACATCCATGAGGAGAGGAAATCATTGATAGGCTTTCTCCAATACATCTCCCACTGGGAATTGAGCCCCAACCCTGGCATGTGCCCTGACCTGGAATTGAACTTTAACCTGATTCACAGGTCAACACTCAACCACTGAGCCACACCAGCCAGGCAACAGTAAGATGTTTTAATAGCAATATTCTTTAAACCTATAAAAATTGCATTTTGGATACTCTATAGCCTGATAAAAACATGAAGAACACTTCTTCCTTTGAGTATAGAGAGCTTCTACTTGCCTGTTTTGCCCTCCCTTTCTTTCTTCCAGGCAAATGAGAATGCATTGCGAGGAGACTTTTTCTTTGTTGAAAAGTATTAAATATGTCCCTGGAAAGAATCATCTACTTTTCTGTAGCTGGGTTTCAGAAACTAAATGAGATCAATTATCAACAACATAGCCAGCCGCCATGCTGCCCGGGGGGAGCTGTCGCCACGGTCCAGGGAGAGCCCGCATGCCCGGGCCGTTCCGTTGGAAGTACAGTTGCATTTTAGTGGAGGCATTATTTTAAGCAAGAGGGAAACCCTGCTCACACAGTCTCACTTACCTCCTGCTGTAAGCAAGGTTTACAGAAAACTCACAACTTCTAAACTCGATCATTTAAACAATCAATTAAAAATTTAAAGGAGCATCCTGGAGCTTTGGAGCTGACATGCTATGCACACATTTGGGTAATAAGATTCAATATCTCCCCTCTCTCATCGACTTTTAGTTGAATAAGAAAAGTGTAAATTATTTGTCCTTCTGATGTGTCACTAAAATGACGTTTTCCTAGTCAGAAAATAACATTTTTTAGAATTCATAATTTTCAAGGTCATGGAATATGCACATTGGCCAACTATTTCTTTTTTACAAAATGAAATATTCACTTATGATTCTGGATGTAGCCATAAAATAGAATCCATTTTTTATCTTTCAGAATTAATATACACCCATGAACTTAAAAATTATTTTTTAAACACATAGAAGTAAGCTTTTTATGATGACTTATGCAGATTGTATCAACATAACATAAACATCTGGATATAAAGCTGAAAATCCAGGATTGATGTTTTAACCAAGCATATAAAATAACTGCATTTAAAATTTTCATTATAATACAGAAACACCCACATGATTTTTAATTGAGTGAATATTATAGAAAAGGCAAAGAGATGGGGCTTATACTGAGCATTTTGTGGTTATCTTGGTTATATATGAATACATATATAAAATGAAATACCATTTTTGTTCTTTGAAGGAATTCTTCAGAAGTTGAGCATGAGCTAAAAATAATACCAGTCTAAAATATGAAACTAATTTCTTAATAGACAAAACAAAATTACTTTTTTCTACTAAAATAAAATAGTTTAATTATTAAGCACAGAAAAAAAGCCAAACACTAACACATGAAATGGCAATATGTTATTCTAAAACATAGATACAAATTTTAAAGCATACAACTTTTTGAAATGCCACTTTATTAAAGTGGCTCTTTGTGGTACTCCTTTTGAAATGAAGAAGTTACATGTTCACATATTCTGTTTGAATATTAAAGCATTGATACTTTATTTTTCTATGTAAAATAAAAATATGTAGGTCACTACAATGGATAGTAAAATGTGTTTCATCAGTTTCTTATTCTCTACCAAATATTTTGGAAATTGCGTCTCATAATCTGTGAGTGCTATGCTAAAAACAAATTCCTATAAAATCTGTTTGCTTCTTCTCTTGGAGGGTTCCTGTCTACATAATTTTTTTTTATCACTGAAAATACAATTTTTTTTTTAATCTCAGTGTAGTCATTTAGAATCTTACTTTATGTCTGGAATTCTATAAATATCAAATTTTAGTAAAACAATTTTTTTGAGAAACCCAGTGGGTAACTTTGAAGAGAATATTGATGAAATAATACTTGCACACTGCAAGGAAAACTGTGTGTGTGTGTGCCCAAAGTTCTTAGAGGTGTCTGAAACAGTGGTCTACCTTCCTTCCTTTCTAAGCCAGCCAGGTAGGAAATTAGGGGGAAAAGAGAAGTGCTGTGCACACAATGGCCTTCAGTGAATATTATTGACTAGATGCCTGCTAGGATGTAAAGGTGGTTAATCCATATCATTCTGCCTTTTAACTTGTCAGCTCAGACATGGCCACCAGAAGAGTTTTCTGTCAGACATTAGCCTTTGCTTTGCATTATGGTTTCTATTTTTGCAATTTCAATATAGAACACAATTGGAGATTTAAATGATATAAACATTTTTAGATGTATGAAGGAGAACTGAAAAAATGTGTTCTCTGAATATCAAAACATCCAGAGAGTGTGACATATGCAGGTGCAGTTATCAAGTTCCTAAAGTTTTTCATGGGAAAAAAACTGCCCACAAGTTTAAATCACCTTTGGACTTTCCATCTTGACACATGCTTTCTGAATTTTGTTTGATCATTGTCTGCTATTGATGGAGCAGTAAGAATTTATGTTGTTTGTCAGTTTATTTAAAGGATATTTTAAAAGGGAAGCAATATGATATTTTTCTCTGGAGATCAGCCTGAATGACGTATTTCCAGGAAATAGGGACATGGGTTCCTTCAACGCAGAGATCTTTGCGTGCCTGTGCTGAGATCCGTGTGTCCAACACATGGCAGCTCCCGGCCTTAAAAGCTGAGAGCCAGCTCACTCAGACGTGCTTCAGTGAATACAGCTTTTATCTAACTTTTATTCTTATGATAGGAATATGAGCATTACACTTCAACTTTTGACCTTAGAATGAGTAACATAATGCACCTAGCTTCTTGAGAAAAATGTTTTGTGACACATAGAAACTATAAGGCAAATTGAATTTTCTATTTTTTTTACCACACTGATAGAAATTTTATTTTATTTTATTTTTTTTACTGTTGTTAATCCTTACCAAAGGATATTTTATCCATTGCTTTACAGAAAGAATAGAAGGGAGGGAGGGAAGGAGAGAGAGAGAGAGAGAGAGAGAGAGAGAGAGAGAGAGAGAGAGAGATGAAAGGGAGACATCTGGACTAGTTGACTGAGACCCTTTGGTACAGAGGCCGATGCTCTAATCACTGGGAAATACAAGCCAGGGCATTTTTATAATATACTATGCCTTCTTTTATGGAAAATGCTAAAAATAAGTAGACTACTTCTCAATGTCTCAGCAACTTATCACTGGTATTCTTTTATACGAGACAACAAAATTCTGCAAACAGGAGCTTTTTTGACTCTTTCCAAATTGTGCATTATGCTTGCCTTTTACAGTCACTTCCTTGACTTCTTTTTACAATTGGATGTTAAGAAAGATATTAAGATAAAAAGGAAAAAAATGTCAAGAAAACTCAAACAATATAATGATTGACTTCTTTAATAAGGCACAAACGAGGGCCTGGCAGGTAGTGCTGATTAGTCCAACAGATCTAGCCGCCGAGGCCTGAGCTCCTCCCATGTTGCAAACCCTTATTTTAACTGCCTCCTGGATATTTTTACGGAAAGAGTGCAAGCACATGAAAAGGCAACAGGTCCAAAGACTGAACTCATTATCTTTTCCATTCAAACACCCCCTCCCAGCCCTCCGCATGCCTAGAATTTCTTTTCTCAGTTAATGCTGTTATAGCCACCGAACCACCTACACTGGGAAGAAAAAACCTTCTGCTGTCCTTAACTTCTCCATCTCCCCACCATCCACTTTATCTTAGTCCACAGTTTCTGATATGTGGCCTTTTCATTTCCCCTGCATTGCCGGGACCTTGTGTGGATTCCTGCAGTCTTTCATCTACACTGTCGCTACATGCTCTCATCAATCTGTCCCCACTCCCTCCCTCACACTCTCTCCAGGGTTATATTCCTAAAAAAAAAAAAAAAAGATGTGCTTACATTTTACTTCTATATAAAGTTCACTACAGCCTCTCTATTTTCAACACTAATTAAAGCACAAACTATTTAGTTTAGTATAAAAGTCATTCTCATTCTGCCCCCAAATGCCAGTAACTTACTGCTAAACCACCCCAATCACTCTCTAAGATTCCTATTTCCATTGAACTTGCAGTATTTTCCAAAGCACACGCTTTAATATGACATTATGCCTTTCAAATGTCAAGATTTAATAGGTGAAAAAGTGTACTGATCATTGCATGTGAAACTCAGAGTAATCCTATACAGTAAAACGGTTATATGCAATTGATGCTAACAGTGGAATGACTGGTTGCTATGATGCACACTGATCACCAGGGGGCAGTTGCTCAACGCAGCAGCTGCCCAAAGGGGAAGCTCTGCTCAGCCGGAAGCCAGACTGATGGCTGCGGAAGCCAGGCTGAGTGCGGAGGCTGTAGTGGAGCCTCTCCCACCTCATTTGCAGTGCTAAGGATGTCCATCTGTGGCTTAGGCCCAATCCCCATGGGTATCAGCCTAAGCCATCAGGCAGACATCCCCTGAGGTCTCCCAGACTGCCAGAGGAATGTCTGACTGCCAGCGTAGGCCTGACCCCCCAGGGAGCTGGCCTAAACTGGTAGGTGGACACCCCCCGAGGGCTCTTGGACTACAAGAGGGCATAGACTGGGCTGAGGGACCCCTCCTGAGTGCACAAATTTTTGTGCACCAGGCATCTAGTCTTAAAATAAGTCATATTTTATGTCCAGAGCTTCATGAGTCTTTCTGTTACATTGAATAGGTAATATGATTGTGAAGCCCATTTTTCTATATACACCTAAAAAAGGCAACAACATGAAATAAAAGGAAACATTTTGTCTACTACGTGTACTGGTAAATAATGTGAATTTTTTTTTCAATAGATGGAGTTACACATATGTTGATATATATGCAATTTGACAAGTATGCTATTTCGTTGTATTGACAAGCTTCAAAACATTATATGTGAAATTTTTTGAAGGTGCTAACATCATAGATATTTTAAAATATCTTATTTTTAAATATCAACTTAAAAATGTTGAATTTTGTGCCCCCAAAAAAGAGCATTTGGGGAAGTTTTAATTCATTACTTTATTTTGAAGAAAAGTGCTGCTAAATACTTCAGGAAGTTAATGGTGAACATGCTAAATCTCAAGATACTTGTGAACACTGGTTTAAATGCTTTAAAAATGATGATTTCAATGCGGAAGACAAAGAATAAAGAATGTCCAGGTAAACTGAAAAAGTTTGAAGACCAACAGTTACAGGCATTATTGGATAAATATGTGTGTCAAACTCAAAAACAACTTGCAGAGAGATTAAACATTGCTCAACAATTTCTGATCATTTACAAGGAATGGGAAAGATTTTAAAGAAAGGAAAACGTGTGCCACATCAACTGAATGAAAGACAAATGGGAAACAGAAAAGTCATCAGTAAAATGCTTCCATGGCATGAAAGAAAGTCTTTTTTTGCATTGAATTGTGACTGGCAATGAAATATGGATGCATTTTGAGAATCCCAAATACACAGAATCATGGGTTTATCCAGGTCAACCATCAACATTGACTGCAAGGCCAACTCTCTTCAGAAAGAAGACAATGCTATGAGTTTGGTGGGATCTGGAAGGTGTGGTGGATTATGAGCTTCTAAAACCAGGTGAAACTGTTAATACTGATTGCTACCACAACAAATAATCAATTTCAACCACGTTTTGATTGTGAAATGACCAGAATGTGCCAGAAAACAAGGCAAAGTAATTTTGCTTTATGATGATGCACCATCACACAGTTCAAAACCAGTTAAAGACACATTAAAAGATCTTGCCTGGGAAGTATTAACTCTCCCTCTGTATTCACCAGACCTTGCTCCTTCAGATTACCACTTGTTCCTATGGATGGGGCATGCTCTTTCTGAGCAGCACTTCAAAACGTATGAAGAAGTGGAAAATTGAGTCTCTGAATGGTTTACCTCTAAACAAGATAAGTTCTATTGGGATGGTATCCAAAAATTACCCGAAAGATGTGGAAAATGTGTAGCTAGTGATGGACATTACTTTGAATGAAGCACTTTTGATGTTTCTCTTAAAATTATCTTGTTTTCTTGGATTACAAAATCCGCATTATTAACAGGTTCACCTGTTCTGTGGTATCAAGCTTTGGCCTCAGGAATTATTGTTTTAAGTGGTAACAGTTTTTCATTTAATGATGTAATTAAATTGTGAATTTTTAAAGGTATGTGTATATCAATGTAGTTATAATATTTTAATATTAAGCTGATATTAATCTTTTATAACCTTATGTAATAGATTATAATTACAATTCAGAATTAGAAGGTGACATAGTAAAAAATGCACGGGCACTTCAGATCAGCAGATATTTTAATTCTTAATCAGACTTGTTAAAGTTGAGTCAAAATAAGGGTAATCAAAACTATTTAGGTTAAAACAACAAGGTTTATAACAATACAACTTTTATAAAGAAAACTAATAGAATATAGAGTTTTAGTTTAAACTTTGTCATAGAGATTTAAATCACTCTAGAAATTAATTTTTAATTATGACTAAGATGAATGAAGAAGAAACATGCATGTTCATTGATGTTTGCTCTCTCTGTGATACAAAATGATTGCTTATATTCAATTTAAGATATTTTAACCTATAGTTCACTCTTCCAGACACATAGACAGTGAGCCATACTGTCACTAAAAGCAAACTATTCTGTGTCATCCTATGCTCTTTAATAAAAGCAGTTATTTTAATAGCAATCTTGACCTGATAATTGCTGGTGGGTCTAAATTGGATGTACTTCAGTTAATGCATCAGTAAGTGATGTACCTTCAATGCAATTAAAAGATTCTGATCTAACCTAAGGAAAGATCTTGTTCATATTGACTGATTTAAATTCAGACTATGATTTCATATTTTTAAAGTGGCCCATGGCTTAGCTGACCCCATTAGTGGGATACAGCTCTCCTTTGGCATAGCCAGTTGCTGTTGAGTAAGCATTTCTGAAAGCCTGTGAATACACTTCACCAAACAACGGCTGTCGAACTCCAGAGGAGGGAACCCTGTGTAAAACAGCCAAGACATTCTGCACGAAGGCTGAGGAATATCAGAATGAACTGAGGGATCGGAAATAATTTATCAAGTAACAAAGGTTATTCCATTTGAAATAAACTTGTTCTTAGCCTTTTTACTTGATAGTGACTTTTATTCTGAAAGATATTTAAATTTCATAAGATGTGTGATACGAGTTGTAGAATGATTAAATTTTTTTATTTATTTTCTTTTTATAATTAATTTAGTGATTGAATCTTTTGTGAGCCTGCTCACAGGATGGAATTGGTGGGGATTATGTCTCCCTGAACACAGGACAGTAGCCTCTCTCCATCTCCCATGACCATTATAGGGAATATAATTCTCAAATGGCTACAGAAAGGGAAGCATAATGGAATGCCCAATGATATACCTATGGGGCAAAAAGGTCCTTCCTATTTTCTTTTTCTTTTTTCCTTTTTTAATTGTTAATCCTCACCAGAGGATATTTTCCCATTGACTTTTAGAGAGAGTGGAAGGGAGAAACAGAGAAAAGCATCAATATAAGAGAGACACATCACTTGGTTGCCTCCCACATGAGTGCTAACCAGGGCCTGTGCTGAGGAGGAGCCTACAACCAAGGTACGTGATCTTGACCAGAATCAAACCTGGGGCCCTTAGATCCTCAGGCCGACACTCTATCTACTAGTCAAACCAGCTAGGGCCTATTTTCTATTTGGAAGGGACCTCATGTTCCTAAATTGGAGAGCTGACATTGGGAGAAAAATGAAACACTTCCTACCCACTCTAAGAAGGGTTTGGTTGGGTCTCCAACTGCATTTGGATTCCAGATGCATTGGAATCCATTTCACGGAGTAGCACCATCTTCCTTGCTTCTAGCAATGGGCATGTGTTTTCATAGCTTGACTGACTATTTCAGTGATATCTTCTCTTAAAGTTTGCACTGGGGATTTGGAAACCACTGCACAGGGAACTGCCAGCCAGATGCCATTTTAAGCTGCCAGTCTCTGCTTTTTTGTGTAATGAAAAGTAAATTGCTGAATCTAAAGGATTTTTTTCCCTACTAGCTATGAAGGAGAACTAAAGTTCAGCTCCAATTATCTTTCAAGAAATTATCTCTGACACCCTAACTCCCTCCTCTAAAGGACTCTGAGTGTTCCTCATCAGTTTTCTTCATATTATTAGTGTGACTGTCTTGCCCACCGGATGACAAACCTTGTCAAGGCTAGCTTTTCAGGGGTACTCCTTTTCTATCACAGAACCTATTCCAACATGGTAGGCCTTTCCCAAGTGGTATGCATTGAATTAAAATTGGACAATGTGAATATGTAACCACAGTAGTATTACCTGTGATTATTAATGTGTGTTTATGAAAAGTTCTGGCATATATAGAACTTTCCAAGCAGTCAGCAACTCATTTGTTTATGCGTAGCCCAGCTGTCTCTCCCACTCCCTAGACTACCTAGTGCCCTGCCATCTACTGATGTGCCACAACCGCTCTGTGATGCATCTGTCTTGCTAATTGGTGGAACTGATAAGGTTAAACAAGCCAGTTGACACCCTGCAGGGGTGTGTGTGTGTGCTTTCATAAGCTCACTGAATACAGCCTTATTTGGTATTTTCGGGTAGAAGGGTGAGAATAATTTCTAGGGAGGGTCCTTATTTGAAGCTGTGGCCACATACATGAATGGGGGGGGGGGGAGAAGGATAGGGAGGGAAGAGAGAGAGAGAGAGATAGGTAGGTAGGTAGATAGGTAGATAGGTAGATGATAGATAGATAGATAGATAGATAGAGACTGAGTTGCTTTAATGATCCTCCCATGCTCCCATTTGCAGAGCTAGGCTAGATGCTGCTTTTGCATCTTCCATGTGCCTCTTTCAGTTTCTGAAAAACAGAGAGAGGAAGATGTTCTTCTCATAAAGAACATCTTAGTTAGATGCCAGAACTTGGTACCCTTTGATAGGGCATCAGCCTCTATGCTATTTCCTTTTCCTTTATAGCACACTTGATCACATTGGCTATAGGCCACATTCTAGCCAATGCTTACCTGTATTGTTTTTATAAGCTTTCTAGTTATAGATCACATTTTCTCTTTATGATATCATTGAGGACCAGGGTTTTTAATACCTAGCACAGTCTCAACAGAGTAAATTTTCAGTAACTATTTCTTGTCATCATATAAATTTAAATATTTTTACTTTGATTCCATTCTTAGAACCACACAATATTATTATGTAATTTCTTAGGTTCCTTTACTTTGAAACCATTGTTTGCCATCTTTGAATACCTACTTTCCAAAAGTTTTTTCTTTTCTTATCTATCTACTATTTTCAGACAATCTTACATTTAACTGAATTAGTTTGATCATAAGGTTTCTATTATTCAACCTTTTAGTAAGTTTCAAACATTTTGGTTATATGATTTTACTATCTTTCTTGTATCTTTAAGTTCAATCTTAAAATCTTATATTGTCTATAAATTGTTTCCTTAAGTAAAGGATGGCTTAGTTTATATCTCCATCTATAGCACTGAACTCTGCCTAAACTGCTGTATTTCTAATATTTTTTATTTAAAATATTAATTTAGAAAATACGTGTTGAACACCTGCTATATTCTATAGGTTTGGGGATGTATACGAGAACAAAAGGCAATGTAGAGGCAGTACAGTGTCATGGCTATCGTAAAATTCCTCTCTGCCTTTGCAAGCCTGGAGGCCAAATGGAGCTTCTTCATACGAATAAGAAGTAACTATATTACACCACCTCTGAAGTCCCTTATGACTTTACATTTTATTTATCTCTTTGTTAAATAACAATTGGTTTAAAAAAGTTATACTTAATAATGTGAAATAATGTTGGTCGAAGATTCCACAGTTTTCACCTAGATTTTAAATCCCTTTCACTGGCTAGCCCTTTGGGGCAGATTTCATTATAGTTGATCTTAAACCTGCATTAGTTTTCCAATGGATTATCAGATTAACATTTAAAAATACGTAGTTACTTAAATAGGTAAGTCATTAGCAATGACAATTAAATTGATGTATTCTGCAAACAGCTTTAAAGCTAGCTGTTTTTGTGTGGTTTTAATGAGCAAACTAAACTATCTCTATTGTTAATAATGAATAGCTTACAAAGTTTCATTGTGTATTCAAGGAGAATATATTTTTCTTATGCTTTCCTGTAGTGTTTAATTTTATATATTTATGAACAAATACTTGTTTAGCTAATCTCTATATATAAAAGCCTAAGTGACTGGCTCACCTGCTGACCTGTTGGCCGGCTATCACGTGACTGACCACTAGGGGACAGATGTTCCACATAGCAGTGGAAACCATAGGCATGAAAACATGGAACAGACTGACGAATCTCAAAGGGAAGGGGAGATGGAGGCAGGCAGAAAGAGATTAACCAAATATCATATATGCATACTAGCGCACCAGTGGAGTTCCTCAGCTTGGCCTGTGAGGACCAGGCCAAAACCAGCTCTCCACCATCCTCTGAGGGATATCAGGTTGCGAGAGGGCACAGGTCAGGCTGAGGAACCCCACGGGTGCACAAATCCACACACTGGTCCTCTAGTGTATATAATGAAAATGAATGCCTTCTTAATTTTCAACTTTTAAATTTTAGTCAAAATTAAACTCAAAATAGCCGGAGCGTGTTTCCCACCAAATTACATGTCATTTGTGTATAAATCAGTTTCTTCAGCTATAAAGCTGTGAAGTTGGGTCTGTAGGACTGTCTACCTCATAGAGTTAAGGTGATAATTCACTGAAATATCTATTTTAACTTAGCACAATGCTAAGTTAAAAATATCTTACCATGGTAAACATTATGTAAAATTTAAGTCTTATGATTTCTTTCTTCTCCAACCTATTTATCATTTCTCCACTTTCCTGCTTTTTTTTTTTAAGGTACGAATTAAAATGATAGTAACTGAAAGAAGAAAGCCTAACCTTTTAAAAATAAGAGAAATAAACTCAGAACAAACTTTAATAGGGTTACATTTTCTTTTGAAGACAATTGATGGATACTTAAGTACAGTACTTAATTCATTGAATATTGTATATTCTGACAATATTCTACTGAAGGAAGTATTTAATATTTAATGATCTCATTATATTTAATAAAACATGAGAGGGTATGGATTTCAATAATATAATTCTATCCATTAACATGAAAGTTTCGTGTAAATGAGTATCTGTGTAATTGCCCTTAAAGACTAAATATATTTAGAATATATTTAAATGATCTCTAAAACCCTGTTCTGATTTTTTTAGTTAATTAAATAAAACATTTTACTAAAATGATTTATATTTTATTTTTGCTTGAGCACTTTCTCTAACACAATGTTATATAATGATTTTGCTTTGGATAGAAGCACTGTTTTAATTCTAAAGTAGCTGCAATAATTTAGATATAACTAAGTTGAATTTGTTTCAATATTAACATTAAAACATTGACTTTAAAATACTTAAAGATTTATTTATTTTCTACATTATAAAATAACTTTATGATTTTAATTGATTTATTTGTGTAAGGAAAGAAAAAAAGAAAGAACAAAAGAAAGAAAGGAAAGAAAAGATTTCTTTTACTCTTAAATGACAGGAGCTTCATGCTTGGTTTAATTATTAAGTGTATTTTTAAAGTACTAAATTAAAGATAGATTTCCTAATTTTTGATTATATATTTAATGGAAATGACTTGGAGCAGTTATCTCTTTATAGGAATCAGTGATTTGTAATTTATTCATGGGCTACAATTCCTTATACAGTTACTTTTCTAATTCATTTCTCTATTTAAAGGGAAAAGTAAATTGGATAATTAATTCACTTATTAATTTGCATAAGCTTACAGATTCATAACCCTGTTTTCTTAGATGATAGATCACAGAAATGAAACACAGCTGACACTATATTGGTTAAGTATCTTATAAATACCCTTTGATTTTTTTATTGCTTTATTTGAGAATTAAGGGCAATAATACATACACATGTGTAATGGGTTACAATTCTCTTCTTTAAATTCCTTTTTTGGTAAATGCCAAAAGGAACACACCAGACCTATTTTTTATTTTTATTTTTTTAACTGACTTTCAATCTGTGGGATGAGTCAGATTAATTATTCCAGGATAATTCCTGACCCACCAGGTTTGCTCACTTTATTTTTAAACTATTTTGCAGTTCTGTATTTGTGTTACTTCCACAGCCTGTACTCTTTGTATTTCAGGTCTCAGTAGAGATCTCTCAGCCTCTGTTTTTCACTTAACAGTTACAAGCCCATATGGGGCTCTGGTTTGTACTGAAATACTCACTGGGTCACAGACCTGGATAGTGACCATATTGCCCCATCCAACACTTTCTAGGTTGCAACCTACATACTAGGTCTCTCCTGGAAAAAAAAATGAGGCAAAATTTGAAATAGCAAATTATTTTTGAAGTATTTGTTAACTTGCTAGACAGCCCTTTAGCTCTTCAACACTTTCATGATTTCTCTTATACCTTGAAACAATTTGATAAAATCAATCAGAAATTCTAGAGGGGGAAAAATCCCAAAACAATACTCTTGATGTTTTAGACTAATTTATCCATATAGAATTTACATTAAAAATAAAGCTCTTAGAAAATGCTGCTTAACACACAGAAATAGATCTTTAGTGAAATAATTAGTCTCACCCATCTGGCATGGCTCAGCGGTTGAACACTGACCTAAGAACCAGGAGGTCACTGTTCAATTCCTGGTCAGAGCACATGCCCAGGTTAGGGGCTTGATCCCCAGTAGGGAGCTTGCAAGAGGCAGCTAATCAGTTATTCTCTCTCATCATTGATGTTTCTTCAATCGCTCTCTCTCTCTCTCTCTCTCTCTCTCTCTCTCTCTCTCTCTCTCTCATCTTTCTTCTCTGAAATTAATAAAAACATATTTTAAAAAAATAATCAGTGTCTTTGGTACCTGAATTGAGCCAGATAGTTGGAAACTTTTTGTACCTCAGACCATATTATTATAAAGGAAGCTAATAATCAGTAAGACTAACTCTGAAGTTCTGAACAAAGTGGTCTCTAATATTTCAAAAGTGGCAAAAGAAAAAGGCAAAGAAACCTTACCTGATTATGACAAAAAGTGGAGTGAACATGCAAATCTGTGCAAGAGGTAGAGGAAGAGCAGCCTTTTCAGGCGGTGACTGTCATTACCCCCAAATTAAGGTTGACTTCCATATTTAGACTGACGTTGAATGTTGTCAATCTGGGATTTATGGGTTAGTAATCTCAGTAACCCCAGCAATTTCAGTTCTTGCCAAACCTAACACAAACTAGTGTAAGAGAAAAGAATACGAATGGGTACATGAAAATAGGGAGTCTTATTAGCCCGGGCTGGTTCCATGTCTTACCACTGTTTCTAGGGGTGAGTCTATGATCAGCCCCGGTAGGAATAGAGTTGAAGAAGAAATTCCTAAAAGGAGGTGGGTTTGCTACCAAAAGAGAGACAGGAGTGTGCCTCTCTACCATAGTCCACGACAGTAATCTCAGGATCTCAAGTAGTAACTACTATTGTGATGCCCACTGCTCTGGTCTGGTGACGGCAGCCACCTTACTGAGTAAAGCACTACTGGCTGCCAAAGCAGCTGTAGTAGTTTACTGAACAAGGAAAACGGACACTGCCGGGAAAGAGGTAGTGGGACTGCAGGAGAGGAAGTGGTGGTGATAGTTTAAGATCAAGTTACTGCAGGTCCTACTGGCGACTGTTCCAAGGTCAGCTTTCTAGGGTAGGTCTTGAACCACACACTGGTGGTCAGTGGTGCACCGTCGGGGAGCGGGGAGCAGAACGCTGTAGAGGCATAGATTTTCCACAGAAAGCACCCCGACTCCAGCTTCTTGAAGTGAAAATCTGAAAGCCATTAGCAGAAGCACACTGGCTGATTCGAACTGTCATTTTTCCTTTCAGGCATGATTTAAAAGGAGTTAGGTTGCTTTATTTAGCTTATTCCAGGCTTTGTAGCCTTAGGGACCAGAACAAAGAATGAAAGGTGACCCTTGTTTCCTGCTATTATCTCTAAATGCACCTTAGTATGACACTAAATATTAATGTTGTAATAGGCACTGTAACACAAAAGTACCAAAATGAAGCTTAAAATTCTTTTTTCTTCTGTTAAAATCATATTTAATTTGTGATACACCCACAAAATAGTACCTATTCTTTGAAATTCTTATACTTGTTCGAAAGCTTGCAAATCATTGTAAACTCAGGACCTGCCAAACATTTTTTTCAGTGTTATATAACTCCAGAAAATGTGAATAGGATGTTTCAGTTGTTAGGTAATTTTCCAGATGCCTTTTTCTGTGCTCAGATAATTCAAATGGCTTCCTTTCAACACTTCAGGCTTGTCATGTACACTATATTAGAGTGTGTAATGTTTTTGAAGGAATTTGGCACAGATATCACATTTCCACTTTAACTCTCTACATTTGAGGAATGTGTGCCAAGATCTCTAAATATATCCTAATAAATGTATTTCACCAATTTTTTGAAATTTTCTCATTTCAAGTGTCAATATTGTATGTGTTCTAAGAGTAGTTTGATTAATTATGTTTTTACTGATATTTTGAATAAATTTTAAACTATATAGAAAAACTCAACATTTGCAAATGAAAAAAGAGAACATTTATTCATACTGGATTCTTCATTAAGATGTACATTTAAAAGATTGATTTTGATTTCAAGTTCTATGTCCTTAGGTAAGTAGAAAGGTAGTTAAAAATTCCCTAAAATCTATAAGCTAGACACTTAAATTTTAGAGGATTTTCTTTGTCCTTTTTTTTTAACTGCTGTTGGTTTAGTTGAGATCATATATTGCATACCATATTATATCCTGTTCCTCCTCTTTAGCATCTATATAATATCAAAATGTGTAAACGGTGATTTAATAAACTGTGTATACAAAACAGAAACTATTTTTTTGTTTTTGTTTGTTTGTTTGTTTTTTACCTAATTTGGAAACTATAAGGGTTGGTTCATCCACAAACATTCATTCCCTTGTGACTTTTAAAAAATCTTTCTACATGAGGAGCACAAATGGCTTTTAGAAATGAATTATCTCTAAAATAGTTGAGGCAGCCTGATATATGGGTTAGCTACGTTCTATACGAGTGCTATGTTGCAGGGGCACATGGGTGTGGGCAAAAAGGGTGGGGTAGAAGTCTGCATAATATCAACATTAAAATGTTTAATAAAAAGTAATAAAATAAAACCAGAACAATGACAACAAAAAGTGTGATGTTTTTGAAGATGTGCCATAATTTCAAACTAATGTATTTCAAAACTGATACTGATAGAGGATGGCAAATGCCTGTGTTAACCAACTAAAGAGGAAATAGAGAGCAGACACAGTTTCCAGTTGACTCAGTCCACCAACTTTGAGATTATGCCATTCTTGGAAAATTTTATAACTTCTGAATTAATATAATTTCAAAATAGGAGAATTTGCATTAGTTGAGATATGCTTAACTCAAATGTGACAACACTAGAGTGGAAAGAAATTTCAATTTGGATTTGAGAACATCTGTGTTTGAAGCTAGTTATGCATAAAACTAGGGAAGTTAATCTTTCCAAGTCTAGGCTTCTTGATCTACATAGGGAACAGTAAGACATTATTGGAGGTTACACATATTTTCTGTTTAAGTACTTGGCTCATACAACATAATCTTACACTGTTGGTGGCAGTGAAAATGCCACCAGGTGTTAGACCTCTGGGGTCAAATCAGTTCAGCAACGATGGTACTTGAGTTCTGGCTAAGAAAGAATTGACAGCTAAGACTCAAACTTAGCCAAATAAACTCAAAGGTTTATTTAGAAAGTCACAGAGGTAGAAGTAATTAGTAGAAGAAATGGGCTCAGGAGACAAGTGAGGAGTGAAGAAGGTAAAAGTAACCATGTCTCAAGTGTGGCAGGGTGAGGGGAAAGAGAAAGATTCATGTGTGCTCCTGGAAGGGAGAACTCACTGGGTCCCCTGTCCTGAAAACATTAAAAGTTTGAAATCTTAGGGGAGGCACCGGGGGAGGATCTCGGTAGAGCCGTGGTCGGCAAACTGTGGCTCTCGAGCCACATGCGGCTCTTTGGTCCCTTGAGTGTGGCTCTTCCACAAAATGCCATGGCCAGGGTGAGTCTATTTTGAAAAAGTGGTGTTAGAAGAAGTTTAAGTTTAAAAAATTTGGCTCTCAAAAGAAATTTCAATTGTTGTACAGTTGATATTTGGCTCTGTTGACTAATGAGTTTGCTGACCACTGCAGTAGAGCATTCAGCAGTTTTCTAGGTGTGTCTGTTCAGGGTCTAGGTCTCCACTGACTGATTGGTCAGCACCAGGGCAGGGAGTCATTAGTTAATGCAGCTGGTCCTAATGTCAGCCATGGTGTCCCTGTCTGGTTTTGCTGCTTTTCTGGGCCTGGAGCTGAAATACAGCTGAGGCCTAGATGCAATCTCTAGGGAGGAAAGGTCAGGGGTTAAAACAGAATGACTAGCATATAAAATTGTCCAGTTGTCCAAAATCCATGACCAGTTATATGCTAGTGGAGGAAAGGTTGGAGGCACGTCCAAACCACATGACCAGAGGTATGAAAGGTCATGGGGTCTAAACTAGATAACCAGCAATAGGCTAGGGGAGGCAAAGTTACCCTGAGGCAAAGTTACCTTGTTTTACCCATTTTTCCCATATTAGGCACCCAGGGATCTCTGCCCTGGTGACCTTCTGAACCTGGTCCACTGTCCTTGCTCTGCTCATATCTGTCTAACTGCCCACCACAATATTGTTTCCTCCCGTGACTGAGAGTATGTGACCATTCCTCTGGCTTCAGGTTTCAACAACTAGCTTTTAAGCATATATGGAAATTATTTTGGCTAAGTCAAAGATAGCTTAAAATTCGCGTATTTGAGGACAAATGCCTGCTTAATAACCCCTTAATAATGCCTTTATTCTGCGATAAGATTTCTGATTTTTGGTATCTTTTCATCAACTGATCAAGAGATAGGTTTTCCATGTCTATTGGTTCTCAGGAAGGGGCTTGAGAAACCTGATAAAACTCCAATGAGAGAGACTTTATTTAACCTGTTATCTCAATGAATCACATGCTGCTTAATGACGGGAATAGGTTCTGAGAAATACATCGTTACACGATTTCATCATTGTGTGAATATCTGAGAGTGTACTTATACAAACCTATACCACATAGCCTACTGTTGTTTTTGTATGTGTTTCACTTTTCTATCTCAGGAAGCTCAGTAGGTTTCTTTACATCAGTGTCACCACCAACACCTAAGTAATTGTAATTTAAGCCCTGACAGTTGGCTTTTGTTGTTGTTGTTATGCAGGTGCCTGACTTAAAGTTAGATTGCCAAAGCACCTGGCTATCTGGAATAAAGGCATTGCCAGCTACAGACTAGATAAAGAGGCAGCACCACCCTCCCTCCCTTTGTTTTAGAGATCCTGGTTGATTCCATGACTGACCATTTGGGCTAGTTATTTTTGTTTTTTTCTTTCCACACTTTAAATGCAGGCAGGTGTGTTTTAACTGGTTTGGCTCAATGGATAGAGCATCGGCCTGTGGACTGAAAGGTCCTGGGTTCGATTTCGATCAAGGGAATGTACCTTGGCACATCCCCAGTAGGAGGTGTGCAAGAGGCAGCTGATCAATGATTCTCTCTCATCGGTATTTCTAACTCTCTATCCCTCTCTCTTCCTCTTTGTAAAAAATCAATAATATATATATATTTTTAAAAACTTACTAATGAGAGTGAGCTGAGAAACCCAAGGCCCTACGCTTGGCCCCAATAAAAGCAGGAGTCCAGGCCTGTGGCCTATGCTCTCTCTGACTGTGACCTCGCCGTGCACACACACCTGCTTTGTACTTTCCAGGGCCTGCAAATAATATCTTGTTTTCTCAAAGTTTCTCACTGTTTATCGAGGATTGCCATCTTGTATTCATAATAAGAACCATAAAGGTGGGTCCTGTGTTAACAGTGATTTAGAAAAGGAGCTTCTGTGAGGCCCAGGGGAGTGGCCCAAGCCTTTCTGGCGGACAGCGTTGTTATGGATGAGCAAGAAGGCACACAAGAGTAAAGCTTTGTACTAGGACTTTAGGACAGCTGGGACACCACTAGATGGTAGGGATTTTTTTAGCTCCACTGTAGTCGTACAGGGCCACTGCCTCACGTGTGGTCTGGTGTCGACTGGAGGTCGACCTCCAGTCTGTGGTAGAGGTGCGGGCAGATACAAGGTCCTGTCAGCTTAAGCACAACTGACAAGCCCACCTACCCAGTGTTGTTGCCTGCTGGTGCTTACTTTATGTGGCCCAGGTTTCCCATGGAATGTGAAGACCACCAAAGAGTTAAATTAAAGTCGATTGCACACGTTTGAAGGAAAATGAAGCATCTTTGTAGTCAAAATATAATTTGGGTAGAGAACTTTTTATTGGAATAGGGTCGTAGCAAATGACAAGACAGGTTTTAATATTAACTTAAATTGCCTCATTAATCTTTAAAGCATGGTTATGAAGTATCAATGGTGCAACCCATCCAATATTAGGGTGATTAAGTCCCATAATCTGTGCTTCACCTTTTATTTAATTTACTTGTATAAAAATGGCTTTATTATACTAAACTAGAGAACTGGTGCATTAATTCATGAACAAGCGGGATCCAGCTGGCCCAGGGCCAATCAGGATGGGCTGGCGAGGAGGGAGGGACATAGGCAGTTGGCTGGCTGGCTCTCTGCTTTGGTGGAACTCCTGGTTGAGGGGACAATTTGCATATTAGCCTTTTATTATATAGGATTATATACTATATTATCAACTATTCTGAACTGGTCTTAAATAGACTATGAAAAAAACTATTTTTAGTAGCTTCCCCTATTTACATTATTTTACTTTTTTGTATGTTTTACATTTTTTAATGTGTTTTGAAAAGCTAAGTTACTCATTTAATGGTAAAATGTATTATACATTTTCCATATTAATGAAAATCATGCTTTGTGTAATTTATCCATATCTTATACTCTTTGTATTTTGTATAGAAGGCACATTACCCCCATACTTGATTTTCCATTTGTCCAGTCATTTTTAAACTATAACGTAATTGCCTAATATCATTATCATTGTCTTCTAAATGAACAAATCAGCATCATTAAAAATATTCTATTGATGTCCTTTGGATCAGTTTCACTCCAGAAGTTTGAATAACCCTGTGGTGCTCAAGGGTTTCTTACAAATGCATTGAATTAATTGAGAGGGAAAGAAAAGAGAGAGGGACAATTAATTTCAAGAAAATGTTTAGATTATACTTTTATTGAAAGACCCTGAAAAAAGTATTGACTTTTTCCCAAGCCCTATATCTTACAGACAATAAGAGGAATTGTTACAAACATGATTTGAATCACAGCATGATTCTATTTCAAAATTATGTAGTAATTCTCTGTTCTGTAATCAGAACTTTAAAATAGCATTTAAAAATTCTCTTTATCAGAATAATATTTAGAAGATGCTTTGTAAGTTATTTTCTCTGGTTACTCAAGAAAACTTGAATCCTGGCTGGTGTGGTCTAGTGGGTCGTCTGTGCACTGAAGGACTGCTTATTCGGTTCTGGTCAGGGCACATGCCCAAATCTTTGGCTCCGTCTCTGGTGGGGGGCATGCAGGAGGCAGCTAATGGATGTTTCTCTCTCATGTTGATGTTTCTCACACTGATATTTCTCTCACATTGCTGTTTCTGTCTCACATTGATATTTCCATCTCCCTCTCCCTTCCTCTCTCTCTGATACATCAATACAGATAAATAAATAATACATAAAATAAAAAAAGATAAAATTTGGAATTGTTTTACTGTTTCCTGGAATCAATTTCTACATCTTGCCCTGGTTTGAGACATATATGCTTACATTACACAGTGTTTTCTCTGTTACACAGTGTCCCTTTTATGATCATGTATTCATTTTTTGGAGAGAATCACCCTAATTTAAGTGAGTTAACAAGTATCTTAATTTTTGGACTGATTTTCTCACTAGTTTCTATATTTCATAAATTATGAAGAATCGTTCACTTCTTTTTAGAATTTATTTTAAAACCAGAGAAAATATTTATAATATAGGACACGTATTCCTGGTTTTCTTTTTCTTTTTCTCTTTTTGTGAAATGAGAAAAATATTTTCAATTTCTCAAAAAATGAGAGAACAATAAATTAAAAGTGATTTTAAATAAATTAGAGTTTTCTCTTCCATATTTTGTATGGATTTTATATTTAGTTTACATACTATTTGTGACTATCTGAAGGTTATTAACTTATTCTTACTATTTATCTTCTTTTATGGTTTTAAATGGTATCAAACTTGTTATATACGAATGTCAAAAAAGACTTCTCTATCTTGATACATTGAAATAAAACAACAACAACAACAACAACATGGTTCTCCTAGATAATAATGAAATGTGTGTTTTTGGGTTCATTTAATTTGAGAACAGTTTGAGCAAATGCTAAAGTAGTGGCACTCTCAATAGGAGAAAGCTGTTGCTGACTATTGAGGGAAGACTGTACTGAAACTCATTTTCTTGGTTGTCATATTGATGAACCTCTGTTATTTGACTGTGAAGTTCATTTTCCCCCCATGTAAAATAGCAAGCAACCATTTTATTTTGATTTCTTGGGCTCTGTGACTTTGCAAGTGGGATATAACTTTTTAATTCGATCACAATAGGAAAAAAATATGTAGATTTCACAACGAAAATCAAATCTAAGTCTTTCTTACCTGGTATTTTTCATAAAAATTCATTTTGAGGCTATTTGAGGTACACTAAGCTACTTTTTATGAGGCACATGTAACCAAATGAAGGACATTATGCAATGATACTTGGTCACATAGCATGGTCTACCCAAAATTATTTTTCTACTAAAATGTCTACATAAACTTAAATATAATCTTTCATTCATATTTTATATCTAGAGATTAAATCATAAAAGGTTTTGCTGCCAGTTTTAATATAGCAAATGTGTTTTCTGGAACCAGTAATTCCCATCTAATTTTGAGGTCCTGATGCTCCTTTTTTTTTTTTTTTTGAAATATAGGACTGAGGGAAACATTTAAAAATAAGGACAGATAGGAATAAATATCAGAAACTACACAATTATTGATCAAGTTGCAAATGTGAAGTTTTGTTTTTTAATGTTCATAGCTGTGTAGTGGTGTGGATTTGACTGTCAGCTCCATAAACATCTACAGCGAGTTCTGAGTATTACAGCTAGTGCTAACAATTGTTTAGCAACTCTTTGGATTCCCTAGGCTTCATAACAGTCTTATAAAATCTGGGTTGGAGGTTTCCAGGAACAGTCACAGAGCAGTGTATGCTTTTCTATGATCAGAGGTGGGCGGCCAGAGGCTCAGATTAGCTGATCTCAATTTGATGCTAATAAGTGCCCACCTGGTGGCCCGGTAGAGCTTTCACTGCACAAAAGTAAGTGCTAAAAATGTCTTAAATGCTCCGGCATTGTCTCTAAATGGTCCCCAAGGAATGTGCACTAAGGATAAGACATAGAAAGATATGTGTCTATTTATCTGGAGGAGGTCAATATTCTCCCATCAGAGGGATAGAAAACTTCCCCTAAACATGATTGCTGTTATCACTGACGCACAAAGATACACTGAGAATACTAACACACAACGTATTCATTTGTGAAGTTCATTTTAACCTTGATTTTTTTCTTCCTAATTGCAAATACCTTTGGAGAGATTTATATATTCAGTATTAGGTCTATGTGGGGAAATAGTGTATTCTCATTATTTACAGTTATTTTGTTCTATGAAGTTCCTGGAACACTGATTTGGCAAATGCTGCAAATTACGGTGTTAGATTCCTATGAGCCTTGTATGCATGCATGTAAGCATAACCAATGGATTCAAGACACTGGGTGGGTGGCAGGTGAGGGCATGTACTGGGGAGTAGGGGAGGCTAGGGGGAGGTCAATGGGGGGAAAAGGAGACATATGTACTACTATTTGTAATATTTCAAACAATGAAAAAAGATTCCTATGAAACTTTGGTCACAACATTTTTGTCAATGATGGACACATAACCATCTTTATGTGTGTTTCTGTTTGAAAACACCATATTTAATATAGATTGTTGATTCATTAACATTAAACTCATGGCCAACAGCACTGTAGCTCACACCTGAAGAAAACTTAACTAATTTTTTTTTTCTTTTCTTTTTCTTCTTTTCATTTTTCCCCTTTTTCTCCCTAAGAAACATCACAGCCTTCCGTGCTTAGGAGAACTAGAAAGGCTTCAATGCTATGCTTGGCCCATTTTAAAGATGCACAGAAATGTGAAAATGTGGCACTACATACAGTTTGAAAAGGACACCTGTATAGAGTATGAAAGCAAAAATGAAAAGGCAGAGTGTTAACTTTTTTGACCTCAGCTCAGAATGTGTGCAGCAGATAACCCAATTTTTTTACTGCTCTGAATGTGTTCTCAAATGACACTCTAAACACTGTAAGAGTCAATTTTAAGATTACAAATATATTTTAGTGAGTGGGTGATTTTGCAAATTGCAGAATCCAGGAATAAGGAGGATCAACTGTACCATATGTTGCCAAGCAGAATGATTTTGCAAACTGTTTCTGTCTATGATGACTGTATGAAGCTTCTCCTGAATTCTGGGAAGTAATTATAAAATTTTAAATTTGCAAGAGATCTTAGGGTCAGCTAGTTCCTGTAGGAATTTCCTGTTAAATATATGTGAATAACTGACACACAATTTAAGCTTTAGCATTTACCGTGATCAGAAGCCAAATTTCACAGGCATTAAGTATGAGTTTTGGCTGGTTTTTTTTTGTTTGTTTGTTTGTTTGTTTTTAAACCTTAGTAATTTATTTAAAAATATATTTTAATGATTTTTTACAGAGAGGAAGGGAGAGGGATAGAAAGCCAGAAACATCAATGAGAGAGAATCATTGATCAGCTGCCTCTTGTACACCCCCTACTGGGGATGTGCCTGCAACCAAGGTACATGCTCTTGACCGGAATCGAACCTGGGACCTTTCAGTTCGCAGACCAATGCTCAGTCCACAGACCGACGCTCAATCCACTGAGCCAAACCGGTTTCAGTGTTTTGGCGGTTTTAATATGATCTTTATCAATTGCTAAGAGTATAGTCCTTACTTGCAGAGTATAGTCCTTTTCTAGATTCATGTAAAAAGTGTTTTAGACATTCCAAGGTTGCTAAGTATTAATATGCTGATACTTTTCTAAGTTACATAGATTATGATGAGGTCTTACTACTTGTTTTGTTTTCTATGCCTTCATCTACTACTAAATTGTTGATTTAAAAAATAAAAGCTGAATAGGACAGTCTCATGTCCAAAGTTTTAAAGTCTGCTACTATGATTACCTATAACTTTTGGTTCAGTATTCTAAAAATAATTTACTGATAACAGTTGACATTTTTAAAAATTTTCAGTTGCTTTATCCAAGTGTTTTTTTTGAACACTTGTGGGTGCTTGTGTGTATATGCTTTACACACACACACACACACACACACACACAATCTTTGCATTCATTATTAGCCACTCTTGTGACATTGCCAATAGGAAAACAGTGTCCTTACTGATGAAATTTGATTTGACAAAGGATTAGCTTCATGTGATTATACTCTATTTCACACTCAATGCACTTTTCTTTGCAAAACATAAGAGACATTGTGGTTATTCTTATTGCTACACTCATATTAACCCAGATAACTTAATCTGTCCTTGGGTGTTCAATGGGCAAATTGAGGTGGATCAAATAATAACTCTTTAGGATGATCCATTTGGACTTAAATGCTCTTTAATTGGCCCATGTCATTCTATCTCTGCTTCTCTCTTTGTTTTATTTATCCACTTAAGTCTTCAATTTCTTTAGAGTTACTCAAAATTCTTTTTAGATACCTGCTTTTCAGATCATACCAAAAATAATGTTGAGTATGTCCCATTATTCAATATATTTTTTTTGTATTTTATCCTTACCTAATTTTATTTATATCTCTATCCTCCTACCTACATATCTATCATCCATCTCTTGGAGCATAATTTAACAGCTTACAGTATACTAACTCAGTGAACTTATTTCTGACAAATTCATTTTCTTAAATATAATAATAAATAGATATGAAGCTTAGGAAGGCAAATTATTTTTCTTAGTCACTTAGAGATGGTCATTTGTTAATCTTAATGTCTCTTCATACAGATACAAATGATAACTATTTATTTCACAGAGGTATATTAAAGATAAATGAGATAAGATTCATCATACCATGGGATTAAAATTAGACAGTACTTACTTTCTAGAAGGGAGTGTTGATACTCATATCTTGAGATAGGAAAGGGATATTAACTAATTTTAAGGTATTAATATTTTTGAAACTTCAATCTGTTTTTCCCTTTAACACAACTTATTTTATGTGAAACACACACACACACACACACACACACACACACACACACACTTAAAGATCCTCTATCTCAAAGTTTGAGTCCACTATGGCTGCTATAACAAAAATACCATCAACTGTGTGGCCCTTAAACAACTAACTATTCCTTATAGTTACAGGAACTGGAAATCCCATGATCAAGCCATTGGCATATTTGGTGTCTGTGAGAGCTGGCTTCCTTCTCACAAATCTGTTAGAAGGAGTGACGAGCAAAGTAAAAACAGAGGCATGGATACATGGAACAGACTGACAGCTGTCAGAGGAGAGGGGGAGGAGGGCTGGATGGAAGGAGGTGAAGAGATTATTAGCCAAAGAACTTATACAGAACCTATGGACACAGACAACAGTGTGGTAATGTCCAGAGGGAAGGGGGGTAGGTCTCGGACCCAATGGAGGTAAACAAAGGTGAGGAGGAACAGGACAACTGTAATAGTGTCAATAAAAATAAAGAAAAAAATCCATCAATAAGAATGTAAAATAAAAATAAAACCAACAAAAATATTGTCATACTAGTATTTGGTAGGTACACCAATGCTTTCTAATTTCATTCTGCATCATTACGTTAGGATGATAAATTGTTTTATCTTAGCATGAGTTGCTCAATCTAATATTTAGGTTAAGGTAATTTCATTTATAATTATTTTAAGTGAATTTATGCCATATATATATATATATATATATATATATATATATATATATATATATATATATATATATCAATAGTATCTCCTCTGGCCATGTTCCTTGTCCCTTACCCCTGTCTCTGCTCTCTGTGTATTCTGTTCTTTCCCAGGGACGCTTCTCCTTTAGTTCTGTGGTGCCTTACTGTTAGGCTGTGCACCTCCTACTACGCACAACTGTATAACACTCTGTCAGTGAGTGACAGCAAAGGCCAGTTTCCTACCTCTTGATTTTTTGAAGTCAGTGTTACCAAGATAAGAATTAGAGACAATTTTTCTTTACTGCCCATCACAATCAGAATAAAATGTATTTTAAATGTATACAGATTTATTCAAAAGAAGTATAGACACGTTTTCAGGTATCTTTTAAAAAATACTGCATTTCTAAAAGTACAGGTTATGTGGAGATCACTTTGCTAGAAAATGTATTTCCTATATTTTCACCTTTATCTTTTATTTATTTGCAGCTTTGGCTTCATAACAAGAAGCCAGTGAACATGTTCAAGTTGAAAGTGTCCGTGTACAGAGTTAATTAGCAGAATTTCTAGGAAATGCCTTTTAACTGTGTTGTCTTTGAGAACTTCCACATGATAGAGATGCATCTGCTACTCACAACTCTTGGTGGATAGAAATAAAAGAACTATATATTAAAAATGATGTTCTAATTTTTTATTAACATGGTTTCTTCCCACTCCCATTTTTTCTTTATTTTCAGCTTTTTTTTTTTGGTATGGAATAACATGTTTTTTAAGAGTTAAAGAAAAATCTTTTAAGATTGTTTCTTATTAAGAAGTAAATAGAGTCTTTTGCCACGATAATCTACTCTTTTCTCCCCCCAAAGATGAGATGCTTTTTCAATAGTGTTACATACTAGAAAATCTGTGGAAAAGCTGGAAAATTAGCTGGAAGCATTAACCATATTGGATGGCTAAGAGAGAGAATTCACCATATTTGGTGAAAGATAATGATCAGACAGAATAGTGGAATCTATTTTTGGAATTCAAGTATTTTGTTGAGTCTTTTAGACCATTCGAGTCAGCAAGTTTTATTATACCAGTCTGTTACAGATGTGATTACTTGGACTGAAAAAAAAATAGTTTTCATGTTTTTTTTTATTCTTCTCTGACACACACATTTCTTAGTGTTGTACATTAATAAAGGAGGCCCAGGAATTCTTTGGTTTATTGTTTTATAAACAGCTCCTACCTCACTGTTGAACACTTTGTAAAGATTATATGATAAGTAAAATCCTAATTTTAAGTATTAGTCCTGGGAATAAAATGGAAATTTATGCTTTTGTGATTTTATTGCTTACCATATGGCCTTGATATAGTAGATGATTTCATTTACCTGTGTATGTTTGTTTCCTCATCAATAAAGTGAAGCTGTTTTAATGTGTAAACTATAAGCTTCTAAGTTGTAAAGTAGAGGTCTCTAGAAACTATACTCATAATATCTGCAGGTTGGATACTTTTTTTTCCAGTTCATAAACTTTTAAAGAGACATGTCAATGGCCATTCCTTCAAATATTGTATTGTGGTAACACAATGTCTTATATAATTGAATTATGATTTCTGTCAATAATATGAAGAAGTCAGCATTTTTTTTAAGTTGACAATAATGTTTTATTCTTTTTTTTCTTTCAAAAATTACCTAAACTATTGAGAGTAATGGTTGTAGAAGAGAGAAGGAAAATAAGCTTTTGTTAATTAGCACACATATCACAAAAACAGCTTTATCTCATTTCATACATCTTTTCTATAATTATTTTCAACTAGACTCTTGTGTCTCAACAAAGCAGACCCAATGCTCTTCATTCACTCAACATTCAAGAAATATCTTGTTTTAAGACCTTAGATACTTGAAATCAAAATAAAACGAGTCCCTCTCCTCAGGAAGATTAACTCTTATTTATTATTTTTATGATTAAAAAATATGTTTTTAAATTATAGCTGACATTCAGTATTATTTTATACTAGAGACCTGGTGCACAAATTCTGCACACCTAGGCCAGCAATCAGGGCTGTTCAGGCCTGGCCCATCAGGACCTGACAGCTGGGGGAGGGCCAGGAGAAGGGATCACAATCTTATGGGGATCTGCTGGCCTTGGGGAGGGACGGGACACAGGAGATTGGACAGCAGCCCTGAGGAGGGAGCTGGTCCTTGGACCCCCTGGGAAAGGGGTCACGTCCGCTGCCACATACCCCTGGTTCCCCGTCCCATCCCAGGGACAAAGGCCCTGGTTGGGGTTGGGAGAGGAGGTGACTGTTAGTCACTGGGCCAGGTGCAAAAGGAACAGCCACGAGTGAATAACCAAGGGAGGATGGCTGTAGGAGCGCACTGACCACCAGGGACAGCTCTTGCGTTGAGCATCTGCCCCTTGATGGTCAGTGCTGTCATAGTGACTGGTCGACCAGTCATTCTGATTGTTCCAGTTGTCCCATCTTAATAACGCTTAGGCATATATATTAGTTTCAGGTGTACAGCATAGTGGTTAGACATTTATATAATTTACAAAATGACCCTCTTATAACTCTAGTATCTAACTGGCATGTACATATCTATTATAATATTATTGAATATATTCTCTGTGCTATACTTTGTATCCCCTTGACTATTTTGTAACTAACAATTTGTACTTGTTAATAATTTCAAATTTTTTTTTACCCAGAAGGTTTGGAAAAACCTTCTCCCATCTGTTTCTTTGCTCTTTAGATTCCACATAGAAATGAAATCATATGGTATTTGTTTTCTCTGTCTGAATTATTTCACTCAGTATAATACCCCTAGGTTTATCCATGCTGTCACAAATGGTAAGTTTTCACTTTTTTCTATGGCTCAGTATATATATATATATATATATATATATATATATATATATATATATATATATATATTGCTTCCATATCTTGGCTATCCTAACTAATAAAAGAGTAATATGCAAATTAACCCCCACTCTGCTATACCCATAAGCCATGCCCACCATCCATGTCCGTCAGCCAATCAGAGTGAGTATGCAAATAAACCCAACCAAGATGGCTACAGCCATAGAGAGCAGGAAGGAGGCTTGGGTTTCCCAGGCAAAGTAGGAAGCCAAGCTTTCTGCCTGCCCTTGCAGGCCTAAGCCTCCACTCAAGGCTACAAAGTTTCAATTATAGAAGGTAAACAAATCCAAACAGAAATGGCTGCCAGCCAAGGAGTGAGCAGGAAGCTTGGCTCTGCTCTAGGCTACAAAGTTTCAATTGTAGAAGATAAATAAGTTACAGATACCAGAACTTCCACTTGGGTCACCAGGTGGGGGGGGGGCATGGCTGGCCTGCAAACCACCACCACAGGCCCCTCACTCAAACTGCCCTAAGCCCCAAGGGAACCCTCAACCAGATCTGGGACACCCTTCAGGTCAAACCTGTTGGCCCCTCAACTATGTACCAGGCCTCTATCCTATCTAATAAAAAAGTAATATGCAGATTGACCATCACTCCTATAAACAAGATGGCTACCCCCATGTGGTCAAAGATGGCTGCCCCCATGTGGACACCAGATGGCCACCACAAGATGGCCAGCAGGGAAGGGCAGTTGGGAGGGACAAGGCCTGCAAGGGAGGGCAGTTGGAGACGATCAACCCTGCAGGGAAGGGCAGTTAGGGGTGACCAGGTGGGCATAGGAGGGAAGTTGGGGGCAAACAGGCTGGCAGGGGAGCAGTTAGGCATCAATCAGGCTGGCATGGGAGTTATTAGGGGGAGATCAGGCTGGCAGGCAGAAGTGGTTAGGGGCAATCAAGAAGGCAGGCAGGTGAGCAGTTTGGAGCCAGCAGTCCTGGATTGTGAGAGGGAAGTTGGACATCCCTCTAGGGGTCCCAGATTGGAGAGGGTACAGGCTGGGCTGATTGGCACTCCCCCACTCTTGGCCTCTAGTTGTAAATGAGGGGTGCATACATCTTTTCAAATTAGTGTTTTGGATTTCTTCAGATACTGAAGAAATGGAAAGTCTGGCTCATATAGTAGTTCTACTTTCAATTTTTTTGAGGAACCTCCATACTGTTTTTCATAGTAACTCTATGATGTACAATGGCATCAACAGTGCATGAGGGCTCCTTTTATCCCCATCATCTCCAACACTTGTTGTTTGTCATTTTATTCATGATGTCAGTGATGTATTAAAGTCCTCTACTATGATTGTATAGCTGTCATCTCTCCCATTCTGACAGAGGTTTTAATTTTCATTTATCTGATGATTAGTAACATTGAGGATCTTTTCATATATCTAATAGCCATCTATATTCCCTCTTTGGAGAAGTCCTCTGCCCATTTTTTATTAGACTAGTTTTTTGTTTGTAATAGCTATTTATACATTTGGATGTTAACCTATCATTGGATGTATGATTAGAGAATATAAAAAGCTTACCTTTTGAATAAGTTACTGAGAAAAGTACCCCCCCCCCCAAAAAAAAAGCCATGTAAGGTGATACTGCTGTGATATGGCTAAATACAGGGCTCTTCTGAGTCACATGTGTGGGGTATCTAAGTTGATCAAGGGTCAGCATATATTAAAGTCATTTTCTTGTCAGGAAATTATCTAAGCTGGTGGTTTTGATAAGTGGTCCTTAGCCAGGCAAATGTTGAGGAGATGGGTGGCTATTTGAAGACTCTGAAGCAAGAGAGGAATTTCAGGAAAATACAGTGGCTACTGTATCAATAATTTGGGTTGATATTTGATTCATCTCATGAAGGTTATTAAGCCATTCTCAAAGGTTTGATTTTATTTTAAAGGATACTGGAAATTTTTTGATGACTGCTTCAATTTCCTCTTTAGTTATCAGCCTGTTGAGATTTAAAAATTCTTCTTGATTGTGTTTGGAAGGTCGTCTTTTTCTAGGAATATGTCCATTTCCTCTAGGATGTTTAGTTTGTTAGAATAGTTATTCATAGTATTGTGTTGTTTTATGTTTTTTTGTTTGTTTTTTTGTTTTGTTTTATAATCCTTTGCATTTCTGTGGCATCTGTTGTTATTTCACCTCTTTCATTTCTGATTTTGTTTATTTGTGTCCTCTCTCTTTGTTTCTTGGTGAGCCTGCCTATAGGTTCATCAGTCCTTTTTATCCTTTCAAAGAACCAGCTCTTAGTTTCATTGATCTTTTGTGTGTGTGTGTGTGTTGTTTGTTTGTTTGTTTGTTTTTGTCTCTATGTCATTTATTTCTGCTCTGATCTTTAGTATTTCCTTCTTTCTGCTCAGTCTGGGCTTTTCTTGATGCTCTCTAATTCTTTAAGTTGTAAAGTTAGAGTATTTATTACCAGTTGTTCTTGTTTTTTGAGGTAAGCCTGTAATGCTATGTTCTTCTCTGTCAGGACTGCTTTCACTCTGTCCCATAGGTTTTGGATTGTTTGTTTTCATTGTCTTTTGTTTCCAGGATTTTTTAAATTTCCTATTCGATATTTTTGGTAACCCAATAATTATTTAATAGCATGCTATTCAGCCTCCAAGTGTGTGTTTGTTTTTTATTGTTTTTATTATAGTTGATTTCCAATATTATGCCATTGTAGTCTGAGAAGATGCTTGATATGATTTAAATCTTCTTGAATTTGAAGAGACTTTGCCTATAACCCAATATGTGCTCTATCTTTGAAAATGTCATGTATGCACTTTGGAAGAGTATATTCTGTAGCTTTGGGGTGAAATGTTCTGAAGATGTCAATTAAGTCCATCTGATCTAGTGAGTCATTTAGGATTGCTATTTCTTTACTGATTTTTTTTGTCTTGAGGATTTATCCAATGATGTCAGTGGTGTATTAAAGTCCACTACTATGATTGTATAACTGTTGTTCTCTCTCTTGGTATCTTCCAGAAGTGCTTTTTTGTTTGTTTCTTAAGTGTATTTGGGTGCTCCTGCATTGGGGGCAGATATGTTTACCAGAGTTATATGCTCTTGGTATATTGATCCCTTTAGTATTAAGTGGGATGGTCCTTACAGATTTTAAGCAGTGCTAAAACATATATATATATGTATATATATATATATATATATATATATATATATATATATATATGTTTTATAAAAGATATATATAATCTTTTCTTTTCAAGCATTCTCTGGGAGCAATTTGGAGGACTGACTAGACTAGAGAACAGTTAAGACAAATGTCCTGGAAAAGAAAGATAATTTTATGTCTTTGTATGTTCAAGTGGAAATGAAAAGTGGGCAGTTGGACGCTCTGGTCTGAAGCTCAGAAAATGTGTCAGTTTAATGTCATGTCAGTGGTAGATTCATAGCCCATGAAACAAAGTTTCATGTCAATGGTAGATTGATAGCCCTTGGAATAAATATCTGAAGGGTTTACTTCCAATGCCTTTGGTTATCAGAGATTGCAGAACTTCTGATCTGAGATCGCTGTCTCAGATTTCAATATTCTGGTTATTGGAGATAGCAGAATTTCTGATTTAAGATCACTATCTAAGATTCCAATATTCTGGAGAAGCAGTTGGCAAATGTTTCCTTAAGGATCTTTTAGTAAATATTTTAGGCTTCCTGGCCTTACGGTTTCTGTGGAAACCACTCAATATTGCTGTTGTAGCCAGAAAGCAGGCACATACAAATATAAACAAATGCATGTGGCTGTGTTCCAATAAAACTTTATTTACAAAAAAAGAGGCAGCTGAGCTTCTGGCTGTAGTTTGCCTCATGTATCATGGCTAGTAGAATTAAAACCAAAACACCTTTGCCTCTCTGAATTCCATGCACAGGATGGACCTTTGAGTTCACTACATGTACTGATTATTAATTTTTTTCTTAGCTCTCTCATATCATTAGTTTATACCACAGTCACAGACAAAAAGATCAAGCCATAGGGAAATAAATCAAGACAAATTTGCTAATTAGAATAACAGCATTTTATACAGTCAGGATAATGAGCCAGCAGCATTGTCTCTGAATATGAAGTCCAGGGATGGGGTAGCACAAGTTGTTTTGCCAAGCTTCACATGATGCTAAGCTCTAATAAATCACATAGATTTTTTTGTTTTATATATAATCTGATACAGTGGGTGGATTTGGAGTAACTTCTGAACCTATGTGTTTTTTATTTTATTTTCCTGTCTTAATGGAATTATTTGCTTTATTTTTTAGTTACCAACTCTGAGTGGTTTAGCAATACATTTTTAATTTTCCAACTTAAAATGAGATACAAATAACTTTGCTATTAAGTTGTTTTCTTATGGGATTTTAACTGAGTAGGAGTCTAATATTAATTTAATTGCAGCTATATTTAATAAATACCAAAGAGAGTGCTTTCCTAATATGTATAAATGTATGGCTAGCAGAAGAAATTGCAAACAGCTACAGGTAAATATATGCTTTTAAGACTTTACTGAAAAACAGATGCAAAGAATGTGGCACAGCTGACTGGCTATGAAATCAAAGCAGCCCGCAGACCAGTCTTGTGTGAAGCCTTAAGGAATACTCTTTGCTTAAAAACAAACTTAGAATTTTTTCTACTTTGTTAGTTTATTTCATTCATGAGACCCCACATGTGAGTGAAATCACATGGCACTAGTTTTTCTCTGACTGGTTTATTTCACTTAGCATAATGCTCTCCAGGTCCCTCCATGCTGTCTCAGAAGGTAACATATATTTTCTTTTGATGGCTGAATAATATTCCATTGTGTGAATGTACCACAGCTTTTTTATCCACTCATATACTAATGGGCACTTGAGCCTACAAATAAACTAACAAACACGATAGAAATAGACTCATAAATAGAGAATACTGACAGCTGTCAGAGGGGAGAGAGGTTATATTAAGCAAAACAAGAACAACAACAACTCATAGACAGATAACAATATGGTGATTACCAGAGGGCAAAGGGGAATGGAGGAGGTAGAAAAGTTAAGGGGGTATAAATGATGATAAAAGGAGACTTGACTTGGAGTGGTGAATACATGATATAATGTACAGATGACATAGTATAAAATTGTACACTGAAACCTATACAATTCTATTAACTAATATCACTCCAATAAATTCAATAAAAATTAAGTGATTATCCTGGATTCTCTGAGTGGGCCCAATGCAATCACTGGCAGGTTCTTAAAAATGGGCAAGTCAATCAGCATCAGAAATTCACAGGCTTAACTGCCAGCTTTGAAAGTGGAGGTAAGGACACAATCCAAGGAAAGTAGGAGGAGAGGCAAGAAAAGGGGTACTCCCTAAGAACCTCTACAAGAAACATTGCCCTGACAACTCATCGATTTTAGTCCAGTGAGATCTGTTTTGCATTTCTGACCTCCAGAACGATGTACACTAATAAAAGAGAAAGATGTAAATTGACCATACCTCCGCAATGCCAACCAGCCAATCAGGAATGAGTATGCAATTTAACCCAAAAAGATGGCGGGTTAATTTCCATACACAGGTGCTGAGCGGCCGGGGGTGGGACAGTGCCAAGCAACCTGGGTCCTGGGGAAAGGCGCCAAACATGCAGCCTCCTGGGACCATTGCCAACCCCGAGAGGCGAGGGTGGCTGCACCAAAGCATCATGATAGCATAGGCTGTGGCCCACACAGACCTGGAGTAAAATGTTTGACAGCAAGTTCTTTCAATATAATTGAGGCATTAGGGGTCCACAGAATGATCATTTCCTTTTCTATGAAACACATAACTCTGACACACTATTTACAATTAAATAAGTTCCATATATTTTGATATTTTACAGCCCTGGAAAATTATATATAATGATCAGCAAAATAAGAAGATGAAAATAATTCTTTGGTTTTTAAAGATGCAACTAATTTCTATCTAGAAGATACACCAATTAAAAAAGTGATAGTTTTATTGTCTTGTAGGACATTAGTCAGATTTAATTTAGCAATTTTACTTTAGGCTGCAGGCTCCTCCCTGGTTGGGGCCCAGTTCAGGGCTCATGCAGGAGAGGAGGCAGGGTGGGCTGAGGGATGCCCCCCGTCCCACCCCAGGACACAAATTTTGTGCACCAGGCCTCTAGCAACATAATAAATGTGAGTTGTTTTAACCACTAAACAAACTCACCCAAAAAGAGTTATGAACTGAAACAGGCTTTAGAAAAGGAAGATGAAGATTATATTAAAAGAGTATATTCTATGTGTTCCTGTTAAGGAAAGCACTTTGGGAACTCTTCTGGCTATTTGAGCCACAAAACTTGATCGCATTCACTGTCAGAGAGATTGTCTACAAACCTTAAGGAAAACATCTAATGAGGGCCTTTTCTCCTAGTGGCATGTGAAAAAAGAAGTAAAGGTCAGGTTTGAAATTTTTTTTTTTTACTCACAATTAAATGTGATTTATTCTAGTTTGGATAAAAATTAAAATTACTATAAGTCTAATTTTTTGGAATGCAATTTTTAAATTTAAATTCTCTATAGAATAAGTATTACATAAGTCTCCTTTTCTCCCATTGACCTCTCCCTGGCTGCCCCCAACCTCCAGCACATGCCCTCACTTGCCCTCCTTCCCCTCTCCCACATCTGTGTCCATTGGTAATACTCATATCCATGCATACAAGTCCTTTGGTTGATCTTTTACCCCATCACCTCTGCCATCCCTCATAGGTAGGACAGTCTGTTCAATGCTTCTCTGACTCTGCATCTATTTTTGTTCATCAGTTTATGTTGTTCTTTATATTGCAGAGATGGCTAAGATCATGTGATATTTTTATCTTTCTCTGTGAAATTTATCTTTTTCTGACTGGCTTATTTCACTTTGTTCTCCAATTCCTTCCATGCTGCTGCAAATTGTAAGAGTTCCTTCTTTTTTACAGCAGCATAGTATTCCATTGTGTAGATGTACCACAGTTTTCTAATCCACTCATCTGCTGATAGGCACTTAGGCTGTTTCCAAATCATAGCTATGGTAAGCTGTATTTCTATGAACATAGGGGTGCATATATAATTTTTTATTGGTGTTTCTGTTTCTTGGGATATATTCCTAGAAGTGAGATTACTGGGTCAAATAGGTTTTTTTATTTTTTATTTTTTGGGGAAATGCCATACTGTTTTCCACAGTGGATGCACAAGTCTAAATTTCCACCAGCAGTGCACGAGGGTTCTCTTTTCCCCCATCCTCACCAGCACTGTCATTTGTTGATTTGTTGATGATAGATATTCTGACAGGTGTGACATGGTACCTTATTGTTATTTTGATTTTCATCTCTTGGATAAAAATAAAAAAGCTTCTGCACAGCAAAAGAAACAAAAACCATCAACAAAACAAGAAAGCTGACTGCATGGGAGAACATATTTGCCAATGTTATCTCCCTTAAGGGTTTAATCTCCAAAATTTATAGGGAACTCATACAACTTAACAAAAGAAAGATAAACAATCCAATAAAAAATGGGCAAAGGACCTAAATAGACACTTTTGGAAAGAAGACATACAGCAGGCCAAGAGACACATGAAAACCTGTTCCAAGTGTAATGCAATTTGTATTCCTTGATCTATCCTATCTAATAAAAGGGATGCAAATTAACTGTCACTCCATCACAAAGATGGCAGTGCTGATAGCCACAAAATGGCGGTGCCCAGTCCTCTCAGTCCTGCCAGAGTCCCCAAGTCCTGGGGCGGTGGGAGGGTGGGGAGTGGCTGTTGAGAGCAGGAAGCATGAGCGGCCTGGTGGAATGCTTGCTTGGTCAGCACAGTGATGAGGCAAGCATTCCATGTCTGGCTGTGGTTGGGCCTCTGGGCAGCGGGCAGAGTGGCCAGGACCCACAGAGAGCTACTGGAGCATGGATTCCTGCGCACGGCTACTATTCTTATAACAAAAGGCCAGCATGGTTAACATGATGGAAAAGCTTCCTGTTTGGTTATTCTCAGTTTGAATTAATCTTCACATTAAATAGCAAGCTTATTTATTGAATGCCAAGCAAATGTGTGTGTGTGTGTGTGTGTGTGTGTGTGTGTGTGTGTGTATGTGTGTGTAGACTCATGCATTGAAATATGTCATCTCATCTTCCTCTATATTTCAAGATTAGTGTTAAGGTTAGAATAAAATAATTATTTTTCAGGAGACTGTTATAGTAATATCAAAATATCAAAAGTTAAATATAAAAAGAAATTCACTCATGCCACTATTTTAATTTGTCTTCTTTTAAAAAATATGTATATTTTCTGTTTTTTAAGTTGGCAACCTAATTTCTCTTACTTCATTTTGGTCATGCATCCTGCATTGAATATTAAAAATCCTTTAGGGTATTTTCCATCTCCCATTAGTCCAATGATTTCTTGTTTAGATTTGGATGATTAATCAACTTCATTATTTCTAAGTATTTATTGTGTTCATGTTTACAGCTGACCATATATTAGAGTTCTTGGAATTATTCAATGACACTTTCTTCTATAGCTGAGAAGGACCTATATAAAGTATTAAGAAATACAGGTAAACCTTGAAAAAAATTCATTCATTCAATAAAGTATTTTCATTCCCTACTCTGATGGTATATGAGCTTGTGGATACACAAAAATGGACAGGGCACAGTATATCTTGTTTAAGAATGTCCTGTCTAGTGGAGAGATCAAAATACTTTTCTTGTGCAGGGAAAGATATTGAATATTTTTGAGTTATGGGCTACATAGTCACTGTGGCAACTACTCAAATGTTGTCATTGTGGCACAAATACAACCATAGACAATGTGTAAACAAATGAGTGTGACTGTGATAATATAAAACTTTACAAAAACAGGGCCAATGTACCGAGCTTCTCCACCAACTCCTGCTAGAGTGGGCAATAGGGACACATTAAGACATTGTTATATTTAAATGTGATAGTACTAGAATAGAGATATTCAAATGATGTAGAGGTTAAATATATCTTGGGGAATGCTTTACACAGAATTCATTATTTGAAATGGGTTTAAAATAATGCATAGGAATTAACTAGCTAGATAAAATAAAGAACAGAAAATGAAAAGTCCTAAATGTAAACACAAGATGGACCATAATGTTTTTAAAGAGCTCTAAAATATGGCATTGGAACACAGCATGTGTGCCTGAAGATGAGGCTGGCAATATTGTTGTTGCCTCATATGAGGTCCTAATAAATTTAATGTTTATTGAGTAGCCATCAATGATCCTATCACTAAGAGAGTGAAATGTCATTTCTGTTAAGAAAACATGGTAAGGACTTGAAAAAGAAGGGCCTAGAGACAACATAGATAGCTTTGTCAGAAGAGCTGATGAAATACAGAAATTCTGGTAATTTGAGAGTAGGGTTGGATATTCCAAGAGATTTCAGAATTGATAAATAATTCTATATAGCTGACTAGAAGGATAACTGAGCCTGGCAAGAATCCATGCCTTTTGAGATCAGAGGGTTCAGCTCCCTAAGACAATGCTATTAGTGTATGTAAAATTCTTTCTTTTTCTTTCTTTCCCCTTCCTTTGTTCCTTCCTTCGTTCCTTCATTCCTTCCTTCTTTCTTTTTAAAATATGATTTTATTGATTTCAGAGAGGAAGGGAGAGAGAGAGAGAGAGAGAGAGAGAGATTAATGATAAGAAAGAATCATTGATCGCTGCCTCTTGCAGGCTTGATCGCCCCCAATTCTTCTCCCTTGCAGGCCTGGACCCTCCGAATTGCCCTCCCTTGATGTTCATCTTGTGGTGGCCATCTTGTGTCCACATGGGGGGCAGCCATCTTTGACCACATGGGGGCAGCCATCTTGTGTGTTGGAGTGATGGTCAATCTGCAAATTACTCTTTTATTAGATAGGATATCTGTGAGTCATGAGATCGAGTGAAAGATAGATTATATCTGAATGGTGGGCCTATTTAAATCTCAGTTCAAGAGGAATTACAATCCCTTGGTTCTAATTTCAGAATTTGCAAGTACCTAAATATGTAGCTTTGGATAATTCATTTAACCTCTCTGATTCACATGTGTAAAATAATAGGAATGGACTAGATGACATTGACTTCAATCACTTTATTTCACTTTTGAATAAATACCACCAATATGCAGGTTTTTGCAACATGAAATTTTAATTTTGAAAATATAAATTATTTATTGTTTCAACCCCCAAAAAGTAATGAGTGATTTGTTGACCAGTAATAATGGAAAACTAATTTAGAGTTACATGTTTTTACAAGAGCTCCTCATTATATTGGATTTAGAGGTTGTCTTAGCAGGGATTTTTGAAGAATATAATGAATAACACCTTTTAAAAGGAAAAGATCTCTGAAGAATATTTAGATGTTTGGGAAAGTTGAATAAAATATATCACTACATTAGAGCTGTAATGACTTTTTCTTTTCCACAAAGAAAAAGAACATAACCTATAAAACTTATGAAAATACAACAAAAACTTTGGTTAAACCAACCCAATAAAACAATACAAAAAACTGAAAGCTAAAAGGATATTTGATACCATATCTAGAATGTATAGCCCAGAAATATCAGAGTGCTGTAGACAGAGGTGCCAGCATTATAAAATGAACAAAACAAATTAAGTCACCTCAAAGTCACATTAAAGGCTAAAAATACTTCTACTTCTAACATTCCATGATTCTATTATTAACATTGAAGGTGAAATAAAATAATCTTGTAACTCCTGGTTCCAATCTCTTAGCACTCTGTTACTTCTTGGCATTAAATTTGCCTTTAGAATAAAAAGAAAAATGGAAAAACTTGAGTACACAGTAAAGACTCCTTATCTTGGCTAGACTTTAAGCTGGCTTTGTTTCTGTCTTCCTATGGTAAATATTTAAAGACTGTCATATGTCTTTGACAGTTGATCATTTTTTTTCTCTTTAAAATGTACTAGCTTAATAAATATTGCAAAAATATTGCAAAAAACCATTTGAATATTTTCATATAAGCTTACTAAAACTTTTTACTTCTTTATTTTTCCAAAAATCACTTTTTATATAATTTTTGGCACTCATATTCTAACCTGAATTATAGTTACCAATGTACTTGATTTATCTATCATTATAGTCTATAAGCTGTATGCATCAACTTATCTCTCTGTTTTCTTTATCTCTTAGCAACATGGTTATTTAAATAATATATTTTTATTTATTTAAGTAGGGTGCACTGTTATGATTTGCTTAATGGCAAGGTTTTGGTAGAAAAAATTTTACTGCATGAACTCCAGAATTAATTAAGGCATAAGATTAAGCTTTTTGAGTATAAAATCATGTATATCATCATAGAAATAATTGTGAACCTTAAAAATTAATGCAAATATGAATTCCATGTAGCTACTTGTAGAATATAGTAATTTATTTCTGAAGTAAGATATGCAACTCTCTTACAGTCTCCCCTGCCTCCCCTCCATACACAAATAAAAATAGCCATTAGGTTGTTTTCCAAAGTTTCAGTAGAATTTAAGAATGTTAAGATGCTGGGGTTCTTGTCCCAGCATTACAAAGGGTTCAGCAATCTGGAGAAAGGAGCTGATGCATAGATTCAAGAAGGAGTCCAAATACGAAAGATGATTTTGAAAGGCATTGAGGGTCAGAGGAGTTTCAGCTAGAGGAACTGAAGACTACCTCCTTGACTAAGTACCCTGCTTTTATTAACACAATTTTTCCTAAGGCAAGGTGGAGATAATACACTTCAAAGGGTAGAGTTTACAGAGATTGGGAAATAGCCTATAACAGTTCAGGTGTTTGGACAAGAGACAATAAAATGCCCTGAGCTGTCTGGCAGTTAACAATCCCATATACAAATCTTTAGGTTTGGGGAAATGTCCTATTCAGGTTTGGGGAGATGCTTTTTAGCAGTCCCAACAGGTAATTACATTTGACTCAACCCTTGTTGAGCTCCCCAAGCTTCACCAATCTTTTGGTGAAATTCTTGTAATTATGACATGCTGGAATTAGTTCCTGGCATTAGGACTATAAGAAGCAGAGCACAGATAATTTTAAATGTCTGAAGGCCTGGCAAGTGTTGAGTGAAAACACTCAGTTGTGGCTCACTTGGTGGGGTGTCATCCCACGCACCTAAAGACTGTAGGTTCCATTCCTGGTCAGGGCACTGACAGGGTTTCCAGCTCCATCCCTGGTAGGGGAAGTGCAGGAGGCAGCTGATCAATGTTCACTCTCACAGTGATGTTTCTCTCCCTGTCTCTCTCAAAATCAATTTTTAAAAATATTAAAATATAAATTTAACTCATGATTAAACCTCTACTAAAGAGAAAAGTTTAGCCATTGATATATAATGGTAAGGACCTATTTCTTGATATTTTAAAATGGGAAAATATAAAAATTCTTTTTCAGCCATGATTTAATTTTTGGTACTTTGAATGTAAAACATGAAAACATTGTATGTCAGTCTTTGTTACAGTCAACTTTTTAAAATGATGGTGGTTGATGGGTACTTTGAATCCTGGCTTTTACAGTTTTTTTCATACTGTTATCTCTGCAAACAGATTTTTTTTCTTCCCAGATGGCCTAGCATTTATTTCTAAAATGTTTATTATTATTAATTTATATTTTTTCAGTTGCTTCAGACTTTAATTTCTGATAATACAAAATAGCATATATAAAATTTAATTAAATGTATATCTCTATAGTATTTTTATATTTACAACACACAAGAGATCCTTATTTAGTTATTTAAAATAAATTTGTGATAACACAAAACATTTTACATTTAAATATTTTCACTTTCAAGTGAAAATAATAAGAATATATACAACCACTAAAATGTTTTATATGCATTTATATAAAGTATGAAAATAATACAAAAAGCTCAGCTTTCTTCTAATGTAGATATTCAGTATTTTAAAAATAAATAATATATATAGTACATTTCATTAACATTTATTTTTATGTTACACATATTTTAAATCATCTGATATTGACCTTGTTAATAAAATTCTAGCATCATAATATCATGTAGATTGATGGAACCAATTATCAGCATTGCTAAAGGACAAAAAATGTACCAAGACTCATTTCTTTGAAATATGTTGTACATTTGTTCTGTTTTCCATTTGTTTCCTAGCAAGAATATTTTTGAGCTATCCAAATAAGTCAATATTTAAATTAAACTAAAGGTGATTTTTAAAGATGGGGAGTTTTTAAAGATAAAGCTTTGGCATAATGATGACCATATAATATTGATTTATATATAAAATTATTAATAAATCACTTTATTTTGCACTCTATGATCTAACGCACCTAAGATTCCCGAAAAAGCACTGTAAGGTAAGTAAGATTCATAGACCCATGGAGAAGAAAAACCTGCAGTCTGTCTTTGGCCTGTGGCAAATTTAAAAACTGGGTTCAGGAAAGCACAGGAAGAGGATCTGGGAGAAATAATCTATTTCATCTTTTTGTATGACCTGTGGCTCTTTCCTGCTATGCCCAAATAGCTGTGGAAAATTCTATATGTCTGATCTTCACCTAGACATTGAAACTTACCGGGAATCCTTATTTTCAGAACCGCTAGAGAAAATAGAACCAAATCCTTAAAACATACCATTTTTAAAGAAAAGTAAAGCAATCCAAGGTTGTTATGGTGCGACAAGCCCCAAGAACTTGAATCTTGAGAAATAAGCGGTTGTCGCCACTTTTACTAAATGGAACCTAAAATCTTTTAAAATAAATATTTTCAGGATATTTCATTAATATAGTCATTAAAATAACGTAGATAACAAACCCTTTGTCAGATTACATTATTAATTTCATTATGAATGGGCTTAATGCAAAAGTGTCTATGTGTCTGCATGTTGTGTAGTTACCTAGTGCTGCATAGCAAAGTCTCCCAAAATGCAGCAGCTTAAAGCGACCTCTGGGTCTCCTCTTTGGTTTCCGGCGGGTAGGAGTCTGGGTGCGGGATTGCTGGCTGTGGGATCAGGGTCTCTCAACAAGGTTGCCGAGGCTACAGTGATCTCAAGGCACCCGCAGTGCTTCCAATTTTATTCACATGGTTGATGGCAGGTTTCAGTTTGATAAGAGCCTCAATTCCTCACTGGCTTTGTCCAGAAGCTAAATTTCTAGCCATGAAGGCTTTGCCCGAGACTGCTTGCTAGCAGCTTGCTTCTCCAGAGAATGAGAGCGTGAGAGAAAATGAGAGTGTCTAAGATGGAAACCATCTTCTTTTATAATTTAAGAAGTGACATATGATCACTTCTGCTATGTGCTATTAGTCACACAGAGCAACTCGAGGACAATTTGGGAAGAAACTAAATAAAAGTATGGATACCAGAAGGCAGAAGCACTGGGAGTCATTTTGAAGCCTGCCTCGCATGTTCTATTTCTTTTTATGTTTATTTCTTAGAAACACAAAACATTGTCTAACATAAATCATAGAGCAAGTTTTACAGCTTGAAAATATAACATTTTTTTAAAGTTCAAACTGCCAACATTTTATCAGGGCATTACATTTTTCTGCTACACTGAGTGTGTGTGAGTGCATAATAATCTGGCCACTCAGTGTATATCCTATATAATAAAAGGCTAATATGAAATTTGTCCCCTTGACCAGTACTTTGACCAGCAGGCAGGCCGGCCAACCTCCCATGGCCCCTCCCCCTGACCAGGCTGGCCAGACCCCACCCAGGCATGAATTCATGCACCAGGCCTCTAATCCTCTAATAACACACACACACACACACACACACACACACACACACACACACTGAGTGGCCAGATTATTATGCATTCAGAGATCATAATAATCTGGCCACTCAGTGTATACTTACATAGATATATATAAGAATATATATTAATTTTATATAGCCTTATATTATCTAAGTTAAACCAGAAAAATATGGAGAAGTGAGTTTCTATTGTTGAACTCTGCATTGGAAATCCATGGTATTGTTGAAAACTAAGTTAACAAGTTATAATTTGCTGAAATTTTGTTTCCTTATTTTTTATTAGCTAAAATCCTTACCATAATATACTTCCTCATTTGTTTTACAATTATGTAACTCAATTTAAATTTTACTGCATCACAATCACTCCCTCCTGCAACACACATTGGCATTCAATTGTTTTTAAATAATAACTTACATTGAATGTTCTTCTGTATAAATGAACATTTTTTTCTGAGGAAAAGCTATGCATAACCTGTTATGCTAAGCAATTTTGAATTCAGAGATGGTTATTATAATGTCTGCCTACAAGAAAACTTGAATCTCTTCTGGGCAAAACAATTCATAGGAGATTCCATTACTTGACTGAGTAAGATAAGTATCATAAGGGAAGTACAAAGAAAGTGTTTTGTGGGTCCAAGGAAGAGGATTATCAAATGTACATTGACAGGAGAAAAATAAATCATTTGTGGCATAAGCTCCTTTGAGCTGGGTCTTAAAGGATGATTAAGGTTTGCAAAGGAGTAAGCAGGAAGGAAATTTTCCAGATGGAAACAATAGAACTAGTGGTAGTGGGATAGTGTAGACTAGAGCATTTTGGGGAATGCACAATGGTCTTGCTTGACTGAAGCTTAATGAGTAGTTGTGATACGGTTACAAAGGTACCTCTGAGGAGTATTAAGAATGATTTTAAATGCTAGTTTTAAGAGTGAATACTTAATTTGGGAGAAATGAAGCTCCATTTTGAACAAAGAGATAGGAGCAGTTATGTGCTTAGATTAATATAAGAACATATATCTGAATGAATTATAATAGGAGAAGATGTGTTAAATTCATTAGGTAAAGAGAGAGCCCCAGAGGATATAAAAGTAGAGCAGATTTGTTTCTATATTATAAGCATAGTACAATGAGGGCCTAACCTAGAGTGTTCACAGTGGGAATAGAAAGAAGGAAGCTGAAGTGAGAAACATGTGGATACACTAATTATATGAATAATTGTTTTTAAAAAGTAGCAAATAGATGCAAAACATATACATTTCAATCGATTCCACATAACTAGGACAATCAAAAGAAAGGGGAATATGGGGAAAAATGATTATGGACTGTAATTATGAGTTTGAATTTTAGCCCCCGATATGTAGAATTAAAAAACTATTTTTTTAATTTGTACAATTTATACACAGGAAAATTCCTGTCAATCTGTATTGCATGGAAAATTTAGAAGAACAAGAGTAAAAGACCATAGTTTAGAATAAGGTAAAATGAAGGTAAGTAGGAATGGAGGTAGGTAAGGTACTTGAGTGAAAGCATAACCTCATCTATAGTATGATGATGGTGGACAAAAATGGGAGTCACCAAAGAGTGAGATGGAGCATTTGAAGAAATAGGTTCTTTGTGAGTAACCATCAACATATTTGAAGAAGCAGGTAATCAGCAATTTGAGACACTGCAGAGTTTTAGAAGGTGGATAACGAAAGACACAGTAGCTGATTATTTGAAAACAGTGGGAAAGAGTAATTAATGGAAGAAGATAGTATGTATGAATTTAAGAAGGGGATTCCTAGAAATATACTTTTTTGTTTTTTGTTTTCAAGAAGTACCAGTGAAGGGAAGAAATAATGTGATAATTTGGGGAGATATTAAAGATGAAATTACTTTGGATTTTTTGAGATCACAAATAGATATACTGTTGCAGGAAGAATATAATATTTGAAAATACTCCCAATACAAGGTACTTTGGTATGAAGCTGGAACTGTGATTTGACCTAGCAATATATTGTTTCTCTCTCACTTTTATCTTCATGTGAAAATCAATATGTCCCCAGTTAATCTCCCATTCATCCATAGGGAAAAATAATTCTTATCCTGATATAATTTTGCTACATATTAATGTTTAAACTATATTTAATTTCATATTTTTCCCTCATTTTAACAAAATTCTGCCAAACAAGTTTTCTTATAGCTTTTCTCAACTTTCTGGATGTTTAAAACCTATTATTATTATTGCTTCTACAGTTAATTTTTTAAAAGTTAGGAATGTAAATAAATCTCTGTAAAAAATTTATTTTAAAAAATATATTTTATTGATTTTTTTTTTACAGAGAGGGATAGAGAGTTAGAAACATTGATGAGAGAGAATCATAGATCAGCTGCCTCTTGCACAACTCCTCCTGGGTATGTGCCTGCAACCTAGGTACATGCCCTTGACCGGAATCGAATCTGGGACCTTTTAGTCCGCAGACTGATGCTCTATCCACTGATCCAAACCAGTTTCATCTGTAAAATAAATTCTTAATGTGAAATACAATGTTATTTAAGTTTCAGGCTTATTTTTATAACATGGAGAAAAACAATTATTAGGTTATTTAACTTGAGGTTTTTGTATTATTACTATTACCTGAGTTAAAGATTGTTGAAAGATAGGGGACTATTGTTAGGAACTGGATAAATACCACTTAGGATAGGGGACCAGAAAGCTACAAATAAACAAACAAAAGCCCACATCTTAGCAGTGCTGCTTAATGTGTGGTCAATGCATGTTCTCAGACTAGCCATATTTGAGTACATAACAGACTTATCAGAATCTCTTTTAGTTTTCACAATTCCTGACAGCTTTCTAGTCAGACAGTAATAGATATCTTTACTTGAAAAGAACATGCATGTGTCCTAACTGCAGTTACTGTTTTGCAGTGTGTACACACCTGTATGTGTGTATATGTATGTGTGTGTATGCATTTAAGTGTGATTATAGAATATGTAAAAGAAACAACTTATCATAAAAACATAGAATTTGGTATCAGAAGTCATGAATTTATTCTTAGGTTTGACATTTATCTTTCTGCAATTAGTAGAAAATAAGTGATGACTCAAAGTAATTGACAAATTACATTTGTTTCCAAAATTACTGTGTTTCACTGAAAATAAGACATCCTCCAAAAATAAGACCTACTTACCGTTTTCCTTCTGAGTGAAATATAAGGCATCCCCCCAAAAATAAGGCCTCCAGGCTGTGTCTCAGAATGAAAATTAATTTACCGTAAACTGGTCGCTAGGGCCGCCCCGACTGGTGTCTAGCAACCAGTGACCTTACACGGAGTCCTGACGTCACTGCTGTGTGAATGGAGAGAAATCAGCGTGGAAACTTTGTGAAACCTGAACTGCAAGAAGTTGTGACTTGGGTGAAGAATTCATGGGAGAAAATCACTGACAGTTGCATTGCAAATGCTCTGCGAGCAGGCTACCTTGACAAGAAGTACTCATTTAAAGAGAGTGCTATTGCTAAACATGAGAGATTTGGTCCACTGATTCTGAAAGAAATGGAGTCACAAGAAATTCACCAGGAAATTCAGGAATTGGATTGTTATGATGATGTTCCAGAAGATGATGACATGATTGTCGTTGAATAAATGAGTAAATTCTTGATACTCTAGGATGAACAGTTTGTCTGGTTTGTGTTGACAACTACCTTACTACCGTCCTATATACAGGTAATACATTTCCTTTATTTTCATTTAACAATAAATGTGTACCGTATTCTTCATGGAAAAATAAGACATCCCCTGAAAATAAGACCTAGCTCATCTTTGGGAACAAAAATTAATATAAGACAGTCTTATTTTTGGGGAAACAGGGTATTTAAAAACTAGGGTTCTGGTAAATGAAATTCATGCAGGGGTGGGGGGTGTTCCTCTGCCCTTTCGTAGACCAGGACTCCTTGCTCCTCACTCCTTACTTCTCAGCTCACTGTTCCTTAGCAGCTGGCTCCTTACCATTGGGCTTGCTGCCCCTTAGCACTGCCATGGAGGCAGGACAGGCTCCCAACACTGCCACTGTGCTCGCCAGCAGTGAGCCTGGCTTCTGGTTGAGTGGCGCTCCCCTTGTGGGAGCACACTGACCCCCAAGGGGCAGCTCCTGCATTGAGCATCTGCCCCTGGTGGTCAGTGTGCATCATAGCAACCATTCGTTCCAGTCATTCTGCTCTACAGTTGCTTAGGCTTTTATTATATAGGCTAGTGTCCTGGAGCACAAAATTCATGCACATTAAAAGGGGATTAGTTAGAGGAAATATTTTAATTTTGCTATTTTCTCTTTCTCTATAATAGAAGTGTCAGAGATGAAGGAAAATTAGTAAAATACATATGAAAATCTTCCTCCTGTCAGTCTGGGGCACTCTGCAGGACCCAGAGTCAAGTCCCCACCAACTCTCATCAAGACCCTCCAGGCAGGGGGGCTAAAGGTGCACAGCCTCAAGTCCCCTATCCTGGTGCCAGTTGGGGGGTGCAACCTTAGGTCCCCCAGCCCAGAGCCTGGTGAGGGGCACGGCCTCAGGTCCTCCTTACCACTGGGGAGGGTGTAGCCTGAAGTCCCCTGTCATCCCCCACTGGGTGGTGGGCACAGCCTCAGTCTCCTGTCAAGCCCCACTGGACTGGGGGTGTGGCCTGAGGTCTTCTTTCAAGCCTCGCCAGGTGGGGTGTATGGTCTGAGGTCTCTAGTCAAGCATCAGTGGGCTGAGGGCACAGCCTCAGGTCCCTGCTGATAGCTCATCACCACTGTAGGCGCAGGCATCTTGTGATGGCATGAGGCTTAATTTGCATATTAACTCTTTATTATATAGAATAAGTTATTTTCATTAAGATACACTAACTGATATAAAAAACAACTACAAAATAACAATGATTTAACACAATGAAGTTCGTTTCTTCACAGTTTGATGAGACGTGGGGAATCCTCTTCCCCATAGTGATTCAGGACCCCAGATTGTTCGCATCTTGTTTTCCAGTGATCTGTGGCTTTAAATCGCCATGCTTTCACCATCTGCCAACAATAAAGAGAAAATAGTTTTGGGGAGCTACATTGGATTCTTAAATACCTGGCTCAGAAGTGCACACATCATTTCATTGGCCAGAACTAATCATATGGATTTAGTTATAGGGTGGTAATAAATGTAGTTTTTGACTAAAATATAGTTAAAAAGAGGGATGAAACTTAGGTGTCACTGCAGAGAGACCAACCATTCTGGTATGCCAAAAACATTACCAGTTTTAGCACTGAAATCTCTGCATCCTAGGAATGCTTTTGGTCCCAAGAAAACCAGGACAGTTGGCTACACTAGCATTGTCAAGCATCCGTACCCTTGACTTGAATGAAATGCTTTGTGAGTGTATATTTTACATTCCATAGTAGAGAAGGAAGAACAGCAATAAGAACTACAAGGTGTTATCCAGGCACTGCTGTTTAAACCTGAAACTAGCCCAGAGAGCAATCAATCAGAGAAACCACAAAAAATAATAATCTTCATGGATTGATAGCCTACAGCGTGGCAGGCAAATTGTGTGTTATGACTAGGAAAACAGCCCCATAAAATATATAGAATAATTAATTTACATTTATGGAACATGAAGTTCAGAGAGGTCAGCTGGCCAGCCCAAACTCACATTTTAGTAAGAGGTAGACACAATTTTAAAAGAGCTGCAAATGCCAAGTTCTTTTTGTTTTCAAGTCACTAATCTTAGCTGATAGTACATAACACACACACACACACACACACACACACACACACACTTGAAATAACATCAACTAACAATACTGTTTTAAGTGTGCACACATGTGATTATCTTCCACATAGAGATACCATTGGTTGAATGGTTGACTAACCATTGAGATCTGAAATACAATTTAATTTCTGGGACAGTTTATTTTTTTCTTCATTAAAAATGAATTTGGATTGTATTCATTACCTAGTAAAAACTGATCGTACTAGGACTAATCCTAAACAAAGTAATTTAAGTTCTAAAATATCAAGATTGTTATGGCAATTGGACCCTACTTATGTTGCCTGGTAGTTTCAGTGAGAAACATTTTGAATTCACGTTGAAAGTATCAGAAGGAATGCCATCCAGTTTAGTTCCTGAATGAAATTAAGGAACTGACATTTGTTATACAGGATCAGATAAATGCTTTGGTTGTTTATATCAGAATTTTTCAAATGGAATGATTTAAAAATTAAGCTAGTACTCACATATGAGTGATAAGTCATGAGTTATAACAAACAAATCAATTTTGAAGCAAAAGTCGTGTTGTGCATACATTTATAGCTGTAATAAACAACTTCATGTCATTCATTATTTATGCTTTACAAAAGAATGAAAAAGGAACATAAATAAAATCTGATTAAGATTAAAGAGTACAAAATAATGACAATAAAGAGAAATATGTCTCATTTTGATTATAATACTCAGTTAAGAATAAAACACACTATTATATGTGTCTCACATATCAGCTAAATATTAGTTATGAAGGACACAAATCAGATACAGTATCATGTGCATGTGTGTGTACACATATATATGTTATTTGTGTATACATGTGCCATATATGTATATATATTCTAGTGCATTTTATTATCATTACAACAATATAAACATGCTATTTTTCTATAGTCATTTTGTAACATAAGAAAATTATAACTGCACATATTGGGTACTTATCAAGTAATTCAGAGATTCATTTTATATAGCTCTATTTTCTTTAGAAACAAAACTGCTTATATCATCTTCACAGTAAAATTGTGCAATTTTTTCCCTGTTTCTACTACAATTCGAAAAGCACAGGATCCTGCTTTTTATTTTCAACATGCATTGCCCAGTTGGTAAACCCTCTGAGACATCAATGAACAGAAGCTACAAATTAGTACTTTAGGTGATTTCCCAGGCCACACCTTGGAGTTTATCAAGAGTATAACCATTTTCTGAAAGGGACAAGCATTCTGGAATAAGCCTATCTATAAAATATGCCGAGGTGTTTTGTTTTTCTTTCTCATACTTAAAGATATACCATGTAGGAAAATATTGCTCACATCTATTTGTGTTATTTTGCTGAAGCACCTGCTATGATCTCACAGACCTCTGTTTGGAAATTGCTAATGGAATTATGTTGTTTCAACAGAGGCATAACACACCCATAACCCAGGGACTGATGCATTCTAACCTGCACACCACCCGCTCCTCTAAAAACACTGTGTTTCTGTCAATGTCACTAAACTAGCAGAACAAAATGACATTACGAACAAAATGGCTTAACAACCAGGGGCTTATAGAAATTATTTGGCAAAAAGGAGGAGCGGGCAGCCTGGCAGGAGAGCATGGGCAGCATGTAAATCTGAATTTGTTCAGAGCGATTCCCTAGAGAACACCCAGGTTCCCTAATTCTCACATGCAAATGATCTAAGCATCTCATATTTTACCCCAATTATTTAAATGTATCCCTTCAGCTTGGGCACACTCTGTGCTTGTAACTTCAGGACCTAGAGAGACTATATAATATTCTTTATTTATGGAGCAGCAGCATGGGGAATGATCCTCTTTGGGTCGTTCTTATTTTCCTAGTAGTCTTTATAGAAGAGCAAAGATAGAGATTTTGCTCCCCAGATAAGTATTTCAATTGCTAGTTATTTAGTTCTCAAACTCTACCATAAATTGCTTTCACATGGCATCCTTACTAGATCCTTGGCCTAAAAAGTTTCCCTCCCTTCTCCATGGGAGAAGCCTCTAAATCACTCTCTTGCTCTCTTCTACCATTGCATGTGGTATGTATCACAATTATAACTCACTAGGGGCCCGGTACACAAAATGTGTGCACTCGGGGATGGGGGGTGGCCTCAATAAGGCCCATCTTCACTTAAAAAAAAACCACCAACAACAACAAAATAAAACCTTTTGATCTGCCTTTTTCAACTCTAGTTATTTCTAGCATTTTATAATATTTTTTCTTATACTTTATAGTTTATTTCCCTGCCAAATCATCTATACTGCATCCTCTACAGTCAGGACCCCTTACTCCTTACTGCCCACCTGCAGTGGAGGCGGGAAAGGCTCCTGCCATGGCCTGTGTTTGCCAGCCATGAGCCCAGGCTTCTGGCTGAGCAGCGCTGCCCCTGTGGGAGCTCACTGACTACCAGGGCCCAGCTCCTGTGTTGAGCATCTGCCCCCTGGTGGTCAGTGTGCATGACAGCGACCAGTTGTTCCACCATTTGGTCTATTTGCATATAAGGTTTTTATTATATAGAATGCCACACAGCCTTAAAATTATTCTAATCTTATTTCATCTTACTATTCCTTGAACTCTTAAGGCAAATGGCAGGTATTATTCCTTCATGTGTTCACCTGTGTCTACACTATTTAATAGTGACCAAACTAATACCTGTAAGGGAAAAAAAAAAAAGAGTTGACAAAGAAAAGAACTCACTTCATTTAGTTTTATCTTAATTCTAAATCTAATACATTCATTATGACTCCTGAAATGTTATATTAGATTCTCTTCTTATTTTATTAAATCCTATAGAACCTATTGAAAGTCCCAATTTTTTTCAAATATATGTTATAAAAACCACATTTACAGTTATGATTTAAATTTTCTATTTATAAAGTGAGAGTTTTGTCTATAAGAAATACCCAAGGCCATTCAATTGATAAAATATTTTTAGATTAATTCACAATATAAGCAAAGTGAATATTTCCAGTAGATAAATTTTTCAGTTAAGTGCCATTAACATGGAAGATAATTTTGAAATGGATTCAGATTAGATTCTAGAAAGAGACAAGTCAAAGATTTTAGTTTTGCTGTTTGTTTGTTTGTTTTTGTTGTTGTTCTTGTGTTTTGTTTGTTTGTTTTTTGACTCTTCTTTCAGCTAAGAAATAGTGTCTACCATTTGTGTCTATTTCCTCAGTAGGATTGGGTTGTGGGGCATTATTTTTTCCTTTTAATATGTCTTCTATCTTATCAAACATGATTTTTATTTGTGATTTCTCAAGCAATTTTTCTCTTCTCTTTCTGAAACAGGGTTGTGCAGATTGCACCAATTTTATGTTTTTCTATGCCTGCCTTGCCAGTTTTCCCAGTAGGTTTATTACTAGTTGTACAGATTGGATTCCTTCTTTCATGAGTCTATAAGAAAAAAGGCCTCAGCTACTCTCTTTACTTGAACTGGGATATTTTATAAATTTATCCACCATTATATTCAAACTGAGAATATAATGCATGCCTTACTATTCATACAATAATTATTATAGCTTTAAACACCAGAATAAAAGTTGTAAAGATTGTTTTAACAAAGGATAAGCAGTAGTCCCTCCTAAATAAAATACATATATGAATATTCTATGCCCCTTTAGGAACAGTATTACTTATTTTACCAGTCTTTTTTCTTAATTTAGTGTTGTATTTTTTAAAATTAGATGTTTGAAATAGTTGTTCTCTCTGCTTTATTATACCTACATATCTATGTGCTTAAGAATACCTTCAATATCAAGAACTAATAATAACTTATTATCTATATGTATAAAAAGCCAGCAACAGGAATGCTGTAAAGACTAGAATCACTGGTCACTATGACACCCACTGTGGCCAGCGAAGCGGACCGATCTAGGATTGGGGCTCAGTAGCCAATGCAGCCCGCCCCCCACCTGGCCACACCCCAATTGGCCCTTCCCCCAGCCAGCTCCACTCCCAATCACTGCCCCCACACCAATTGAAGGTGAGGCTGGCTGGCCAACCTCCCACAGCCACTGACCCGCGATCAGAGACCCAAGCTGGTCCAACCCTGATCAACCCCAATCAGGGTGGGCCAGATGGGCAACCTCTCACTGTCTCCTTCTCCTGACAGGACCAGCCCTGATCCATCCTGATTGGAGCCTGCCAGGTGGACCCTTCTCGTGCACAAATTTTTGCACTGGGCCTCTAGTTTATAATAAGAATAATGAATTCATTATTAATAATAATAAGAGTTTGGAATTTTGACACAAAATTCACATGTAATAATATTTTTACACATTTTTTCATATCAGTTCCAAGTACCTAAGAAATTAATTTGTCCTGCCGAAACCGGTTTGGCTCAGTGGATAGAGCGTCGGTCTGCGGACTGAAAGGTCCCGGGTTCGATTCCGGTCAAGGGCATGTACCTTGGTTGCGGGCACATCCCCCAGTAGGGGGTGTGCAAGAGGCAGCTGGTTGATGATTCTCTCTCATCGATGTTTCTAACTCTCTATCCCTCTCTCTTCCTCTCTGTAAAAAATCAATAAAATATATTAAAAAAAAAGAAATTAATTTGTCCTATATTTTGTGTGAGCTAACTATATGAACTTATCCAATACTAGCATATACAGATTTTCACCAGCTGCATCATTTTTAAACTTTAGTGATTCTAAAGTACAGCTCTATTGACAAAGTGTAAAACTCACTTTTTTTTTCTTCTGAGAGTCACAAGCATCTTACAAATTACATTATCAAAGGAAAAATACAGATAACAGTAACTGCCATTTAATAGTGATCGCCGAGAAACCCAAGTGCCTGTGCCTTCTCTCACTTCATCTTCAGGTAGATTCTTTGAGGTAGGCTGTATTGTTTTTCCAATTTTATAGACAGGAAAGGGTCACTTGGGGAATTTAAACTCAGTTGCTCAATATTATATAACTATTTAATGTAGGAGTCAGGATTCAAAATCCAGGTATCTCAAATTCCAGAGCCTGTCTCCTTAACTATTATCCTGTATAGCAGATACAATGATCATTACTAAATTATTAAAACTTCCTATTATGAAGAGGATGATCACAATTTCTATGCAAATATTCCACTTTACTTTTTAAAATATATATTTTATTGATTTTTTTACAGAGAGAAAGGGAGAGAGATAGAGAGTTAAAAACATCCATGAGAGAGAATCATACATAGATCAGCTGCCTCTTGCACACCCCTTACCGGGGATGTGCCTGCAGCCAAGGTCCATGCCTTGACTGGAATCGAACCTGGGACCCTTTAGTCTCCAGGTTGATGCTCTATCCACTGAGCCAAACCGGTTTCGGCCCCACTTTATTTTTTAATAAAAATAAATTATGATACACTTATTCACCTAAAATATATTAATCCACTTATAAGATATTAATATTGATTTGTAGCTGGTTTTGGTAAGGGACACTATGTTAAGAGTATTACAGTGTTTTACTTGTTTTATTCTTTCTCATATATAGAGTTGCTAATGGAAAAATATTGACTATTATTTTAAAACACATCAAGTAAAACAATTAAAGGAAGCAATTTCTTATTGTGTGCACATATATACACTTAATGACAGATTATTATGGGTGGGGGTGGGTCCGGCCCGCCTGGCCAGGGGGAGGGGACATGGGCTGTTGGCAGGTCTGCTTGCTGATTGAACTCCTGGTCCAGGGGACAATTTGCATATTAGCTTTTTATTATATAGGATATACACTGAGTGGCCAGATTATTATGCACTCAGAGATCATAATAATTTGGCCACTCAGTGTATTTATTTCATTCAGAAGGGAAATGTTGGTTAATATGCAATATAAAATAGGCTTATTCAAATCACTTGTACTAGTAACTATTCAAGGAAATATAAAATCCAATAATCGTGTTAAAGCATGCATATGTTTTAGTTTTCTTCTTTCATTAAATAAAAATATGTATAACTGTCATTCAACCTAAAAGCAACAGTATTTAAGCCAGGTTTTACTATAGTTGATTAAAACTTACTCTTTGTCAGTTGAAAGTAAAAAAAAGATTATTATACTACTTAAACTTTTTTATTCAGTTAATTATTTTCAAAGTATAGAAATTCAGTGATCTGTAAAACCATGAGGTAATTTTTGTTCAAGTGAAACAAGTTTTTTTTTTTAAATGTTTCAATTGAGTAAGTAGAAGCTATTTTGGGTTTATATTATTAGAATATAACTGAAGTCTTAAGCTTCTTGTCAGGTTAACTGAAGCAAAGTGGAAGTTGTTAGAATCAAGTAACTCATTCATTCAAATGTCAAAATCATGGGAAGTTTGGACATACACTCTCTTTAATCATGGCTTAGTATAAGTTCAAAGATGCCATATTCTTTACTCTATAGGGTTATTTGTTCTTTTTCCATGAATAAACATTAGAAGATATTATTTTTAAAAATATATATTTTATTTATATTTTTCAGAGAGGAAGGGAGAGAGATAGAGAGCTAGAAACGTCCAGAGAGAAACACCGACCAGCTGCCTCTTGCACACCCCCTACTGGGGATGTGCCCGCAACCAATCTGCATGCCCTTGACCGGAATCGAACCTAAGACCATTCAGTCCGCAGACCGATGCTCTATCACTGAGCCAAACAGGTTTCGGCAGAAGATATTCTTATTTAAGAAAAATAGCTGACTCAATAAGATACTGGCCTTGTCGGATTTCATCCTAGTCTTTGATAACTTGTATGTAGTCTCCTGCTTGACAATAAATGATTATAGACATTAAATAATGGAGTTAATGTATTTAAGTTGTAGTGCATTTTAGGTTATAAAGCATTATGAAACATCAGGTCCCCTGGTTCTCAAAATATCCCTGTGGAATAATTATTGTAGGTTATTTCTCCTAGGTCTTTTCAAATGGAGTTAGTATTAAACAAAGTCACTGTTTCTTAATGTTTTCACTATGTCATGTTTTATAAAATGCATTACTTATAGAATTCCAGAGATGGCAGAGAGCTTTTGAATTACTGAACCAAACTTTATTTTAACAGATGAGAAAAATTAGGTCCACAATGGTGTAGTGACTTGCTCAAAGATATAAATGATTTCTAGCTTCCAACCTCAGCTACCTTTTACTAAACTTGGCAACACGTTGTACAAAAGTAAAGCTCAAGAACTTTCTGGTCAGGCCAGTGAATGACCGACCCTAAATAAATGGGAGATCTGACTCAGTTTATGACAGTCTCAGATTTATAAAAATAAGTTAAGAATAAACATTTTCTTTCAGAAGAATTTACATTTTTGTCAAGAGTACATTTTCATAAAAAATTTGTATTGAGTTCCAAAAATATTTTTTATTGTTTTGCAATAATACCCATTTTATTAAGTAAAGATCACATGTTACTTCACTTATAAGGATACACTGGTTAGTTACCCAATATTTAATTGTAAGCAGTTGCTAAAGGAAACATAGAATAATGATTGTTTTACTAAAAAATATTTTGCAAATATATTCATATTGAAATAATGGTATAGTATTCAATCTGATTCAGAAGTATGTCCAATACAGCTGAATAAAACATTTCTAATTATTTTATTTGCTATTAATTAGATGGCTTATAAAACATTAATTTTCCTTGTAGTTTTGTATTTCCTTTAAATTATGATAATTTTCTTTGTCTACTCTGAATACTCATGATTTATTACATTATATTGAATTTTTAAGAGAAACTAAAAAAGTAATGCATCAGTGAAGCATATCTTCTAAGAGTACCCCAAAAGGCAATGTACCAAAAATTGCAATAGTTCTTGAAAACATCCTTAATTGAATAGAGAAGCTGCCTGGGGGAACTGAGCAACAAGTTCCTTATTGTCACGGCGGCAACACTTTTCAGGGAGTATTGCGTTTATATTGGGTTGAAATCATGATAGGAATACAACTATATGGTCTGCATTAATTTGCTTTGTTGAAAACGGAGATACTTGGTTTTATTTTAAAGATGCTAGTATAAAGAGCCTGTAATACATTTCTTATAAGCAACTACTTAATGCTTTTACCCAATTTATGGCAATGAGAGACTAAGGAAATTTAGGCATCAGCTTCTTGCAGGATATCTTTCTCTTAAGCTCATCTTTTTCTACTTAGGGTTCTTGATATTTATTCATTTGATGTTTTTAGGACACTATTCTTAGTTCTTTAAAAAATCTCTTTAGGTAAGTAGGTGGAATAACTGAGAAGTTTCATTTGAATAATTTTTGTGCTATAAATATGCAATTGTATTTTAATAATCATGTTTTATACTTATGCTTTTCTATATTTTATAGACTATTTTATTTTTATTATTTCTAAATTTTAAAATTAGCAAAATTATTATTTATAAAGACATTAATTTGAATTTAAAAATTTTAATGCTGTTAGAATAACAAATAATGTCTTCAGATAACTTACCTTAAGCCAGACATCGCATAAAGAGTTTTACATGAAATATTTTATTGATGTCTCCGATAAATCTACATCCATTTGAGGTAGGGGTATTATAGGCATCAGAACAGTGATTGCCTATGACTACACAGCATGGCAGGGACAAAGAAGATTTTAGTCCAGATCTGCTAACATATTTGCCCAAACCACTCTTAACTTTGACATCAATCTGTGTTTTAAAATTAGTTCCCTATCTTTATTTAAAAATGCTCCTTTTATATATGAACATACTTAATTATTTTTCCTTTGCAGTTATGTTGCTGTTACACTATTAAAATAATACAATTTTTTAAAAGAATCAGATGGCAAAACAGCAAATACTTCTTGAGTTCCTGTTATATGGTAGGCACAATGTTAGTTCTTTACATAAAATTTCCGTTTAATACTCTGTAAGATATTCAGAGTTGTATATTGTAGTTTCCTTTTAACAGAAGAGGAATCTTATCCTCAGAGCGTTTAAGCATGTTGTCAAAGCTACACAAATGACATATGATAGAGATAAGTTTTAAGCTCAATGCAGTCGGACATCAATATCTTTGTTCTTCACATCGAATCAACCATGTGGGACTAGCTTTCTCTCTAAACCACCTTTTTCAGAATGGGAAGAGAATCAACAATGCCTGATGAATGCATAACTGTTGTCAGGCTTGTAGAAGGTATTTTCATAGTTTATGTCATTTAATTCCCACAAAGTATGTGATATAGGAGTCATTATTTTCCTTTTACTACTAAGAAAATTGAGGTTGAGAAACTTTACCTAATTTACCTGAAGTCTAATAATAAATACAAATCAATAGCTTTGAATACTAAATTATCTGATTTTAAAATCTTTACAGAGCTTGATTTGGAGGTTCTTTTAAAATGTAGAATAAGCAAATATATTTCAGTATATTCAAGGATGAGAAGAGAAATCTGGTGATATTTGATGTCAGCATACATGAGACTGATAGTCTTGGGTATGTAGTAAGAACAAGAATCCCATCTTCCTTTTAGATGGGTCTGAATTTTTCTCACAAAGTAAAACTCAAGAAATAAGGTAAAAAGGTCAAATGATTCTCCTGCCACTAATTTCCACACTGGGACTGCCATAAATTTGTCATCTTAACTTAAAACTCAAAATGGTTGTCCACATCCCTGGAAAATGTGTAGCTTATTAATTGGATATTCAAATTTGGTCTCATATAGTAATTAAAATATGTTTGAATACTTTTTATAGCATTTATTTCCATTCTTATGTGCAGACTTTAGACCAAAACTTGGCTACTTACCAGCCACAGTCATTAAGTAGAGTTTTATTCTAGAATTCTATTTCTGTTTAAAAAACAGAAATTATTTTTAAAGTGTTATGGTTTTTAAAAAATATATATGGAAGAATAAATTGTGTTTTTGCTTTTTTGATTCTAATTAAATTTGGCATTGAAAGATTTGTCACTTTACAGGCATTCTGTTCTTATAATAGCAATAAATTAACCACAATATATTCAGGTATTTTGGCCATTTATTAATGAATTATTTATTATATTTGGCATTTTATCAACCTGAATAAATGATAAGTTTAACCAAAACACTGAATTTTTTAGAGTATACTAGTAATTTCTTGAGTTGGGACTAGGATCTCTTTCTTGAGGCTCTTTCATAAATGATTTCCACTTGGTAAAACTGCGTGCTAATTGCTTTCATTCAGTTGATTTATATTGCTAAATTTCACAAGCAGAAAGAGTATATTTTGGGCAGCAGGGATCTTGAAAGGAAGATATATCAGCAGTGGCCACAGACAATCTAAGAATTCTGACTATTAATGAGGTGGGTAGTCGTTTCCGCACCTTCATGATCTTGAAGTGGAATATTCATCCAGGAGTAAATATTCATTCAATGTTAAGTTTAGTGTGCTTTTATCTTCAGGACAGTCATTCGTACTCCAGGCCTAACTCCATTGCAAACTTGTTCATCTCTCTTCACACACTTTGTACGCTGCTCTCTGCAAACCTTCTATTGCCATCAAATTGAATTCTCACCTTGAATTTGACTAGTGAAACTTGTTCTCGTATATCCAAGACTTTCAACAGGACATTTCCCGTGTGCCTTCATACTTAGCATTTTACACAGCCGGCAGAGCTGATGTTCTAATAGCACTTCACCACCCCCTTACTCTCATTCTTCTAACTTTGAAACCGACCTCATGCTAAAGTATTTCAATCTTCTGCAGATGTCAAATTCTTAATTTTCACAGATTGGTTTTGTTCTCCCTCTGCTCCAGTCTACTTCAGTAACCCACTCTTCTGGTCTCAAAACATTATCCTTTCTAGAACTATTTTACTTTTAATATTTTAAACTCCGAGACCCACCCCTAACTACTCTCTAACTTAATCTCACTGGCTCCCCTTATTTCACATCTTGAAACACTTAGACCAGTGGTCGGCAAACTACAGCTCACGAGCCAGCCACATGCAGCTCTTTGGCCCTTGAGTGTGGCTCTTCCACAAAATACCACGTGTGGGCTCGCACGTACAGTGCGAATGAAACTTCATGGCCCATGCGCCTAAGTCGGTTTTCTGCTCTCAAAAGAAATTTCAACCGTTGTACTGTTGCTATTTGGGCTCTGTTGATTAATGAGTTTGCCGACCACTGTCCTAGACCATTAACTCCTCCCTCCTTAACTTTGTCATTCCACTTTAATTCCTTTTTTGCATATAACCAGAATCACATGGTCAGAGAATTCACTTGTTCTCTCACTAGGGGCTTCCATATACTTCTCTCTTCCTCTCATCCCTTCACCAGTCTCAATGGGTGGATCCTAACATGACTTGTAAGACACTGCTAGAGAAAATGGCAAGGTGATACACGACTCCCAGTATTTACCCCTGGATGATTTCCTACCTCAGCGGATTACTAATCAGTACCATTGTCACTAACTGACCCCTTTCTCATTGATAATCGAAAACACTCTCGTTCTTTTTAACTTCAAAGCATATTACCTGCTCCCTCAATATGTAAGAAATTGCCATGCCATCGACTTAACAAAACAAATAAAGCTTTTCAAACATGGTCTTCCTTGACTTCCTGTGACCCTCCATTATATACATACACGTGGGGGGGGGTAAGGGAGTGAGAGAACAAATGTAGGTTTACAGTCGTGAATACCCAAAACAGTTTATTATTTATTAATTATCATATTATTTTCTATGGATATTGATATGGATATAGATATAGATATAGATATAGATATAGATATAGATATAGGTTTAGATATAGATATAGATTTAGATATATTCTTTTATGGCCTACCCATTTCTTTTTCATCTTCAGTTCTGGTTTTCTGACTCCTCCATGACCTGGGTTTTTCAGTTAACTTTTCTTCTCTGAAAGTCTGTATGCTGCTCCCTATGACAGTCCCACCCTAACAATCTAAATATTTTGTCATCTTATATATCAGTCTGGGTTGCACACAAAACAGGTGTTATACTAAAATTAGTTTAGTTAAAGTATTTCAGTAGAATTTCATAAATGGACTGTTTACAGAGGTGTAGGTAAAGCATAAGGAAGAATAAAGTACCAGGGACTAGAAACAATGGGGTACTTTACCATCCAGAGGCCAAACATGTGAGGGGAGGGTGTAGTGAGTAGAACAAAAGGCAAAGAGAGGGCAGCCTGAGAGTGGCTGTGGCCTTTGGTTGATGAATGCAGTCACTGATAGATATAGAACTAGGGCAATAAATCCCAAAACTCATAATCCCAATCTCTCTCATTTCTTTGGTTTCCTACCAGTGTTTTCATTGACTTAACCCAACAGGCAGCCAGTGGACAAGGGAGCTGATTGAGTTAGTGTGTCAGCCTGGCAGGGCACAGAGCCTGTTAGAGAAGGGTGTAAGTTGAATCCAGATAGGCAAATGGCAGAAATTTATTACATTTTGATTTTCTTTACTGTCTTAGCTCTTTTGACCAACTGTTTGCTCCCAGAATACAGGCCCCTCTTTTGGGAGGCTGTCTGGGCAGCTGCACGTATGGCCTCAGCCCAGACTGATTTTCCTCTTATTCCCAAGCTGCTGAAATCCATCTCCATTAGCCAATTCCAAGGTTTATTTCCTAATATTATTTGCTCATTATTACCAGATAGTTAATCAGCCCCTTCCTATTTTTCCAAAATTTTTTAACCTATCTCCAGCAGAGGGATTTTTCCCTTGTATGATCTGGGAAGTAACTTTATAGCAAGGACTCTATATTGTTTATCAGTTGTCTATACAAGTTCTGTATTCATTGTTGCTTGGTTCGTGTTAGATGTTGGCACATTTAATTATGTGCTTTATTAATTTGCATGTCATCTGTCTTTCTACTGGTACTGAGACCCTGAACGCTATCTGCTGTACTATATGCCTAATATAGTTTGTAGTGAGTACTTTATTTGGGAAATAAGTGACTATGTTTAAAATGAAAACCACTTTCTAAAAGGTTCAGTGGTACCACTTCCTATGCTTAATCTTGAGTTGCATACCTTGAGAAGGATGACCTGGAAACAAGGTCACAAAGATAACATTGGCATCAAGGACAATTGAAAGGACAGCGTGGGCAGAGGACCACGTTGCTTCTTTGAAAAATAAGCCTTTCTTTTTTCAGGGTTGTCACTGCAAAAGAACGGAGACAGGGGAAGTTATGTAGGGACACTCATAATTGAAAGAGACAAATTTACCACTAAAGCAACATGTGGAATATACTAAAATTGTGGTGGTGTTTTTTATGGAAAATTTTAAAATTACGTAATGCCATATAAGGATTTGAATTTAAATATATACATTTAGTCTACTCTGCGTTTTTCTCTTTAATGTTATCTATTCATCATTTATGCTTTACATCAACATATTTAGCTGCTTCTCCTCTTGGAGAAGAAGTCTGCATTCTTGTATTGAAAATTGTGCTCAAATAGGTTTTGTCAAGTTGATCATGTGGAATATCATCCTTTTAGGATCGTGCTCTTAAATGATATAATTCTTTGCAGGCTATGCAGGCATTCTGCATGGCTTACCTGACAGAGCGGATGAAATGGACTAAATATGTGTGCACTAACTTCAGTGCCTTCTCACCACCAGGTTATGGAAAGATTCCACATTAACCCTGTCATGGCAATTGTGAGAAAAGAACTTTATATTTTCTTAATAAACCCTGTTAGCTTTTCCTCTGAGACATTTTTTTGGTTGTTAATACTCACACAAGGACATTTTTCCCACTAATTTTTAGAGAGTGGAAAGAAGGGGGTGAGACAGAGAGCGAGAATCATGGATGTGAGAGACACATCAGCTAGTTGCCTCCTGCAGGCACCCTGACCAGGGCCAGGGTTCGAGCCTGAAACCCTTGACTGGAATTGAACCTGGGACTCTTCAGTCGGTGGGCCAACATTCTATCCTCTGGCCAAACCATCTAGGGCTTAGAGATTTTTCAATATATATTCTCTCGCATACACCTTTTCTTCACAGTGATAAGAAAAAAGTTTGCTTTCTTTATTTAAATTTGCAGACAAAGAAGTGTAAGTAATGCTTTAATTTTATTTAAGCCATATTGAAATATATGTTTCTATTCTTATGTGCTATTATGTTTGCTTCTTAAGGTGACAAAGTCATGTTGTTTTTTAAATATGTGACATTAACTAGATGCGAAGACTATAGTTTTCTAGCCATCAGCAATAATTAAAAGGTGGTTTTCTTCCCTAACCACACATACATTTCACACTTTCCTGATTGGATTTTGCTCCCGAGGTGCTCATTGAATGTGGATTTAAAGTTTATTTTCAGGTAGCTTCTTTGTGTTTATACTGTTTATTTTTAAATTCTTGGAGAAGCTATAACTAAATACCAATGCAGATAATTTTAAACACTCTAAATAAAGTTGTTATATTTGTTGAAATATGTCTGAGACTAGCATTAACTGTTTTCTCTGCTCTTAAAAAATAATAACATAGAATCTCTCTATGTTTCCTGTATTCTGAACATGTTCCTTTTATTTCACGATGGAATTATAATACCAGGCAACAGAATTACCAAAACAAATAAAACTCTGAGGAAGAAATTGTGTTAAATAGGGGCATTTGTGTAATGGAAAAAGGAGTGAGATACAAGAGGGAAAAGGGTGACAGTTTGGGGTTTTATGGAAATGTTTTGAGAACTGTTAAACATTTGCTAATATGTGCGGCTTGTTTGGGGGGAAATGGCAGGTATAATAAATCTGTATCAAGATGACCTACCTGGTTAGGAAACAAAAACACCTGTAGAAGCATCCCACTTAGAGGGCCACAGGACAGTTACAAACCCCACTTCTGGCTGGATTTTCTTTAGTGTCTAGCCAGGAACATTATTGAGTGTATTGTATCTTTATTTGTATATGTCCATTTAAAATATATTAATATAGGCAACCCAGTGTTTCTCCTCATTATACTTATGTATTTCATTTTCAATAACTTTCCAATATTTTTTTTTAATCTAAGGTGTTTTTCAGAAAAACATATTCATTGTTTTATGCAATCTGAAGTTATAGAATGAATAAAAATAGCTTCAATTTTTGTCTGCTTACTGTGTATAAGGCCCAAAACTAACCATTCTTCTGTATTTTCATTGTAAAAAATAAAAGTTTTACTTAATCTAAGTCTAAATCTATTAGTGTGTGTTACGGTGTACAGGGTTTTTTGTATTTTGCATTTGAAATAGTATTATAATCATTGTGATTTATTATACTGGTATATATATTAGCTACATTATAAATGCATAATACAAATGCTGTTTTGTTCAACTTACATATATGTAATTTAAAGTTTGAGTCATTAAAATTCAAGCAACAGTTATATTATATGATTTTACAATTTTTTACAATAAATTTTATATATTTATTTTGTTTTTTAATTTTTACTATAAATGTTTCTATTCTTATGTGCTATTATGTTTGCTTCTTAAGGTGACAAAGTCATGTCGTTTTTTTAAATATGTTGAATTTTGTGCCAAAAAAGAGCATTTGTGGGAAGTTTTAATTCATTACTTTATTTTGAAGAAAAAGTTATATACTTTGGGAAGCTTATAATGAACATGCTCCATCTCAAGATATTTGTGAACACTAGTTTAAATGCTTTAAAAGTGATGAATTCTATGTGAAAGACCAAGAATGTCCAGGTAAACTGAAAAAAGTTTCAAGACCAACAATTACAAGCATTATCGGATTAAGTCGTGTGTCAAACTAAAAAAACAACTTGAAAAAAGATTAAATGTTGCTCAGCAAACAATTTCTGATCATTTACAAGGAATGGGAAAGATTTTAAAGAAAGGAAAATGGGTGCCACATCAACTGAACGAAAGACACATGGAAAACTGAAAAGTCATCAGTAAAATGTTGCTTCCATGGTATGAAAGAAAGTCTTTTTTTGCATCAAATTGTGATTGGCAATGAAAAGTGGATGTATTTTGAGAATCCCAAATGCACAGAATCATGGGTTTATACAGGTCAACCATTAACATTGACTGCAAGGCCAAATCACTTCAGAAAGAAGACAATGTTCTGTGTTTGGTGGGATCAGGAAGGTGTGGTGTATTATGAGCTTCTAAACCAGGTGAAATGATGAATACTGATCACTACCAACAACAATTAATCAATTCTCCGAAACTGGTTTGGTTCAGTGGATCGAGCATTGGCCTGTGGATTGAAGGGTCCCAGGTTCGATTCCGGTCAGGGGCACGTACCTTGGTTGTGGGCACATCCCCAGTGGGAGGTGTGCAGGAGGCAGTTGATCGATGTTCCTCTCTCGATGTTTCTAACACTCTATCCTTCTCCCTTCCTCTCTGTAAAAAATCAATAAAATATATTTAAAAAAACACACACACAACCTCCCCCCCCCGCAAATAATCAATTCGAACCAGGTTTTGATTGTGAAACGACCAGAATGTGCCAGAAAACAAGGCAAAGTAATTTTGCTTCATGATGAAACACCATCACACACTCCAAAACCAGTTAAAGACACCTTAAAAGATCTTGCCTGGGAAGTATTAACCCACCCACTGTATTTACCAGATTCACCAGACCTTTCTCCTTCAGATTACCACTTGTTCCAATCGATGGCACATGCACTTTCTGAGTATAAAACTTCAAAACGTATGAAGAAGTGGAACATTGAGTCTCTGAATGGTTTGCCTGAAAGCAAGAAAAGTTCTATTGGAATGGATCCACAAATTACCTGAAAGATGGGAGAAATGTGTAGCTAGTGATGGACATTACTTTGAATAAAGCACTATTGATATTTCCTTTGAAATTATTGTATTTTCTTTTATTACAAAATCTGCAATATTAACTGGTACACCTAGTATAAGCATGCTAAATTTGATTATCATATTTTTTTCTGTTTTATTCTTCTATCTTCTTTCTGTTTCATTCTGTGGTTCTGAAGAACAGTTGATAGATCCATCAAAATGCATAGCATTTCTTAAAACAACATGGAGAAGGACACTAGTACATATGAAAAACTCATTGTTAAGAAGGGTGTTTGGAACCAAAGAAGATACATTTTTTAAAACTAGAAGCAATTGATTCAGAGATAAAGAGGAAAATGAATTAAGGATCGGGATTATTGGGAAATATAATGGTTATAATTAACTTGTCTATTCAATTGGGAAATAAAGATAATTACTAAAAGTCTATTAGCTCTTCTCACCTAGTTCAGGTATTTTTTATAATATAAATATTTAAAAGATCCTTTAAACTTAGGGACAAAGAAGGTAAGAACACTACATCCACACTGTGAACTTTCTTATGTTGCTGGTAAAACCACAGCATGTAACTGGTATTAACATACAATTCACATTTCTGTCATTATTGGCTGTATTAGTTAGGGCAATATGCATTAATGGTTACTGTTAGGTACAATCTTTTGTTTCCCTGCTCCTGGTTCTCTGACCCACATATTTCACTTTGTGAAGTGAAGATGCAGATTTGTCAGGTGAATGCCAATGTCTTAAATCTGCAAGGACACTCACTCTTTCTATATAGAAGTACCCGAAGTTCAGTCTTATTAATATATATATATATATATATATATATATATATATATAGCCAAACTGGTTTGGCTCAGTGGATAGAGCATTGTCCTGTGGACCAAAAGGTCCCAGGTTCAATGCCGGTCAAGGGCGTGTACCTTGGTTGCAGGCACATCCCCGGTAGAGGGTGTGCAGGTAGCAGCTGGTCCATGTTTCTCTATCATCGATGTTTCTAGCTCTCTACCCCTCTCCCTTCCTCTCTGTAAAAATCAGTACAAATATTTAAAAATTTATTGTTGGAAATATTACATGTGTCTCCTTTCCCCCCACTGACCTCCTCCACCACTCCCGCCCCCAGCACAGGGCCTCACCCATTGTCTGTGTCCATTGGTCATGCTTATGTGCATGCTTGTATGTCCGTTGGTTGATCTCTTACCCGATGCTTCTGTGTCTCTGGATCTATTTTTGTTCATCAGTTTATGTCCTTCATTATATTCTATGAATGAGTCAGACATGTGACACTCACTCTTTCTATGTAGAATTGCCAAAAGTTCACTCTTGAAGTAAACGCTCTAGGTCTTGATTAGAAGTCACCAAAAATATGTCACTTTTGCCTTTTCTATTTTTGTTCTTGTTGCTTTGTACAAAAGGCCCTCTTCAGGTCCCTTTTCAGTACAACAATCTTTTGTTACCATTTCACATTATCTCTGTGGATATCTCTTTCTTCTAAAGTAGCTTGGAGGGTGGGAGTCTCCATTCTTATCTCTTTAAAAGAATATCACCCAGCCCGATGGTATGGTAAAGAGGGCCTTTTCTTTCTTTATTTTTATTAAAAAATATATTTTATTGATTTTTTTTACAGAGAGAAAGCGAGAGATACAGAGAGTTAGAAACATCGATGAGAGAGAGTCATTGATCAGCCGCCTCTTGCACACCCCCTACTGGAGACATGCCTGCAACCAAGGTACATGCCCTTGACCAGAATCGAACCTGGGACCCTTCAGTCCTCAGGCCGACGCTCTATCCACTGAGCAAAACAGGCTTTGGATTTCTTTCTTTTTTAAAATATATTTTATTTATATTTTACAGAGAGGAAGGGAGAGGAATAGAGAGTTAGAAACATCAATCAACTGCCCCCTACACATGCCCTACTGGGGATGTGCCCGAAACCAAAGTACATGCCCTTGATCAGAATTGAACTTGGGACCCTTCAGTCTGCTGGCTGACGCTCTATCCACTGAGCCAAACTAGTCACAGGAGAAGGCCTTTTCTTTATGTTTGTTTCCTTCATCTTTCTACTATATATATATGCCTTGGGACAGAGCCTTGCCAAAGAATTTTGCTACTTAATTTAAAACACAAGTCTGCATATGATAATGTGGTCTTCCTCCTATCTAGAAATGACTGTTCACAGCCCCCTTCCTATTATTCTCCATTTCTTCCTTCAGTCTTTCTTTTCAATGTCCCTTTTGTTTTAACCTTTCCCTTCAATTTCATACTATTCTTTAATTACAAAGTTAATCACTGAGGCCATTAGCCTTAGTGGTGGCATAAAATCTAATACATAAAAAAGTGAAAATAAGCCACTGAGTTCTTGGAGGTCAAAATTGGTATGAAACAAAGCTTCTTAAAATAGGCAAAGTAAAAATGTGAAGGCCTGGTATAGTTTTCATTCCCTCCCCTCAATATTTAGTACCAAGTATACTTAAATAATTCCCTTATTTACTTAACATCCTCTGAAATTTTGAAAAGGGAGTCCAATGTCAATATTCACAATCTTTAAATATGAATTCAGAAGAGCAAAAGGAGCAGAGTCTGTGATTTAAGATCTCAGGCACAACTTTTCACAGTGGTGTCTTCACAGGTAAAGTGAAGGATACTTGTGATACCACAGAGTGTTATGTGGAAATAAGAAAATCTGTGACATGTATATAGTGCAGTTCATTTCTATAACTTAAGTGCACAAGACAAAGGTAGTTTGGCTAACTTATTGTGTTTTATTTGTGCCTGCCCTATGTCTCGGGGAATATGTCATGTAATTAAAAATTGGGCTGTGGTAAGAATAAAAAGCATTTATTTGAGCATAGGAGGGATTGCAATCCAGATTCAGGGCACATATTCTGGTAGCAAAGTGTTCAATCCTACTCTGAATAAAACAAAAGCAGGGCTTATGAAGGGCAAAACCATGACAGCTATTCTCAATTCGGTCCTTCATGTAAGAAAGAATTTGGATAGGTCAGGGGGGATTGATTAGGCCCATTATTTAAGTGAAGGATGCTGGCTCTCAAATGGATTTGGTTCCTTTCAAGGTGAAGAAAGCAGATGGTCTGTTCACCATGATGATAAGTCAAGTTCACATATGTCTATATTGCAGCCTTTGACTCAACATGTTGATTGTTAACCACTGAGCTGGGTTTAGCAACATGTCAGTAGTTCAACAATAGTTCAAAAACCAAGATATGAGACATGGATAGATCCCACTTCCTCAATGGCCTCCTGACTCCTTTTTTTTAAAAAAAATATTTTATTGATATTTTACAGAGAAGAAGGGAAAGAGATAGAGAGCTAGAAACGTCAATGAGAGAGAAACATTGACCAGCTGCCTCTTGCACACCTCCACCGGGGATGTGCCTGCAACCATTGTACATGCCCTTGACCAGAATTGAACCTGGGACCCTTCAGTCCGCAGACCGACGCTCTACCACTGAGCCAAACCGGTTTTGGCCTCCTGACTCTTTTTTATGTTATTCTTTTAGTACTGCTTATTCCATTTTATTTTCTATATTATCACTAGATAATTCCGTGTTTAAGGGTGATCAAATGTGTTTCTTACAAAGTACTGATGTGGGATTCAAGAACACACATTTTAAATTACTCTCAGCAGGTGGTTCTAACACTGTTGAAAGGCCTGTGATTAGGTGCTGAGTCATGAGATTTGACCTTCTTGAGTCCATTTCATCTTTGATGCTTACTAACATGTTGCCTTGATCTAGTGATTGAAAAACTCTAAGCTTATTTTAATACAGGGATAATTGAGTTGCATATTTAACATATAGTAAACACTAATCAAATCCCACAATTAGAGTCTTGTAGTAATATCTACACTAATAAAAGAGAAAGATGAAAATCAACTATACCTTCACGATGCCCACCAGCCAATCAAGGGTGAGCATTCAAATTAACCCAACAAAGATGGTGGGTTAATTTGCATATGGTGTGGGGTGGGACACTTGCATCGTTGCCATGGAGATGAAGCAGGTGTTCCACACTGAACCAGCCACTCAGGGCCTCTGGGCAGCATGGGAAGTTGGGGCCGGGGCAGAAAGAGGAGGTTCTGGGGTCGGAGCGAAAGTAGTGCTGGCAGCCAGAGAAAGGAAGGCCCATTCTTACACAAATCTTCATACATTGGGATTCTAGTTTCTATATAAAGAAATAATTTGATGAACTCCCCAGAGAAGACTATAACACCAAAATTAAAGGAGAAATCCTATTGTGACCAGGGATTATATATGAACATGAAAATGTAACAAATCTTCCATCCCCTGAACATTATAAATCCATACCTGAGTAGAAAAGTGTTTATCAAAGATGGGCTTTTAAATGTATTTTCAAAGCTCCTTTCTCTCATTTATGTGTGCTCTATGTTTTTTCCTCTATTTTTCACAAAATTATAAAACATACAAACAGCCAGAGAGATATATAGAAAGAGAGACAGAGAGAAAGATGGTCTTAAATGAATAATTGGGAACATTTGTTGTATAATTGTTGCCATAAGAGAACATTAGGGAAATATTTGGTAAATTGTGTATTTAAAAAAAAAATCCAAAATAATGATATTTGTTTTATTTAAATTATCAGTGAGTGGAGAGTCTAAATACCGTAGTTCTATTTTATCTGTCCCTCAGCCCTTATAATTCTAATAACTATTTTCCAGTTTTTCACAAATAACATATATTGTGTAAGTTTTCTGAAAGCTATTCTTCAGAAATTACAAATAAATATATTTTAATGACACTTTAATGACTTATAGGTACCCAAATTTTAGCTATTACTTGTCTTCTTCTTAACCTGTATTTTCCTTTTTGAGTCTGGATCAATACTACTATCCCTCTTGAAAGACAAGTACAAAGACAAGTAGAGAATGAAGAGACTAGTAGGAGAGTTTGCTCCATCATTAATGTTGTCAGCATCTAGTTACGTTAGATATTGAAGAAGAAATAAACTACCTTCTCCTCCACTATCAGCATCAGGAATCTCATGTCCTTCTGTCACTTGCTGCCCTCACAGTGAGGGAGAAAAGAAATTGGCATCAGCCGGCCTTATTGACTGTACCTCCTTTCGACTAAGTAAAAAGCAAACATTCCAAACTTTAGATTGATTTCCATAAGACCAAACCTTCAGGCAGTACGAATGAATGGAGTTCCAGGATTCTAAGTTCATGGGGGATACAATTCCATGAATTCTCACGTAATAAGAAATATGAGCACATAAGTATTGAATGAATATTAAGAAGCTTACTAATGAGCCTGAAAACAAAGGAACATTTCATGCAAATAATTGAAAAATACAAAGAAAATGTGACTTCTTTTTTTAAAAAAACATATCTTATTGATTTTTTACAGAGAGGAAGAGAGAGGGATAGAGTTAGAAACATCGATGAGAGAGAATCATCGATCAGCGCCTTTTGCACCCTCCCAAGTTGTGGGGTTGTGCCCACAACTAAGATACATGCCTTGACCGGAATCGAACCCGGGACCCTTCAGACCGCAGGCCAGTGCTCTATCCACTGAGCCCAACCGATTTCGGCGAAAATGTGACTTCTTTATAGTTAAAATTACATTTTGGCCTTGTGCTTTTACTAAAACTTTCTTTGAGATATGAGAAACTGAAATGACTAACACAGGGAAGTACTTGAGCCACTGAAAATATCAGACACATAAACTGATCAGAGAATTAGGAGTGCCTTCCTTGGAACACCTTGCCTTTGTTAGCCTGTTATTTGTTTATTTGGATCAAAAGTCTATTCTTGTTTAACTGCTGCTGTTCCCTGGAACTGACATGATAGAGACTCATTATTGCGGATTAGTGTCTGAAAGTGAGCAACACTTATAGATAGCGATTCTTGTTTTCCTTTCCAAATATTCTCTTGAGTGAAGAAAAGCCAAGGGCTAGTTACTAGAGGAGAATTAAGGCACCTTACACAAACAAACAACAGGCTTAATCCATTTTTTTTACTCTAGTGTTTAGAAGGAGCAGATTACCCATCCTTGGAATAGAAGTTCTGCTACTTTGCATTCTGATTATGGGAGCTGATGGCAAGGACACAAGCACATTCCCAAAGTTTAACAATGCACATTTCCATTCTTTTAGAAACAAAAACCTAAGTGTTCATATGTTCAGCATTTTAATTTCTGCTGAGGTGGCACGCTTTAAATCCAGCAGAAAGAATGCATACATCAGAATCCATGTGCAGAGAGATTTTAGTACATGAACATTTTATTACATGATGTAAGAAGTGATACTACGGGAGTTTAGCATAACGTCAAAACTCATTGTACAAGACCAAATTTAAATATAGTATCATGTTTTAATCTATTTTTGCCTCTGTCAAATTGACAATCATCTTTTGTCTTGTAATTAAATATCAGTTTGGACCCTCAGGCCTCTGAGACAAATTGGTTGTATTTTTATATGTTAAACACTGACTTAATTCAGTTCAATCTTTTAATTCTTCTTCCTTTAATTACTTAGTAGCTCAAACTAATAACTGGTTTTATTTCTTTAAACTTATCATGTAGTCTTGCCAAAGCAAATTGCTATATCTGATTTCATGTGAATGCCAAGTTGCTTAGCAACTTAAATCTGCCTTATATTTCATCTTTTTTGCATGCTCTTTAATCTCTAAATTTTTATCAGGGTATAATTTTAGTCCCATATCTATATCTATTCAAATATTTTTATTCACAAAGTCAGCAGTTTGTTCTCCATTAACTTTGTAGGTGTGTGCTTGTGTGGCACAGGGGTGAAGGAGGAAGAGAAAGAGAAACAGAGAGAGGGAAAAAGAGGCAATGAGAAAGGGAGAGAGAGGAGAGTTGATTGATATAAGATAGAAGTGGGAGTCAGAACAGCAAAAGGAAGATAATGAAATAATGTATTTATAATATCCTATTCTTGTTTCTTTTAGGCTGGGAAAATCTTATTCCTTTTCCACCTTTCATATATGATTCACGTGTTCTGTTCTATCTTCCAGGTCCCCAGGCTCTTGTTTCTAACCTCAGGAAGAGGGGGGTTAGTCATCTATTGTAATCCCTGCACTATTTCATGCATAATTGGCATTCGGGCTCAGAAGACTCTTAAAACAGATCCGAGTGTGGCTTTATCCCTAGAGAGAAATTATCCCTTTGGGAGGTTTGTCATCGTTGGCAGGAAGAAAATGCTGTTACTATTTTGTGCTTTCATTGTGTCCTGGCAGGCAGGCAGTGACTTTCCAGCCAGGTCTATAGGCTAATTGTAGAAATGATGAAAAATGGCAGAATTGAAAGGAAAAAAAAAGTGTCTTAAAGTAAGTGACAGTTGTCACTTTGCTTTTTTTCTGCTATTTGCTGCAATAGGCACCCAGCCATCAGGGAGCATTTGAAGGAGAAGAAAGGGTTGTTTCATACATGAATAATATTGAAAGGAAATGAGCTTTAAATATTAGGGTGCATTCCTTCAGAATGTAATTACCTTATATTACCCTATCAGTCACTCTTCTTTATCAGGGGCCAAGAGTAATTTCTCCGGCACCACCGCTCTTCCATACCCACTCCCTTAAATGCATACTCAGAGGTGTGTTGCTTACAAATCAGGAAAACAAATGGTGACAGGGAGAGTGAGTGCCCATTAATTTTGTACTTTCTTTCTGAGAATAAATGCTTCCACCCGGCTATTACTTGTCTCAGGCATGAAAGCAACCTTTGAGCTTAACACTGAATTGTTGGGTTCAACTTTATTTTCTTTATTCATGTTTTAGATCAGGGCTCACATTTTAAATAGGCGGTGACAATTCTTGTTTAATGTGCACTCAATTAATTTTAGCTTTTGTTTACAGAACTTTGCAGGTTTTTTTTTGACATCCTAATGTTTTTCAACTCTGCTTTTTAAAAATTTCTGTTTAGAAGCTCTGCACTGTATGATTAATCCTTTTTTTTTTTTTAAAAAAAAAACAGGTTTCATTTCTTCTGCATCTCTGCCAGTTGTAAAATTTCAAAGGTATAGTTTTTCTACTATTTTAAAAGTGAATGGCACATGGAATTGTGCTTTCTAAGTGCATTACCACAGAGCGCTTTGTCCAGCCCAAATGCCACCTAGCTTGGCAGCTGTGTGTGGACAGCAGTCCTAGTCCTCTTCCTATCTGCCATCCTGGTGATTTGAGCAAGTAACCTAGAAGGACGTGTGTGACTTATTTTTCCTAAACCACATTTGTCAACATCAGACATCATGTAGTTCCTCACAAACCCCTATATAGATCTTCTTTTCTTGGCCATTTATACTTATCCTTTCTTCAAAACACTTGAAAAAAAAATCTGCCATTACCTAATGTAAGACCTAATATACATCCAAATGGAGCTATATTTATCTGGATGCTCCCCAGCTTCTAATTCTTTGAGCACCAGAAAGGAGCTCTGTTATAAATGGGAAGAGTACACTCTCCAACTTTATGCCATACCATGCCCTTGGACCACTACGTCCCCCTGTGCGACCCACAGGTTGAGAACCGCTATCAGGGTCGCCTAAGACCATCAGAAAACACAGATATTTACATCACGATTCATAACAGTAGCAACATTACAGTTATGAAGTAGCAACGAAAATAATTTTATGGTCGGGGGTCACCACAACATGAGGAACTGTATTAAAGGGTCTTGGCATTAGAAAGGTTGGGAACCACCTTGAGACTCACAATGTGAACACACAGTGTTTCCCTCAATATCCTTGTGGCCTGAGTAGAGACGGGCACCATCCCATCCACCACTTTCCTGTGCCTTCGTCTCTTGTAGACTGAAACTTCTCTTGTTCCACCTATACTACAAAGGCTTCCGCACCTCTGACTTGAAATGAATAAATTCTGGGGCTTGTGTGTTCAGTAGGGGTGAGGGGAAGTATGTTACCTATTAGTAGCAACTGGCCCAAACCATGCTCAGTACAGAAGTGTCCATATTTATTTGGTGATAAATGGAATTCATCGCCAAAGAAAAGCTGGAGACTGTGAGATTAAAAATGTTTTTCCCAAAGCAGTTTGGCTTTTTGGCTTGGTGATGAGCTGATACAACACTGAGTGACAAAAGTTGTTTCTGGCTAAGGATTCCAGGCCAGTTGAAAGGGTCTGCCCTCTCTGTTAGAAAGGGAATATGCCAGGAGAAATTCGCTGGGGTGAGTATATCAACTTTCTAACAGTGCTTCCTCTCAGTGAGAGTATTCTTTATTGTGGGTTATGTTTCTTTCTTATACTCTCTGCCAAGACTTTTCTGGGCTAGGACATTGTTTTTACACTGTTTGTACCTTGTACAAAGATTCACCAATCAGACATGGATGGTTCCAGGAAAGTCTGTTGCTAAGAAGCAACAGTGATGTTGCTAAGAACATCAGTGAAATTCCTGGGTGGATATTTGGCACCTAAATTAAGAACATCCTGGTTTTTAAAAGTTTTAGTATCTTTATTTTTTTAAAGAATATAGTTGATAGAGAGCCAGTTAGTGAATGGTTATGGATTAGAAAAAAAAACAGATTCTTCAAACTGATAGGTTTCCCACTTTTAAAAAGTGGATTTAAATATCCTATATAATAAAAGGGTAATATGTAAGTAGACCAAATTGCAGAACAACCAAAAAACCAATCAAAGCATAATATGTTAATGATGTGGTAAGGCTGCTCAACTGCTCACTATGACGTGCACTGACACCAGGGGACAGGTGCTCCGATCAGTAGGGTAGCTTGCTGCTGGGGTCTGGCTGATAGGGACTGGGCAAGAAGGGCCAGGCATGCCCTGGAGCCCTCCTGCTGTACCTCTCTGGCCTGATCTTGCACCTGTGGGGTCCCTCAGCCTGACCTGCATCTTCTTGCAACTGGGACCCCTCAGGGGATGTCAGAGAGCCAGTTTCAGCCCGATCCTGCAGGCCTGGGGGAGGGAGTGATATGGGAGGGGGCCAGATGGCTGGCAGTGGGAGCGCCTGCAGTGTGCAGATGATGTTTTATTGAGTCGTACATTTAAAACCTGTATGATTTTGTGAACCAATGTCACCACAATAAATTCAATAAAATAAATAAATAACCCTGCTATAACTCACTCAATAATGGGAGAAATCCTGAACCTAGATATACTATGAATGTGGCATAAGAATTATTTATTTAACTTGGCATTTGTGTTTCCTCCTAGAAACTCGTAGAAAACCTGACCTGACAATATCATGTTAGATATTCGTTACATTAAATACAAATTTAACAGCAGAAAATAAAAAGTTCTGTTCACATCATCCTTCAAAAGATGTCCCGTTTGGGATCTGGCTTATTTACACCTCACCCCCCTTGTTCTTGTGCTTCTTGATCTTGGCATGTTGTGCTCTATGGTGGGGGCTGCGTAGAAGACTATCTGTTCTAGTGTGGGAAAATTATCAGAATTTTACTTTTATTTTCAACCCATCTTATTTTAAATAGATTTTTATGTGTATTATGATAATCATAAGTAATAAGTAGAAGAGAGAGAGAGAGAAAGAGAGAGAGAGAGAGAGAGAGAGAGAGAGAGAGAGAGAGAGAGAGAGTTATAAATAAAAGGATGCACAGGTGGAGAATGGGTAGACATTATTTTTGCTATGAATGTGCAATTGGACAAAGGTAGGAAACAAAGTTAAAAACATATTTCAAAACTGGTTTACTAAGGGAATATATTGATATATGTCGAGCACTCCCATGACAGCATCAGGTTTTTGGAGCATGGCTTAGATCTTTGCTCTTCAAAGTATGTTTTGGGGAAACGTTCATATAATTTAACTAAACATCACATTCTATTATCTTCTATGTTTTAAAAAATATTTTATGTATTGGTCTATTCAGCATCATTCCTGAAATAGCCATCTTAGGAATACTGATGCTTTTTTTTCCAGTTGAAAAAGTTTTCCCAAACATTAAAAAGTTGGAAGATAGAAGAAGCCAGGACAAGTGGTTATGCTAATTAAAACTTTATTATCTCTGTTTTGATTATAAATACTTGTTGATACATTGAAAAAAACTAGGAAACAATGTGCACAGATCTCATTCCTGAGAGGTCTAATTATTTTTTAGGGAAGTTTAGTAATTCTGATTACACTGTCAGTCATGAACCGTACTTGTTCAATTGGCCTCTGGTGGCAATTTCTTTAGAACAGCCAAAGGACCTCATGCTGCAGCATTATTCCAAAATATGTACAAAAATTCAGTGAAGCAAAACTTTTCTTCTCCTTCAGCTGCCATATTTCCAAATTCATTATGAATTTGTCTTATTTTTTAAGAGATAAATCCACTGTTTCTTCATGACTCTAGGCATAAAATTAAATTACCAGTTCCACAACTTATAACACACACCAGTGGAGTCAATTGCAATTATTGGTCACTTTGTTGATTCCATTTTCTAAAGTGTACAGTATATCAGTTTCCAGTATTCAGTTATAATTAAATTTTTAGCATGTAAGTATCTATTAATTATTAGAAAAGTGAAAATTTGCTCTATTTCTAAAAGAATAAATCACATAAAAGGATACATTTATAGAACTAAAATTTAAAAATAGTATCAAAATCTTCATGTAACTTAAAAATGACAAAATAGAACTTAGAACAACTATGAAATTAATATAAAACTTGTCTTACAATTATATTATAGCTTTAAAAATTCTCATGAGCACACTAACATCATAAAAACTTTTTAAAAGATTGCCTAACAGATTAAATAATGAAAATATGGCTTTTAAAATGCAATGAACTACATCTAAAGACTGTTGTTGCATTAGTTTAACAAATGGTTAGGATATATGTTCTCTTTCAATGATCCAACACATCACACCCCTCTCTCCAAATATCTTCTCAATTAATCAGAATAGTGAACAACAGCTTAGTATATCCCCCCAAACAAATAAAAACTGAAGGGTCTGTAGATGTATTTTTATAAGATAGAGTCATTTAAATACAGACATTTAATAAGCTACATCTTAAGTACCATCAAAACTATTATATGTCATACATTAAATTTTATTTTATATTACATTCCCTCATGCCATAAATCCTAATTTTTTCTCACCATGTACCTTGACTCCAGCTCTTTTATGTTATTTCTGTCACCAGAGACACTTCATTTGCTTCTGTTGTTGGTTAATGATGTCCTTGCTGGCTACTTTTTCAGTGTACCATAGTCCTTCATGACCTGCTGATTTTTCATAAGCAGAGCCCACATAAAAATATAATTATTACTAGAAGATAATAATTTTTGTACTTTTCTATTATGGGTCATCTATGTTTTAAAATTTAAATTGCAATACAAATCCTAATAGTGGATTCTATGAGTTTGGACATGGTAATAAAGCCTCTCTAATAATGGAAATTATAATAAGGGGATCTCCATGGTTATTTCAAGTTAGCATTGATGTTCCAATAAGAGGTAACTCTCACAGAAATTTATATATCACTCTGTATTTTAAAAGAAAATAAAACATAATCAAGTAGCAAGAGGATACTATATTGGGGGGAAAAACTTATCAAAGGGAATCAAAGGTACTGAATACATACAGTATGCTAGAAAGAATGTTAATATATTTCATATAAATGATTTAATCTTCAAAAAATGTTATTTTAATTGAGAGAGAGAGAGAGAAAGAGAGAGAGAGAGAGAGAGAGAGAGAGAGAGAGAGAGAGAGAGAGGAAGAAAGATTTGTTGTTCCACTTATTGATGCATCCATTGGTTGATTCTTGCATGTACCCTAACTGGGGATCAAACCTGTAAGCTCTGCATATCAGGATGATATTCTAACAAACCGAACTACCTAGGCAGGGCCCAAAACTGTTTTTAAATTAATATTCCTTTTTATAAGCAAGAAACTTTGGTCTAAATTGCTAAAAATTATAAAATGTTTATCCAGTGTTTTACTTTATTGCCTGTATCCAATCCTTATAAATCAAGTTATATACAGTCACCCATAACTCAGCTATGACCTTCTGTGAATTATCAAGAAGACTAAGACATAAAAATTGAATTTTTAGTAAAGCGAAAATGTACAGAATCTATTACCTACCTTTTAATTTGTGTACATCTACTATACCCTATGGGACTTATCTAATATGCTAACAAATATGTTATGTACTTGCAGAAAAAATAAAAATCCAAAAATATTTTTTCAAGAATCTCTCAACTCACTGGAGGAATAGTTTAGAACGAGTATGTTGAGTGATAAAAGGATACATGGGAAAAGGTTACTGGTTCACAAATAAAGAAATATATCATGCTAAAGGAGAGGGATTTAATTTGGCTTATATAACAGATGAATTTTGACATCTGTTTTGAAGAAAGAGTACATGTTGGTGGACATAAGGGATGGAGGAAGGTATTCCAGATGGATGAGAACATGTTCAGATTAAAGAAAGTGCATGAAATGCCCAACACTGTACTTGTTCATAATAAGAAATAAGTGGGCAAAGGCATTATCTCCCCTACCTTGTATTCCATGGTCAGGAGTTTGGACTATGCAGGTGCAAAATGATTATAGTGGTAATTGAAAAAGACTATTCAGGAGTCAAATATAAAATACCATAGTATTCATCAAACTTAAGAAAAGAAAGTTAGTTTGCTTTTTGCAATAATCAAGATAAGGTATCCTTATGATTTGAATTATGACAATGCAATGAGAAACAGAAAATGAAAGCTCTCGAGATAAGTTAGGTAATATAATTGAGAGGTCATGGTGACTAGTTACACATGATGTGAGGTAAAACCAATTGTTGATAGAGTTTTCCAGATCTCAGAAAATATAAAAGAGAAGATGACGAATTTCATTTGTTGGTAGCTGAGTTTGAGATTCAGTGAAAGATAAAGAGATATCTAGTAGCCAGCCATGAACATCAATAAAATGTGGTCTAGATCCATGTAGAAAGGAAATTCAGAATCCACAATGATAGCTCAGTTTGGGGTATAAAGAAAATAAATAGGAATGATATTTCAAGGGAAAGCTGAAGGAAAAGATAGCCAAGAATTGAACATGTGGAAATACAGAATTTAAGATACATTGTGTGTGTGTGTGTGTGTGTGTGTGTGTGTGTGTGTGTGTGTGTGTATGTGTGTGTGTGTGTCTGTGTGTGTGTCGCGGGGCGGAGGGGAGTAGATAGTAGAATGACAACCACGTGGTCTTAAAGAGAATAAAAGAATAAAGTAAGGAAGTGGTTGTTTCAAATAGTACAGTGGTTCATTATAATAAAGGTAATAGATAAGAGTTCATTAACTTCAGCACTTAGTGGACGTTTCAGTGAAGCAGTAAGAAGGGCTGTCATCTCTCAGGCTCATGAATTGAAAGAGACGCTGTAGAGCAATGAGTACAGTACTTAATCAAGAACTTGAGTGTGGAAATGATAAAAATAATTTAACTTATATTAGTTGAATGTTTAAGGTTTCCTTAATTGATTCAGTTGTTTCCTTGAAATCTGAATGTACTATTAGTAATTCTGCATAGAATCTATATTTACATTGAAGATGTGGATTTAAAAAAATAAACATTACCTGATGTATTGTTTCTGAAGACAATGTATTTCTTAGCATTTAGTATCTTTCCTTTAAAACTGATGGTGTATCTGCAATCCAATTTCATCTACTCTACTAATTTGAACCATGCTTCCAAGTTTGAGAGAAAGATGTTAAGTGCTATAGGATACAGATGTCTTTGCTTACAAGTATTGTACCAACTTTTTAAAAAAAAGTGAATCTATACAAGCATGGACATTAGTGTTAATAAATTTTTGATATGCATACTTCTGAAAAAATTTTTAAAAATATATACACATTGAAACCTAGATAATGTGGTGTTCAATTGTTTCTGAAAAATAAGAAAACATTAGGTAGGTAATTCTCATCCAACTTTTTCAATAATACAATATTCTGTTATTTAATAGTTTCCCCCCATATCTTAAACATGAAATTTAGAGAAAAAGTTTCTGTAATATAGTTTTGCTTTGCTATGTTGGCATCTTAAACTATTATTTATCTTTCAATTAAAATAATTTTCTTCAGTGAGAAGAAAAAGTATACTGTAAATTCCTAATGTGAGCAATTGTGTTTATATATTGCAACATATATACAATGCTAATTGTATAAGTTTTCTTCAATAGCTGAGTGTTGAAGATCATATGGTATAAAAATAGAAGGTCCAGAATTTGAATTCTGACAATTTTAGGAATTAGCATTTAATCTTTATAAAGTTACTTAGCCTCAATGTCCATGTATGGAAATCAGGAATTACTTTCAAATGCACTTGTGAAGATTGAATAATATAATGTATGTCAGAATATAATATATGTCCAATAAATTCATTGAATTTTATTTTTAAATTTTCTATCTCAGCAGAGTACTTGAATTCTAAAAACTTCTCATTATTTTTTTCCAAAATAAAATATTTTTACTGTTAAAGAAATTGGTTAAGGAAAAATACCACTTAGTGAGCCTTAGGGAAATGCTTTTTAGAATTTCTAGAGCTTGACAAAGTATGCATTTCGTAGTAAAATAAATGTCTTTTAAAATCACTTCCATATTTTTTTGTACAACTAAGTACTTTATATTACAAAACCCTTGAATAGTAATCAAGTTGTGCTACCCATCTTTTCCACATGAGAACAAACATAGAAAATATAGATTTTTAAATTTGTATGTGTCCTGCTTAATACTAGGGGATTTGAGCTTTCTTCGAGTGAATCTTGGTGAAAAAATTTGTACATGTCATCATGTCAACTCTTACAATAAAAAATGAGTAAAGCATTTGGGATTACAATATTGATTGAATAATATAATATAACTAGTGGTCCAGTGCATGAATTCATGAACATTAAAAGGAAATTAATTAGAATAAATATTTTAATATCGCTATTTGCCCTTTCTCTATAATAGAAGTGTCAACCAAATTCACAATAGACAATGACAGATGGAAACACAAATGTGCAATTGGTGATAGCGAGAGTCAATTCAGCCTTTCATAGATATAGAATAAACTTCCTTAATTAGACCTGCTTTCTGATTTAGCTAAACTGTTTCCAGCCCATTGAGGCACCCCTTCCAGGTAATTGTCAGAAACACAGCAGTAAATATCAATAGAAAGCAGATTATTATTGTAGATCACACAAGGAGAACAAAGGGTAACATATTTAACTGCAGCAGTGTTTGACTATATTTTCTGCAGTGATAAAACCTGAAGTCATTTTCAAGGTCCACCATTTCTTACTTCTTTTCAGTCAGGTCAAGTTTCTAAGCTTTAATCTCTGTTTTCCTACTAATGGAAAGAATATAGGATTACACTGAGTCTCCTAGCTACCTACTCCAGGACTTCTGTGAGCATCAAATGAGATGAGGCATGGGGAAACGCTTCACAGACATTTGGTTATGGTATGAAATGTTTCCACCTGGCAATAAAACAAGTCATGTTTCTGGGCTGAAGAAAGTATGAGGATGCTAGCTGTCATTAGTGACAAGAAGCTGGGTGTTGCTATGTGATGCAATTACCTGGGTGGACACTTAGCATATTAGACTTTTATATATATATATATATTTTTAAAGATTTCAAGTTTCTAATCTACACTAAGAAAAGAGTAAGATGAAAAGTAACCATACCTTTGTAATACCCACCAGCCAATCAGGAGTGAGCATGCAAATCAACCCAACAAAGATAGCAGGTAAATTTGCATACTCAGGTGCCTAGCAGCTAAGACTGGGGTGGAATGCTTGTGTCCTTGCCATGGCAATGATGCAGGTGTTCTGCACCGTCCCCAGCTGCTCTGGGCCTCTGGGAAATGTGGGAAGGTGGAAAGGTAGCTCTGGGCCAGAGCAAAAAAGGCGGCTCTGGGCAGAACAAAGGTGGTGCCGGCAGCAAAGGTGGGAAGGAAGGCCCATTCAGCATTGGGCCTCTAGTCCAATAATAATCTGGTATCAAGTATTCAAAATATTGATGAATTTCTGATTTCCAGAATTTAAATGCAAAGTTAGAACTATAATTCTGTGATTATCTTGAATACCACAGTGCTTGCATGTGCGCGCGTGTGCGCGTGCGCGCACACACACACACTCACACACACACACACGCCTACTAGTGCGTGCGCCTGCGCACAGCAAGAAATGGCAAAATTTTCTGGTTTGTTTGAAGACAAAGACTCAGGGGGGCCACATTTATTAGGAATCTCCAATTGATCTCTTCATCTGTCCTGTCACATTGCATTGGCCCCTCCTTCTCAACTACTAAAAGAGTGATATTCTGCAGTTGCTGCATCCATCCTGGGGAGGGCATTGGGGAAACAGTGTCTTTCTGGCCACACTCAGTGTAGAAAGGAGGTATATAAGTATTTTCATTTGAAGAAATGAAGAAGTGAGAGATCTAAAAATTGTATGACTCACCTAAACCTTTAAAAAGCCCTCTAGGTATCAGACACACTGCTAGAATAGAGCTAATCTCAATTATTCAAACTAATTATGGGAAATTCTGCTATGGACTATACCTGCATATAATTCTATATCCTTGAAAATGTAGCAATGACCTATTTAGATTATGAAAACTATGTTAAATTCTTCTCTCTTACTCTTCCCTCAAATCCTTTAAAAACAGTGACTAATGCATAATTGCTGTCTAAAGAGAAAGAACAAGAAACTTTGAAATTTCCAAGTTACCTATTCCAGGCATACATGACCAAGAGGGCAGGGGGAAGCCCCTCTTTTGTGTCAGTTTAGACTTGGCATGAGGGAGGACACACGGACTGTCAGAATTCACTCAACGGCTGCCGAGAAGCCTGCCAGCCTGCTTCATGTTATTTTTAAAGGAATGAGCAAAAAATTCCCCTGGCCTTTCCAAAGCGTGTATGGAGACTAGCCAGCCTTCTGGGACTCAGAGGGCTTGATGACTTTCTCATCTGTCATTTGAGCTGTTCTGACATTCAGAAACCTTGCACAAGTCTGTCTAGATGCAAATTTAAGGTCATTAAGTGATTCTAAATATAGTTTGAATAATTTAAGTCCTGCCTCCTATTAGCACCCTGAAAATCTTTAGAGAGTGGGGGCATTATGAAGGCTATTCAACTTTATAGAGCAGAGATGTTCACCATTTAAGTGTAGAATGTTCTATATCTTTTCCCTTTCTTATGGAATAGTACCTTGCAATTATTAAATATGGAACTATTCAGATAATATATATAGGCACTTTGCACTTAAGTTGGAGTAGTGTAAATGTGAAGTATCACTAGAGATATTTTAGAAATCTCTTTATGAAGTTCAAAACTATTCTCAAAGTATAGCAAACTGAGATGAATATCCAAAATTCCGTTTTGGGGACTGTGATGCTGGTCGTTTGGCAGAACCTTAGGAAGATTGCTGATGGAAGACATAGAGATATCTCTACCAATCATGTTTAAGTGTCAGTACACACCTGAAATACTCAGCAATAACGCCCAGCCTCCTGTGAAAGCAGGGTGAGTGGGCATGCCCTCCACACTTCCAGACAGAACCATCAATCTCTCCTTAAGAAAAACTTGAGCCATTTTTTTTCAATGCTTCTTTTCAGAAGTGTCTTTAATATTTGTTTTAATTAAAGCTCATTATTTTTTAACAGAGAGAAAACAGATAGTGGGGAGCAGACAAACGAATTAGTTTTGTGGCATAGCTGGGACACAAACTCCCCTTTGAGATGCTACAGAAGAATAGGATTTTTCTAATTACACCATTTGTTTTCCTGAGCCAAAATTTGCCTGCCTAGATAGTGATGAAGATAAATATACAACTAAAGCTAAAGTGCTACATGAAGTAAGAAAAATATCTGATACCATGAATGAGTCTTTGGAAAGTATCCAACTCTTCTTTTCTGTACAATAGCACTGACATCTCAAATACATCATTGACTTAATTTGCTACCCTACCCATAGAACCTACTACGAGGTCTTAGATGGGTGCTCCACAAATATTTGCTTGGCAAAATTTTCCTTAAATCCTAATTGACATACTTAGAATCTCAGAACCATTTTTTAAAAATATGTATTTCAATTAGCTTAGATTTTCAAAATGTTTGTTAAGTACATAAGCAATGTTTTATATTACAAAACTATGCAATTACATTTTTAGACATGAAAAATAAATTAGTACAGCATTATGTGTTGATAGATTATCTTGTTTGTTCCGATTTCAATAAATAGCTACACTAAGCTTCCTTGGCACAACTCAGAGGAGCCATTTGGCTCTGAATGAGAAAAAGTTACCTTGAAGAGGCCAGTACTGTACTAAGGAAATGGTACCACATTTCTAAGATCCTGGAAGACAAATACTAGTATTAAGGACTTCTCAGTAGGATATGTTCAAAATTACTAATGACAGGAAAAGTATTTGTCATGCTAGCAAAAACTGAATTAATTTATATTATGAAGGCTAACATATTTAAGTCTATATCAAAAGTTTAGATAGATATTCTAAGCTCTAAATTAATTAACTATATCACAATACTGTCAAACATATTAATGAGAAGTTTGGGTGGATGCAAGTGTACTATCCTATCACCAAAAGGTGACAATACTATTAGTCCTTTGTTCTCTTTTGCCTTGCCTCTGAAGCCTGGGAATTGTATTAAAGACTATATTGACAAACTGGATTGCACATACAGGAAACATTCCTAAGAGAAAGGGAAAAAATGCTGACAAATTAATCGTAAGGACTGAAAATAAGAAAAAAAAAACACATTGATGATGTTTTAAAACGACACTGTGAAGAGGGCTTTATTGTGAAGCATTGCGTGTGTCTCATTCTAGAGGGCAATGTTGTGCAAATGAGGCAAAACACTGTTTTACAAAGAATATTCTGAAAATTAGAGTTATTCCTTAAGTAAAAAGGTTATTCTAGATGTAGTAGCTTCTTATTCTGTGGAGGGGATTGAACGGAATTGGGAGTCGGATAACTGTAGAAGAAATGATGCAGATATTGGTTTAAGCTAGATGAACTTAAATGTCCCTCCTGCACTGAAGTTCCCTATGCAAAACTTTGTATAAATATGTCTTTGCCATCTGGAGTGGCTGCCACCCTCGTGTTTAATTGGGACAGCAAATCAAATTCTGAGGTCTCTTTTCAGATAGAAATGTTTTTAGTTAATTGAATTTCTTATTTTAACAGCACAGATTCTTGCAGTCCTCATGATTGCAATGAACCTTCTGTGATATTTCTTCTGTTAAAAGAACTAAGTAATTTCAAATGCTTATCAAATTATCACACAAATCATTCACTGTAAGAATTCTATAGTTAAATGTGTTGTCATCAGTACTGAGAGCCTATTGTGTTTAAGGTAAATATAATAGAGGTTCCTTGAAATAAGAACAGCGTTATAAAGATGCAAGGAGAAAGGGAGAAAAAGGAAAGATAAGAGAAAAGCTTATCTAATTGGAAAATCGGGAAAGCCTCATGATGAAAGATGGGGGACATGAGGACGAAATAGGTTTGAGAGATGGGAATTATTTGAATTGGCAGAGACAAGAACGCAGTCTTAAGTATAGGGAACAGCTGGATGAAATGGAAAAGAGGAAGAACATAAGGCATAAATTAAGTTGTGACTTCAATAAACTATGAAGATACTCTGGAGAGGGGAACTGGAGGATCTCAAGAATGGCGCTGTACAGGGTTGGCATTTTGTGCTTTCTTCCACAGGCAGCAAAGAAAGATTAAGGGCCTTGTGTGGGTGAGCCATAAGGCTACCCATTAGCAAGGTTAATGTCCGGAATTATGTGTCATGGATTCAAGGGGGAAAGCCTGGATTCAGAATAACCAGTTATGAGATTATTAACATTGTTTGACTAAGAAGATTAAAATCAAGGGGGTACTAATTGAAAAGGGGAAATGTGTACTTTGTTCCTAAGACATATTTGAAAACCCTTCAATGTTTTCACTAGAAAAGATCAGGCCAGGATACCTCTTACAATGATTTTGGCCACCAAATATATAGACATAGACTTTAACTTAGGGAGTATATGCAAGTATTCTTGATAAACAACACTAGCTTGAAAACCCTACATAAAACAATCACTTCTCTTAGTGATGCTTGATATACTTGAGTAAATAGCCTCAAGTCTATATGGATCTCGAGAAAGAAATATTTATTAAATATTTGAGAGGCTTCACTGGTGTGAAAAATGATGACTACCACAGCAAGCAATGGATGAGGCCTCATAAATGGGATGCCTAATGTACCTCACATCAAGTGCTGAAAGGGGTTTAATGTCCCTAATGCACTGAGAGCATTTTAAACTTCTGGATGTGATGGGTCTTATCACAGTCCTTCTGCCATGGTCCCGATGGAGTATTATTCTGCTCATTCCTTGCGGGGCATTCTTAGTTATAATAATGAACTAAAAGGCAAGCAGCACCATCCAAAGCTTAGATTAATGAGAAAGGGCTATGTGGTCTTAAAACTGAGAGTTCAACTGACTGTTCACAGAACTGTTTAAAAGCCAGTGTGACAACATGTTTTAGGGCTTAATCACAGCATATGGATCAAGGACACAAAACTATTCATGTGCCATCATGCTTGTTATTCTAATGCAGTCCTTGGAAACTTTCTTTTCCAAGTCATAAAAAATCTGTTTTCAGACATATCATCCAGTTAATAAAATGAAATTGCACGCATGTCTTCCTTTCCTCCCATCACCATCCACATTATTAGAAAGTGAGCGTCATCATCAAGTAGGATTTATTAAAAGCTCCCATGCCCTAAGTGCTTTCGTTTTAAATTCAAGTGAGGATTCTCTTGCATATTGTATATTCATATTTAGTCAGTATGTCTATTATTGAGCTTTTATGACAGTTTTTAGAGTCTGATGTAATTCCTGAATTATTTGCTTCTTATCATTGTAGCAGAGCATCATAACCTTTTCCACTGCAGATGGCCTCTTGTCTCAGGTTAGCTATACATGCTGACTTCCATTAACTTCCTCCCTCCCTCCCTCCCTCCCTTCCTTCCTTCCTTCCTTCCTTCCTTCCTTCCTTCCTTCCTTCCTTCCTTCCTTCCTTCCTTCCTTTCTCTCACCCAAGGATATATACTTTCATTGATTTGAAAGAGAAAGAGAGGAAAGGAGAGAGAGAGAAAGAGAAACATCAATGTGAGAGAGAAACATTGATCAGTTCTCTTCCACACATGTCCAAACCAGGAATGGAACGTACAACCTAGGTATGCTCCCTGTTCTGGAATCAAACCTGCAACCTTTTGGACACTCCAATTAACTGAGCCACATAATAAAATTTCCTTTTTTATTTTTGAAATAATTTTAATAGGATTTCTGGTTAATGATGGTGCATATGTCACTTGCTAGTCAAAGTGAAATCTGCATCAAACTTTGAAAAACATTGGCATCACACACAAGCTTGTTTAAATTGAATATCTCAGGCCCTAACCCAAAGCTACTGAATTCAAAGCTGCATATTCATTAGATCTTCATGTGATTTGTATGCCCTGTAATGTTTTAGGGGTACAACTGTATTCAGTTTGTGTTGTAAAATAGTTTGATATCAAATTATCATAGCCAAGTTTTGTGACAAGAGATAAGTTAGGTGGTCTTTACTCTGTGAATATAAAATATAACCATACCAATGTGGTGAACATTAATATTTTTATCTATGAGATTACTGAACCACTCAGTTGAAAGTTATTATACAAGTTAATTATTTCTTGAGTGATAGTTCCTGAGTGTATCTCTAGCACTTTCGCTTCTTAATTTCCATAAATGCTCTCACCTTTGAAAGGTAAGTTTTAAATGGTGTCATCTGTTATATAAATGCAGTGCTAATTCATTACAAATGACAGTGGACATTGTGGGACAGTGGAAAGAGCACAGGATGGAAGGTGAGAAGTAGTTTATAGTCTCGCATTAGTCATGTGCTGCTCTGAGGCAAATTGAACACTTCAGAGCTGCAGTTTCCACACCTTATTTAAGATGAGGGAACTAGAATGTATCCAATGTTTTTCAATTCTAAACATTTAAGAATGATTTCACAGAGTTTTTGTTCATGTTTAATTATCTGTATCTATTGTAATCTTGATATTAACAGGGTTTCATAGATATAAAAGAGGGAGTTAAGGTTAAATATATTAGCTTTGGATTTAGACACATCTAATTATAAATCTATGTCTTTCCATTTACAAAACATTTTTTAGTACTAAGCAGTTTAGTTTTGTACTTAATATGTTCACAAAGCTATTGAGAGAATTAAATGAGGTAATATATGTAATATATCCCCCTGTGCAGGGACTTACACATAGAGGTAATTTATAATGGGCTATTCTAAGTACTTTTTTAATAACTAAAATAGCAAAATGACTAATGTATTTACTCACAGTGTTTTGAAGGACATTACATTTAGACTTAAATACTAATTATTCTCCTTTACATTGGTATCTATATATCCTATTTAATAAGAGCCAAATATGCTCAGTGTTCGGTTGTCCATTCAACCAATCAAAGCATAATATGCTAGTGATATGCTAAGGCCACTTAACCATTCACTATGATGTGCACTGACCACCAGGGGGCAGATGCTTCAACTGGTAGGTTAGCTTGCTGCTGGGGTCTAGTCAATCAGAATTGAGCAAGATGTGCTGGACATGCCCTGAAGCCCTCCCGTGGTCTCTCCCCAGACCGATCGTGCATCATTGGGCTCCTTCAGCCTGGCCTGCATCTTCTTGCAATCTGGAACCCCTCGGGGGATGTTGGAGAGCAGGTTTCAGCCCAATCCCACAGGCCACTCCCCTTGGGAGGGCGCCAGATGCAGGGCTCATGGCTGGCAGGTGCTGCTGTGTCAGCGTGAGCCTCTCTGGATCGGACTTTTGGGGCCGGGATGAGCAGGAGCAGCAGGTAGGAGCTGCAGGTGGCACTGGACTGTGGGTTTCAGCCTGATCCCTGCAGACTAACCAGTGGGGCCACACAGTGTGTGTGTGTATATATATATATATATATATATATATATATATATATATATATGCCCAAGCAACCTTCTGACCCTTAGACTATTTGACTGGTAGCTATGACACGTACTGACTTCCAGAGAGCAGACACTCAAATCACAGGCATGGAAACATTGAACAGGCTAATGGATCTCACAGGGAAAGGGAAAGGGAGAGGGTGGGAAGATATTAACCAAAGATCTTATATTCATACTTACAGGCCTGGTGCACAGATTAGTGCACTGGTGGGGTCCCTCGGCCTGGTCTGCCAGGATGGGGCTTAAACTGGCAGTCCGACATCCCCTGAGGCAGCTGTGGGCAAACTATGGCCCTGGGGCTGGATCCAGCCAGTTCAGCTGTTCTATCTGGCCCACGGATCCAAAAGAGCGGAGGGTTTTCTGGCTCTCCCCTCTGCTCCTTCACCAGCAGCCCAAGATGAGAGTGCCAGCATGGTCAGGTTGCTTTTGTTCCGGCCCTCCAGTCTAGTTTAAGAACGCAAGTGGGCCTCCAGTCAAAAAGTTTGCTCACCCTGTGGCCTGAGAGGTCCCGGTTTGCAAGAGGGTGCAGGCCAGGCCGAGGGACCTTGAGAAGTATCCAACAAGCAATAAAATATACCTCTACTTACAACATTTTTTAAAACTGAGTATATTTATCTGATTTTTTTCTTGATCCTAGAATTGCATTTTATGATTCTAAAATATTTCACATTATTAGTTGACTTCTGTTGAGTGCCTTGGAAAGGAAATAAATAAAATGTATAGGTCTTTGGTTTTAAATACTGACTTAATAGAATCACCTGTGAAGGTTTTTAAATCACCCATGCCACAGCCCTACTTGCAAAGCTTCAGAATAGAACAGCCAGGGTTGATGCTTAGGTGACAGATTTTCAAAAGCTCTCCTGCGATTTTAATGTGCAGCTACAGTTGAGAATCTCTGATGCAGATAAGCTCTTGAATTCATTGTTGGCAAATGCTATAAATGAACAGAATATATTGACAGATTTCTTAAACAGATGAAATGCAAGCCCTGTCAACAACTTTTATGTGAGTACACTTATTATGCACAAATACATTCACCCGTCAAATCTGAGGAAAACTTGTTAAATCCAAACAACATATTTTCAGTGAAAAAAAAATCTAAACAACAGCATAAAAAGTCATTTAAGGATAATTATTCATTAGAAACTCTCCACTGTCTGAAATGTTTTGTTGTAATAGGATTGGTTCCTGTGGTGTTGCAGTCCCTTCATTTAAAAAATGTTTCAAGCAATCTTAAATCTTACACAAATGCCTCTGGACAATCATTACAGTTATTAATTAATGATTATATTACAGTGGATTCATATGGATATTTGATTTAGTTTCTGTTTAAAAGAATAACCAGATTTTCAGAATTTAATAGCATCTGCGATTAGGATATACTGCAGTTTCTTCATTGTGCCTGCATCTCACAGTGTTCATAATTCTCCATGTTCAGAACTGAGCAGGATGTAGTTGCTTGTCACAAATAAGCAAGACTCAGAAATTTTACCATTATTTGATCGAAAGTCAAATTAGACAAACAGCTTTAATAGAGTAACTTGTAACTGAAGCTTTACAATGCAAAAAATTGAATCACGTCTTGTTTCCAGAAGACTGATGATTAGCAGGTGGTTTGAATGTGGATCGTTTTACTGCAGGAGCCTTTTTCCTAGTACACGTGAATGTTACCAAGAAATGTTGTTAATGTTGTTAATGGCATTTTACTGGAGACCGGCCTCCAACCCCCAAAGTTGGCATTAGATATTTTTTCCAAAGCCTCCTGACTCTAAGATTCATTAGTCTTAAACTGGTGCAGCAAACAATTCTCATAGAATCTTTGAATTAAATTATCATATTCTTTGTCTCTGTCTTTCTCTCTTTCTGTCTCTTTTTCCTATATGTGTATGTATACACATGTGGATATACTTCGGAAATAATGATTATTTGGTTGTAAATTTTATGAAGTTCAAGATTGGTTTGTTCAAGTAAACAAACTATACATTTATTATAGGTTTAGCAGATGAGAACAAAACAAAAATAGTTACATGAAGTTAGAATCTCCCTAAACCAACATGAAGTAAAAAAAAGCATCAACATTAATGTATATATGTACTTGTACATATATAAAAATAAAGAGAGCTGTGGATGTTTGCACACACATTTATGAATCTATTTATAAGTGCATATACTCACACAATTTTGAGACATTTTTATGTCCACAGTTTCTAAGATTTTTTTTGTTAAAATGATTTAAAAAGTAATATCAGTGTTTCCATCTTACTATGTACATCCCACATCTCCCAATCACAAAAATTAAAAACAAATCCAGCATATATAAAAAACTTATACATCTCAACACCAGGAAGACAATAAATCCAATTTAAAAAATGGGCAAAGGATCTGAATAGACACTTCTCCAAAGAGGACATTCAGTGACCATTAGACATATGAAAAAATGCCCAATGTCCCTAATCATCAGAGCAATGCAAATAAAAACCGTCACCTCACACCTGCCAGAATGGCTATCACCAGTAACTCAGCACACAAGTTCTGGGGAGGACGTGGAGAAAAGGGAAACCCCATGCACTGCTGGTGGGAATGCAGGCTGGTGCAGCCACTGTGGAGAACAGTACAAAGTGTCTTTAAAAATTAAAAGTGAAACTTTCTTTGGATCCAGCAATCCCACTTCTGGAAATATATCCTCACTATCACAAAACACCAATCAGAGAGAATATATGCACCCCTATGCTTATCGCAGTATTATTACAATTGCCAACATCTGGAAACAGGCCAAGTGCCCATCAGTATATGAGTGGATAAAGAGAACTCTGGTACAGTTACACCATGGAATTATAGACAGCTATAAGAAAGAATGACCTCTTACCAATTGCCACGGCATAGATGGATCTGGAGATTCTAATGCTAAGCGAAATAAGATAGACAGAGAAAAGTAAATACCATATGACCTCACTTACATGTGGATTCATTCTAATAAACAACATAAACTGATGAACACAATAGAACTAGAGGCATGGATACATGGAACATATTGTCACAATCAGAGGGGACTCAGAAGGGGCGGGATGGATGAAAGAAGGTAGGAGGATTAGCCAAAGAACATATATGCTTAACCCATAGACACAGACCAAGTATGGTGATGGTCAGATGGGAGCAGGTCTCTGTGGTGGTAGGCAAAGGGGTGAAAATGGGGACATCTGTAACAATGTAAACAATAAAGTTAAATTAAGAACAGTTTTATTTTGTATTTATCTTATGGTCAATGGAAGTGTTTTGTTTGAAAAAACATTTATTATAAGCCTTATATATTTGTGTCCAAATCAATCATTGAAAATATCTAACATTCCAATATAACTCTTTCACTGAAGTTCCAAACCAAGAATACAAATCTTAGCCTTTAGACATCACAATGTTCATTTTTATTTTGTATTGGAATCTCCTTTGATATAAGGGAAGTGATTTTAAACATGTACATAAACAAAGTGTTATTTTATATATTTAATGAGTGTTAAAATACCTCTTAACAATTTAGGAAAATAAATTTTATCCTGATAAATAATATTACTGAGAATACAATAGGCAATATAAAAATAAATGTGAAAAGTAATGGGAATGTCACTTTTCCCTGACAAAAAAGTATGCTATGACTGCTGTCTTTGAACTTTTTTGGAAAATCTAACTAATGCACAATTACACAAAAGGTATAAAAGTTTTAAATATTTTTTAAAAAACACACAGGAATAAGTGTTCATTATGTACAGATACTATGATAACTTCAAAATTCCAAGAAAATCAATGAACAAACTATTAAAATTAATAAGAGAATCCATCAAGGTGGATAGATAGAAGCTTACCATCCTCAAATCAATACTGCGACTTTGTAATCAACAGTAACCAGTTAAAACATAATAGAAAAATAATCCCATCCAAAATAGCAATACTTGAGAATAAATCTGACAAGAAATGCATAAGAATTACTGAGCCAATAACAGTTACTGAACTAACTATTCATCTGTAATGATGATAATAATGACCCACTACCAGAAATGACAGATATTTGTTCCTAAAATGTTGCTTTAAAAAATGAACGTTTCTAAGTTGTCATACTTTCCCACTGACTTTCATAACAATATAAGAAGTGTGATTACCAGAAACCATGTCACTCCAGTACTGCATTTATGATTAAAATGTGTCTTTTAGTTGGCAAATATACCTCTGCCAACAGGTAGTTAGAATGTTCATTGCTAGTCATGGGTCACACAAGGGAGACCATTTATAAGGAGTTATCCTCAATAGTATAATCCACGTCAGAGATGCAATATATATACTAATATATACAGTAGTCAATATTTAATTATAGAAATAAAGATGGGATGTTGTTATGTAACATTTAGTAGTACCTCCTACTGCATCTTGGGCACATTACTAAAGCTGTGAGAAAGTTAAAGAACAGTATAATACAGGATACACATATTAGTATAATCACAGACACATATTATTCCTATGTGGTATTATTATGAAGTAGGTTTTTATTATATTTTATTGACAAAGTTGATTAGATATAGATATAGATATAGATATAGATATAGATATAGATATAGATATAGATGTATAGATATCAGCGAGGAAGGGAGAGGTAGAGAGAGAAACGTCAATGATGAGGGAGAATCATTAATTGGCTGTCTCTATTGGGGATTGAGCCCACACCACAAGCCAGGCATGTGCCCTTGACTGGACTGGAATCCAGGACTCTTCAGTCTGCAGGCCAATGTTCTGTCCACTGAGCCAACCAGCTAGGGCAGCTGATTGTTTATTGAAAGAAGCTTAGTTTCATTAGTTCCTTCCCTTCTAATCATTCAGTACATTTTATAGCAACAGTGTTAAAAATCTTTGGGGATAACTTTTTGTTCTTCTCCCCAAGAACAGGCTAAAACAAACAAAAAAACAACAACCTTTCAAAGAGAAGACACTAAAGAGCAGAAAATAGCAGTTTATAACTGACACACAATAGTGTGTGGCTTACACACACACACACACACACACACACACACACACACTCAGAGGCATGTGGACATATGCAGACTGCTGCTCCTGACACTCATCTGGTTTCCAAACTTCTAGTCATTTGCTATGCTATCGTGTTTCCCCGAAAATAAGACATCCTCCGAAAATAAGACCACTTCATGGAAACATAATGCATCCCCTGAAAATAAGACCTAGAGCATCTTTGGGAGCAAAAATTAATATAACTCTTTCTAAAAGAAAATAAGACACTGTCTTATTTTTGGGGAAACAGAGTAATTCCTAACTTTTAAAAAGTAAAATGAACCTTGTATAATCAACACAATTCTCTAATATTCTATCATTATATTTTTTGAGGGAAAATTTACAAATAATATTTTTTGAAAACCATTGGAGACCTACACAAATTAAAATAAAGATAAATAAAAAACAATTTGACCAAGTTTTCCCATAATCCTTTTCTGCTATTATTAATAGTATAGGTAATTAAGCATGTGCTTTTAAATTATTTTATATGTATTCTCATCCTAACAGATTTTTAATAAATTGGAAATATTTCATTTCAAATAAAGTAGAGATCATTAAAGAACAGTCAGTAAAACTCAAATATTAATTGGAAATTATAATTTGTTTTCTAAAATTGTGTTTATATCTAAGTTTTTAAAATTGTGTAAATATGACATTATCTTATTACTTTTCAGGTTGTGAAAACTCAGAATTTTATTTTAAATGTGCCAACTGTGGTAGAGTACTATAACATGAAAAGTAAAAAACAAAACAAAAAAAAAACCCCAACTCTTTCTAAAAGACAATTTTACTGTATTCATTAAAGACTTATTTTAAAATTAAAATTTAATTTAAAAATCATATCAGAAATATATCAGATATTACTTAAGTACAATATTAATTTTTAATTTTATATAATTAGGATTGCTGGTTACCATGGATTATTTTGATTTAAATGGAGGAATCACTTAGAATCAAAGTATCTAAAATTTTTAAATCTCTATGAAGTGCATAAACAAGAGGAAATTGAATAATTTAAAACATTTGCTAAAAATCTTTTGACCTTATTTAAATTCCAAATGTATTTACAATTAATGTTTCTTACATACATTCTAAAGTAAAACTCATTCATCTCTGAAACATGGGGATTATATATATCAAACTGCAATAAGCTTTGGTGGAAATTAAATTGAATTTTCTTGACTAATAACTTAAATAACTCTTGAATATCATGATTTAAATCAAATTCACTCTAATTTAGGATATATGTTTTCTTAATTTATCTCCAGGGACCCAATGCAACAAAATCAAAGTAAAGACTTTGGTCTGATAATCATCAAACAGTGCAGATTTAAAAAAACAGAGCTAATGCCATGCACAAGATGTCATAATCACAGACACATATGAGATGACATCAGTCTTACTGACGTTCAAACTTGTATATCTTAAAACATTCAAGTATTTTGGATCATAGAATATATAAAATTGTGAAGTTTGAATCATGAGTTAAAACAAATGAAACATGGGACAGACATTGTGGGCTCTCATTTTTGTTGGCTTTACAAAGAAATTAAGTGCATTTGGGACAAACAGAATTATATTTGAAGTGGACTATTTTATTAATATTTTGAAATGGAATAACTTTTTTTTAAAAAAAATAGTCAATTATCTGAAAATGAGAACAGAAGTTCCACTTTGACAAGCAGAATGTCTTAAAATAAATACCGGAGGTGTATTAAAACTTATTAGAAAATGCTTGGAAAAATTTTCCGTTTCACTTGACAGCTCACTCTAATGCATTAGCAGCTTCCTCCTGGAATTAATTCTGCCACAAATATATTTAATACTTTCAGGTCTCCTCCCCAGTAGGTTTCCACACTTCATTCTTTAATTTATTGCTGCTTTTCCATGTCTCGTGCTGTGTGGATAAATGATAAGATACTGAAGAAAACCCGATGGCTTTGGATAGTTGACATAATCTGTTCAATTGATTTTGGTACAGGTGTTTCTTTTCCCCAAGGAATTCTCAGAGTTTCTTTGCCTTTGAGAACCTTGCTCCAGGAAGCAAATTTGTATCAATTGTTATGCATTCTGATTTTAGAATGAGATGGAGTTGGCCTGATATTGCTGTCACTCATTCTTTAGAGAGTACTTTGTTTCATACCACTAAGAAGTATACTTTTGAGATAATTTAAATAGCAACATTGGGAAAAGTCGAGTTCTGAAAGTGGACAAATTACATGATTCTGACTTTAGCTTTTTTGATCTTTTTGTTTATGCTTTCCTTAAAAAATGTCCAAACGATTGAATTTTCCTTTGTGGTGGTGATCTATACTTTCTTCATAGGATTTTTTGACCTACGTTTCAGAGTAGATAAATGAAGCCTTACACAAGACAATTAAAAAAAAAGTCTTTTGGATATTTCTTGACCTATAATTTGTAGTCCCCATTTAAAACTACACATTTTCATAGGGTTTATAATCATAGCCACGGTTTTTCTTTTTTAAAAAAATACATTTTATTGATATTTTACAGAGAGGAAGAGAGAGGGATAGAGAGCCAGAAATGTCAAAGAGAAACATCGACCAGCTGCCTTTTGCACACCCCCTACCGGGATGTGCCCACAACCAATGTACATGCCATTGACTGGAATCAAACCTGGGACTTTTCAGTCCGCAGAGCGACGCTCTACCACTGAGCCAAACCGGTTTCGGCACCATGGTTTTTCTTACCTCGCCTCTTTTTGGTCTTACTTTGTTGAAGGAAGAGGAAGGGCTATTGTTCTTTGAGAATAATATCCTACCAAAGGAAACTTTGGAGAAATTCTAAGTTTTGTGGAGTACTTAGGCATATAGTCAATAATGTGCTGGTGTATTTGGTTGCTTATGATCATACTAGAACACAATATATAGCTTTATCCTTCCCGCTTCCTTGCTGACTGACTGAATAATATATGATGGCTGCTGTATGTATGATGACTGCTCTCCTAGCAATGTGGAATACTACTTATTTAATTAGGATCTTCTCATTAGAATTACACAAGCAGCATGCACATTTTGTCTTTACCAGCATACCTCATGAGTTTTATGTGACTAGCTGGATGTGTTTTCCAAATAATACTTATGAATCAAATATCTATAGAATATAATAAAAGGAAGATTAGGGAATGCATTTCCACGGGCACAGAAACAATGCCACATTACACAATAGGAGCTGTACATTTATTATATAAGAAGTAGTTTTAAATGTTCCTTTAATTTGCAAATTAATAAACTTTTATTTTTATCGTAGAAATAACTAGTACGACAGTGGTTAAAATCTAACATATTGTTACCTGATGTTTCTGTTTGAGTAATTTATATTTAATTTTGGAATTTAATTTTTTATTTTATGTAGATCTACAGAATTGAATGAGGTTGAAAATAATTTTATTTTTCAAGTTAGACTGTTACACTTAAAAATATATTGGACTGGATTTCATTTCACTTTAAAATTACTTTAATTAGCTCTTGATAATTGAGGTTTACTATTAATTAACTGTTTCTGTTTTTTTAATCATTTCTCTTTCTGGTCTCTGGATTTCTCATTTGTAAAATAAATAGTTTGAACAGAAAAATCTCAAATTCACCTTCATGCTCTAAACTTCCTTGATTATAACTGTGCTTATAAGCTGTGTCAAGCTTATAATGAACATATGTTCTCTCAAAGAATGATTTCAATGCATTTGAGGATATAACTAAGATTATTTATTTTCAGCCTCTTCAAAATCCAAATTTTCCCAGTGTTGAATGAGTAAAAACTGACCTTAAAGTTTTGCTGGTACACATCCTTCCTCTATTCATGAGCAGGTGACTTAGCCAGAAGTGTATGTCCAATTCATTCTGGCTATCTTCACAAAGGGATTATTTGCCTAGCCACCAATTGCAATTGTGCCAACCACAGAATCAGATGCAGAACTTTACTTGGTCCAGATTTGGATTATATAAAAAAATACAACTATTTATTTTAACAATAACAGTGTTTTCCTTAAGCCTTAACAACAAATTATTTAACACCTATTCCTGTACCATGCAATGTTCTAATAGGTAGGCAAGTACGCTATGCACACTATTAGCCATGTTTTGCTCTCTGAGGTTTCATTTGAGTGTGTATAAATGAATGGAGTGGAACTTCACAATAAAAAAGTAAGCAGGGTAAAATGCCACAATAAATTAGAAAACTAACCTAAGGAGACAGAGTAACCGACAGGCTACTTCAGATAGTGTAGTCTGGGTAGTAAGCCATGGTGACCTTCATAATCTCCTATTGCATGCCCTGCCGTGAAGGCGTTGTCACTGTCCCTGAAGCACACAGGTGTGAGAGTAGTTACCAGGTTCTGCCCGTGTCAAACATTTTTTGACTATTGTTTTGGGTTTTTATTGCCCATAAACTATATACAGCAACTGTTCCCAAAGCAGACCAACCATCATAGACATTGGATGGACCCAAACTAATGGGCGCCCCTCAACCAGGAGCAAACACTGGAGCCTGCACTTACAAATTCTCAATGTGATATGACGTTCCACCATATTTGGGAACTCTCTGAGGTTCAAACTGTTGAATGAGGCTTTGCCTTTCTAACCTGGCACCACCAACTCTTCCCTTCTCACCTCCTACACGCAGGTGCTCTCCCTTCGTGCACACTCACAATAGTGAAGCACTTACACTAATAGGCATGTGCCATCACAAGGCCGACTCCTTCTCTTTGCCTGGATTGCCTTCCTAGCAAAACACCCTCCTCCTCTTAACCTGCTGTGTGTTCTCCTGCTTCACACCACCTCACTGCTGCCCTGATGAAACCACATCGTCTCTTCAAAGGCCAGTTCATTTTCTCCTTTGTGAAGTCTTATGTGGTGGCACTTGCAACTTCTTAATACTTTCCTCCAATCTGCTTCACTAATTGGTTTTGATGATCAGCCATTACACAGTCACAGAATATTTTTAAATGAAAATAATGTAAAATAGTCCAATTTTTAAATAATTCGATTCACTATTTCTTTTACATTATTTGTTTTATACAAAACGTTGCCTTAGTCATTTACTGAAATTGAGATATTCTGGGGAATCTCCTACTCTCATTTATTCATCATGTGTTGAATCATTGCATCTTTTTTCTAAATCGGCAGTAGTTACTTTCGTCATACTTGTTTTCGAAATACGGGCCCACCCTGCACACTTTCTTTGGCACTACGCAATTGTAAAGCACCGTTTTGTTAATGAGCTCCACCACTTCCATCTAAAAATCAACCCCATATAAAGGCCAAAGTTTTATCCCAGGTTTTCCTCCTCATCCAGTTAAACTGTATTTGATAAACGTGCTTATTGATTTCAATTTAAACCTCATTTGCAAATATTCTGCGAACGTTCCTAACCTAATTTCAGCTTGAGGTGTATATTCTAGACTAAGGCATTTGTTCTTACATCATTTTTTTCTCATTCACTCGTTGCCTTGAGAACTTGGTGCTACAGGGAAAGTTGTTTTCACTTCATAGTGTTATTGCAATATTATTTGGATTTTTAAGGTAAGCTATTAATCACTTATTCTAGGTTAGTATATAAATAAGCATAATAAAATTTTTTGGTTATAAACCTTTTATTCCACTTTTAATCGATGTACCAGATTATATCTTTATTTTAATTTTATTTACTGATTGCATTTGTTTGGCTGAATTTTCTTATCAGTAGTTGCTATCTGAATTTTCATTAAATATTTCACAAAAGTGTTGCTGCTTTTAGGAAAGTGCAACTAACATTTTTTGTTGCCTACAGTGGGTTTGAAGCAAGGTGCAACAATTAAGTGTGTGTGTGCCTGCATGCATGGATGTGTCTATTTGTGCATGTGTTACATATTCTGGTTCCAAAGACATTATTTTCAAGGGGAACAAAAAGGTGTTGGCTTTTTATTATATTGTGAAGCATTGGCTCCTAATCTATTTGTTGTAAGAGTTTAAGCAGCTACACTTATTTCATTTAGCCTGGAAGTTTATGGAATATATTCATCATTCTTCTCTTTCTTGGAAGACATATAAAGAGAGGGAGTCCCCAGCCGTTTTACCCAGAGCACTGGGGACAGTGTGACACCTGGCAGCCTGCAGGCCACTGCCCTTTCTTTTAGGAAGCTGTTGTTACCTGTACAGAAGCGTCATTGGTGCCCAATCACTGGAGAATCTTCTTTTGTTTTTCTTCTGCAGGCTTGTCCATGGAGTCCCATTTGCATTTACCATCTCTTTCAGGTGTTGGCTCAAGTAATTATTTTCCATCTGGGGAGACCATTTTCTGCATTGAGGAAATAATTAGTTTAAGCTGCCTTTTTATTTTTGAAATACTTATTTACATTACATTGTTCATTTCTCAAGAAATTCAGTGACTGGGATTTTTGATAAAATGTGGAATACAATTTTTGTGCACAAGGCATTGTGACATGGTTAGGGATTATTTATTTAATCATTTTACTATCAAATGCCCCTCTGGGGTGAGTGTGTGTGTGTGTGTGTGTGTGTGTGTGTGTGTGTGCATGTTTTTATTTTCTTTTTTTCTTTTGGAATAAGGAGGTTGATCCAGGTTAGCAAACTACCAAAGGAAATATAAATTATAAAAAATCAAGGAAAGAAAATATGTTCTTTGTTTTCCTACATATTTTGGAAGTAGAGAATCATTTTCATAGATAATGAGCAAGCCTCAATTTTATTATTTTCCCGACAGCTTTAACAGTAGAGAAATTGTGGTAAGAATATCTATTTACACGTCACTTCCCTCCCTAAACAACACTGAGTCAGTGTTCAACACTCTGTCAATCAGTTTATCTGTTCTACCACATACCCATTTACTATCCCCCCAACCGAGGGCCAGACAATGCACACTGATCAGCTGAAGGAACTGGGAAGAACAGCAGCAGCAAGAGTATATTCCCACAGTCTTGGGGCTGCATATGGTACAGGATCAGTATGCATTGCATGGAGAGCTCCATGTATTAAGTTACACCCAGAGGCTGAAATTTAACCTGGGAAACACAAAGTTAGACTTAAGCACTGTGGAATACGAAATAGTCCCAATGGTCTTTTGGTCAGAAAACACATTGAGAATAATGCGCACCAATAGTCACTCAGGCCCTGTATGACCTAATGTAGGTCCACAGTCTGCCTCACAATCCCCGATGTAAGGGCATTTGGGGAACCATTTGTACAAGTGATCAGATTAAAATGAGTTTTTAATCACAGACGTTTAAAATATTTTGAGAAAATCTACTAGATACAGGATATATGCTTCAAGGAAGTTGTTTTGTTGTTAGTTTTATCATTTGTGGAAAGAAATCTGTGTGCAGACTCTAACTTACTGTACCACGTCATTTTCTGAAGATTGTCCTACGGTAATGAATTAGCCACTTTCATTTAAGCTAGACTCAAGCCAGTGACTGGAGTAATAGAATCTTTGTCTCATCAATCTCATGAACCATTTAGTCCCCATTTCAAGAGCAGTTTTAAGTCTATTTCTAAATGTGTATTCTATTTTTATATTATGCCAATCAAATATGCTCTCAAAGGAAACTTGAGTGAATAGCTCAATTATGGCTATTGATGCCTATACCCTCAATTTCAGGACCAGTGCTTTTGAATTACTGTAGGCAAAACTTAGATGTTTCCCATGGGGAAGGATAATGGAAGAGAGAGAGAGAAAGGATCTGTTACTGTAGACTTAGAGTTCAGTATTTTAGTTTAAATCATTGTTCCCTTGACTGTCATTATGGAATTATAATATTGATTTGTAATTTGCCTGCAATTTTAGGACATTATATTTATTCATTTGTCCATTAAAATAATTATCTCTGCCAAAAATTTTGATATTTTTGCCAATATTACCACACAGATACTTTTGCATAATAAACATCTGTAATTATAGAAGTGTGATACAGTAAATGAGAATAGTACATGGACAGTTTTTGTGAGGGAGTCAAGACAGTCTTTTATGAATAAAGGAAACATGGATTATTTTCTCTATTAGTTGTTTTAAGCTTTCAAGTAACTACCAAAAATTTTCTTTGATGTTGATTTTGAGCCAAAAGTAAGAAAATCAATCCTGAAATTAGCATATTTACTTTGACTTTCTGTACTTACTATTTGTAATTTGCACCATATTAATTATATCTATAAATAGCAGTTCTACGGAAGAAATGGGTATTGGTCATGCCTTTGACATTTTATAGCTCTGTGAAGACTTGAAGTAAAAAAGTCTGTGAGTGTGTAAGCTGCATAACATTTTTCTTAAGGACCAGACATAATACAACCATTAGTTCTACCTTATTTTTATTTATTTATTTATTTTATTTTTTAGTATGAGTGTGTCTGAATAAATTGGTGTTATTAGTCTAAACTTGATGAGAGCTGCTGCAATCTGGGCTATGTGTTGCTTTATTTATTTATTTATTTACTTACTTATTTTTGCCAGGACCAGAGTTTTTATGTTCATTTTTTTCCTTTTTGCCAAATTTAATAATTAAATGCATATCAGATAATGACATTCTAATACCCACAACCATATGACAACCATTGTGTTTTGTTCAGCTTTTTTGAAATAATTGATTTTTCATTTTAGATAATCAGATTATTTTTGAAAAGTATTTATTATACCTAAATTCTCAAAGTATGTTAAATACTGACATATTGCTATATATTTTTTATTGTATACCTATCTGATTTTATGTACTGGCACTGGCTAAGCAGTGTCCTTTATGTCAAAATGTGGTGATTGTGTAGGCTAAAATTATTGATTTTCAACATATGTCCCAATGGTGGAATGTAAAATGTGAACAGACTAAAACATCTGTGTAAATTTTGCTGGTATCCATTTAACACAATTTGCACAGTATGCAGCATGGCTGTTCTTCAGATCAAATTATTCTTATGGAAAAACTAGATTCTATCCCACTAGGTTGTCTGAAACCATGTGCTAGTGAATTAAATGGGAATATTAGTTTCATCTGTTGTCTTTTAAATTCTTTAGCTGAAGGAAAATTAAGTTTCAGATTTTTTGAAGAGTTTTTGATTTTAAATAAAACTGTTTCTTTACTAATAGGATAGTCTTTTCACTATATCCTGAGCTAAAAGTAAAGTATGGTTAAATAAATAAAGAAATTAAATGGACTATTTCCTGCAACTAATAATAAATGCCAAAGGCAAATAACCCCAAGGTGTTTTAGAAAAAATATATAATTTAATTCAAAATGTTTTGAATATATTTATAAACCACAGCATCATAAATAGTTCTTAAAAGAGGTTGGACTAGAACATGTGTCAGAAGCTAACATCAGGAATATAGCAGTTTTTGGATTGAATAAACATACATCAGACTTTATGGTAATCTTGTAATTGAAAAATTCTCTAAGTTTTTAAGAAAAAAAACTTTTAAAATTTATTTTTCTTGATTTCAGAGAGGAAGAGAGAGAAACATCAATTTTGAGAAAGAATCATTGACTGCCTGCCTCTTGCACACACTGGGGATCGATCCCACAACTTGGGCATGTGCCCTGACCAGGAACCAAACTGTGATCTCCTGGTTCAGAGGTTGATACTCAACTACTGAGTCACATCAGTCAGGCCAGAAAACAAACAAACAACAACAACAACAACAACAAACTTTTAGAATAAACTTTCTAAAAGAACATTAAAAATTAAATAGATATTAAAATATTGTCTAAAAGATTTTGCTTACAAAATTGGAGATATGCATTTATATAACTCTTTAAGAATAAATTGTATGTGGCAGGATCAGAGGACAATGAAAGGCGGAAGGGAGCAAGGAAGGAAAGGAGCTGAGGGAAGAGAGGAGGATGAGAGGCAGGGAGAGTCAAGGAAGAGATATGCCTCATAGAGTTGCCAGGACAAGTTCTTATAAAATGTGGTAGAGAGGGCACATCATTTTTTCCATAAGTAAATTTCTTATAGATTAAATTTTGCTCACGATAAAGAAATGTGAAAATAAGTAGAAATTTCCATGGTGCTCCCAAATTCTATCCTGTCAATTTCAGGATTTCTTTGTTCATCCTCTCTCTCTCTCTCTCTCTCTCTCTCTCTCTCTATATATATATATATATATATATATATATATATATATATATATATATATATAAATGTATAACCTCAAGGATTCATTGACATGTTTCCCAAAGCCCTGGTCATTGGACTGAGCACCAGAATGTGGAGGTTCCATTCCCAAAGGCATGTGCCTGGGCTGCAGGTTGTATCCGCAACCAGGCCATTGTGAGAGAACCAGACCATCCTTCCACCCACTCTCACTAAAAATCAATGAAAAAATATATACTTGGGTGAGGATTAAAAAATAGTTTTCCATTGATTACCTTTAGATGGTTTTGAGTTTGTTTCATTGTGCTGGTGAATATAAAATCACATGCACATTTGTTTTTGAGGTCTTTAAATGGGGACAATAAGTATTTTTTTTTAAAAAGGGGATGGATAGTAGGTAAAAATAACTGATGAAATTTGTAAGAGTACAGACAAATTGAGCCTAGACTCTAACTTTAATTCCAAAACAGTAGCATTTAACTTTCTTTTTATGTATTATATATTGGGTATGATTCTTTGTAAAACGTGTTGACGTATTTAGGTGATATTTATAGCCATAATCAGGAGTAATAGAGTTAGATTTTCTTCTATATGATAACATTATATAAGTATGTAAAATAACACATCATAATAAAATGCTAGTTTTATAATACATCATAATAAAATGCTAGTTTCCATGATGTCATCTTCACACAAAAAATCTCAATCTGTAAGAGGTCAATCATTTCAAAAATTAGATGATCTATATTTTTACTTCTGGTGCTTATTTTCAAGTAATCTTAATTAATATGAAAAAGATTATTTTATCAGGTATTCTGCAGAAATATTAAATATAAATCTACTCTTTCACAACTGTCAGAGAGTTTTTTCTCTCCTGAAAAACTGAACAATTTCAAGCTCCAAAAGGACATATCTTTGAAAAATGAATCTATTTTGTGTCCTTTAGTTAGCTAATAGCTTCCACTTATTAAATATTCCCTGATGAGAAATTACTGCTTTTACCATCCAGTCTTCTATTTTAAAACCCTACTTCACCGGTATTTGGAGAGATCTAAGTGAGAAATAAGCCCAGTGAATGACTGTTCAATTATGGTGTAAAACCTTCTTAAGTGCCATTTCAAAAAGTGAGGCTCTGTACTTGATAGGACTTAGAGGAGGGCATGTGCTAAAAATTACTCGTAATGATTTAATTCATTCATCTTATAGATTACAATTTCTGCTCCTCTATTCATGCACAGTGGGTTTGTGTGTCTAACACCCAGTGACACTATGATAGTTCTGTGCATAAAACAGAAATACATTTAAAATAAATAGTTTATATTTTCCTGTTAACTACATAACCCCTTTCCAATCTAGAGCTATATAAAAACTTGAATTTAGGCAATATTTAAAAATTCCAATATAAGAAAAATTAAATTATTGTCAGATTTACTTTAGAGGGATCTCTTTATCATTTAAATTTGCCTTAAAAAGACTTACTGTGTGTGTGTGTGTGTGTGTGTGTGTGTGTGTGTGTGTGTGTGTGTATTTATATATTTTTTTTTCTGGATGCAGTTATTTTGGATTAAATTTTCATGATGCTTATTGAATCATTACAGGATACTGGAATATTGAAATTGATAAAGATTATATTGTAATGGATAACAGACAGCTTGAAAATGACACTTTCCCTTGTTTAATCATTTAAAAGAAGACTGTCCACCGAGACTGGTTTGGCTCAGTGGATAGAGTGTCGGCCTGCAGACTGAGGGGTCCCCTGAGGACGGAGGGGTCCCAGGTTCAATTCCGGTCAAGGGCATGTACTGTGGTTGTGGGCACATCCCCGGTGGGAGGTGTGCAGGAGGCGGCTGATTGATGTTTCTAACTGTCTATCCCTCTCTCTTCCTCTCTGTAAAAAATCAATAACATATATTTTTTTTTTAAAAAGAAGACTTTCCTCTTATTCTTAGGCTATATTTTGACTGCATCTAGCTTCTTAATTCCAGTCTGGCTTTAGTTTAGACAGTAATTAAGACACTGATGGCAATGTGTCCAAAATAATTTATTTGACTCATGGACTGCAAAAGCAGAAGGTAGGGGCATTTTGGTGAGTTACTGGATGTGTTGTTTGTGGATTAGCACAAATACCCGGTACTCTGAGATTTGTTTCTGGAAATAGTGGACGCAATTTGCCAAAGTTCTCCAGAACTATGGTGAGTGAGAACACGGGTAACGTACAGTCTTTGTGTGGGTTATCCTCCTCTGTCACGCTTGGATGAATTTATAAAAACTCTAAGTAATATAACTGGAATGAATGATCACTTATTTAATTAGTTAAATTATGCCTTATTTGTATTGCAATATATATAAAGTATGCATCTAAATAATTATTTATAAGAGGGATATGAATGTAATCAATGATAATTAAGTAATTTATTTAAATAATTTATTTAAAATATAACTAAGTCATAGTTCTTATTACTCTTTTGCTGAAAACTGGCAAAAGCCAGTCTCCTTACAATGCCTTTAGAACTTCAATAGAAATGTAATAAAAAACACATAAGTTATTGACTTCACATCTAGTGATTACATTAATAAGGACAAAAAGAAACAGAGGCAATTATGCCTAATAATATATATGATTTAAACCACCATATCCAAAGTGTCATTTCAAGCTAATCACCAAGTATCTTTTCAATCTAATCATTATTGAACATTATTTATTAGCTATTTTACTTTTTAAAAACAATATATTTTTATTGATTAATTTATTTTTATTTATTTATTTTTTTAAACAGAGAGAAAGGGAGAAGGGGAGAGAGAGAGAGAAATACCGCTGAGACCAAAGGTGGAGCTGCTGCCTCCCTGCACATCCCGTCCTGGGATCAACCCCCACCCTGGGCCTGGGCGCTGACCGGGATGGACCAGGTGACCTCTGGGACAACGCTCAGCCACCTGAGCCACACTGGCCAAGGGGCTATTTTACATGTTTTATATCATCTTTGAAATCCAGTGGGTAATTTTACACTTACTGCTCCCCAGAATGTGGATGCTAAATTTTACACAGGAATACTTACTTTCATTTCCTAAGATTTATCATTGAGAACGTAGAATCACTAACTCAAGATGTTTTAAAATATACTTTAAATGTTTCCAGTGAACTGAATTGACTACCAGGAAAAAAAATCTCTATAATATCTGGGAGCATGATGACACGTGTTTCCGTTTTAATACGTAAATCAGTGAACATCCTGTCCAGTGAGAAGCCCCTCCCTCAGCTGCCGGAGGCCATTCGCAGTGCTCAGCGCTGTTGCCGGTGGACACCAAACTGCACGGTGCAGCTTGACTTTTTCTGGCCGCCGCTATCAGCTTTCACTGACCCAGTTTCCTGCCCCTCTCTTTCCTACTTCCTCCGCCACAGGGTTTTCTCTCCCACAGCCCTCTCCCGGGGCACAATCTTTCTGCCTTGGGACCTCTGCACTGTCTGTCCCATGCTTTTCCTCCTGATATGGACAAGGCTAACTGCCACAACTACTTCAAATCTTTGCTCAAATCTCAGAATCTCCACGGGGCTTGCACCTAACCTGCTGTTGAAAAGTCACCTCCCAGCTCTACACTAATCCTACCCTCATCCTTTTCTCTTTGGAATTTATCTTTTGCTAACATCCTAAGTGACTCACTCTTTCTTTCTAATGCTGATTGCTTTTCTTTTTCTCCCTTAAATAGGATATAAGATTTAAGATGTAAGGGATTTGTACCATTTTTCAGTCTAACATACAACAAGCAGCTCAAACACATACTTGATGTGCAGTAAGGTTCTGTTGAGTTAATCATTAAATAGCTTCCAGCAGTAGAGTTTGCATTTACAAACTGAGACGTAGACTATGGATTCTATAGAAAATGAACTATTTCATGATAATTCTGTTTAAATCAGCCAGCTATGTCCTTCACTGAGCATCACTTGGGGAGAGAAAAGGGCCAGGGAGCATTGGAGAGACGGCCAATTTCATTCTCAGCTCTGTGGCTATGTAACTTCAGGTAAGCTGGGTCACACTTCCAGGATCGAGGCTTTTCTCCTGGATGCTATGAGAAAAATTAAACAAAAATGACTGAGTTTCCTTCCAGTTCTAAAACTCCTACTCAGAAATACTCCTCTCAAACAAAACTCCTCAAAAGTTAGAATAAATATATCCACTGGGAACAAAATGCAATTTAGTGTAGCTCAGTAAACAATCTGACGCTGTACCTATTTGCAGTGCTCTGCACTCCAGAGAGCACAGGGAGAGAAAAAAAAGCTGAGCGCATGGTGGGGAAACAAAGAACAAATGAACCAGAGGAAATTGGAGTCGCCAATACTGGAGACAATGAATTGGGGACCTGTGATGGTGAAGAGCTTCTATATTGAGAGATGTGGGTGTAAAATGCATTAAAATATGTTTACTGCAGTGCTCAGTTCCAAGCATTTTTCTATATGTCATAAATTGAACCAATAGCACTGTAGCAAAGCCTGGAAATGATATAATCTGCTACATTATAGATTTTTCTATGAATAATTGAGTTTTGTATGCCATGGAAGATGTGAAAATAAGTAACTACCTGCAATTAGAAATCTTTTAGTGAAGAAGGGAATATTTGACATGGTAATATAAGGCAGAATGTAGAAATTTATTTATGAAGCATACACATTTCATAAGATTCCAGGCGGGCAGGGGAGGCTATGCATCACAGAACAGACAAACTTCTTCGGAGGGATGTTGTCAACGCATTTTCACTTCTGTCTGCATTATCACATTTACCTAACATTTCCAGTTTGCATTTATTTTACTATCTTCCTAATTTGGTAGCAAATACTAGACAGTATTACACTTTAGGAGTAGGAAACTAAAACCAATTTCTGCTTTTATAATCATAACATGTATTTTCTCCAATATGTGTGTATATGTATTATGTAATTATGTTTTATATGCATCCACTTATAATTTTAGCACAATAAATTTACTTTAAACTATGCTATGAAAACTAGTGAATGGTGATTTTTCTCTCTTTTTTTGTTTTTGTTTAACAAAGGGTGATAGTCTCATATTTGAAAAGAAAATGGAGAAAAAGACAATTGATTAAATCAAATTTAGTGATGTTAATAGCACCTGTTATTATAGAGCAAGTACAGTGAGGTGGAAGGTTTTGTAAACCGAGTGGCTCCCTCCCTAACCCCAGCATCCATTCCCATTCTGAGACTGCTAAGTAGAAATTGGGTTGCCCTGTGGTACCGCTGGTGACAGTGAGGAGCTGCAAACTGGCCCCCAGTCTTGCGCTGCGAGCACAAGGCAGCTCGTGTGTGCCGGGCGAGGGCCATCCTGGGCGGGGCTGAGGGCTCCCCATTTGCAAGCACAATTGTAACAGATGGAAAACTCCCTAGCAATCAAATGGATAAATTGTTTGTTTTTCCATTTAAATAGGAAATTGTTTTTTGAATCCTTGAATTGTCAGACAATGTAATCTCAGTTTGTATTAGTTTTTGAATGATCCCATTGAGGAAGTGTAATAATCCATGAAATGTGAGTAAGTGGAAAACAAACAAACAAATAAAAAAAGTTAGTTGATTTTTATTTATTTATTTGCTTAATCCCTTCACCTTTTCACCCAGCTGTTGGTTGATTATTTCAATCCTTTTAGGGATGCAAGATTCTTACCAAAGCAATATTTCCATTAGTGCTAATGAGGACTAATCGAAAACTGAAGTGCCCAATTAATAACTAACATTACCTTTATTGCTAGGACTATCCATTAGGTCACATCTGTTTAACACAGCTGTTGGCTTTCACTGAAGAATAGTCATATCCGAAAAGTAAGTCGGGTTGGTATTTCTTAAATACTGAGACTCTTGTGTCTGTCTTCTCTCTATAGTAAGAAAGTTTAGGACCTGAGGGGCAGAAATGTATTGTCAGGATGTAGTGGTTATCCTCACAAACACTGCGATTATTATTGCTGGTGTTGTTATTTTGTTTTGGGTTGTAATTTCTAAAATGAGCAGAATTTTTAACATATTAGTACTCATTATGGAAGTAAAAATATACAACTACATTACTTAACCAAGCGTGGCTTGTCTACATACATAAGATATACTTAGAATCAATAATTTAAGGCCAAAGTAATCATTATTTCTTGGGGGAGAAATGTCACATTAGAACATAGCAACCTAATTATTTTCTCAAAATTCAACTCAACAATTGAATTAAAATTTAGTAAAATTCTGAGACCCGATTGCATGGCAGCAGTGTTTTCCTCTATATCCATTTTGACAATACCACATAGCAGCATTGTGAAATATAGCTGCATTATAAAGAATGTTAGAATTGACTTTAATTTGAATAATAGTTGCAATACTTAACCCCAAAGAGTCAGAGTATATTATTTAACTAGTGTGGAAAAAACAAACAAACAAACAAAAGTGTGGTCTAGTATACCTGTTAGAAGAAAAAGTCAAGATTTTCATCAGTTGTAACAAATACACGCTCCAATGGGAAAATGTTGGTAATGAGGAGACTTTGCTTGTGTAGATACAGGGAGTAAAGGGGAAATCTCTGTACTTTCCCTTTAATTTTGCTGTGAAACTCAGATTTGCTGGGAAGTCTGAGAAACTATCACAAACCAGAGGAGCCTAAAGTTATATAATGAGTAAATGTAATATGATATCATAGATGGGATGGTGGAACATAAAAAGGACATTAGGGGAAAAAACTAATGAGAGCTGAATAATGTATGGAGTCCGGCTAATAATGTATCAATAGTGGTGACATATGCAGTGATGTAATAGGTTAACAATAGGAGAAAGGGTTCCATAATATATGGGAACTCTCTGGGACCTTTGAAACTTTGCTGTAAGTATAAAACTGCTATCATAAAGTCTTTTAACTACAGAAGGAAACAGTCATGATTGTCTAAGTCTTAAAAATGGTTGAAGCAGTCACTATGTGCCAATTCCTCTTCTGATGCTCTCTGTGAATGATCTCATTTAATCATCACATAAATTGTGCGGGGCAGGTTCAATTATTATCCTTCCCAACATGAGAAAACGAAGACAAGAAGAAGTGAGCTTGCTCACATTAGTGCTGCAGCCAGAATTTTGTTGTCATTGTTGGTTCTCAAATTACTTGGTTTCATGTTTGTTGAAGCAATAGATCAGACACCATTTGCCAATAATGTCTGTCAAACTGGCCTGCCACAAAAACTCAGCACAACCTGCATGCTCAAGTCACTGCCAGTGAAGGTGACTGGTTTTGCCATTCCGCATCCACTTTATGGTATTTAAGGATAATCCACTTAACTTTTTCCTTATTCATCTTGCGTGTGTAGAAGACTTGGCCCCTTGAGTGTGGCTCAGCTTTAGAACCATTTCTTCAAAATAGACTCGCCCAGGCCGGGAATTGACTTCTGCGCATGGGCCAGGAAGTTTCAATCGCACTGTACATGCGCACCCATACGTGGCATTTTGCGGAAGATCCACATTCAAGGGGCCAAAGGGCTGCATGTGGCTCGAGAGCCATGGTTTGCTGACCACTGGTTTAGGAGACCAATATTGTTTGCAGATTTCTCTCTTTTTTTTTTTTTTCTATATAGGCTTACCATTATTGTATGTTCAGGTACTAACATGTTTAGTCTTTGTCATTTTCTGTGTTTCCCTAAAAATCAAAAGTGATTCATTTTAAGATGTTAATGCTTATATATTTGTAAATTAAACTATAAAGTCTCCAATAATTTATTTTACAAGTATACTAGTTATCATTTCTTTAATTCCCTCCTAAATTTCCAATGTAAGTTGATCTAGTAATCTCTTACTAGATATGAATTAATAAATGTAAACATTTTAAAATGCATTCCTAACTTAAAAATAAGATTAAATATTTGATTCAATTTTGACACAAAATTATGTAATTATTTTTATTTTTTAAATATACTTTATTTATTTTTTACAGAGGAAGAGAGAGGGATAGAGAGTTAGAAGCACTGATGAGAGAAAAACATCAGCTGCCTCCTACATATCTCCTACTGGGGATGTGTCCACAACCAAGGTACATGCCCTTGACTGTAATTGAACCTGGGACCTTTTAGTCCACAGGCCGATGCACTAACTATTGAGACAAACTGGTTAGGGCTGTAATTAATTTTTTGTCAACTGCTATGTTACAGTTGTGTTAATATAAATAATTTTATTTTTAATAAAAGTTAAGAAAAATACATAGGAAATACCATTCTATAGTAAAGCACAATTAAGCTTTTTAATACCATGTGATGTGCTTTTTACTATTTTGTAAAAGTAAAATCTGAGCCTCATGTTTGGTATACACAAGCACTAACAAGAAAAGTAATTGCTTTTACAACTTTTGCTGGCTTGACTGTTTTCACTATTTAATTTTTAAATGCATATTTATGTGCATCAAATATTTTATGAAATATGTATAGAAATATGTTTTTTTTTATTTAGTAAGGGATAAATGCCTGGTAAGCATTTTTAGCTCTTTGTTCCGCTGCCATTCTTTAAACGATCCTATTTTTAAAAGTTGTCCTGTAGAAAGGAAAAGAACAACAAACCCATATTTAGTAATCAACCAATAACAATTCCTTTGTATTTTTTGGATATCTCAGAAAACAAATCATATTGAACCACATGGCATTAATACAAGTAAACTGTTCCTGCCACAGCTAAAAGGTAATGGTTGTGATTTGAGATCACCCACCAGCTTTTCAGAGCTAACAAGAGCAAAAGGAAGATGCTCACTCTGAGATTAACATAGCATCCTGCATAATACATTCATGTAGTCATATATACACGTGGGTAAGGACACTTTTATAGCATTATATCATCAATGTAGAGCCTTGCAGGAATCACTGAAACAAAGAGTATTCATATGCAGATTTCTTATCTCCAGAAGGCCCAGAAATTGTCTCCCAATTTTACATTCATAGTTTTCATTCACAACAGCCTAGTGAATAGATGTTCTCTGCAATGCTTCATTATTTCTTTCTTCTCCAAATGAGCCTTTACCATCTATTAGGAAAGATATAGCCATTCCCCCCCTTGGGCATATTGAAGGGCATGTAAGGCGCCACCTACTGCTATTTGCGAACTTGTTTTTCTTTCCTGTCAAAGGCTTTCTCTCATTGTTACTCTTACTGTAGGGTTTTCAAAATAAACTTTAGGCACTCTGCACTTCTAGGGTGTCTAACATAACAGAAATGTTAAGGATGTATTTTGCATTATAAAAAAGTAATATTCTAGGTGTTCTGATTTCACCACAGTGGATTTCTGTTTAATGGTTATTTTGTGTTATTGATAACTAAGAAAATATTGTAATTTCAAATGGATTCTGTTTCAATTAGATTTTTGAGTATAATTTAAATTTTATTCCTCAATAGAAAAAATAAAAATAATTCTTAATGATAACTATATTTTGTAAATCTGGATAATTCTATGTAACAGGAGAAATAGAAATATATGCAACTATCTAATTTCAAAATTTAATAAAATAAAGCAGTTTTAATACACATGCATACTACACTATGTTTTTTGTGCTGCAGATATTTACATATAAAAGCATGGATCCTTTGTGGAATAGCAGCAGCATCATTATTTTAGGACAACAATTTAAATTTCTGTAGCTTCTTTTCTGCCATTTTTGTGCTATAAAGACCAAAATAGTGTATTATACAGTAATAGCCTAAGGCTAAAATGTACCATCACCTTATTTTAAATATCTCCAAATTTTATTTATATTTTTATATAAAGATGTACATTTTCCCAAATAAAAACCTTTCAGAGAATACAGTAAGTCATGGACTGGAAATGACCATCATAATTACATAATAGAAGTTGTACAGCTATGTAAATCCAAGAACAAAGAATGTTTAAGAAGGCACACAATGCATTTTGACTCTTTGATACACTGTTGGCAACAAAAATAAAATTTTTAGAATAGAATATTACAAAAAGAATTTAGGGGTAATTAGAATTATTGGACAACCAAGAGGGGAATTTTAAAATATCCCAAACAAACACCATACTATTTTTGTGAAATGGTGGAAAGATTTTTAAATGTTTGTGAAATAAATCTATACTAATAATATAGGGATATGCAAATTTCCCAGGACACTGTCACAGTAACAGTAATGATCAAATAGCAAGCTGCTTGGGGCAACTAGGCCAGCAGTGGATTAGTGAGGGTAGACCAAAAGACTGAACAGCAAGCTGCATGGAGTGATCAAACCAGCGGGGGGGGGGGGGAGGGGGTTAGTTTGGGGAGACCAGGCCAGCAGGGGGGCAGTTGGTGGTGACCAGGCTGGCAGGGGGGTCAGTAAGGGGTGACCAGGCCAGTAGGGGGGCAGTTGGTGGTGACCAGGCCGCCGGCAAAGGGGGGTTAGTAAGGGTGACCAGTCAGCAGAGGTGGCAGTTTGGGGGCGACCAGGCCAACAGGTGGAGCAGTTGGGGGTGACAAGCAGGAAGGGCAGTGAGGGGGTGACCAGGCCAGCAGGAGGTTTTAGGGGTGACAAGGCTGGCAGAGGGGGGCAGTTGGGGGTGACCAGGCTGATAGAGGGGACAGTTGGGGGTGACCAGGCTGGTGGGGGTTGGCAGTTGAAGGCGACAAGGTCAGCAGGGGGACCAGTGAGGAGTGATCAGGCCAGTGGGGGGAGGCAGTTTGAGGTGACCAGGTCAGCAGAGAGGTGCATTTGGTGGCAACCAGGCCAGCAGGAGGGGCAGTAAGGGGCCACCAGGTTGGTGGGCGGGCAGTTAGGGGCGATCAGGAAGGCAGGCAGGTAAGCAGTTAGGAGCTAGTGTTTCTGGATTGTGATAGAGTTGTTTAACTGCCAGTTTAGGCCTAAAACCTGGGATTGGGCCTAAACTGGCAATTGGACATCACCCGCGGGTTCTGGATTGAAGAGGGTACAGGCTGGGCTGAGGGGACCTGCCCTCATGTGCAGGAATTTCATGCACCAGGCCTCTAGTGTGAAATAAAGTGCATCAATTAACTTGATAGCAAACTTCCTCATTAGTCAGTTCCTAATGATCTTATATATAACATAGTTAGGAAAATAGTTCCCTTTAGAAATTGTATTTTATACCTCTTGCCTGCTATTTTATGTGAACATTTCAATGAATGGTCACTTTAGCAAACCATGGATTCTCACTTAATCAAAACAGTATCAAATTTATATCCTTTCTGTTTTGATGATGTGTCAAAGTGATTTAAATGCTAAAAGGGAAGTAGGAATTCAACAAAAGCCAAGTGATATCTTCAAGTCAGGCAATTCCAAACACACAGGTTCAATTACATAAATCACTGAGATTATACATCATATACTCACAGTTATTAATGCCTCAGTTCAGTATTATTGGTAGAAATACCAAAATAAAAATCATAATGAATTTAATGTTACCTCAGTTTTCTTTCTCCTTGAGTATAAACAAATATATGAAATATATGTATGTACAATATTATATAAATCATCATTAATGGTGTTTTTTATTTTCCCTCAAGCTGATGGCACATTCAGATAAAGACATATTTTAATCGCAGGTTTGATTTTAAAATCCTCAGATTACTCCATACTTTTTCATTTCTGATATAGCTGCTTATATTAGATGAACTTTATTGATATATCACTTTGTTCAAGTTTTTTAGTTCTATATTAAGAAATCTTGGAGTAGTTTGCTTTCATAAGACTATTATACTACCGGAGGCCCAGTGCATGAGAACTCATGCACTGGAGGAGGGGTCAATCAGTGAGGTCTGTCCCCTCTCACAGTCCAGGAGCCCTCTCTCAGGAGTAGGAGGTAATCAGGTGATCAGGGGAAGGCGGTGCCCCCTCACACCTCTGTTGCTGCCACTGCTGGTATCACAAGCCTCAGCTGGCTCTGGTTACCTGAGCCTTGGGCAGCTCTGGGTGGCTGAGCAGCCACCATCTGAGGCTTGCCTGCATCTCAGGCCCCAGCTGGGCAGCCGCCATCCAAGGTTTGCCTGAGCCTCCGGTTGGCCCTGGGCGGCTGGGGGGCTGAGGGGACTGGGGAACTCTGGAGGCAGGCATGCGGAGCAGCTGGACCTGCCTGGAGGCAGGTCTGGCCAGGCCACCCCCTGCTGCTCTGGGCACAGCTCCCTTGTGGCTGTGGGAGTCGCCATCTTTGAGGGCATGGCAGTCAATTAACATATTCCCTCCTATTTGGCTGTGGGCATCACCATATTTGTGAGGGCGTGACAGTCAATTAGCGTATTCCCTCTTTATTATGTAGGGTTATAAAATAAATTTTTAAAATATTTAAAAATACCATTTATATATTTTTCAAAATTACGATGCATTTTGTCCTTATAGTAAAACTAATTGTTTAAATAAAATCTGGGACTGTCTATTATTATATGTAGAAAACAAAAATCAGAAATATTTACTAGTAATGAGGAAAATTGAAAAACGTTTGAATTTAAGGAGTTCAAGGGACTACCTACATTTTATTTTACAATTGATATCAACATATCATTATAATTCTGGTAAAATCTTAAAAATTGTATAGAATTCTTTGGTTAATCTCTTCCCACCCACTCGCCCCTTGCCTTCCCTCTGAGATTGATCCATCTGTTCCAAGTTCTATGTCTCTGGATCTGTTTCATTCACCCCACTTATTTTGTTTTTTAGATTCCACACATGAATGTGATCATGTGATACTTGCTTGAATTGCATTTTTTAAGATTCATTTTATATCTAATCACTTGCTTTTCTGTTAAGGTGGTAACTGTTGCATTCAACAGACAGGAGTGTGTTCACCCAGCTACCACTTACCTGCTGACTCTGGGCTGTTAATTTATGTCTAAAATGACAGTGTCACCACATGTACAGTTCTGTCCACAGCGCATCGTGCCTGGTAGGGACACAATGTCCTCTGTTCTGTGTCTCTGCTTTGGATGTGTTTTATCTATCTCTCTCTTTCTTTATATATTTTTTTCTATATTTTGTGGATAAGGGTTTCTCTTACCTTCTGCATAGAAAATCAGCTTGTGTAGTACCTTTCCCGGATTAATCATCTCAAATATCCCTTTTGTGCCTGGGAAGTGCTGTGGTCTGAATGTGTGTGTCCCTCCATATTCATGTCTTGAAATGCTAACCCTCAAGGTGATGCTGTTAGAAGTGGGTCCTCTGGGGGGTAGGGGGACGGGGGAATAGGGGGATAGGGGACTGGATTCATGCTGTCAGAGGCCTGAGAAAGCTCCCAGGTCCCCCTCCCCGGGAGGTTTCAGTGCCTGCCCAGGAGGAAATGGTCTCTCCTCAGACTGAATCCGCTGCTGCCTCCACAATCTTTTCTTTCCAGCCTCCAGAACCTCCAAAATACATCCTGCTGTCTACAAGCCCCCAGTTTAGCAGTCCCCAGGATGAGGCAGGGGTAGGAGTGCCCAGGGTGGGCTCAGCCCCGCTTCAATCTAGCAGCTCCCTGGCTCCGGAGAAAGGCCAGGGGCTCCCTGCGTTCTGGGAGCTGACACGTGGGGTGGTTACAACACACTGTACTGCTGTCTGTAGCGCAGATCTGTCTGTCTGGATAGAAACAAGGGGTGTTTCAAAGAATAAGACAAAAAAAGAGCCGGAGTAGACAGCAAAAAATAATTCCCCTATGTCACTGGCAAGCCTTTGTCAGCTTGATGCTAGAGCAGTTGTGATAGATTCCTGAGAATTAATGTCACACAAAAACTTTCCTAAATATCACCTGATTTTTTCCTCACAATTCTGAGATTTTATCGTGACATATATATTGTTCACATTTAATAGGGGAGGATAGGAGGAGAAGAAAAGTGAAATTATTTGCTCCAGTTTGCCAGTTAGGAAATGACACATTCACATCTTAGGTACATCTTTTCCCATCCATATTCACACACACACACACACACACACACACACACACACACACACACACACCTAAACTTGGGTAAGGATTATGGACACACACACACACACACACACACACACACACACCCTCACCCTAAAAGCAGATCACTCTATTGAAAAACCTTTCACCTAAACTTGGGTAAGGATTATGGACACACACACACACACACACGCACACACACACACACACACACACACACACACCCTCACCCTGAAAGCAGATCACTCTATTGAAAAACCAAGGCAAATAAAAAGCATCACTTGAGCCCTAGGCAGTTTGGTGCAGTGGACAGAGCATTGATCTGCCGACTGAGGGGCCCCTGTTTTGATTGCAATCAAGGGCACATGCCTGGATGCAGACTTCATCCCCAGTAGTGGGTGTGCAGGAGGCAGCCGAACAATCATTGATGTTTCTATCTCTCTCTCCCTCTCCCTTTCTCTCTGAAATAAAAATATATATATATATATTTATTTTAAGAAAGCATAGTGAGAAGGGAAGGGAAATAGTAATATTTAAAAGATTAATACATACTTTGCTCAGGGCCTTATTAATATCATGTCATATTCTTGCATGCTAAATTAAACTGCATGCACACTGTACAAAGCAGTTGAGATTCTTGCTGTACCCCAATGTGTAGGACACATAATTTTTCAATACCTGGACATAAATGTGACTCTTTATGAAGGACAAAGTTATTCCACAGTTCTAAAAGGCCACACTCTCTCTCTAGAACAAGGAGTACAGATTAAAAAATGCAAAGCGCTTTGCTTTTCATATTTTTTCTCTCTCAGTTAATGGCATAAATTACTGAACTTTTCTGAATCTCAACACATTTCTTGACCTGTGACATAGAAGTGACTTGATAACTAGGTGCCTGAGAGCTTGACTACACAACAATGACTGTTTTCTCCTAGATGTGCAGACTTTAAGAAACACGGGTGGGGGTTACAGGTGCAGTGGGTAATTTCCCAGTAAAAGCCTGAGCAAGGCCATTTTACACTGCGGTCTGAAAAACAAAACCTGAAAGAACAAAGGCATAGTTGACTACACAGAAGTGTGTAGTAATGCTAGCAGCAAACACAATGTTCCACTTCCCCTGCCTCAAACACATGCTATTCAGTAGACTACAACAAACTGCATATGTCCTAAAGATTTTTTTTTAAAGGAAGATGTTTGTGCAAAAAGTTTCCAAGTTGCTTAACATATCAGTTTATAACTTTGAGGATGCTGTATTTGGTAGACTGTAGCCATCTGTATGTTTCCATATCTCAGAAAACATATATTAGACAATAGATGATGTCTGTCACCAAGATATGAAAGTTTGTCATACACTGGGATACAAGTGACAATTCCTGACCTTAATGAGGCTGGAATCGGTAAAATTAGAATGCAACAATGGTATTGCCTAAAGAATAAAAAGGGAATTTTCATCTTTCTTTTTGCCATCAGGGAATTTCTGATTCAATTTCAGTCAAAATATGTTACTAATATTCCATTAAACAGAACCTACTTTTCATCCTCCTTTCCCTTTCACCTAAACTTGGGTAAGGATTATGGACACCATAATTGCTTGTGAAATGCTGTTTTCTCTTTCTACATACATGATCTTGAATGTAAAGTATTCATACCTGTAGGGAAGACAATTCCTATTCAAGTCATCCTTTTCTTTCTCCTAAAGATCCATCCAAGTAAGGATTTCTTACTGTAGAATCGCCTGTCAGATACCTTATGGCATTTACTTTTGGGGAACTCAAGTCAACTATAAGAAAATAATCAAAATGTCTTTCTCTACATCTGGAGAAACTATATTAAAATAAACAAAAGTAAAAAGAGTCCTTTCTCATTTTTCTGATGGTCTTTCTTATTTTGGCACATTTTAAAAAATTCCAAATATTGTGCCTAAAATATTTCATAAGCAAAACAAAGGGATGTAAGCACAAACTCTCACAAATTTATGTGCTTCACTGTCACAGAATGGCACAGCATGCATTCCATAGAAACAGAATGGTGTTAGCATTGAATTTAAGTTCCTGTGGGAAGAAATAACCCATTAAAAATAAACCTATAATGATCGATCCTATTTCTACCCACATTAAATACTTTCACTGATATACTGACTGAGTCATTAGCATGCAATGAAGTACCCAATTATTATATGCCCTGCTGTTCTCAACTCTTGCAGATTGTCAGTCCTCGGTTTGAAATAAGCTGCATGATGTGAAAGACATCACTCTCTCTGACTGGTCTGCTGAGCTGACATGCTTTCTAACTTCCTTAGGCTTTTCTTTAGTTACATGTCAATGCTAATAGCATGATCCATGCGTCTGGCTTTAAAACCATTTGCATAGCAAAATAATCCTTAGCAGTTTTTCTTTATGTGTCCCATAAAGTTTATTTCCCCCCCCCCCCAAGAAATATCTGAAATGTTTACCCTAAAATTTGCTCTTAATGGCACCTAATCTTAAGGTCCTTCAGTATCTAACTATCACTTCTGTACAATTTGTTAAGGAAAAGAACAAAAAAAGAACAGCAGGATGGAAACATATTAAACTAGTACTGCTTAATACAGAGCCACTAGCCAAATGAGCAGTTAAGGTGTGGCCTGTCTGAGATTTTAAGAATTTAGTATGTATAAAACAAAGAATGGAATATATTCATAAATTTTATATTGATATCTGGTGAAGTGATATTTTAATAGATTGCATTACATATAATACATTGATAAACACATTTATCTGTTTTTCATTTTTAAAATGTGGCTACTAGAAAAATAAAGTTATAGATGTGGCTTGTGTTTGTGGCTCACACTTGATTTTAATGGAATACCCTGTATTTGACAAATGTATTAACTATACTATATCTTCAGTATATAATTTAATCTGGTTTCTTAAGATTCTTAAAAATTTGTGGGGACAATTACTATTAGTCGAGTAGACATACTACTTGCTTCATATAATTTCTCAATTACTTTTTTCCTTACCATACATGTCTCTTTATTTTCTCCCATTAACTATTTAATCCTTCATTATACTTGTCAGAAATCTCTTCATATATATGAGCTTTAGTCTTAAAATACAAACTGACCATGCAGGTGTAATATTTAACAAACTTTGGCCTCTATGCATATTCAATATACCAGAAATGAATACTCTAGACAACATTATTTTATTATCTCTTCTATTTCTTGATTCTTTTCCCAGTAAGCCCATGAATAGCACATTGCAGTCATCTGGAAATATTTAAGGTACAATTGTTCCTGAGCAGAGTGATGGAGTGGGCATGGTGACTGCAAGTAAGGGTTAGAAATGGCACATTCTTTAAGTAGGAACAGTCTAGATTGGAATTGCTTTGTTTGATAAATCACAAAGATGTCCGGGCAATAGTTTTATTTCCACATAGAGCACTTTAAAAAGCTGGCTGCCTCAAACCACATTTTAATGAAAGTTTTAAAACAGTGAGAAAAATTCTAGTATTGTACCACATAAGAAAAACAAGATTTGGTATTAGACATTGTCATTAAGAATTCTCAAGAATGAGCCTTTTAGCCTAGAAGTAGCTTATGTAGAAAAAATAATGTTAAGTGTCTTTTCATGTATATTATTTTCTTAGGTAAAATTCAGTTTATATTTCAATATATAATGTGGTGATTTGGCCAAAAAAAAAAAAAAAGCAAACAAACAAACAAAATAAGCCAATAGAACTACTCACAGAATGAATTCCATGCCTCTCCTACCTCCCTACCCTCTCATTTCTCCCCACCCCAACCCCTAAACCAAGTCTTTTCTAAAAAGAGTTCTAGATATTTGCTGTCTGGTCTGGTGCATTCAACTAAATAATATTTATTTTTAAAGAAAATATGATATTATTTCCCCTGATGAAAGAGATAGCATAAAAGAATAAATGTAGTAAAATATACTGAATCCGATTTTTATCAGAGCATATCCAAAGTCAGATAAAAATGTTAATAATGCATTTGCTCTTTAAAAAATTCAGTTTGCATTGGAGGAGACTAAATATTTGTGTCCAGGTTTCTCACAATCACAAAAGTGCAAAACATTGCAAGCCACCGAAAGATGATTCTTCTGTATAAGAAGAATAAAAAAAGTATTTTTTTCTTTATTCTCAATGTGGCCTGTACACAGAAAATATAAAGATGAAATTGGAATTCTAGAGCAGTTTCTTGAGGAAAGAAACAGAAAGGTCAAAAACTTCTGATGACAGCAGAAAAGGTAATCCTTTTTGTAAGATCTAAAAGATGATCCTTCTGTCCATGAGTCTGGGTGTTAGGAAAGGTCAGTGAGTAGTTTACTGACTGTCTCCAGGGTTTTGGCTACATGATGCCAGATGTTCGGATGTTTTTAGATATTTATAGAGTTGGTATAGGATGAAAAAAATTCTTGAGTAATTATAGTATATTTTTCTATTTTCATTTCGCTATGTTTGATATCATGTAAAAAATCCTATGTAACAGTCATATTATGAGTTATTCTACTCATTTATTGCAAGAAAATATAATTATTTCTCTACAACACAATAACATTAAGAAAGGTCTGTAAAATTAGTTATTAATCTTGTAGGATGCATAGATTATAGAGTTGGAAATTTATGTTCTTTTTTGTCCAAATTCAGTTCATTTTGGACTTTCACCACAAAAATATTATTTTGCTATGAAAATGAAATATTAGAAAGTAGTACTGGTTTTGAAGACATAACTCTTGTCCATATCTATTTAATTTAGAATGTTTTTTACTGCAAATGATCACTGTATTTCTCTGGGTAATTGAGAAGTTTTACATGTTATTGTGACCATTTGTTGAGTGCACTTTTCTTGATGCATTGAATTATTCATTGTTTTCAGGGGAAATTATTTCAGAGGGAGAATTCCATTCTCTATAGGTGGCACCTCCTTATATGTTCTTAAGAATTCTATAAGGAATCTCAGGCACAGATAGCTGCTGAGGTCTCTAATTTTTCTAACGATCCTTATCACTTTCTCCATATTTCTGCTATAGCAACACTCTTTTATTTATTGTAAATGCCTGTTTGTGGACACTGCCTCTTATTCCTTTTAAATTTTCTCTATGCATCATGGTATTCAGTAAATATTTGTTTATTGAATGATGATTATTCCATAACAAATTAGAAAGACCATGTAGGTTAAACATGGACTTTTCTGTTTAATCCTGAGTGAATGCTTGTTACCTACGATTCCTTTCTGACAGCTGTGTCTGTAAATTCTATATATGTTTCCAATTTGATTAATTCTGCTTGCTGGCCCATACAGTGAATTCATATTGGTTCCTGCCACTTTATTCACAAGCAATGTAATGGGCCAATTCCTAAAACCAGCTGGGACACGTATATAAGAAAAAAAATCTTTGGAAATCTTTAATTATAAAATTCTTTAGAGAACCAACTGTATAAATTTTAAAACTGTGGATAAACACTAACTTCAATTTGGTGTGATAAACTGTTACACATAGTATTGATAATGAGCAAAATTAAGTATGCAGGCTGGTGAGAATCAGAAAGATTAATTGTGGTCCCCCCCCCCCCCCCCACAATATTACTGAAGCTTGTCTGAAGTCCTCATTTATTTATATTGGCACATGTGATAATACCTTCAGAATCAGATGAGTAAATGCAGAATCCTGGTCTTGTTAGGTAATAGGCTCCTGAAAACAATAGCAAACAAATCTTTACTTAGATCAAATAAACAGAAAGAGGAGGAAAACAGATTCCAAGATTATAGCAAGGACTCATATGGTTAGAGCTGACGTACTGTATGATGTCATAGTATGCATTATTAAGCATATTACATACTGATATGACATAAAATATCTTTTATAAAGATAGATGGCACTGCATTATACAACACCTTCTTGTCCAACAAGAGATGAAGCTGGCATCGTTGTTCTTTCTATTGATGATTTTGTGGTCCAGAAATATTTTAATTGCTACTCTTAACTATCATTAAATGTGTGCTTCCATAGCACTGTAATACTAGAGTAGTGATTATCAGATATATTTAGTAAGCATGGGGAATGTAAAGACAATGTGACAAACTTGTCAATAGAGGTGAATTTTTGTTGCCTTAAACAGTGGCTTATCATATAAAGATCTAGACTATAGGAAAGATCAGTCTTAAAGCCAAATAGTTTCTGTATAATTAGATTTAATTATTGTTAATTGAAAGTGTACTCAGCAATATTGGGGTAATCTGCTGCCTAATCATAAACTATCAATCTCTAGGAGGTTGTCTATATTCTGAAGAAATCTTTTGATGTAAAATCTTGGACTTTATAAATGTGGTTAGTTCTCCAAGCATGATTTTTATGCTAAAAAAAAGTTTTAGTTCATTATGACATTGAACTCTCTCCTTCAGAAATTAGAGACCAGTCTTGATTCCTTTGAAATTTCTCCCATTTTCCTCTCTTGAATATTTTGCAACTAAACTACAATGAAGTAATTTGACTATTTAAAAACTCCACACAGTGCCTCATTCCTCACATCCAAGTCATTTAAATTCTCTCCTCAGTGCCTGTTTTCCACCAGGATGTATCCAAGTTCAGATGTTTAGACCAAAAGTTCATTATCAACTAAACTTTGGACTCACATAAAAGACTTTCAATAATTTATAATTAAGTTTATATCAGAGGATTAAACCTGGTCAGAGGAGTTTCTATTTTATTGGAAAATAATATTTCAGGTCTAAGGACTTAATGGTAGTATATCCACCCTTTCACTAGAATATTTTTGTCTTAATTAGGATGCATTTATTTACTTTTAGGCTTCCAGATTCCTAGTACTGAAAGCAAGCTTTGAATTTGAATTTTTAATCCTCTAAAGAAAACAGAGTGAAATGGGACAGCATGAGTTGTTCTTACCCGCAGTTCTTTTCTATTGGTACTATGTTTACATTGAAAAATTGTCCCTTTTTCTGCTTTGAAATGTTGATGTGACAAACATTGAATCTTTCTCCTTCTACATCTCTATTGGCTGGAACAAGAAGTTTCTCTGGATTTCACCATAACTGTTGTTTATCAGGACATTTTAGTCCTCTGAACTAGTTCAACATTGCTAAATGCTAACAATTTAAGCTTCTCTTAGTTTATCTCAAAGTTTTCCCTGATATGAACTGAATTGATGTTTAAATAGAATAGGAAATAGCTGTCATATTATGGGTATGTGTGTTTATAAGAAAATTTTTGCTTGATTTGAATATTCATTTTAATTTCTACTTTGCCTTATCCTCAATATGAATTTTAAGAATAGTCACAATGGATTTGTTCATTTTATGTAAGCTAACAGTAAGATGCCTGTATAATATAAGTACACTTTTCAAACTCATTTTCTACTCTGGAAATACATGAACTATTAGATATAATAATTTCAATCAAATATTGCAATAGACAATGATCATTTACAAAAGTGAATTTTTATGAAACATTTATTGTTTTTGTTTGTTTCAGTTTGTCCTTGCTTTTGCTTAATTAGAAAATGTCAGTGTCATAAATTAATAGTGGAGTTTTCTAAGCATTAATAATGAAAAGAGAATAAATACCAGTTGCTAGTCTGTTAGAAACCTTTGATTTCTCCAGTATCTGCCTTCAACTCTAGCAATTTCTGCGCTCTACAGCGAAGGAACACTTTCCACTACAGACTCCTAGCATGATGAGACAGCACCTCCAAACTGTGAACAGGGATCAGGAATAGATTAATGTGGGGTGCTTGTCAAAACGATGAATGCATGGATACAGTGCAGACCCGATCCAATGGCAACTCCACTCCATTAAATCTATAGGTTATTTATGTGCCCATTATATATTGAAATAACAGTCTAATTTACCCTTGTGACTCACCTCCTGGTACAACTCAAGCTTTATTTTCCAATTCCCACACCAGCACCTCTGATTCATTCTACATATAGTTACAGTAGTGATCATTAACATCTACTTTCTCCATTTAAAATGTCTTACTTTTCTGGATAACCCAAGAAAAATTTCAAAGGTTCACTATAGCTACTCTATAACTCATAGCCTTACATTCCTATCATAATAATCAACTTCACTGTTCCTGACATAGAGCAGGATTTATCCTTTCAAAATAAGCCAGATGACCAGGGAAAATACATGCAAGGAAACACCTTCACATGAACTGCTATGTTTTATGATGACTATTATAAATTTCATTTATAAAAACATAAAAAAGGGAATAGAGGAGTCTTGTGAGGTTAATAAGTTATTGATGAAAGATAAACCCAGTATAAAATTTAAGAGATTGATACATATAAAATAATGTTTCAAAGCACTAGTCCAAAACTGTTGCTGTTATAGCCATTATCAGTTCTATTAAATGAAAAATGCTGTTCATCAAATATCTACACTAAGCCGTATAGCCACTCTACTCTTCCTTTGTGAGAGTGGATATATTATTTTTAAGTTTAGACAGGTTTTCCCGAAAGTGGTTTTGTCGACTTTCCTTGGGGAGGGAGTGTGCTGGTATAGGAGATGATTAGGGGAGGATAGAAATAAGTCCTTTCCTGCAGAGGGCTGAAGGTAAGCTAATTAGCAAAGCTAGTTGGGAGGAGAGATGCTTCTAGGGCAGTTCCTGAGATGAATCTCTAAGTGATATCCCCATTTGTACACTGGCATAACAGCTTTCCATTTTAAATGAAATTAAAATATAATGAAGCAAATTTGATGACTGCCAGGTTTGTTAAAATTGGGACCTGCATATACTCATACTTCTCAGCTGAGCTGATGATGCAAAAATCAGGAGACTATAGTGTACTATTGTAGTTTTTATCCCAATTCCAACAGGAAACAAACAAATATATATGTGTTTTGATTTTATTTTATTATTCCATTTTATATAGTTTTTATATTTTTTTTATTTTTTATTAAGGTATTATATGTGTACACACCTTACCAATACCCCCCCCCCCAAACATGCCCTCCCTCCCCATAGTTTTTCCCCTATTGGTTATGCTTATATGCATGCATACACGTCCTTCGGTTGATCTCTTATCTCCCCCATATAAACCTGTTTTATAAATAAGTTCCTTTTAGAAACTTACCCGATCATTACACACACACACACAAACACATACACATACACACACACACACACACACACACACACATATATATATATATATATATATATATATATATATATATATATATATATGACTAAACTACCAAACCAATTAACAGCCAAAGGACTAGACTATCAACTAGATGCTATGATGTGCACTGATCACGAGGGGGCAGACACTCAATGCAGGAGCTGCATCCTGGTGGTCAATGTGCTCCAACAGCCAACCTCCCCTTGCTGGCCAACCTCCTGTGTCCCTTCCCCCCAGGTGTCCAACCTCTTGTGGTCCATCTCCCTGGCTGGCAGACCCCAAATGACCCTGATTAGGGCTGCAGGCCAACTTCCTGCAGTCCCTACCCCTGGCCAGCCAAACCTTCTATGGCCCCTCCCCTCAGCTGGACAGCCCCATCAGCCCTCATCAGAACCTCCTGTGGCCCCTCCCTCTGCCTGACCAACCAACGACGTCCCCTCCACCCAGCCAACCTCCCACTGCCTCAATGGTCCTGATCATTGGCCAGGCTGAGGAACCCCACTGGTGCACAAATTAGTGCACCAGACCTCTAGTATAGTAATGGTTACTTAAGAAGTAATTTTTAATGACTTTCAAACAATTAATTGTGTCCTGTATTCAGCTGGTAAAATGGTTCTACCAAAGCAATAAATTACTCCCTTTCTTATGGCCAATCATTTAATTCTCTCTCTATATAAAAGCCTAAGTGACTAAATGACCTGTTGACCAGTTGCTATGATGTGTACTAACCACCAACCTCCTGCAGCTGGCCAGCATCCCTTGGTCCTTCCCCTCAGCTGGCTGGAACCCTCCATCAGCCCCGATCAAAGGACCAGTAGGACAACCTCCCACAGTTCCTATCCCCAGCCAAGGCAGCCAAACTCCAGTGGTCTCTTCCCCTGGCCAGCAAGACTCTCTGATTGGCCTTGATCACCTATTAGGTCAAGGATCCCTATCAATGCATGATTTCATGCACTAGGCATTTTGTCCTATACAATAAAGAGGTAATATGAAAATTGACCCTCACACCCTCACAAGATGGCTTCCTACAATGAAGATGGCAGGGTGTTAATGAGGGATGACCAAATGACTGAAAAAGTAAGCTGTGTGAGGCTACTAGGCAGGAAGGGGGGTTAGTGAGGGATAACCAAACTACTGAAAAAAGCAAAACATCAAGGGGGCGGGGAAGCAGTTAGGGGAGATCAGGCTGGCAGTTGAGGGAAACAAGGCTGGCAGAGGGGGCAGTAAGAGGCAACCAGGCTGGGGGGGGCAGTTAGGGGCAATTGTTCCAGCAGGGGAGGGTAGTTAGGGGAGACCAGGCTGGCAAGGGAGGTAAGTTAGGGGGGACTGGGCAAGCAGAGGAGGACAGTTGGGGGCAACCATGCCTGCAAGGGAGGGCAGTTAGGGGCAAACAGGCTGGCAGGGGAGCAGTTAGGCATCAATCAGGCTGGCAGGGGAGTGGTTAGGCGGTGATCAGGCTGGCAGGCAGAAGCAGGTAGGGGCAATCAGGCAGCCAGGCAGGCAAGTGGTTGGAGCCAGCAGTCCTGGATTGTGAGAGGGCTGTCTCAGATTGGAGAGGGTGTAGGCTGGGCTGAGGGACACACCCACACCCTGTGCATGAATTTTGCGCACAGGGCCTCTAGTATATAATAAAAGCCTAATATACAAATTGACCGACCAGCGGAATGACCAGAGGAACTACCCATCACTATGATGCACACTGTTCACCAGGGAGCAGACACTCAATGCAGGAGCTGCCCCAAACTCACAGACCCTAGGTCAGCCAAGGCTGGTGCCAGCAGAAGCTCCCTGATTGCCCCACTGGTTGCCCTGCAGAGGGAGGCAACCAATGGCAGTGGCAGGGGGCATTGCTGGCAAGCAGCTGACGTCTGGCTGGCCAAGGCTGATGCCAATGGTGACTCCCAATCACTTTTCCAATTGCCCACAGATTGGCCCTGATTGGTGGTCCGCCAATTTCATGCACTGGCCCTCTAGTAAGTGAATATTCATAAATGCACATATGTATTCACATATTCATAAATATATAGATACTAGGGGCCAGGTGCATGGGATTCCTGCACCGGTGGGGGACGTGGCCTGTGGTGATCAGTCTGCTCTGGGAGCACTACTCATCCTGGTCAGCCAAACTGCTGTGGACCTCTGAGCGGCTGCTTCTTGGTCTAGTATCTTCCATGGAGCTGGAGCATTACCTTTCCAAGAGACCCATTTAGGTCTGCTCCCATGGACAATAGCACTGAGAGGCAGTAGAGTAAGCCTCAGTACCAGCAGCAGCCATGAACCTGCCTCCCAGCTTCCAGGGTCAGCTTTGTGAGCCTGGTGGAGGCACTGTGCAACCTGCGGGCATCTAGAGGAGATGGCAAGGAGAGAGGAGAAGGAGGCTGGGTCAAGGAGGCAATAATCACAGCCCAGGTTCCTGTCTGTTGGCCTGTGGTTCGCAGCAGGAGTAGCTGCTCATCCCAGTCAGCTGAGTGGCACTCCTGCTGTGGTAGTGCACTGACCATCGGGGCAACTTCTGCATTGAGCGTCTGCCTCCAGGTGGTCAGTGCGCACCATAGCAAGTGGACGACTGGTCTTTCTGGTCATTCCGCCATTCGGTTGCTGGAATTTTATTATATAGAATATAGATGTATAACCACAGAGCTACATGTGCAAAGCATAAGTGGAAATAGGGAGTGGGAGAGGTTAACATTGCTATGGTTTAGTGCTGAGGAAATGTAAACAAACAAACAAACAAAAAAAAACCCAATGGAAAGCACTTAGAAACCATTTTCTTCCTGAATATGAATCAGTCAGTAGTTTCATTGTTTTCTTTAAAATGTGGTAACTTTTCATATAAGGTAGTACATTTTTTAAAAAGGACAAATAGTTCAACAAATATTGATTGATCTAATTTGTAATTGATAGTATGCATGCAATCACTGACTCTTCTAGGAAATTGTAGGTGACATCCTAAGCTTTGCACTTTTGCTCAAAGACATATTTAAAAATTAAGACTATTCCCGAAACCGGTTTGGCTCAGTGGATAGAGCGTCGGCCTGCGGACTGAAGAGTCCGGGTTTGATTCTGGTCAAGGGCATGTACCTTGGCTGTGGGCACATCCCCGGTGGGGGGTGTGCAAGAGGTAGCTGATCCATGTTTCTCTCTCATCGATGTTTCTAACTCTCTGTCCCTCTCTCTTCCTCTCTGTAAAAATCAATAAAAATATATTTAAAAATATAAGACTATCACTAGTGGTACAAGGTGAGGACACAATAACTACTTTGTCAAATGTTATCCTGAATGTATAATAGCAATTTGTTGTATTGAAAAAAAATTGAGGTGTCAATACGCAGGGGAAAATGTTTATAAATATAGAATAACTTCTAAAATAAATTATTACTATGTGTCAGATTTTAAGAGGGCATGTATTTGAAATCTTGGCTCAGTCTACAACAATATTGTGACATTCCTTTCCCCTGAATTTGTTTGAAATAGATTTATCTTTTTTAGTGGATTATTTCTAATATATGGAAATGCATATCCCATGGATAGGCACTAATACCTTTATTAACTATATGTGACTTTCAAAGTAATTTTAAAATAAATATTTTATTTGCAATTAAAAAAAACAGAAAATATGAGTTTTACTTGTTTATATTCTTTGTCAAAATCCCAAGATGGTCATACACATGAAAATTTGGCCCTTACCATTATTCAAAAAGCACATTAATAGTGGGTGCTCCAGTGCATTGAGGGAAAGTAGTCTCAAGCAGGATTGTCTTCAGGTTCGTATCCCAGGGTGTGGTCTAACTATGTGGAGCCGCAGGGTCACAGTCCTTCGCTGAGATGGCTGGGTCATCTTACTTGTCCAGTAGGCTGTCAAAGGAACTAAGTGACATCTTCTCGTTTTTTAAATTTTAATTATTTTTTTGTTTTAGACACCCGGACCTCTGTTTCATCTATATGATTAGATACATGTTTAATATACAAATGTACCTTAAATAGATTTCTGAAGCACATTACTAGGTTTTATAAGAATGAATAGTCCTCACTTAAAAGGAGTTTATAATATAACAAGAAAAAACAAACTCAAGGGGAAAAAAAAAAAAAAAACTTGCCGGCTGGTTTGGTGCAGTGGATAGAGTGGATAGAGTGTCAGCCTGCAGACTGAAGTGTCCCGGGTTTGATTCCGGTCAAGGGCACATGCCAGGGTTGCAGGCTCTATTCCCATTGTGGAACATGCTCGTTCCTTCTCCCTTCCTCTCTGAAATCAATAGAAACTTATTTTTTTAAGGGAAAATAGGTAATTCCCCCCTCCTATACACTAATGTATATCTGTTGATTTAAAGCTTCTTTGGCCCAGCAAATTTGCTTGAAAACTCTTGCTAAAGAAAATCGCTTACTTTTTTTTTTAAATTTAAGTTTACAAAATTATTCAATTAGTGTGTGTGATTTTCTTCAGTCTCCTTTCCTATAAGGTGCAGCACTAGGATTTTCTTGAGCACATCTGGCAGGAAAGGGATAGACCTTAACTCAAAGACCAATTACAGAATTCCACAAGAGTCACTTCAAGTCTCAGCCTTGCCGTTTCCATTTGTCAGATGTCGGATGGCTGAGCTGGCGCTCTCTGAAGCTTCCTTTAGGGCCAGGTCTAGGTGATTTCAGTTACTGTTCGCTTTTGTTAGTGTGACAGATCTGAGAGGGGAGAGAACAACGTGGATTTTTTACTGTCTAATTAAGTTTGTTCTATGGGAGGACAGATTCTTAATAAACATTTTAGATGTTCTAGGATATCAGACAAATAAGTATTTGATTAATACATTGGTGTTCAATGTTAATCTAACCTGATAATAGATCAATATGCAAATTAACATAATCTTTGCTACACACCCACCAGCCAATCAGGGCAAGTATGCAAATTAACCCAGGGTTGATTTGCATATCAATACAGTGTAGAAAGAAGTCCAGCCTGCAGAAAGGAGCAAAGCTGCAGAGAAGCAAGCTGGTGGCAGAGAAGGGAGGAGAGCAGGCTGAGCTGGGGGAGAAAGGAGGAAAGCAAGAGGGCAGAGACCACAGCAGAAAGATGTAAATTAAGAGAATGATTTTGTACCTTAAGAAATGAGATTGATTTCTAGGCTGCAAGGATAGTCTGGCAGGATACCTCCCAGTACCACTGTGAGTGGCATTAGTTTTTATTTGCCATTAGTTTTTATTGGCCACTAGTTTGTCTATATTTAGCATGTCAGAATATCAATACATCTATTAAAGTGTTAATGCAGTGGATTAAATTTGAGGGTTTTTTTGTTTCTGAAAAATAATATATTTTTAATATTAAGGATACAACCATAGTCCTATCAAATATTATTGTGAACTATTCCCAAGCCAGTGTGAAACGTCTGGTGTAGAGCTCTAAACATTCCAGTTAATTAATTCTTCCCAAGAGAGTAGTTCACTCCATAGCAATGCATAACATGTACTAATGTATGGCTTCTCCCTACTATTTAATGTCTTCTTCATAAGCATCTCATTTTGCTTTACTGTCTTATTTTTTATCACTAGAGCATTTGCAATGTCATTTATTTACTTTTTGTATCAGTTGTACCTTCAATTTTGCAGTGAGAAGAAATATGTAAAAATGGTAACAGTATGCCAGTATCTTCCTATGGAGTCCCACTTCAATTTGAAAGAGTTTTGCTTTGCATGTGTTTGATCTTATGTTCAGCCACAATTGGCAATTTTTATCTCACAATAATGGTTTCCCTCACCCATTTTGATCTCTTCATTATCTGTTTCATCAAATAGATATACCGATGAGGAGGATAATCTTAAAAATGAATGGTTTCCCCTGTTGTCCTTTCATGCCTGTCACCTCTTTCCTTATTATCTGTAACAACCCTAAGTTAATCATTCTCAAGACTTATTTTTCATCAAAATCATCTGGGGTGCTTGTTTAAAGGGCTTATTTCTGGCCTCATTCACAAAACTTCCAATTTAGTAGGATCTAAATTATACCCTGGGAATCTGGAATAAACTCCCTCTTAGCAAAACATGCATCTGGGAAATGGAAGATGTAAATTAAGAGAAAGATTTTGTACTTTAAGAAATGAGATTGGTTTCTAGGCTACAAGGATGGTCTGGCGGGACACCTCCCAGTGCCACTGTGAGTGGCATTAGTTTTCATTTGCCTGAGAGAAGTATGTAAAGGATATCCCAAGGTGGGAAGGGAAGGAAGCACCATCTATTGCTAGCTAGAAGCAAATCACTTCTTTCAAGAAAACAAAAGCCGTGTTATTTTACCTGTAGTTTTACCCTAAACCAAAAGCTATGGAATATATACAGACTGCAAAAGTAAGGAGAAAATATACCAGACTAGGCCAAGGAATTTTAACTTTCTGTCTTACCCTTATCACCAAATTATATAAACTGGCATAAATCAGTTTGCCTGCCTTTTTGAACCTTAGTTTCAAAACTTATTTCAGCCAAAACTGGTTTGGCTCAGTGGTAGAGCGTCGGTCTACGGACTGAAGGGTACCGGGTTCGATTCCGGTCAAGGGCATATACATTGGTTGCGGGCACATCCCCTGTGGTGGGTGTGCAGGAGGCAGCTGGTCGTTGTTTCTCTCTCATCGACGTTTCTAGCTCTCTATCTTTCTCCGTTCCTCTCTGTAAAATATCAATAAAATATATTTAAAAAAACCCTTATTTTATGTACAAGATATCAAAGTGCCTTTTACTTTTACATACTGAATTTGGAAGTAAGAGTTACTGTAATTTATTTTCTCTTTATTTTTAGAATCAGAATATCTGGTTTTATAAGAATTATGATATGTTGCCAGTGGAAAGGATGGCTACCCATAGCTAATTTTATAAGTGTCATACATATAGCTTATTACTATATACATGATTTCCTTTTTTTGTGAACAGCTGTTTTCATTTTCATAAGCTTTCATTTTATAAAAGTCTACTTATCTGAAAGTTTCTTGAGTTTATATGACCCTGTAAAATAATATGCAGTGGAGTTCAGTATTGAGGCTATAATATTCAGTTACTAAAACTAGTGAAATTTAGATATATTTAACATTACTTTGTTTTAATAGGAAAGATGAGATTATATAACAAAAAAAGCAAAACTCAAAGAGAAAATTTTAAGCTTTTCAGAAAACATAATCAAAGATTCATGTAGTAGTGTACAATGTATACTCATCAAAAGCCTCAATGTAGCCTTTTTTCCTCTCATTCTGCTCTATAATAAAAGCCCAACATGCAAATTGACCAAATGGCGGAATGACCAGTGGGAAGACCGGTCAGTGCTATAATGAGCACTGACCACCGGGGGGCAGACACTCAATGCAGGAGCTGCCCCATCGTGGTCAGTGCACTCCCGCAGGGGGAGTGCTGCTCAGCCAGAAGCCGGGCTTGCGGCTGGCGAGCACAGTGGCAATGGCAGTGGCAGGAGCCTCTCTCACCCCCTCAGCAGGGCTAAGGAGCAGTGAGCTAAGTGGTAAGGAGCAGTAAGCAGGCAGGGGGTAAGGAAAGAGGTGTCCCAGACTGAGATAAGGCACAGGCCAGACTGAGGGACCTCTCTCCCCTTGCCAGTGCATGGATTTTATGCATCAGGACTCTAGTCTATAATAAAAGCTTAATGTGCTAAGTGTCTGTCTGGTCACCTGGTCAGTCATACAAAGATAAAGTCAAAAGTGTGTTTTCCATGTTCAGAGAATTCCAAGTGTTAGAACCTTTTTGTATAAGACAGATATATCTTATCATTGTTCCTAGTCTTGAAATAGCTTCCATGCCATTTAATCCATCAATGAAATTGTTACATTAAATCTTCCCTTGGGACTTTTTAAACTGTAATTTTATGAGTCTATTTGATAGTCTTACAGAATTTTTTTTAACTCTTTATTTAAAAAATATTTTAATATTTGAAAATGTCCTAATTTTTAAATATTATTAAGTTGATAAATTGGATGTGTGAGACTCAACACAACACTCAGATATCTCTGTCAGACTAACTACAATGGAGTTCTCTAACTTTTCAAGGTCCAGAATAATTATTCATGTAAGCCTGACAATGATTTATAAATTTTAGTACCTCTATCATATTGTTATACATTAATAAGAAATATTCCAGATGGCCTTATTTCCCATAAATCTTCTGTTCTATAATTGTAATATTCTATTAAATATAAATATAACATTATCTACATTAAATTTCATCTTGTTGCTCTCCACTGGGCCTACCCAGTCTATTTTTTTGTTTTGTTTCAATTTTGTTTCATTTTTTATTATTTATAGTCAATCCCACACCAGCTTAAGGTTATCTAAAAATGTGACAAACTTGTTTTGTCTTCATTCTAATTACTTACTATTATTTCTAAATTTTATTTTTCAATTACATTTTTACATTCAATATTATTTTGTATTTATTTCAGGTACAGTATAGTGGTTAGATAATCATATACTTTACAAGCCATCCCTCCCCCCCCCCCCAATATTTCAAGTACCTGGCACCATAGACAGTTTTTATAATATTATCTATCTAATAATAGGGTAATATTCAAATTGGTCAGGACAGTATCACATAATAACCAACAGCAGGCTGTGTCCCCGCCCCCCACACTGGACTGGGGACAGGAGGCTCACGTCCCCGACCTTGGCTACAGGCCCCAGGCCCCAGGATGTGAGGCTCTCGTCCCCACCCTGCACAACACGCCTGGGACATGAGGCTCACATCTCTGCCCTCTGTGCTAGCCCGGAGAATGAAGCTTGAATCCCGGACGCTGGCATGTGCCCTGGAATGTGAGGCTTATGTCCCCACCCCCTGTGCTGTCCTGGACACATTAGGATTGAATCCCTGACCCTGGCAATGTGCCCTGGGACATGAGGCTTGCGTCCCTGCCCCCTGTGCCAGCCCATGGACTTGAGGCTCATGTCCCCGACCCCCTGCACGGGCTCAGGGGTCTGCAGGCATGCAAAGAGGTCTCTCTACCATGGACCTGTCCAGGGGTCTTCAGATGTGCCTCTGCCACGGCCTGGTCTGGAGGTCTGCAGGCCTCCCCTGGCTCCATCCTACCTCTATGGGCAATCCATGGACGAGCCCTGGGTGGGTGGGTGGGGCCTACCTCTTTGGGGCAATGGATCTAGACGCAGGGCTGGGCAAACTACGGCCCACGGGCTGGATCCGGTGAGTAAAACTATTGAATTAAAAAAACCCAAAAAGACCGTACCCTTTTATGTAATGATGTTTACTTTGAATTTATATTAATTCACACAAACACTCCATCCATGCTTTTGTTCCGGCCCTCCGGTCCAGTGTAAGAACCCATTGTGGCCCTCGAGTCAAAAAGTTTGCCCACCCCTCATAGAGGCTCCCAACAGGCCAGGCTTGGGGACCACCCAGCCCCACCCCAAGTTCACAAATTTTGGCACCAAGCCACTAGTTTACTATATCATTTTTTTGAGTATATCTTTTAACCAGAATCAAAGAATTCTTGCATCTTCTGGCCCAGGGCTTCGCAACCTATAACGGGGCATTTCTGGAAGGTGGTGAACTCATGAGTATGTCTCAGTCATGCCAACATTCCCTCACCTAGCTCACTATTGAGCATAGCTTTCTCCCTCTCTTTAGATAATTTATAAGCTACATTCTATTACTGATTGCTAACGACAGTATTCTAGGCCAGTGCATTAAACCCCACTTTGTTAGGCTTTCCTCATTGGATTCTTTTCTGCACAAATTTGCATATGAAAAAGGTGGCCTAGGTTTCAGATTCTTAAGGTTTCTTGGAAAGGAGGGAACCTGAGCAATAGGGAGTTTACATGAAAGTGTAGCTATCATTGCTCCTCTCTGAAGTTTAGAATTCCATTTTTATTTATTTCCTAGAGTTTCTCTTATTGCTCTGCTTCCCCACTTTCCTGCTGACTAAGGGCGCCGGAGGCAATCAGCTCTCTATTCTCCGGGAGCCGTGGTGCCTGTTACACATCCTCTCCTAGGGCTTCTGCTGCTCTAGATTTTCTTTTTTCAGGTAAAATGCAGTTCCACTATTTAAAAAAAAATCCCCAGTGATGGCTTCATGGTTGTCTTGTAATACTATTTTTTTCCACTCTAGGATCTGAATGTGCTTCTGAAATATTTGTAGAACTAGTGTTTTCTGTTGCTATTTTAAATCACATTATTTCTACATGTCTAATTAAGTTCTGCTTGTCCATATAACTGATCAGTCATAGGTTGCCACATTAAGCAGGCAGAGCACTGTTTCAAGCTTGCAATAATTAGTATGGCTATTACCAGTATATTATTTTCTTATAACATTTTTGCTTCCTATATTGTTGTGAATATTCAAACTTTGACTATTAGAGATAAAAACAAAAACAAAACCTCTAACCAAAATTTGTATTTAGCTTTTCTTAATGTGGTGGATTGGAAAGTTCATGACTGGGCTAAATCTTGTTGGATCATATTTAGTTTCCTATCGGGCCTTTTCTGTTATATTTCCTATATATATTTAAAGGATAAAAAAATAGTCAAGAATTAAAATAAATCTGTATTTATAACTTTTAATTTTAAATTATCTTTCTTAAAAATGCCAAGACGCAGCAAAAGTAAACATACTCTGGAATGGGTCTCTTGCAGCTGCACACATTTCATAAATAAAAATTATCATAGATAAGAACAAGTGGAAAAACCCTCATCAACTGAATTTTCATAATCAGTATTTTTATAGTATGTACATGTAATTCAGAAATTACTTTCAATGATGTCATATGGAAATAAGATCCTCTATAAAGTGGTCTTAAAATCAAAGAGGGTTATTATATTTTTGTCAAGTATAATTCTAACTGCTTAACATTAGGAAAAAATCTCAAGCACAGAACAAAATGTCATGCATATGAACACAGTAGTCAAATGTTATCTCATGTTGTTAGTCTTCTGCCATTGTTCTGTAATATAACATTCTTCTGTCAGGACATGGTGTATGGTATACACTTTCCAAAAGATAAAAAAACAGACCACTTAAGTATCTTAAACTATAATCTGTAATAGGTTTAAAACTAAATGTTCTTTATTATTTATAATTTTAATATCATAAATAATTTTCATTTTGGTAAAAATAAGCAAACATAATCTATATATATAAAAGGCTAAGTGACTGACCATACATCCATCTGACCATCCAACCAACCTACCGACTGATACATGTGATGCACACTGGCAATTTAGAAAAAAATGTTGACTTGTGCCTGCACAGTGCATATAAAGCTCTCACTGATGCCAATTGCATATGTGTGTTTTGATCTGTCACTGTCAATCATGACTTTGGTTGCCACCTATTATAGAGAAAGGGCGAATAGCAAATATTAAAATATTTCTTCTAATTAATTTCCTTTCAATGTGCATGAATCCATGCACCAGGACACCAGAAAATAATGATGTAGAATATGAATATGTTAAATATTAAAATTACTTAAAAAATAACCCTATTCTGTTTTTAACATTGCAGAACTGAAGCTTGGAACTTTTGCATTTCTAAAATTCTATTTAGAAGTTAGTGAGAGCTATACTCTAATTTAATCATGTTCCTAAGTATAATCTGATATTTAAGCTTTACTTTGGTTGGGCAACTTTAATTATGTGATACTTAGGTGATGATTGAGTGAACAGGATTGTGCATTTCATTATGTACAGACTCTTGAGTCTGTCCTTCAGAATGTTGTTAAAAGTCACAATTGAAATCTCTGCAGGTTCTGAATGGTGAAAGGGTAGAAGGAATACATCCCCTCCCCCCTGCAATGGTAACATTAGGCCCACAGTGTCTGTTAACCTCTTTGGGAGTTCACTTTTACATATTGGAAGTCAGGCTTGCCTAAAGATTTGGCTGATTAAGAAATGCTTTTTCCTCTTAAAGTCATATAGATGTCAGCGTGCTGGCAGATACCTAGCACTGCAAGGAAGGGCAGCCTAATAAGGGAGCTTTGGTGAGCAATGGTGACCCTTAAAAGGAAATGGAAGAGGAAGCAAATTATTATAACCAATAAATCCCTGGGTATATTTAAGGTTGTATAGATAACGGTATAGTTTCTAAAAGATTTTAGATGACATACGTAAATATAACCTATGATCTACTTCACTCTGTTTCTCCCTTGTATTTTATTTCAAATGAGAAAATAATTGTCACAAGTTGTCTGGAATAAGCTAGTCACTACAGTTAAGCACAGGTTTACATAGGATCACTTTATTAAGCATCTCTTGCTTTTCTTCCTGCTAGAAAGTCCTTGGCCTTGCAATGTTCCTGACAACAGTTACTTCTGAAGGTTCTTAGGAGATGTGCCACTTGTGCTGAAGATAAATTCCTCTAATTGCCAGGGACACCTGCAGTTCCTTGTTCACCTGCTCAGCCAGTCCTGCCTTCCTGGCATTGTCTACGAGTGTGTCCATTATCTCTGTTGGCATTGTCTCTGTGAATTGCCTGTGGATGCCCCATCCTGTCTATAGCCTTTTGGCCCTTCTGTTCCAGGAGATACTATTTGCCTGTTCTAGGCACTAGGAACACTGGGAAATAACACCCCATTTCTACCAGGAACCACTGTGCTGGACTAATAAAACACGTTCCTGTTTTCAGAATAATGTACTGTCCTTTGGCACTCCAATCAAACCTCAGCCATGTGGGTGCAAGACAGAGTTGAGATCTACCATGATTCCCAGTATTATTTGTTATAAGGAATACTAATTATTTTACCTTATGAATCAAAGTTTTGGTAAAATTCACATTGTTTTGTTTTATAAGACATAGTTTTCTTTTTTTTCTAGGATGGATAAGGAAAAAAAATCTGAGGAGGCATTAGATTGTATTCAGAAATATAAGTAGCTGGTGCTGCTTTCTCATGTTGTAAAACTGAATTTGGCTACCACTTCCAACTCTTATCATTCCTATACCATGGGCCTTACAAATAATCATCTTTACCTCCTTTTAGCTATAGTACTGTGACTTTTTTGTTGGTTCTACATTTGCTTGTAATGTAACTAAAGCAATAAATGTATGGGTTATGAATAAAGATAAGATTTTGTAAGTATTATTGGAGATATAAAAATAATTGATGAGGTATTTGCTTTATAAAGCAATTGATAATTTACTTCAGTTATAAGCTCAGAGACCATTGGAAAAGATGCTGATATTTAATGTGCATAATCATGATAAAAAAGGAGCATTTTCTTTGTACCCTCCAGTTGATCTTTGCATCTCTCTTGTAGTGTTTAATGGGGAAACAATGGGGAGCAACTACCCTTTTCAATCTCAAAGCCCTTTCTCTGGAGGAACAAGGAAGAGCCATAGTATTTGGGGGAAAGTTCAAGTAACAAAACATGCTGATCTCTCACTCTGACTTTTAAGTAGACAAGCACCAAGCTTCAAAAACCAGTATTGCTTTAGTAATTCATGTTTTGGCAATTCTTGACCTGGCATTTGGGCTGCTGTGAACTGAATTTCTATATTTCAATGTATACAATAAGTAAAGCTGTCTGGACTTCAGGTTGCTGCATAATTTTGACAGGTTTTCCTTATATAAGCTTGCATACCAGGGTATTTTACTTAACACACACACACACACACACACACACACACACACAAAAAAAAAAAAAAAAAGCACAACTAAACATTTCCACAGCAATAAAGAATATATTTATTGACATTGCAAGTCAATGATAAGATAACCTAAGACTCATTTTGAACAGCAATTCAAATATAGAATACAGGCTATGCACATTCTATTGCTGGGCAACCATGGACAGTCATAAATTTCCTAGGCAACAAAAACTTATATAAATGAAAAAGGTTACCTTGGAAATGTTGAGGGTAAATATAAAGATCTTATAATAAATACACTTGTATGGATTTCTAAAAGAATATATTACTAATGTATAATTTTAATTATCTACTGGCTTGGAATGTCTGTGGAGAGTAGCAGGGAACCAAAGGTTACAGATGATTTTTATATACTTAGGATGAGTGTTTTCTTGCAAGTTGTAAGAAAAGATTTAGGGAAATTACATAGGGAGGGAAGGATTTCAATGCAACATTAAATCAAATTTCATTCATTTGTACATTCATTCATCTGTGTAAGAAATAGTCAATTAAGGTTTTATAAAAAAATATAAAAAAATAAATGTGTTAGTCTCCTATATGCAAGAGAATGGCTTGATCAGGAATAGTTCAAACGTAAATTCACAAATATCATAGGAAGACACAGAATAATTGCATAGCAATTCAATGTAATTACTTCTAGTGTGCACTTGAAATGGGAACAAGGCAATGTCCTTGAAAGAGAAAATAAATATTTGAGTTTTGTTGAAATAACCAGTAGACTTTGGGCATTTCACATGGGAAGAGACATCCCATTTGAATATAAGCAAAATCACTTAGGTGGTAATATATTCACATTAAAGAAAAGAATTTTGACCACATTGAGGGAAGGGGAAGGGAACACGGGTGACATGTTAAGGAGATTGTATAATTTATGAGAAATAAAGGGATGCTCACAAATGGTTTCTGAACAAGGGAGAACAGTTTTAGAAAAAGATAGACCTGATAAGTCAGAGAAGTGGGATATAAAAAAAACTAAGCCACTATATTAATTCAAAGAAAATATTTGACCTATTGAAGAGAAAACAGGGACGAAAGAAATGGTGAGAGGGAGATACAGTTCAACAGCATAACATTGGTGAACATAGGAGATGATGACATGTAAACAGAAAAGAGCAGATAAAAATAATTTTAAAAAAATGGGAATTTTAACTTACACTTCCAGGGAAATAGAACTAATAGCAGAAAAGGCAGTAAGTGAGGAGGGACAGGTTTGGAAGAGAAGACATACTTGTAGCATCTTGGTGGAGGTTATTAGTGAAACATCCAGAATGAGCATGCCCATACTTAGTTATCAAAGAGGGGCAGAGTTTTCACACGGGTCCCTATTCACTTATTTTGTAAGTAAATATTTTTCTTTATTATGGATAGGCACTATAATAAGATATGTGGAAATTATGATTAATGACACACGAGTCTTCTCTATCAGTGATATAATGTTTAGATATATCCATCTAAACAGATAGTTATACTTAAGTGTGTGTAGGTCAGGATGTGGAAATTCAGAGTTCAATGAAAACAGGTTTGGGGAAGCTCAGCCTTGGTTCCTCAGAGAGTATGCTCCAGCAATAAACTCTAGGCAACTTACTGGTAAGAACTCATAAGAGTTAGAGCAGGGAGGGGTAAAAGGAAGCAAAAAGGGGGAAAGAGAGAGTAGTGTCTATATTCATTATTCAACAAATAACTTGTCAAAGTTGGGTCCTGTCACAAGAACTAGGTGTTTAGATAGGTAAGTCTTATGTTTTGATAATGTTATTAAGAAAATAATTATGAAAGGTAAAAGAGAACTTAGGGTAGGTAAATCCTATGGAAACATATACATAAGGTATAAGAAATAGGTGGAGGAAAAGCAAAAGTAAAGGCAAGGAAAGAGAAGTAGCCAAAGAGTTTTGACCAGTTACCAACTGGTTTTCATGAAGAAGATACTGATTTACCTACTACTGGTGTACCATTTTACAAAGACAGAACCTCGCCTGAGAATGTACACTGCCACTGGAACTTAATATCATATTAATACTCTTAAATAAAATGTCTCTGGAATAAGGGAAAGAGGTTGAAAATGTTTTGTAAAAAAATGGAGAATAGCGAGTATACATAAATATTTTGTTAGTTTTGGTAATAAAAGGACGAGTGAAAAATCTACAAATGCTAATGAGCACATGAACAGATATTCAACATCATTAATCATTAGGAAACCACAGTGACATACTTCATGTTCATTAGAATGACTATTTAAAAAACAAATAAAAGAGAAAATAGCAACCATCAATGAGGATGAGGCAAAACAGGAGTGTTTTTGTCTTGGTGATCGGATTGTAAAATGTTTTTCCACAGTTACTATGAAAAACAGTATAAGATCTCCTAAAAATATAATAAAAACTGCCATATGATCCAATAATTCTACTCTGGGTATATAATAATAATCTGGCAATCAGTGTATCTCCTATATAATAAAAGCTAATATGCAAATTGTTCCCTCAACCAGGTGTTCAACCAGCAGTCAGACCTGCCAATCACCCATGTCCCCTCCCCCTGGCCAGGCTGGTTGGACCCCACCCATGCATGAATTCATGCACCAGGCCTCATATATATACATTGAGTGGCCAGATTATTACGCATTCAGAGATCATGATAATCTGGCTACTCAATGTATATATGCAATGATATATTTTTCAGCCTTCAAATAATGAAATTATGATACATTCTATAACATTAATAAAACTTGAAGACATTCTGCTAAATTAAAT